>JAHRHZ010000016.1:35562052-35651310 GCA_024137785.1 Ginglymostoma cirratum | reverse complement strand
CGGGTTTAGGCCCGAAACGTCAAGTTTTCCTGCTCCTATGATGCTGCTTGACCTGCTGTGTTCATCCAGCCCCATGCTTGTTAAGTGGGGATAAGGGGTTCTTTTTCAGGTTGGCAACCTGTGACCAATGGGGTTTCACAGGGATCAGCGCTGGGACAGCAAATATTTACAATATATATTAAGGATTTGGAGGAAGGAAGCGAATGTACTGTAACCAAAATTTGCAGTTGACACAAAAGTAGGTGGAAAGGCCGGCTGTGAAAGGGATGCAAACAGTTTACAGAGAGATACTGATGGGTTAAGTAAGTTGACAAAATGTTGGCAGATGGAGAATAATGTGGGAAAATGTGAAGTTGTTCATTTTGGAAGAGAGCACAAAATACAAGAAAAAACTACAGAAAGCTGCAACACAAAGGGACTTGCAGATACTTGTACATGAAACACAGAAAGCTAGTACACAGATGCAGCAGGTAATCAGGAAGGCTAATGGAATGTTGTCCCTTATTTTAAAGGGGGTTGGAGTATAGGTGTAGAGAAGCATTACTGCAAACGTACAAGGTGCTGGCTAGACCACACCTGGAGTACTGTGAGCATTATCGTCCACTTGTTTAAGTAGAGATATCATTTCATTGCAGGCAGGAAGATTTACTCAGATGATCCCTGGTATGGAGGGATTGTCTTATCAGCAAAGGTTAAACAGGTGGGGACCACTCACTGGAGTTTAGGAGAATGAGAGATGATCTCACTGAAATGTATATGATTCTTGAGCGACTTGACGGGGTAAATGCTGAGAGGATGTTTCCCCTCATGGGAGAGTCTGGGTTCAGAGTACATAAGGTCATAATAAACGGGTGCTAATTTGAGACTGAGATGAGGAGGAATTTCTTTTCTCAGAGGGTTGAGAGCCTTTGGAACTCCTTGCCATAGAGAGGTGTGGGGGCAGATCCTTGTGTATATCTAAGACGGAAATAAATTCTTGATCAGTCAGGAATCAAACTGCAGGAAAGTAGTTACAAATAATGTTGATCAGCCATGATCCTATTGAATTGTGCAGCAGGCTCGAGATGCAAATGGCCTACTCCTTTCTATTTATTATGGTCTTATAAGGATCAACCAATTACTGAGATGCAACAGTCTCACATAAATTCCAGGTTTATATTTTAAATTTTAATTTTCTCTAGATTTCTTTTGTTCCAGTATCACCCACTGGCACAGGATGAACCTTCATTTTTTCTCCATAAAATGCTTTCTGTTGTCTCGATAATAAAGGAATTTTGTAGTTTGCCTCAGAATCAAACCAAGTGCCTTTTCACTTTGCTTTGTCTTAATGGTTTCGATACTCTGTTCCCAATGATCAAGGTGGTAAACTAACATTACACCAGATTGCATCTTAGATTTCAAATTCCAAACAAAATTAACAAGTCAAGGGAATACTCAATGATTGGCAGGGCACTAGGAAGCTCCGAGGAACAGAGGGACCTGGGTTATTTGTCCATTGATCCCTGAGGGTGGCAGAGAAAGCCAAGAACTGTGGATGCTGGAAATCAGAAACAAAAACAGAAATTGCTAGAAAAATGTTGCAGATTTGGCTGCACCTATAGAGAGAGAAAAAGAGTTAATGTTTCAGGTCCAGTGACCCTTCTTCAAAATTGATTACAGCTAGGTAAAGTTTGGCATATATGCTGAAGATGGGATGGGGGAAAGGGGACAGAGTAAACTATAGATGGAGATGGAACCCAGAGAGAGAGTGAACAACAACTGGGCAGACAAAGGAATGGGTAATGGTCAGCCTGGGAGAATCAATAGCTGCCAATGGGAACCATTAGTAGCTGACAATGGGTTGGTTGTGATAGCAGCTGAAGTAATGACAAGGCCTGGTGTGTGGGGTTTGCTGGAAGGTCATGAGAGAAAGTACTCAGGACTTACAATTATTGAACTCAATATTGAGTCCTGAAGGCTGCAGGGTCCTCAAGCAGAAAATGAGATGTTCTTTCTCCAACTTGCGCTGACCTTTGCTGGAGCATTGTAGCAAACCCAAGACAGAGATGTTGGCAACAGGAAGAGCAGGGTCAATTTTGCAGATAAAACAAAGGTTTTCTGCAAAGTGGTTGCCTGAAGGTGGCAGGGCAGGTAAATAGGGTAGGTAAGAAGGCATACGGGCATTTATCAGTCATGGCATAGATTATAAGATCAAGGACGTTTATGTTGGAGCTGTACAAAACTTTAGTTAGGCCCCAGCTGGAGTACCGTGTGCAGTTCTGGTCACGGAAGGATGTGATTGCACAGGAAGAGATTCACCAGGATGTTGCCCAGGTTGAAGCATATTATTATGAAGAGAGGCTAGAAAAGCTCAGATGGTTTTCTTTCGAGAAGAGAAGGCTGAGATGCAACTTGATTGAAGTGTATAAGATTATAAGGGGCATGGACAGGGGATATAGAATGCATCTGTATCCCTTATTTGAAGGGTCAATAACGAAGGGGCATAATTTTAAGGTGAAAGGCAGGAGGTTTAAAGGGGATTTGAGGAAAATCAATTTCATCCATAGGGTGGTAGGAATCTGGAATGCGCTGCCTGGGAGGAATGAGGTGAGTTGAGGTGGGAAACCTTACAAACTTTAAAAAATATTTGGATGTGCACTTGAAATATCAGAACATTCAAGGCTATGGTCTAGTGCTGGAAAGCGGGACTAGTATAAATTTAGTGTCGTTTTTGTCAGTGCAGGCTTCTTCTATATTGTATGATTATAGTAAAGAAACAATTGAAATATAATAGTGACAGTAATAGTAATTCAGATTTTAAAGTTCTTACTGGATTTTAATGTCCCTCTGGAAACTAGAAATTAACAGCATAGTTGTACGCTTGATCTTTGTACTCTGACATGGCAACTATTTACCTCTGTCACTGTAACTTCTGAGGCAGTGGAAGTCACGTAGCTGGATTTGACTCTCTGAAGCCTTCACAGAAACTCACCATTTCGAAACCAAATCAATGGAGAACTTAACCAGAACTAAATAAACCAACTCAACAGTCTGTTAAATTCAATTATATGTTGACCAACAGAAGATGTTTAAACTGAATTAAAAACAGAAGATGCTGGAAATGCTCAACAGGTCAGGCAGTATCTGTGAAGAGGATAATAAAATTACTGGACTGGATAATGGCTGCCTTCTGCTGAGTGCATTTTTAACATGAGGGCACATAACAGAGGTTGAGTGGCCAACTAACCATCTTCTCACCCTACCTCCCTGAGCTCACCTCCAAAATATCGAGGGTGGGGCGAGTGCCAAAATCAGCAACCCACCCACCAAGTGCAAGCAAATAATTAATTAATGGATTAATGAAGCTTGTTAAAAGTTCAACTGACCCCATTTTACACCCCCCACACCATAAAACGGTTGGCAAGGACAGCTGTAGTGGGGGAGAAGTTGTAAAATGAAAGTGAGTGAGGGTGTACTATTTTCTGAAGGTGCCCTACGCACATTGATGGCACACCCCACGCCCCACACCCGACCTGTATATTTAACTTCATTTCTTTTCACAGTTCCCAGGTATTGACAGTACCTTCTATTTTTACCTCAAATTTCCAGCATTTTCTGTATTTGATCTTTTTTATTCAATATTTGAACTGAATGACTTGAACATTCTTGGTCATCTAAGTTGGCTAAGTAAAAAATCAACCATTTCAGAACTATATCCAAAATAAACTAGGACATATTTCATTCATTATAAACCCATATGCACCAGATTTAAAGAAGTCAATACCGTGCTGACCCTTAACGCTCATGTTTTCTTTCCACACAGTCCCCTCTTTTGGGCTGAAGAGTTTCCAGAGAATGAAAAACAAGATGCCCTCAACATACCACATTGATATCAGCATGAATCAGTCGCAGTTCTTCTACATGAGCCATCTTCTCTTGGAGCAGAAGATCCATTTCGTGTTTATAATCTTTCAGGTGTCTTTCTTCAGACTCAAGGGCATCAAATTCTGCCTTCAACCTTGTTTTAATTTTTTCCATTTGCACCGTCTTAGCTCTGCAATTTCACATGAACAAATTTAAGGCAGCATGTTGCTGAGATCCAAACTCTTGCTTTTGGACAGTGCCTCCACAGTTTGTTTTCATGGGATATATGTTAAATTACTATTTGCTATGTTGAAGTAATTCAATGTCATTAATAACTTCAGTCTTTATTTACTGAGGCAATAAAATAATATTTGAAGAACTCTTGAGCCCAGGAGAAATCCATTTTATTAAACTCGTGTTACTGAAAGGAATGACAGTAGCTAAACAATGGCAAACATTCAAAGGGCAAAAGGGTGAACTACAAAATTTGTTTATTCCTGTCTGATGCAAGAGTGAAAAGGGAACGGTGGTCAAACTATGCCGTGCAACGACAGTTAGAGCTGGTAATAGATCTAACCACAGGGCAAATAAATGGGCAAGCAAAAACAATAAATCCAAGAATTGGGAGCAGTTGGGCAAATAGAGTATGAGAGTAAGCTTGCATTGAACGTGAGAACTAACTGTTAAAATTTCTGTAGGTGTGTAAAAAGAAAAAGCTTGATGAAAACTAATATGGGTGCCTAATATAGGAGGAATTTATATTGGGGAACAAAGAGATGGTTGACGAATTTAACACATACCTCACTTCTGTCTTCACAAAGGAAGACACAAATAACATACCAGAAATGATGGAGAAACACAGAGTTTAGGGGGAGGGAGGAACTGAAGCAAATATGTATTAGTAGAGAAATGGTGTTGGAGAAATTGGTGGGATTGAAGATTGATGGATCCACAGGGCCTGATAATCTACATCCCAGGGTACTTGAAGTGGCCCTAGAAATTGTGGATGCATTCGTCACCCAAGATTCTTTAGACTCTGGAACAGTACCTACAGATTGGAGGGTAGCTAATGTAACCCCACTATTTAAAAAGGCAGGTAGAGAAAAACATGAAATTATAGACCAGTGAGTCTGATGGCAGTCCTGGGGTAGATGTTAGAGCCCATTATCAGGGATTTTACAGCTGAGCACTTAGAAAACAGTGGTAGAATCAGACACAGTCAGTGTGGATTTACAAAAGGGAAATCATGCTCGATAAATCTACGGAATTCTTCGAGAATATAATTAGTAGAGTTGATCAGGGAAAGCCAATGGATGTGGTTATTTGGACTTTCAGAAGGCCTTCTATGAAGTCCTGTATTAAAGAGATTACCATGTGAAACTAAAGCACATAGGAATGCGAGTAGTGTATTGAGATGGATAGAAAATTGGTTGAGCAGACAAGAAACAAATAAGTTTTTTTTCCTGAATGGCAGACAGTGGCTAATCAGGTACAGCAGGGATCAAGGGTAGGACCACAGCTATTCATAAAACATGTGAATGATTTAGATGAGGGAACTAAACGTAATACGGTAACTCAAAATTTGCTCGATGGCACAAAGCTAGGTGGAAGAGTGAGCTGCGAGGACAATGCAGAGATGTTGCAGTGTGATTTGGACAGGCTGGATGAGCAGGTAAATGCAAGGCAGATGCAGCACAATGTGAGTAAATATTTTGGTAGCAAAAGTAGGAAGCCAGATTATTATTTGAACGGCTGTAAATTGAAAGAAGGGGATGTTCAATGAGACCTGGGTATCCTCATGCACCAGTCACTGGAGGGCAGGTGCAGCAGGTCTTCATAGCAAGAGGATTCAAGTCCAGGAACAGGGACATCTTGCTGCAATTGTACAGGCCACACCTGCACTTTGAGTGAAGTTTGGTCTCCTTAGCTGAGGAAGGATGTTCATGCTATAGCGGAAGTGCAGCAAGGGTTTACCAAGTTGATTCCTGGGATGGCAGGGCTGACGGACATGAAGAGATTGTATCAGTTAGGATCGTATTCACTGGAGTTTAGAAGAATGAGGGTGAGGATCTCACAGAAACCTATAAAATTCTAACAGACTAGACGGGTTAGATGCAGGAAGGATGTTTCCTATGGTGGGGAAGTCCAGAACCAGGTGTTACAGTTTAAGGATAAGGAGTAAACCTTTTAGAACTGAGATGGGGATGAATTTCTTCACCCAGAGAGTGGTGAGCCTGTGGAATTCACTACCACAGAAAGTGGTTATGGCCAAATCATTACATGTTTTCAAAATGGTGGTAGATATAGCTCTTTCGGCTAAAGAGATCGAGGGCTATAGGGCAGGCAGGATTAGGGTACTGAATTGAACAATCAGCCATGATAATACTGTATGGCAGAGCAGGATCAAGGGGATGAATGCCCTACTCTAGTTCCTGGGGCGGCATGGTGGCTCAGTGGTTAGCACTGCTGCCTCACAGTGCCAAGGACCTGGGTTTGATTCTAGGCTTAGGTGATGGTCTGTGTGGAGTTTGCACATTCTCCCTGTGTCTGTGTGGGTTTCCTCCAGATGCTCCAGTTTCTTCCCACAGTCCAAAGATGTGTAGGGTAGGATGGATTGGCCATACTATAATTGCCCACAGTGTCCAGGAATCTGCAGGTTAGGTGGATTATCCATGGGAAATGCCAGTTATGTGGATGGTGTAGGGGGTGGGTCTGGGTGGGATGCTCTTTGGAGGGTTGATATGGGCCAAATGACCTGCCCCACACTGTGGGGATTCACAATTATCTTCTATGTCACTGTAAATTGGCAAAATTGTGACTACTGACTACATATTATACTTGAGCAATCTAACTCAACGGCAACACTCTCCCAGAGAGAGGTACTCTCCTTAAGTTCTAGCACTTAGCATTCAAACCAGAACAGGCCATTATGATGCTTCTTTTTAAAGAGAAAGCCAGCTTGTTCACTTTCTCACTTTGCTACAAAAATGAACTTGATCAAATCAAAAGAGACTAAGTTAGTTCAGGGGACAATGGTCTTCCCTAGTTATTTATTTCAGAACTCTATGGTCTATTAGTGACAGAAGTCCACATGACTGCCCTTTTAATTTTAATTTAATAAACAATTTCCTATTCATGACATCCTGCAACTGGAACTGGCTGCTGATTAGCAAAGGTAAATTAATGCCAGCAAATCCCTCTTTTGGTTGATTGTATATGAACTGATGTGATTTTCAGGTTAAAGAAAAATTGCACACTATATAATTACCTTTATTTAGTCAGCCAATGTATTTGAGTCACTTAGACCTGCTCACAAATAGCAGCATGATAGCAGTGCAAAAATCAGCCTCCCTTAGCGATGCAAACTCAAACAATGCAGTTGGTTTGGAAGTTCTTAATTAACAACTTTAAATACACAACACACAGGAAAAATATCACATCTTTATTATCGATCTTTTTCCTACCACCAATGCCTCAGTTATTTGGAAAAGTTGTGACATGCTATCATGGAACTATAGCTCCTAAGGTGTGAAGTAAAATTATGTTGCCATGATGCATCTCTCACACAGATCATATTTATCAATATGAGCTGAAGCATCCCAACATCCACAGCCCAAACTAACCTTTGAGCACATCCCTGAAAGTAGAGACAAAAAGTAGGTCCATGTTGCAGAAAACATTGTGGCAGCAGTTATAACAGTAAATAAAAAATCTTACAGGAAACATCCTGTCTATACAAACTGATAAAACCATTAAGGAATTCTAGATAGACATAACCTATCTACGTTCCCTTGCAGATTTTTCATGACCTCATTACAACATGCTCTCCCACATATTTTTGTATCATTGACAAATTTTGATTCATTAACACTGTCCTCCTCCAAACCATCATACAGACAGTAAATAATGAGACCATACAACTGATCCTTATGGCACTCCAATAGCTACACCTTTCCAACCTAAAAATGACCCACTAACTCCCTATCTTTTGTGTTTTAACCAATCATCAATCCATGCTAATGCATTACTCCCACTATTGTGAGCTCCTATCCGATGCAATAATCTTTTACATGGCACCTTATCAAATGCATGCTGGAAATCCAAATACATTATATCTACCATTTCCTCTTTATTAACTCTGCTTGTTATATCCTCAAGGAATCCCACCAAATTTGTCAAGCATGATTTGTTTTTCATAAAGCCATGTTGACTACATTTGATTGCGTTGGGTATTTCTAAATATCCTGCTATTTCTTCCTTAATAATGGACTCTAGCATTTTCCTAATGCCAGTTGTTATGCTAACTTCTCTATAAATTCCCAATTTCTCTTTCCCTCCATCTTGAACAGGGCATTAGATGGGTACATGACAGAAGAGGGAATAGAAAGCTATGTTTAAAAGGTTAGATGAAGAAGGTGGATGAGATTGGTGTAGAGCATAAACACAAGCATAGACCAATTTTGCTGATGTTCTATACATTCCACACAATTTTAGGTGAGCTGACTTGAATGAAGTTGAAAAATGGTGGCTGATCAAGAATTATTTGAAGAATACAGTTAATTGATTTTCTGTATTGCAAATTATGGAAATGATAAAAAGAAACAAACGAAAAAGAGTACCCTTCAAGTCATTACTAAGTATTATGGTGTGGTGCTTAGTGCAATGAAGTGCTTTTGAAATGTAGTCATGTTGCAATTTAAGTAAAGTTGACAGCCAATCCATCAAATAACAAAGAAACAAATGACAAGATAATCTGCTTTAATGCTGTCAGTTAAGAATTAAATACTGGTTTGGACACTGGGAGAATTCTCTTCTTCTTTGAAAGAATGTTATTCAAACTTTTTAATTGACCGGGAGGGCATACGAAGCCTCAATAATATCTTATCTGCAAAGACAGCACCTCCAATAGCTTCCTCTGCACTGCATGGGAGCTTCAGTCTAGATTTATGCGTTTATGATGCTACAAGTTTAAATCCGCAGGACAGAGTGTTAATACTGAGCGAAAGCTGACAGCCAGATGTGGTTCTTGCAGGATACCTGCTCTTTTTAATACTTCTGGATATGCTCATGTTTAGTTGTATGATAACTTGCATACTTTTTCACATGACTTTTTTGAGGAAGTAACCAAGAAGAATGATGAGAGAAGAGCAATAGACATTGTTTACTTGGACTTTAGTAAAGCCTTTGACAAAGGTTCCACATGGTAAACTAATTAGTAAAGTTGGATCACTTGAGATTCAAGATGAGATTGCCAATTGGATACAAAATTAATGGCACAAGACAGACAGTGATCGGGGACGGTTGTTTTTCAGACTGGAGGCCTATGACCAGCGGTGTGCCACAGGGTTCAGTGCTGGGTCCACTTTTGTTTGCCATTTATATAAATGATTTGGATGAGAATTCAGGAGACATGATTAGTAATTTTGTGGATGACACTAAAATTGGTGGTATAGTGGACAGTGAAAAAGGGTATCTAAGATTATAAAGAAATCTTGATCAATTGGGTCAATAGGCTGAACAATGGTAAATGGAGTTTAAATTGGATAAATGCAAGGTCTTGCATTTTGGGAACAAGGGCAGGACTTATTTTGGTAAAACAAAAAAGGACATGACTTGTACAATTAAAAGTAGGGCCTGGACAGTGCTGTAAAAGAGAGAAACCTAGGGGGCCAGGTATGTAATTCTTTGAAGTTTGTGTCAGTTGTATAGACAGGGTGGTTAACAAGGCGTTTCGCACGCTTGTCTTCATTTCTCAGATGTTTGAGTATAGACGTTGAGACGTTATGTTGAGGTTATGCAAGACATTAGTGAGGCTTCTTCTGCCGTACTGAGTTCGGGTCTGGTCACCCTGTTATAGGAAGGATATTATTAAGCGGGAGAGGATCCAGAAGAGATTTACCAGGATTTTGTCAGGAATGGAGGGTATGCATTAGAAGCAGAGGCTAGATAGGCCTTTTCTTCACTCAGGTGTATAAGGTTGAGGGGTGACCCTATACAGTCATAGAGACGTACAGCATGAAAACAGATCCTTCGGTCCAACTTGCCTATATTGACCAGATATCCTGAATTAATCTAGTCCCATTTGCCTGACTTTGGCCAATATCCCTCTAAAATCTTCCTATTCATGTACCCATCCAGATACCTTTTAATGTCGGTAATTGTACTCACCTCCAACACTTCCTCTGGCAGATCATTCCATTCACATGACACCCTTTGCATGAAAAGATTGCCCCTTAGGTCACTTTTAAATCTTTCCCCTCTCACCTTAAACCTATGCCTAAATCTCTAGTTTTGGACTCCCTTATCCTGGGGAAAGGGCCTTGACTACTCACCCTATCCATGCCCCTCATGATTTCATAACATTCGACAAGGTCACTTCTCAGACTCTGACGCTCCGGGGAAAACAGTCCCAGCCTATTCAGCCTCTCCCCACAGCTCAAACCCTCCAGCCCTGGCAACATCTTTGTAAATCTTTTCTGAACTCTTTCAAGTTTAAAAATATCTTTCCTGTGGCAGGGAGACTAGAATCGAATGCTGTATTCCAAAATAGAGGTTTATAAAATCACGAGCATAGAAAAGGTGGATAACAGATGTCTTTAACCTAGGGTGGGGGATTTCAGGACTAGGCGGCATATTTTTAAGGTGAGAGGGAGAAGAATTTAAAAAAGACATGAGGGGCAATTTTTTTGCAAGAAGAGTGGTTCATGTGTGGAATGATCTTCCAGAGGAAGTGGTGGATGTGGGTACGGTTACAAAGTTTAAAAGACATATAGAGAAGTACATCAATAAGAAATGTTTGGGTGGATATGGGCCAAGTGCAGGCAAGCGAAACTAGTTTTGTTGCGATTATGGTCAACGTGGACTGGTTGAAGCAAGGGTCTGTTTCTGTGCTGTATGATTCTACGACTCTTTAGATAATTTTTGAGGTGGTTCATAGTGACGTGTTAAGGAACTAAAAGCTTTTGTCCGTCAGCAACAAGATAGGATGGGGAAACCTAGAACAAAAGAGCTTAAGAAATAACTTGGTAGCCTCAATAAATGTGGAGATTTGAGCCATAACGTTGACTTTCCTGCTCGTTCGATGCTGTCTGACATGCTGTGCTTTTCCAGCTTCATGATCATTGACTCTAGCTTCCAGTAGCTGCAATCCTTATAACCCAAGCACTTTCTCCCATTTCATTTCATACAGATTTGTATTCTTATTTCCCAGGGATTTATTTTAAAAGTAATTCTGGCATTGCACCAGAGCAGATGCAAATAATTTACATTATTCTTCATTATATTTTTATTACAACTAGTCCATGTTCAATCTGGCATTGACTCAGTCTCCTGACATCCTTATTTTCTTTTTGATGTGTCTCATGATCCATAGACTACTTCTGCTTTCAATTTACCTTGATACAGGTTAAGAAGAACAATCCATAATAATCTAGCTAGAAAGAGTTCTCCCCCTATAGATTAAAGTCTACAAAAAATCAGACACTTCATTGGAAAAACTATATTAAAAAGAGTATGTAAAAAGCATCAAGAGACATTGATTACGAACAGTCTCTTAAAACTGGAAGTAACTGATAGGAGAAAATTTGGCAAAAATATATCCAACAATAGAAGCAGGAGGTCAAAAAGACTCACCAAAGAAGTGGGGTAAATGAGAAATAATACTTTTTTTTTCCTGTGACCTGAGAGTATTTATTCCTCTTTAAGCATGAGACTATTAATCGCTGCTGAGAGTTGGGACTAGGCTATCGAGCATCTTTCAGTGTACTGGTAAATCAGAGATTTGTCATGAGTATGCCATTATATTCCTTTCTTACTAAATTTAAAAGCTGTCCCTGTTTTTACCTAAATCCATGTTTCCCTTCTCCGAACTCATGATGCCTATGGTTTTCTGGATCAATACATTGAGGAACTAACTAGAGAACAAGCCGTCCTAGACTAGGTATTGTGTGACGAAAAAGGAATAATTGGCCATCTAGATCAGGGAGATCCCTTGCGGAGAGTGACCATATATGGTAGAATTCTTCATTAAGATGGAGAGTGACATCGTTGATTCCGAGACTAGGATCCTGGATCTAAATAAATGAATCTACAAAGGTATGAGGTGTGAGCTGGCCATGATAAATTGAGGAACATTACTGAACAGGGACAATAAAGGATAGACAATGGAAAACATTTTTAAAGTGTGCATAGATGACAATTTTCCCTTCCCATCTGGCACAAAAATCAAACAAGAAAGATGGCGTAGCCATGACTAACAAGGGAAATTAGAGGTAATATGTGATCCAAGAAATAGCCACACAAATTGGCCAAAAAAGCAGCAGACCCAAGGTTGGGGGCAGTTTGAATTTATGCAAAGGAAGGCAAAGTGAGTGATAAAGAAGGGTGAATAGAGTACAAGAGTAAGCTTGCAGGGACTGTACAATCTGATCACAAAAGCTTCCATAGGTATGTGAGGAGAAAAACATTACTGAAGACAAATGTCTCATGGTCAGAAACAGGGAAAGTTATAATGGGAAACAAAGATATGGCAAACTAATTAAATACATCTTTTGGTTCTGGCTTCACAAAACAGGGCACTAATATACTCCAAAAATGTTGGGGAACACAAAATCTAGTGAGATAGAAATTGAAAGAAATCAGTATTAGTAGGGAAATGTAGTTAGGGGAATTGATGGGATCGAAGTCTGATAAATCCCCAGGGCCTAATAATCTACATCCCAGAGTGCCTTAAGAAGTGGCCATAGAAATAGTGGGTGCAATGACCCCACTATTCAGAAAAGGTAAAGAGAAAATAGGAAATAATTGGCTGGTTAGCCTGACATCAGTGGTGGGGAAAATTCTTGAGTTCATTTTAAACGGTTTAATAGCAGAAAACAGTGCCAAGACTACACAGAGTCAGCATAGATTTATGAAAGGGAAATCAAGCTTCACGAATCTACTGGATGTTTCGAGGATGTAACCAGTGGAGTTGACAGGAGGAGCTAGTGGATGTGGTTTACTTGGATTTTCAGAAGACCTTCAATGAGTTCCCTTATAGGAGATTAGCATTCATGATTAAAAAGCATGGGGTTGCAAATAGTGAACAATCATGGATGGAGAACTGGCTGGCAAACAGGAAATAAAGATAGGAATAAATGGGTCTTTTTCAGAGTGGTCGACAGTAAATACTGGGATATCATAGGAATCAGTGCTCGGACCCCAGCTATTCACAATGTATATTAATGACTTAGATGAGGGAGCTAAACGTAATATCTCCAAGTTTACAGATGGCACAAAGCTGACTGGGAAGCTAAACTGTGAGGAGGATGCAGAGATTTTTTCAGTGTGATGTGGACAAGCTGAGTGAATGGGCAAATACAGATGAAGTACAATGTGAATAAATGCGAGTTTATCCACTTTGGTAGCAAAAAACAGGAAAGCAGATTGTCATCGTGATGGCAATAGAGTAGAAATCTGTGTGGCCTTGTGCACCAAATCGCTGACAGTAAGCAGTTGTAGGGATGTTTTGCTGTAATTATACAGGGCCTGGTTTAGGGTCTGTAGGCCAGGGCCAGAGACCACACCTGGATTACAGTGTGCAGTTTCGGCTTCCTTGTTTGAGGAGGGATATTCCGGCTGTGGAGGAAGTGCAATGAAGTTTACCAAACTGATTCCTGAACTGGCAGGACAAACATATGAAGACTGATTGGATTAGTTAGGACTCTTTTTCACAGCAGTATAGAAGAATGAGGGGGATATCTCATAGAAACCTATAAGATTGAAGCAGAATGAGCTACCATAAATGGAGGAAAGATGTTCTCGATGCCCAGGGAATCCAAAAGCCAGGAGTCACAGTTTAAGGACACGAGGTGTGCCATTTCAAACTGAGGTGAGGAGTACATGTCTTCACCCAGACAGTGGTGAGCCTGTGGGATTCTCTGCCACAGAAAGTGATTGAGGTCACAACTTTGAATATTTTCAAGAAGTTAGGCTAAAGCGATCATAGAGTATGCAGAGAAAGCAGAAATAGGGTAATGTGTTGGACAATCAACTATGATCACAGGCTCGAAGTGCTTGTTTCTTCGATTCCATGAGACCCATATACTGATCATTCAGCATATTCTCACTAGTCTGCTGGTGACTCAATTTCTGCTCCTGGCTTTCATTCTAGCCAGTTGTAAATAGTTCACTGCTCCAGTATTAACCAAATGCTTTATATCTGGTATATAAAAGCTACAAAACTCTGGAAACAATCCTTTGGCTATTTAATGTTAGAAATACCTACAACAAGTTTCCTCCCATAAAACTACCTTTCTGTCTGGAGCTCTGGGGTGTTGTATTTTTCATCTGGTTCCTGTGGAACTAAAAGGACTACTGTAACTTGGCAAAAGAATTTACAAATACCCCCCACTATGGAGCACAAATGCCAAAGGAAAATATGATTTCAGTTATGTTTTAAATTTAAGCTGTTAAATAGACATTGTGAGTTCACAGTACTGTTTGGTTGGAGGATTCTTTCAAATTGCTGAGAATGGAGTTCTTTGTGCCAAGGATGCATTTAGACCAGTCATCTCCAACATTTTTTTTAAGCACAAGATCAGTTTCAGAACTTAAATGCAACCCAGGATCCACAGAAGAAATTATAGAATAAACAGCTTAGTTTTCATGCTCTATAAACCGGAAAGCAAGTATACACAACTATTAATTTTGTCCTGTACTCACAATGTACAAATAGAGTTCAATCTAGATAAATGGGAGATGATGCAATTGGTCAGGACATACAAAGCAAGAGAATGCACAATGAACAGTAGGATCGCGGGTAGCACCAAGGGCACCTGGATGTGCACGTCCACCAGTCCCTTAAGATAGCAAGAAAGGTAGAGAATGTGATTAAGAAGACATAAAGAATATTTGCCTTTATTAGCCAGGGCATAGAGTTTAAGAGCAGGGATGTTATGCTGGTTGGTTATGTACACACCTAGAGTTTTTTGTGCAGTTCTGGTATCCACATTATAGAAGTCATGTGATCACACTGGAGAGGGTGCATATTTACCAGGATGTTGCTGGGCTAGGAAGTTTTAATTGTGAGGAGAGATTGAATAGACTGGATAACAGTCCTGACCCGAAATGTCATCTTTCCTGCTCCTCTGATGCTGCCTGGCCTGCTGTGTTCCTACAGCTCCCCACTGTGTTATCTCTGACTCCAGCATCTGCAGTACTTGCTATTTGAATAGACTGGAGTTGTTTTCCTTCGAGTAGAGAAGACTGAGGGGGAACATGATTAAGAAGTATAAGCCACAGGGTCATAGATAGGAAGAGACTGTTTCCCCTTGGTGGAGGGATCAATGACCAGGGGCCACAGATTTAAGTTGAGGGGCAAGAGGTTTAAAAGGGATGTGAGGAAAACTGATTTTACAGACAGGGTGATGGGAATCTGAATCAGTGAATTGCCTGAAAGTGTAGTATAGGCAGAAACTTTCATAACATTTAAGAAGTATTTGGACACGAACCAAGGCATGCAAGGCTATGGGCCAAGTGTTGGAAAATTGGGTTAGAAGGTCCACAGAGAACATGCAGAGGAGCAAAACTGGTTGAGCTGCTTTTGCAAAGAGCCTGCATGGATATGATGGGCTGAGCAGTCTCCAACTGGCCACACATCAGTTCCTGATATATTTCAACTTCATTTGTTTGCATTGTCAACACAAAAGGGGCGGCACGGTGGCTCAGTGGTTAGCACTGCAGCCTCACAGCGCCAGGGACCTGGGGTCGATTCCAACCTCAGCTGACTGTTTGTGCGGAGTTTGCACATTCTGCCCGTGTCTGCGTGGGTTTCCTCCGGGTGCTCCCGTTTCCTCCCACAGTCCAAAGATGTGCAGGCTAGGTGGATTGGCCATGCTAAATTGCCCAAAGTGTTCAGGGGTGTGTGGGTTATGGGGGGATGAGTCTGGGTGGGATGCTCCAAGGGTTGGTGTAGACTTGTTGGGCCGAAGGGCCTGTTCCCACACTGTCGGGATTCTAATTCTAAAACATGCATTACTCGGCAACAATAGTCCATCTGGACCAAACTGAAACATTCTGCAACAAGCTGGCAAAGCACCTTAAGAGCATGCACTTTCCCCTAGTTGCACAACTTCCAAAAGCAGAGGTCCTCAGTGTCAAAATAGTCAATGTGTGTGCAGGTGAACAGCGAAGGCAGACACATCCAATGTCAGAGATTCTGCATCGAACTCAATCTATGTATTGGAGATCACAGGTTTATAAGCAGCATTCCTTCTAATTTTCTTTCCAGTTGCATGAGTCCCTGAGGTCCGTAATTGGCAGCAACTTCGGGAACTGGAAGTCAAAGCAGCAATCAGCGTGCTAACCCAATTGCCAACCAGTGTGTGTGGGACCTTGGAGCAGCCAAGCAGCTTAGAGGAAACATTGCTTACAAGGTACTTTGATGCCACCCTTGAGCATCATAATGGACGTTAGTCAACTTAGCCTACAGTAAACCATAACAAAATAATCCTAACAATAATAAAAACATTATTGACTTTGCAGAATTAGAGCACTCTAGGACCTCAGAGTTGGTGAGATCATCGTGCCAACAGATGTCAAAGATACACCTCAGACAGCGAAATAGGAATCCGTTCAGCCACTTTTCCTGCCTATCACTTGCTGTTCAGGTCTCACCATCATAGAGAAGTATACAGAGGACACGTTTTCAGTCAGACTGCATTCCATCACTCGTGTTTGGGCGTGACAAGTACAGCTTTTATAGTGAGGTGTGGATTTCATCATCAAGTGACAGAATGCTGGCGAGTATGGAATCTAGATTTGTGAATCATCAACAACCTCCAGCATCACATTGTCAGTGTTGATAGGTGGCAGCATCCCGAACCATAACAGAAAGGGGACCCAAAACTACTCACAACATTCCAAATGCGGTCTGACCACAGGCTTATACAGCTTCAGCAGTACGTTCCTGCTCTGTATTCCAGCTCTCTCAAAACATATAGTGAACTCCTTTGCTCACAGCACTTCTCTTGTTACTGTAAGAGTGATAAGATCATTTCATTTACAGGCCTTCCAGTTCTGATACCACACTGCGATTTTGGGTAGATGTATTCAGCCAGTATTTGCAGTGTGACAAGGGCAATATGAGCAAACACTTTCCCCACAATGTTTAACAAGACAATATATTGATCACTGTTGCAAATTGCTGTGGTTGCTCACCTTCTTTCGCAAGGGCACATTTTTTGCATCATATGTAACTCGGAGCGGAGAGATTGAAATGTTTGAGCAAATATTGCAGGTGTGCCAGGTTCCCATGCTTGATAGTTTCAGGCTGCGTAGCAGCAGCAGTACCTGGATCATTGTCCATAGCAAGTTGATAAACAGCTTTACTAACTCTTTCCATACAGTTTCACAATCCACCTCTGCCAATACTTCCTGAGTGACTGTGTTCTCCTTAGAATAAAATGCAAAGTAGTGTTCCACCAGTATATAGTATTCAGTGATGACTTAAGGCCGTAAGAACACAAGGCATAGATCCAGTCCTTGGACAAACAGGAGGCTGGAAGAACACAGCAAGCCAGGCAGCATCTGGAGGAAAGGAAAAGTCTATGTTTCAGGTACTACCCTCTTCCTTTTTGTTTTACAGGGGAAGGTACTGGGTGGGTTGGAAAGGTTGGTGGGGAGTGTGGCACGAACAAAGGAGTGGCGAAGGGAATAGTCCTTGAGGAAGGCAGACTGATGGGGAGTGGTAGATGTTTCATGTGGTGGGGTCTAATTGGAGTTGGCAGAAGTGTCTGAAGATGACTTGTTGCATGCGGAGGCTGGTGGGGTGGAAAGTGAGGACAAGGGGGACCCAATCTTTGTTATGTTTGGAGGGGGGCAGTGTTGGTTGAGAGCTGTGGAGTGAGGAAGTAAGGAGGCACCATGGAGGGCTGTCTGGATGACAGTTGTGGGGGATGGGGGAAGCGTTGTTTGAAAGAAAGGAGAGGGAGGTGTCTGAGATAGACCAAGTGAATTTGAGGTTGAGGTGGAAGTTGTCAGTGAAGTCGGTGAATTGTTCCAGTTCAGCCTGGGTGCAGGATGCAGCGCTGATGCGGTCATCGATGTAACGGCAGAACAGCTGGGGAACAGTACCAGTGTATGTACTGGAGAGGGACTGTTCAACATAACCAACAAACAGGCAGGCATAGCTGAGGCCCATGCAAGCGCCTGTGGCAACCCCCTGGATTTGGAGAAAGTGGGAAGAATTGAAGGAAAAGTTATTGAGGGTGAGGACTAGTTTGGCAAGGCAGAGGAGGGTATTGGGTAGGGGAAACTGGATGGGTCTGTTGGAGAGGAAAAAACTGCGGGTCTGTAGGCCGTCCTTGTGGACTGTGGATGTGTATAGGGATTGCATGTCAGTAGTAAAGAAGCACTGGGTGCCAAGGAACTGGAAGTTTCAAGGAGGTGGAGGGAAGGGTTTGTGTCCTGGATGCAGGTGGGGAGTGCCTGGACCAATGGGGAGAGAATGCAGTCAACGTACGGGGTCGAGGTCAATCCAGTCAGGGTCTGACAGGTTGACTCAGCTCCTGACCTCGTTACAGCCTTGTTTCAAACATGGACAAAAAGGCCTGAATTCCAGAGGTGAGGTGTGAATGACTGCCCTTGACATCACAAGTCCACATTCGACCAAGTGTGGCATCAAGGAGCTTAGCAGAACTGGAATCAATGGGTATCAAGGCAAACTCTTTGGTGGTTAGAGTCATACTTGGCACATAGGAAGATGGTTATGGTGTTTGGAGTTCAGTCATCCCAGCTCCAGGGCATCTCTGTAGGAGTTCCTCAGGGCAATGTCTCTGGCCCAACCATCTTCAGCTACTTTATAAATGACCTTCCCTCCATCATAAGGTCAGAAATGGGGATGTTCACCGATGATTGCACAATGTTCAGCACCAATCATGACTCCTCAGATGCTGAAGCAGCCCATGTTCCATTCTGAGGCACCCACCATCCTGACCACTAAGTCAACATTCCTTCACTTTTGCTGGGTCAAAATCCTGACATTCCCGCCCTAAGGTCAAACTACAGCACACGGGCTGCAACAGTTCAAGAAGCCAACTGATTACCACTTGTCAAGGGCAACTAAGGATGAGCAATAAATGCTGGCCAGCCAGTGATGCCCATGAATGACAATTAAAAACAGAGGCAGGCTATTCCGCACATTGTCTCTCATTGAGACCATGGCTGATCTGTTAATCCTCAATGTCATTTTTCTGCCTTTTTAAAAATCTGTCCATCTCCACCTCTCCAGTAAAGAATTTCATCAATTCGTCATCCTCTGAAAAAAGAAATTCCTCCCCTCCACTCTGTTTGATTTCAATGTAGCCACTTTGTTTGTTGACTGGCATGTTACACTTCTTATCCCTCTATACATACTTTTAACCTATTTTGAAAGTCCTGGAAATGCAAAGTTGTAACCCGTAACCATTGGGATTCTGTCTAGCACTCTGTTGGACATTATTTCAATTGTTTTTAATGCATTCAGAGTCTCCTTGCTCTAATTACTCTTGTAATTAATGAGAACAGACTATTTGACTTCAATGACAGGTTCCATCAGAGGTGTTAGTCTTGAACCAATCCATTTTTTCTGTTCTTGCTTCCCATATTTTGAGAGTGTGGTATTATACAGCATCTTGAAATAGTTTCTGTTCCATTTCACATCTGCATTCTGTTTGGGAATGCCAGAGAGTACCCGATCAGTTAAGCCAAGGCACAGTTGTTTTTAACTGTGTGGGCAGTACAGTTGGTGATTATATTAGGATTCCAATTCTGCTTTGAATGAAACATCTTCAGGTTTTGCTTCCTAACCCTGGTTCACAGAGTGATCTATATCGCAGTCTGTTCCACGGTAGCCCCATGTGTTGAAAATGCTGTTCAGAGAAGCAAATCTGATGAGGATCAGTTCCAACTGGTGACAATGCCCAAATTTTGGATCTCTCTACGACACCATGTGGCATCATTTGTTCTGAAACAGGATAGTGATTACACAAAGTTCATCATAACAGCAAAATGCAGATAGTTTCTGCTCACTTTTATTTATCTTTCCAAATCATAATATCCAAGGTGGGATCGTCATACCTCAGGGTCCATGCACACTCTTGCGTTGAAATCCCCCAGTAGTTAGAGATGTTCTGATGTAGGATTTTGCTGATGTCAATGTCAAACTCCACAAAATTGGTGTTTCACCTCTGTCCTGTAATGGAGCGTACAGGTTTGCAGCACAGGTACAAGTAAGATTAACTTACCCAGTTTGAGTTGAGAAGCAAATAGGAAGAACACATTCCGAACTATTTGTGGAGAACTGTATCAGAGGGTAGCAAGTTTCTTACCGCATAGCCTTTGCTTCGTTCATAAGTTTCCCTTGAACTTTTTACCTGCCAGAGGAACATGCAATGTTTTGTTTTCAACGATCCACTCTCAAGATCCTGGCCTCTTGTAGGGAAGCTATGTCAAGATTCAGTATATCAAGTTGCGTCATTGCTCTATATTGAAACTAGAAGCTTGGACAAAAATGATGGAGACCCAATGCTGCCCGAAGGCCAGAGTTTCTCTCTTTACCTCCGGGTGCGAAGGTTAAGACGACACATTTAGCACTGGAACGATTGCAGAAGTTGACAGCAGCCCCTCTTTGGGCTCCTCTCCACAGTGTTCAGGGTTTATTCCCTTAGCCTTCAACTGAGGACATCAGTTGCATTTATATAGCACCAGATAAACCTACATTTAAAGACTCTGAAAACTCAACATCTCCAGTTTCATAATAGGCTCCCCAATAATAACATCACATGAACAGCCTGACAACTTTGTTAATTCTATCTGAAAACCACGCAGGTCGTAATTTGTAAAAAGTTTAATTGCAATTTCTAAATCCGAGTCAACAGTACAGAACCAGGGATGGCCCTCTCGAATAGAAAATCACTTCGATAACCAGCACTTAACGGGGGGGAGAAAGGAACCTGCAGCGCATTTAGTTTCTGCTCATTCTGAATCCGTATTGTCTCAAGAAATTAGTATGCGTGGCAGGAATCACGGAGCAGCGCTCAGAGACACCAGCAGAAAGCACAATTCACCGGCTGCTGCTCATGTGGTCAAACAACTGTCAACATCAGGGAACTCTTCAAAGATTAGATTAGAGAGCAGCGTAACAAATCAGAGGCTTGTTTAAGAGTAATATCTTTATTTAAAAACGCCAAATATTTACAATGAGTGAAATCTGACAGACCTGTAAATCTATTATGGTCACAGAGACGGGGTGTATACTGAATAATGTTCACACAGAGTTTTAAAACAGTAAAGTCTAAACTGAATACCACCATTGCAATTAAGGGATAAAGCATCAGCCCACATTTCGTTTGGACCATATTCTCGATGCTAAAGAAATGCATTGACAAGGCACTGAAGTACTTTATCCTTACCTTATTTCCTTAATGCTTTCCAGTTTGCACATAATCTCCTGCTCGTCGGTCATATTGCTTCCAGTTGATATGCGATCAGAATGTGAAAATGCTAACAAAAGAACTCTCTCTGTGGCTGTTTCATACATCAAACAGTGAACATGTACACGGTGCAGGAAGTCGGGAGTTGCAGTCTTTTCCACTGAAAACAGAAAGAAAGCTCTGGAGTATAAACTACCACTCCCGGCAGGCTTTCTATGATCCCTCACTTCCTGTGCTTTAGGACTTCACGCGGAACGTGGGAAAAGGAAGCTCTCGATAAATGAATTGTTGCACTTCAGTTTCGAAGATTTATTTATGAACAACGCGTCCTTGAAGTGGGACTGATTTGAAATGAGGCTGCTTATTTTGGATTAGGAATAACGGTTTTTAATATAAGGTTAGCATATAATACAATGAACAAAAAGAACACAAGCTGGAAATCTGAAACAAGCAAGTGTGTTGGAGAAACACCATAGGTCTGGCAGCGTCTGGAGGCAGAAAAACAGAGTTATTGCTTCGGGTCCAGTGACCCTTAGTCAGAAACATTTTTATTTAAATGATGTTTCCCATTCTTTGAAAAGCCATCTATTTAAAAGAATAAAAACAGAAACGGCCAAAATTGAATAAAAGCAGAAAATACTAGACCAGAATTAATGCAGCATCTCGAAAAAGAAATATGCAGATAAAGATTAGAGTGTAGCCATTTCATCTGAAATGTCTACCCCCAAAACCTTAACTCATTTATTTAGATGACTGAAGCTGACACATTTGGTTCTCTTGAGGTCTATCTCAAACTTTCTGGCCGTAAATATTTCCTGTGGTAGTTCTTCAAAATTAACAGTTCTAATTAGTAAATCTGCAACAGAAGGAGCTGCTGACATTGAGAGGAAATATATAATTTTGAGCTATACATTACAAACCCCTACAATAGAAAATGACGAATCCTGGGAGAGAAACACCCAAAAAAAAGTAAAGTTCCCTCTGGATCCCAAGAATGTCTCACAGATGTGTTTGAAAGCATTGGAATTTCTAGGCAGGGTCTAGGAAACACTAACTGTAACTGATGACTGACTTTAGCCAACAGAATAGTAATTTAGGATTATTTTATATAATTATTTAATAGAAGGCAGCTCACCACCACCCTCTCAAGGACAACAAGGGACAAATAATACATGCTAGTTGTCCCACAACACCCACATCCCACAAATGAATTAAATAAACTCTTCACTTGTTGAATATAGAAACAGAAATTGGTCATTCAATCACGAGTTATGTTCTGCCATTCTTTAACAGGAAGAATAGAGGCATAGATTATTTCCTAAATGGGAAAAGGCTTTGAAAATGTGAAGCACAAAGGGACTTGGGAGTTCTAGTTCAGGATTCTGTTAAGTGTTTTTTGTTTATTGGTGGGATGTAGGTGTCACTGGCTGGTCAGCATTTTATTACCACACCTAGTTGCCATTGAGAAGGTGGTGGTGAGCTGCCTTCTTGAATTACTGCAGTCCACCCGCTCTGGGTTGACCCACATTGCCATTAAGGAGGGAATTCAGGATTTTGACCCAGTGACAGTGAGGGAACAGCGATATGGTTCCAAGTCAGGATGGTGAGTGGCTTGGAGGGGAATTGAAGGTGATGGTGTTCCCCTGCAGGCTAACATGCAGGTTCAGTCGGAAGTTAGGAAGGCAAATGCAATGCAAATGTGATTCATTTCAAGGGGGCAAGAATACAAGAGCAGAGACGTACTGCTGAATCCATATAAGGTTACGGTCAGGAATATTGTGCCCAGTTTTGGGCCTGTACCTAAGGAAGGACATGCTGACCTTGGAGGGGGTCTGGAGGAGGTTTACAGGGACGAACGGCTTATCATATGAGGAGCAGTTGAGGATTCTGGGTCTGTAATTGATTGAGTTTACAAAGATGAGGGGTGATTTGATTGAACTTACAGAAAACGTGGAGGCCTGGATAGAGTGGACACAGAGAAGATGTTTCCACAGTGGGAGAGACTAGAACCCAAGGGCAGTCTCAGAGTGAGGGGATGGCCATTTAGAGATGAAGAGGAGTTTCTTCAGCCAGCTAGTGGTGAATCTATGAACTCATTGCCACTGAAGGCTGTGGAAGCCAAGTCATTTATTGTATTTAAGATACAGATAGATAGGTTCTTGATTGGTAAGGGGACCAAGGGTTACAGGGTGAAAGCGGAAGAATGGAATTGAGAAACATATGAGCCTTGATTGAATAGTAGAGCAGATTTGATGGGCCGAATGGCCTAATTCTGCCCCTATATCTTATGGTCTAATTCAATTAGCTCATGGCTGATCTGTAAATCAACTTTATTTGCCTACCTTTGTTCCAAATACCACTATAGATTTACCTTACAAGCCTATCAATCTTGGCTTTGAATAGTTTAATTGAAAACAAAAACAGAAATTGCCTGAAAAATTCAGGTGTGGTAGCACCTGTGGAGAGAAAGCAGAGTTAATTTTTTTTAGTAATTTTAAAATAGATAATTTCCAACTTCCTAAACTCAAGGAACGTGCAAGTCAAGCTCATGCAGCCTATCTTCAGAATTTAGCCCTTTTATATTGAGATTCTGGTAAATCTACAGAATATTACTTCTAAAGAAAAAATATATCTCTGCTGTTTGGTGTGCTAAATTCAGCACAGCACTTCAGGTGAGGACTGACCAAGGTATTTTACAACTGTAGCACCACTTTCTCACTTTTGAATTTCAGTTCTTTGAGATCAAAGAACTGTTACAGTGCAGAAGAAGCCAGTTGTGTCTGCCCAGGTTCTTCAAATAAACAATTCACTTTGTGCCATTATCCTGCCTTCTCCCTGTACTTTCTTCCTTTTCAGGTAACAATCTAATTTACTTTTCAATGCGTCAATTGGACCTGCCTCCAACAAACTGTTGGACAATGCATTCCAGACCTTAACCGCTTAATGAACAAAAAGCTTTTTTCTCTTGTTGCTTTTCTTTGACCAATTATATTAAATCTGCAGCTGTTATTCCCATATTTATTAATTAACCGTGCTACTGCTAATAACCCTCATAAATACTGATATCTTCCCAATAGAGAAATATTACTGTAGTTATTTCCTCTGTACCAGCTTAAACTACTGACCCCATTTATAAAACAAAAACTTACAACTCACCAGCAGTTCACCTATCTGTTCATCTAACTAACGCTTCCAGTCTTCAGTGTTAATGTCTTACCGATGGTCTATCAGTTCCCTTTCTCAGCCCAATCTTTTTATGTGAAAAGGTAAGAACAGCATTTCAACCCTCGCTGCAACTGATCCCTCACTCAACAAATTTCCAACCAAAGACTCTGTGGCTAGCCGTATTTAGTGACAAACTGTTTTCTTCTTGCGTATTCACAAAGATGATTTGATATCTTCTGGTCTTAGCCCAATTATTCGAGCTGGTCTGATTGGCAGTCATCATTGCCTCAAATTCAGTCATTCATCTGGGATTTCTCAATGTTTTTAAGCAATTCAATTGAAAAGCAAATGACATGCCAAGATAGTCACAATTGTACAATTGTTTGGTGTGTCAATCAGGATACCATACTTGATTAGCTTTATTTATTTGTCACATGTACTAAGTATAGGAAGACATAAGTACAGCAAAAATTGATACAACATAAGTGGTGAATCCCAGAATGGAAACCTAGAGCATGCCTTTCTACGGATTTTAAATATGTTTATAAACACGGACATTTAAATTACCATTACTGCTCAACAATTAACAATATTTCATCACTGAGAGAACATTCTGATTTATCTTTTCTCAGGTGTACTTCTTTTAACACCTTGAAGTAGAAACCACCAGGTTCAGAAGATTTGTTTCTCTTAAACTTTATTTTTTGTCTGTTACTATTTTTAAGTTAACTTAAATCAATCAATTTCCTCCCCTTGATTTATTTTCAGACCTCCTTACAAACTGATATTTTGTTCTCTACTGTCACATTATCTCATTTAACAAATCTGCCATGTTGTACCTATATGATAATGGCCTGGCCTCCTAGTATGTGGACTAGTGTGGTCTGAGGGTCACAGCTCTGAGACCAACAATTTAAACACTGCTGCAAAGCAGTTGTAGAAAGAACCTGACTCAACCACTGCTGAAAGGGATCAGGACAAAACAGTCGCTATCAACTTACAAAGTCAAGATTACTGCTCAACTATTGATATTTTTGCCACTGGTAACATCCACTGCAACTGGTACAATGTTCAACTACTTAGTCTTCATAAAAACTTCAGAGACTGATGTGTATATCATTCTTTTAACTCCCAACTTTTCAGACTCATCTTTTATTTCTAATCTGTGTTTATGTGTGTTATGTTACTATTTCTCCTCATGTTTATTAATTAATAAACTTATTCTTTTGTTAATTCAAGAAAGCTGGAATTAAATTGGTCCCTTTTAAACATAAGTTCATTTAGGACTGAGAAAGGTATCTATAGGGGAGGGGGGAGCCTTTCAAAATTAACCTTGTTACAACCAACCGAGGGGATGGATTGAATAATCAACGGGAGACAGTTCACTCCTTTTCAAGTGGGAGCTTAACAGTTTGAAGCGTGTCATCTGGAGCTGTAACAAATTGGGAAACATCACTCCAGGACTGATTGCAACAGTCTAAAACCTCTACAGTTACCTTGAAATCCCTTACAATATTTTAACAATGTTTCCTGACATATGTATTCCCACTGGTGCTGTTTCATCCGTGTAATGTTCTTTCTAACCTCACAATGTGCTGCATTATAACCTTCTGGTTTCTCTGAAGATCCTCAAGTGCCACTCAAGAGGTCTTCTGCTTTCATCTGACCATTCTCTTTCCATTTGCAGTTACTTTAATAGGGCCCTGATTAGTGGATGAATATTTAACAGACTTGTTTTCTCTTTTGCTTAACAGACTTGTGGTTCATTTTCTTTCTGTTTTCAGCTGGTGAGGCAAGTAAACAATTGACCACATCATCTTCAGTTAATTTTTCAATCACAGTTGCTAGCTTTTGAAATCACTGAAATTCTACTTGTGGCTGAATTCTTAGGCTGCTCGTTCATGTTACTCTGATTGGCAGACATTGTCACAAGACTAGTCTGGGATTTTTCAATGTGTTTAAACAATGTAATTGAAAAGCAAAAGACTTACCATAATATTTGCAACAATACAATTGACTGATGAGTCAATCAGGATCCCATTCTGATACAACACAATTAGTGAATCCCAGAATGGAAGCATAGACCATGATTCTTCAATGGATTATGCCATCTTTGAACTTTATACATATTCCAGTCACTCATAAGGAGCTGTGGCCAAGCAGAAAACCAATCTTCAAATAACAGGTCTGAAGCTACAGTTTTAGGTTTCTTTCAGGCCTGAGCACCATATAATTTCTGACAAACACCTGAATCTCTAACAAAGTACTTCTGCACAGTTCACCAAAAACATCTCAGCTTTCACTTTGGTAGGTCCTAGTCAGTGATGAGTGTCATAACATGGAGTTCATCAACACACAAACTACTTGTTAGCTATGGAACGTTGATTTCAAGGCATTGGCTTCTGCAAGCATTTACTGTTGGAAATCCATTTCTGAGGAAGGATGATCTAATTTCAGAAATTATCCCATCTGCTATCTAGCAGAAGCTATTCATCATCATATGCTTTAGTTTGTGGTGATCATTGAGGTAGATCAATTGGGCTTCTCAAACTAACATGGCTAATGGCATATAACTCCCCTGGCCCCAGTAGCCTGCATCCTAGGATCCTAAAAGAGGTAGTTTCAGTGATAGTGGATGTTTTGGTTGTAATTTTCCAAACATCCACCGATTCTGGTCAAGTACCAGAGGATTGGAAAATTGCCAATGTGAGACCCCTCTTCGAAAAGCGAGTGAGGCAAAAACAAGTAGCCATAGGCTGATTAGCCTAACATCTATTGTTGGATATATGTTGGAATCAATTTTTAAGGAAGTAATAGCAGCACGTTTGGAAAATCATTATCCAATCAGAGTCAGCATGGCTTCATGAAAGGGAAATCATGTCTGACTAATTTATTAGGGTTTTTTAGAGGGTAACCAGTAGGTATGTTTTATTTGCACTTCCAAAAGGCATTTGAAAGGTACCCAATAAAAGGGTAAGTCATAAGATAAGAGCTCATTGAGCAGGAAACTAGGTGGGGATAAAGATTATTTTATATGTCAGTAACTTCTAGCCAATGGGGTTTCATAAGGATCAGTGCTGGGACTGCAACTGCTTACAATATATACTAATGACTTTGAGGAAGGAAATGAATGTACTCCAGGCAAACTTGCAGACAACACAAAAATGGGTGGAAAGGTGGGTTGCGAGAAGGATGTAAACAGTTTACAGAGAGATATTGATAGGTTAGGTAAATAAGCAAAAAGTTGGCAAACAGAATATAATATTGGGAAATGTGAAG
Source organism: Ginglymostoma cirratum (assembly GCA_024137785.1). Classification (NCBI taxonomy): domain Eukaryota; kingdom Metazoa; phylum Chordata; class Chondrichthyes; order Orectolobiformes; family Ginglymostomatidae; genus Ginglymostoma; species Ginglymostoma cirratum. The sequence continues at coordinate 35,623,573 of JAHRHZ010000016.1, read as the reverse complement.
TTGTTCATTTTGGAAGAGAGAACAAAGGAAAAGAATATAATTTAACTGCAGAAAAACAAAGAGACATTGTGGGTACTTGTGCACAAAACACAAAGCTAGCACACAGGTGTAGCTGGTAATCAGGGAGGCTAATGGTTGGCCCTTATTTTAAGAGAGTTGGAGTATAAGAGTAGGGAGATTTTACTGCAATTGTACAGGGTGCCAGTGAGACCACATTTGAAATACTGTGGGCAATTTTGGTCCCCTTATTTAGGGAAAAAAATATCATTACATTGGACGTTGATCAGAGAAGGCTCACTAACATGGTGTAAATGTCTTAAGAGCAAAGGCTAAACAGGTTGGGACCCCACTCACTGGAGTACGGAACAAGAAGTGGTCTCATTAAAACATATCGGATTATAAGGGTAAATGCTGCAAGGATGTTACCTCACAGGAGAATCTAGGGCCAGCGGGGACATAGCATCAGAATAAAGGGGTGCAAATTTAAGATTAAGATAGGAGAAAAGTCTTCTCTCTGAGAGTAGTGTCTTTGTAAGCCTTTGCCACAGAGAGCTGCGGGAGCAGAGTCTTTGTGTGTATATATAAGCCTGAGATAGATAGATTGATTCTTGATTAGTAGAGAAATCAAGGTCTACAGGGAAAAGGCAGGGAACTGAATGTGATGAATGTCAGATCAACCATGATCCCATTGAATGGTGGAGCAGGTTTGAGAGTCTGAATGGCCTACTCCTGTTCCTTATGGTCTTTGGTCTTAACAAGGATATTGCCCTATCTGTCACTCATGTGAATGTCTATATCACCTTCTTCATGCAAAAAAAAACCTTAAATTCACAGAGCATACAAGTTTCAAACATTAGCAGAGTCCACATTTCAAATTCTGAATATTTCTAGGTCTGTTTCTGTTTAACTATTAAACAATAGAAAACAAAGAGTGGCGCTATATGGGTGTTTTATCCGTTGACAATCAATGGCTCGTGGTATGCCGCAGGATCAGTGATGGAACTGCAATTGTTTATAATTTACATAGATGATTTAGAGTTGGGGTCCAAGTGTAGCGTATCAAAGTCTGCAGATGACACTAAAATGTGTGATAGGGCAACATACGCGGAGGATACTGAAAGTCTGCAGAGGGATATAGATTGTGCAAGTTGGTGGGCAAGAGCCTTGCAGATGGAGTACAATGTTGGTAAATGTAAGGTCATCCATTTTGGTAGGAATAACAGCAAAATGGACTATTATCTAAATGGTGAAAAATTGCAGCATGATGCTGTGCAGTGGGAGTTGGATGTCCTTGTGCATGAATCACAAAAAGTTGGTTTGTGGGTGTAGAAGGTAATTAAGAAGGCAAACAGAATGTTGTCCTTCAGAGATAGTAAGAACTGCAGATGCTGGAGTCAGAAATAACAATGTGGAGCTGGAGGAACATAGTAGGCCAGGCAGCATCAGAGGAGCAGAAAAATTGATGTTTTGTGTCAGGACTCTTCTTCAAAAATGGGGTGGGGGGGAAGGGAGCTCCAAAATAAATAGAGAGAGGAGGGGTGGGACTGGAGAAGGTAGGTGGGATGGTGATAGGTGAATGTAGGTAGGCAGTGATGGGGATTGATCAGTGAGGTGGGAGGAGCGAATAGGTGGGAGAGAAGATGGACAGGTTATGTCAGGTCAAGGTGGCGGGGTTGAGAGGGAGGGTTGGTCATGGGATGAGGATGGGGGTGCAGAGATTGTGAAACTGGTCCAGCAGTCCTTCATTTGTTAAATGGAAGGAGTTTAAAAACAGGGACGTTATTCTGCAGCTGTATAGCGTATGAGTGAGGCAACTCTTGGAGTACTGTGCATGGTTTTGGTCTCCTTACTTGAGAAAGGATATACTGACACTAGTGGGGGTTCCCTAGCTTGATTCTGTAATTGAGAGGGTTGCCTTATGAGGAGAGATTGAGCAGATTGGGACTGTACACATTGGAATTTAGAAGAATAAAATAGAATCTAATGGAAACGTATAAAATTATGAAGGAAGTAGGTAGGATAGAAGTAGGAAGGTTGTTTTCACAGGTGGGTAAAACTAGAATTAGGGGGTATAGCCTCAAAAAAAGGAGGAGTAAGTTTAGGGCTGAGTTGAAAAGGAACTTCTTCACCCAAAGGCTTGTGGATCTTTGGAATTCCCTGCCCAGTGAAGCAGTTGAAGCTAGCTCATTGATTGTTTTTAAGGCAAAGATAGATACATTTTTGAACAGTGAAGAAATTAAGGGTTATGGTGAGTGGGCAGGTAAGTAAAGCTGAGTCCATGAAAAGGTCAGCCATGAAGCAGGCTCCATGGGTAAGATGGCCTACTCCTGCTCCTAGTTCTTATGTTCTATCTCAGTTCACTGTATGCTGTGATGATGTATTTAGATTATGATTTTAAACATGCTGAAAAGATGCATTTGAGTTTGAGTGCTGATAAAAGAGAACTCTAATGATGCAGAAGGTTCCTGTACCTGTGAAATTTGGAACACAGTCTCATAACAAAGTTAGATCCTTCAGAAGAGAAGAGAACATAACAAAGTCTTTGCTGACTGAGGACCAAATGTTATTTGATCTCATTAAAAAGATGAGTGTGCAGGTGAATATACTTTAGTTTCTCCCTCAAATTATGTGCTAACATGATCAAATTTTGGCAATAGGAAGTTGATATATGTGTTGCTCCTGAATGGGTGTGTCTAAATTCCCTATAACCCCATGACAAAGTCATTACATAGCAGACAGTTTCCTATTTTCTTATGTACATGTAATGACATTTCTGCACAGTTGTTATAGTTAGAGAAGATGAAAACTGATAAATTGACAATGAAAAAGTTTTGAATATGGCAATTATACATTTTGAAAAGCCAGTTAGTAAGTGAGCCATGAAGATTAGGAAAGTTTCCGTTTTGATCCCAGCTTTGGCAGCAGTGAAGGAATTAAAATTAGCCTTATTATTCCTGAGCTCAAAAAGCGGAAATTATCCAATGTTCCTACCCTGATTGGTATTCAGCATTTCCCCTTAGAATGAAAGAATGCAGGGGCTTTCCAAAACAGTTGAATAGACTTTGTCATAACGCCTCACATAATCGATTTCACAGTTGTTATAATCCACCTTCACCCTCTGCTGATGGCCTCACTCTACTGCAAGCTCCAGGGAATTACTTAAGTAAAAATTGGAGGTGTAGTGGACAGTGAAGAAGGTCACCTCAGAGTACAATGGGATCTTGATCAAATGGGTCAATAGGCTGAAGAGCGCCAGATGGATTTTAATTTAGATAAATGTGAGGTGCTGCATTTTGGAAAGGTAAATCAGGGCAGCTCTTATACACTTAATGGTAAGGACCTAGGGAGTGTTGCTGAGCAAGGAGACATTAGAACGTAGGTTCATAGTTTCTTGAAAGTGGAGTTGCAGGTAGATATGATATTGAAGGAGGTGTTTGGTATGCTTGCCTTTACTGGTCAGTGCATTAAGTATAGGAGTTGGGAGGTCATGTTGCGGCTGTACAGAACATTTGTTTGGTCACTATTGGAATACTGCATTCAATTCTGGTCTCCCTCCTGTAGGGAGGATGTAGTGAAACTAGAAAGGGTTCAGAAAAGATTTACGAGGATGTTTGCAGTGTTGGAGAATTTGAGCTATAAGGAGAAGCTGAATAAGCTAGAGCTATTTTCCCTGAAGTATCAGAGGCTGAGGGGTGATCTTATAGAGGTCTATAAAATCACGAGGGGCGTGGATAGGGTAAACAGCCAAAGTCTTTGCCCCAGGGTGGGGGAGTCCAAAACTAGAGGGCATAGGTTTAAGGTGAGTGGGGAAAGATATAAAAGGGACCGAAGAGGCAACTTTTTCACGCAGAGGGTGGTATGTGTGTGGAATGAGCTGTCAGACGAAGTGTCGGAGGCTGGTACAATTACAACAGTTAAAAGGCTTCTGGATAGGCACATGAATAGGAAGAGTTTAGAGGGATATGGGCCAAACGCTGGCAAATGGGACTAGATTTATATAGGGTATCTGATTGGCATGGACAAGTTCGACCGAAGGGTCTGTTTCCGTGCTGTATGTCTCTATGACTCTAAGTAAACTGGCCAGTTGTTGGTAGGTGAGCTTTTGTACAAGTACAGTCAATATCTAAGAAACATTGTGCAACTTCACGTTGTTTCTAAAAACCGAAAGAACTGCGGATGCTGTAAATCAGGAACAAAAACAAAGTTGCTGGAAAAGCTCTGCAGGTCTGGCAGAATCTGTAAAAGGAAAAACAGAGTTAAAGTTTTGGGTCCGGTGACCCTTCCTCACATTATTTCTAGTCAGTCTCATGTTCCTGTATCAAACTGAATAGGACCTAATGTGGAAGTGGCAATAAAAGCCATGGAAATCCATGAGCAGCAATTCTTCTGCGTAAAACTAACATAAATCTGGATTTATTTAACATAGACCTGGATTTCTCCAATGAGAAAATGTAACACAGCCTCCACACCATAGTTATGCCAAAACACTCTCAGGCCAACAGTTCATAAAGATTGAGCTGTGCAGATTGTACTGATAAGTGCAATACATTCCAAATGTAATGATTTTTTATCTCAGGAATGCTATTGATATGGAATATAATAAATCAAAAAATATGCATTTTTAACTCCGTCTCTTAATATTTTGATTAAACAGCTTGAAAAAACAATTGTTGGAAATGTATTAAGAAGTTCTTGGTGCTTAAGACACTCATCCAATCAACACATGTCAGGTTAAAATTACTGCATATTTATTTACAATGTATGACATTAACCTGTCATATATTTCAGTAAAGTTTAGTAAATAATGTAGAAACCAGAGGAATGTTGCATGATTGCATTAAGTGTTTATCTTTTAGCTATTTCTTGGAAATAATAGAATTTTGAATCCTGCCAAGGCAAACAACATTATTTCCTGAGATAACAAGCTGTAGAGCTGGATGAACACGGCAGGCCAAGCAGCATCAGAGGAGCAGGAAGGCTGACGTTTCGGGCCTAGACCCTGTGTTTTTTTTTTATGTTTTATTAGTTCTTGGGATGTGAGCATTACTACCAAGGCCAGCATTCATCGCCCATCCCAAGTAGTCCATAAACAGATGGTGGTTGTCTATCCACAATTGGGCAACTTACTAGGCCATTTCAGAGTCAACCACATTGATGTGGGTCAGGACTCGCATGTAGCAGGGCAGATAAGAATGGCAGATTATCTCCCAAAAAAACATCAGTAAACCAGAATAAATAAATAAATTAATTTAATGATTTTTTGGTTGGTTGGCTCGCCGTGCAGGTTAGTCATTCCGCAGACGTTTCATTACCCTGCTGGGTAACATCATCACTGCAGCCTCCGATAAAGCGCCGACCACAACCCAAGCTATAAATCTACTGTAAAACTTTAGTAATTTAATGATCATAATTAATAACACCAGCATTGTATTCCAGATGTATTAATTAATTGGAAAAAGAAACCCCAGCTACCATGTTGGGATTTAAATTATATCTCTAGAGAATTAGTCTACATCACCAGTTGCAGTAACATTATCACTATGTTCCAATTCCCCAAAGCTTCCACCTCAAGTGTACTTTATTATAGTCAAACAGGAAATTTTAATGTATTTGTAAATTGCTGAAATATTTTGTCTGTCTTCTTGAAAATTCTACCAATAGAGATTGAAAATAGAAATAAATAGATGTAATTCCAACATTGATATATTTCTATGGCCTGCCAGAAAGCAGATGTAAATTTGTGGATTCATTGACACTCTAAATTGTACAAGAATATACTTAAATTTTGCTGCTGGAGACTTAGTGTTTAAAAAAAAATGGCCTGCACAGGTACACAATTTCTCTTCCTTGTCTAAATTACTGCATTTAGATGCATATATTCTGATAATATTTATAAATGAATGAGTCATAGAACATGAGATATAAAACCCAGGAGATTGAGTTGTACAGTTAATTCATATGCAGGCATTCTTTATTTCTTGATTTTGGATCAAGTACAAAATGAAGGGAAATAATCTTTCTCAATACAGAGAGTTTAACTCATGATCATTCACAAAAGAAAAAGAACTGGCTAATCTTTGCACAATTCTGTCTTCATTTCATGTCTTCATTGTCCGTGAGTTGTTAATAATAGGTCAATCACACTATTATATCACAATGGGTATGTAGAAGAGCCAGGCCCTAAGAACTAACTCAGCCAGAATGGGATTGAACCAGCTCCATTAGGTGTTATAAAGCACCATTCACTAACCAACTGGCCCGACCCACAAACACAAATCTACAGAACTGAAAGGAGAAGTTTATTTTTCATTGAAGGGTTTATGAATATTTGGAATTATTTAACCCCAGAGGGTTGTGGATGTTCCATCTTTGAGCATAAATTTAAGGCTGAGATAGACAGATTTATGGTTCAGGGAATCAAGGGATTTTAGCAATGGGCGAGGAAGTGGAATTGAGGCCTAAAATCAGCCATGACTATATGTGAACTATACACAGACTATGTTGTCCATTCTTGCCCTTACTTTATATGCTCATAATTTTGCAAATAGGTTTAAAAAATAACACTTCACAGGCTCAAATAATATTGCAATCAAACAGCGTTTCAACCCTTCACACCTATGCTGGTGGAAAATGCACACAGTTATTATATTCGCTCAAGTTACAAACCAGCACTGAAGCCAACCAAATTTGCCCACTGCTAATTTTAGGCTGCTTAACCGCAACACTGACGTTGTATTCTATTGAGAAGATGATGAGAGTTCTTCAATAAAGCTAGCAGTGTCATTGTTGACCCTTGCATATTGGATCTCAACGATGCTGTAGAAACCTGACTGAAAATTTAATTGGATGACCTGAGTGGGCAGTTACAGTGGAGAAGGAAATTGGGGTCATTAGAGGCTCAAACAAGTACATTTATGTACTGTCCTTAGACAGCCTGAAGAAACAGTGATACTCCTCTGGGTCCCACAGGAAGAGCATAGGGTTCACCTGCCTTGTTCTTTGCCCAATCACAAGCATCCTTTAACGTTTGACTGCTGATCTTCTCATTTACCTAGTCATGAAGGATAGCTTCGAGGTGGCATGATTTCCTGCCAAATTGCTGCCCTGATCAATATTCCCTAGAGGCACCACAGCTAGCATGTTTCAAATTTCCCCTAACCTCTTGAGCCACTGCATGGGCATCCATTTAATAACAATGGCCTTCTTTTTGACCTAGGAACTTCAGACCCTGAAAAAGTGAATATCATTTTAACTAGGTGTTCTGAGAGAGATGTCATAGTGAAGAGGTTTAGGACCAAAAGAGTCTTATTCTTTTCCCTGACATTTCTGCGGAATCCCATTTTGCACTGTTGTTTGCAATGTTTGCAACTGCCTGCTCTTTGGTTCTATCTACAACAAGTGAGCAGATTATTCCTTTGCAAGTTCTACTTGATGCCCCTGAGGAGAAGCATGTTGAAATCAAAAAGCTTCCTGTTCAATCACAACCCCTTGGTAATGTTATTCACAAATTATTTTGACTGCCCAGCTGAGGTAAGTAGAGAACAGGCTCGATCACCTAGCCTTGCTTGATGCCCATCTGAATAATGAAAAGGTTTGGCCTCTAATCCATTACAAAGTGTGGTCAGAAACTATGCCAGTGACACCCATATATGAGAAAACAAAAAGGGTGCAGCTACTGTGTTGAAGTCCAGGATGAACTTTCAGTGGAACCCACATATTGCCAAGAATCTCATGATTTACTATTATAACACAGTGTGGAGCTGGGGGAACACAGCAGGCCAGGCAGCATCAGAGGAGCAGGAAAGCTGACGTTTTGGGTTGAGACCCTTTTTCTGAAGAAGGGTCTTGACCCGAAATGAGAGCTTTCCTGCTCCTCTGATGCTGCCTGACCTGCTGTGTTCCTCCAACTCCACACGGTATTCACTACAGGTCACTTGGGCCTTGGCAAAGCCTAAGGCTTTAACTGTTTGCAAGACTGATCACTCGGTCAGCTGACTGTAGTTTCCTGAAGGGGTGGCTTCCAGTTGTTCTAAATGCATTTTTCCAGATGTCACTGTATACTTTGCAAAAAGAAAGCCTGCCACCACCTGATTCATCAACCTTTGAAATGTGACTGAAGCATTTTGGAATATGAATGGCATGACTCGATACCAGTATAACTCGTTTGGAGTTCCTTAAACAGAGATTTCCTTCACACAGGCAATCAAGAGTACATAAGAACATAAGAACATAAGAACTAGGAACAGAAGTAGGCCATCCGGCCTCTCGAGCCTGCCCCGCCATTTAATACGATCATGGCTGATCTTTTTGAGACTCAGTTCCACTTACCTGCCCGCTCGCCATAACTCTTAATTCCTTTACTGTTCAAAAATTTATCTAGCCTTGCCTTAAAAACATTCAGCGAGGTAGCTTCAAGCGTTTCACTGGGCAGGGAATTCCACAGATTCACAACCCTTTGAGTGAAGAAGTTCCTCCTGACCTCAGTCCTACATCTGCTTCCCTTTATTTTGAGGCGACATCCTCTAGTCCTAGTTTCACCTGCTAGCGGAAACAACCTCCCTGCCTCCACCTTATCTATTCCCTTCATAATCTTATATGTTTCTATAAGATCTCCCCTCATTCTCCTGAATTCCAATGAGTATAATCCCAGTCTACTCAGTCTCACCTCATAATCCAACCCTCTCAACTCTGGAATCAACCAAGTGAATCTCCTTTGTACCCCTCCAGTGCTTGTATATCTCTTCTCAAGTAAGGAGACTAAAAATGCACACAATACTCCAGGTGTGGCCTCACCAGGGCCCTATTCAGCTGCAGCATAGCCTCCCGGTTTTTAAACTCCATCCTTCTAGCGATGGCAGACAAAATTCCATTTGCCTTTTTAATTACCTGCTGCACCTGCAATCCTACTTTTAGCAATTCATGCACGAGGACACCCAAGGCCCTCTGCACAGCAGCGTGCTGCAATTTTTTTACCATTTAAAACATAGTCCATTTTGCTGTTATTCCTACCAAAATGGATGACCTCACACTCATCAACATTGTACTCCATCTGCCAGACTTTTGCCCACTCACTTAGACTATCTATATCCCTCTGCAGACTTTCAGTGTCTTCTGCACACTTTGCTCTACCACTCATCTTAGTGTCATCTGCAAATTTTGACACACCACACTTAGTCCCCAACTCTGAATCATCTATGTAAATTGTAAACAATTGTGGCCCCAACACTGATCCCTGAGGCACACCACTAGCCACTGACCGCCAACCAGAAAAACACCCATTTACCCCTACTCTCTGCTTTCTATTGGTTAACCAATCCTCTATCCATGCCAATACATTACCTGTAATACTGTGCAACTTTATCTTATGTAGCAGCCTTTGGTGTGGCACCTTGTCAAATGCCTGCTGGAAATCCAGATATACCACATCCACAGGTTCCCCATTGTCCACCATGCAAGTAATGTCCTCAAAGAATTTCACCAAATTAGTTATACATGACCTATCCTTCATGAACCCATGCTGCGTGTTCCCAGTGGGACAATTTATATCCGGATATCTTGCTATTTCTTCCTTAATGATAGATTCAAGCATTTTCCCCACTACCGATGTTAAGCTAACTGGCCTATAGTTACCTGCTTTTTTTTTACTTCCATTTTTAAACAGTGGCGTCACATTGGCTATTTTCCAATCTGTGGGAACCACCCCAGAGTCCAGTGAATTTTGGTAAATAATTACTGGTGCATTTGCTATTTCCCCCATCACCTCTTTTAGTACCCTGGGATTTCATCAGGGCCAGGGGACTTATCTACCTTTAGCCCCATTAGCTTGCCCAGCACCGCCTCCTTAGTGATAATGATAGTTTCTAGGTCCTCACCTGCTATAACCGTCTTGCCATTAGTTTTCGGCATGTTATTTGTGTCTTCCACTGTGAAGACCGATACAACATAACTGTTTGATGTCTCCTGTATTTCCTCATTTCCAGTTATTAAATTGGCCTTCTCATCCTCTAAAGGACCAATGTTTACCTTCGCCACTCTTTTACGATTTACGTATTTATAGAAACTTTTGCTGCCTGTTTTTATATTCTGAGCTAGTTTACTCTCATAATCTACTTTACTTTTCTTTATACCTTTTTTTGTGGCTTTCTGTTGGCCTTTAAAGATTTCCCAGTCGACTAGTTTCCCACTACGCTTTGCTTTTTTGTAGGTGTTTTTTTTCAATCTGATACTTTCCTTTATTTCCTTACACATCCATGGCTGGCTCTCTCTTTTCCTACAGTTCTTCCGTATCACTGGAATATATTTCTGCTGAGCACTGTGAAAAATCGTTTTAAAAGTCCTCCACTGTTCCTCAATTGACCCACCATAAAGTTTTTGCTCCCATTCTACCTTAGCTAACTCCTCCCTCATTCCTTCATAGTCTCCTTTGTTTAAATACAGGACATAGGTACTGGATTTAACCTTTTCACGCTCCATCTGTATTTTAAATTCGACCATACTATGATCGCTCCTTCCGATAGGATCCCTAACTGTGAGATCATTAATTATTCCTTTCTCATTACACAGGACTAGATCTAGGATAGCTTGCTCCCTTGTAGGTTCCATACCTCCTAGTACCCCTTGGATAAATCTATCTTAGTAACATAGGCAGCTTTACCTTACCATTTATTCAGTCTTTCAGCCAGGGTGTTGGGTAGAAGTTGTCTGGTCACTGCCTTATCTGTTTCATAGAATCCCCACAGCGTGGAAACAGGCCATTCAGCCCAACAAGTCCACACAGACTTTCTAAAGAACAGCCCACTCAGAACCATCTCCCTACTCTATGCATTTCCCTCTTCTAACGCACCTAACCTACACAACCCTGCCTACTAAGGACAATTTAGCATGGCCAATCCTCCTAGCTTGCACATATTTGGACAGTGGGAGGGAACTGGAGCACCCGGCAGAAACCCATGCAGATATGGGGAGAATGCGCAAACTCCACACAGTCGCCTGCAGCTGGATTTGAGTCCTGGAGCTGTGGGGTAGCAGTGCTAATCACTGAGCCAGCATGTCATGACTATCGATTGGATGGTTCAGTGACAGCCTCAGATTGGTCCTACTGGAGTCAGACATGGCCCTGACAGAGTGCTGAGAAGAGATGCCCAGAACTGCACGCGTGTTAAGCTAAATGGATCAGTGTGTGTCTACCCTACTCCGCAATGTGTGAGTAACCCGTTGAACACCATTAATGTGAGAGATTGTGAATTGCATTTCAGGAGCCTTATGGAGCCATCAATTTCAGGCACAAGCACAACTGGAGATCTCCAGCTACTGCTGCTGAGTTCTATCAGTTGATGATCCAGCATATAGCTTATCTCTTCCTAAACATGAGGCACTTTTCTGGGCCTAGCGAATAGGGATGTTAACTTATGACCGGGGCTTCCTCGACATCCATGTCAAATAGAGCTAGGGCAGTGCAGCCTGCCTTGTCTCTGCACAAGCCCTTAAATTCAGTGGGTAGTCTTGTTAAGTCTATTCTGTGTTCTGCACACAGATGAGCAAATAAGGAACATATGTTGACTTGTGTTTCTGTATTGGTTAGTTCAGGAACCAGGGGCTCCGTGTGGGTCTCACCCAGGTCTCCCTCTAATCCATTCCTGCTACAAACCTCATCCTCTAGGTTTAGTGACAACAAACAGGCCATTATCTAATTGTTACTTTATCAGAGGGGTTATTGCTTTATCATGAAGATTACACAGCCTTTTTTCTAACCCTAATCTAGGCCTCAGTCAGATAATTTACTTCCTCCAGCTTCTTGGCTTCTCAGTACAAGCCACTGAACTGGACCTTTAAGGGCTCATCTGACATTAGAAGGATAAAGACACATAGTCCCCTAGCTAAAAGGTTTGGGCCTTGGCACGTTTGTCTGCTTTTGTTTTGAAAGGACAGTTTTTCTTATTTTCTATTTTAAAATCTGGTGATTGGAAATGAAGAAGAACTGTTTTAAAAACTAGTGTTTGAAAGGGTGGCTGCAGTTTTGAAAGCAAGTAACCTGACACCCATGGTAAGCGTCATATCACCAAATGTTTACATGATGACATGAAAGCATACCGATTGAAAGCGAACTAGCAATTTAGGTTAAGGGATTGAGGTTAATCAACAGAGATTCAGTGACAAACATTTAAGGGGACATTCCAGAAAATGAAGAATAGACACATTCAAACAGATAAGAAAAGTTCTAAGGGACGGACTGCCTCTGTGTAACTAAAACAGTGAAAAATAACATCAAACTTATAGAAATGCTATATAATTGTGCAAAGATAGGTGGCAAGTCAGAAGATTAGACAGAATATAAGAAACTGCAAGGAATTACTAAAAGATTAAGAGCATGAATGAAAGTTAGGCAAAAATATAAAAACAGGTACGAAAACTTTCTTGAGATTTCTAAAAAGTGTTAACAAAGTAAGCACTGGTCTTATAGAAAATGAGTCTGAGGAATTAATAATGGAGGATAAAGAAACGGCAGATAAATTGGTCAGATGTATTGTCAGTCTTCGCTGGAGAGAATGCAAGTAGTATCTTGGAAATAGCTGTAAGTCAGGAATTGAAAGGAAGGGAGGAACTCAAGAATTAGGGAATTAGCAGTAGGTGAATTGTTGGAACTAATAAGTTGAAAGTCCTTAAGTCCTGATGGATTTCATCCTAGCGGCATAAAAAGGTCACTGAGATAATTGATTAATTAGTTTTAATTTTCCAAAACTCATTAGATTTGGTGAAAGGTTCCTTTAGATTGGAAAGTAGCTAATGTAACTCTTTTATTCAAAAAGTTAGACAAACAGAAAGTAGAAAACTATGGGCCAGTTAATTTACCATCTGCCACAGGGAAAATATTAGAAGCTATTATTAAAGATGTTAGAGGGCACCTGCATAAATTCAAGGCAATCAGGCAGAGCCAACATTGTTTTGTGAAAGGGGAATTATGTTTAATTTATATGAGTTCTTTGAAGGAGTAACTTGTGCTGCAAATAAAGGGGAACAGTGGATCTAGTGTATTTAGGTTTCCAGAAGTCATTTGAAAAGGCGTCACATAAAGATTATTACGGAAAATAAAAGCTCAAGATGTTGGTGGTGACATATTGGCATGGATAGAAGATCAAATGTACTACCCTAGTGATTTATAACAGTTTCATCACTGTTTGGGAGATTTTCAAGTGTTCACAGGCTTGTAAGAGGTGCTCTCACAACCCTGGTAGGTAGTGTAACATGGAAGCTTTTTCTTTCTGTTCTGAAATGGTCTCCCTCAATTTCAGAGTTCTTCATAATTAATGCTGATAAACTAAGTCAAATGGCCTTAACCTGGCGGACTCATTGGATGAATTACTGGTAGCATACATAGGAAGATCTAGTCCATTTTCCTAGTCATGGGAGTACTCGTGGCAATGTGCCCTGGCCACTATGTTTAGAATGTGCTGGTACTGTTCTAGTACCCCCATGGCTGAGGGTGATATATACCAAAAACTTTTGTTGCCCATGAGTCAAGGTTACCCATGACTTCCTGGAATATTTAGACTTTAAATCTGAACCCTGATACAACCGAATCATGATGGGCAGAGTGTACTGAGTAAAGAATTGGGAAAATTCCCTTGTCATTCTTTTTGCAGACCTGATTGTCTTGGGAAGTGACTCTTGAAATAGCTAGACATGTCCATAATGGAAAAGGTATTCTGGTAGACCCTTTTTGTTTATGACAGGTGACCCACACAGTCCACTAACACCTTCCTGAATAGTTTCCAAAAAGCTGCCACAGGAATCATAGGTTCAGATCTTATTACAGATTGGGGTTTTCCCACAATCTGGCAATTGTGACATGTTCTACAAAGTCTTACCACGTCCATGTGAGCTGTGATCAATGAAAATGCTGGCTGATGCAGGCTTGGGATTATACCTATATGACATGTTCAGTCATTCGAATTATGTGAGCTCATTACAACATTTCCAAATGATACCTCGACAGCACCAGTACCTGGTGAATCACTGTCTACTCCTCTTGTGATGAAGTCCCCACTTCCTCATCAGCACCTCATTTATAATATAAAAGCATTTAGGGACAGCTTCTTCCCCAGCTTCAGTGTGAGTGTCTGAGTTAATACTTTTAACAGTGTTGACTTCTAACAAGGAGGTTCTATGTGTTACCCCCATGGGATCTTCTATGCTCCTGAAAATGTTTTCAAATAAACAGATTGGAGGGGCTTCTGTTTGCAGTTCCTTCTGAGAAGATAGACACCTCTGGTACTAACTGCTATGCATTTAAGGTAGCCTTTTTATTACTTCAGAATCTTTAGCACTTTCCTCAAATGAAAGGGAGTAACATTGTGAACTTTGTACTGGCCACTTTACCTGTGGTGTTACCTGCTCAAAAGAGATGAAGAAGGCTTCTACATTAGCCTCACCAAACTCAGGAATCAAATGTGAAACTAAATTGCCTCTCCCCTTAGGTCTGATTGAGTCGTCTCTTCGAGGAACACAAGAGAATGCCTGCTCCTCAGTTCCAGCTGTCTTAGGTCAAACTGCTTCTCCTATCCTTTTCCCTAAAATTTTCTCCCTTCTCACCTTGTTCATTCCTCTCTTCCTCCTTTTTCTACTTCAGTTTTTCCCTATCCAAATCATTCCTCTCTCTTTCCCATTCCAACAATTTTTCTTGAAACTTTAATTTCTGCTGCTGCAATTTTAATCTTTCTACTGCTACTCATTTTATCATCTTCAAATTCCACTTGCAAACTGTTGATGCCTTTTTAAAATTTGAGGTTTTCTAGCTTTTGCACAAACTTATCATTCTAAGTGTCTTGGAAAATCTCTTAACTGTTTGAGAGACAGAGCTTTTAAAACCCCCGACAGTACCTTCCCCTAATTCTGTTAATGCATAGGCATCACATTCAGGCATTTCTATACTGTAGTAATACAAAGTCAAGAAAGACTCTTCCTGTGTTTTTCATTTAAAAGTAAGTTTCAAAAGTACAATTTAGCAGCATTTGTTTTATTAAATCACAGCTATGAACCCTTAATTTGTTATGACCAGACCCTGGGTGAGTTTTCCTTAATTGTTACAGGGATACCGTAAATTGTCAAGCTCCCATTTGAGAAAAGATAAATTAGTTTCCATTTGTCATTCAGCCACCTCCTAGGTTGGTCACCACAAAGTTAATTGTTTAAAAACCTCTTCCTTTTTGGATATCTTTGTCCCAGACCTAAATGAATTTAAGCTATAAAAGGAGCCACTTAATCAGGCTTTATTGAAGTAACAAAACGAGTGACTAAGCATGAGAAGAAATAATAGCGCAACACACATACCCACAGAAACAGTGAAACCAAATGACAAGAACTTAAAAAAATGTATACAGATTTGTATCCAAAATTTGCTTTGTGATAGGAGACAGAAGGTGGTGGTAGAAGGTTCTTTGTGGGACAGGAAGCGAGTGTCCAGTGGTGTATCACAGGGATTGGTGCTGGATCCCTTATTGTTTGTGATATATATACACAATATAAATAAGAATGTGGTGGGGTGGGGGGATGATAAATAAGTTTGCAGATGACATGAAGTTGGCCTGGGAAGTTAATAGTGAGGAAGAATGTCATAGGTTATAGGAAGATGTAAACAGTTTGGTCAAATGAGCAGACCAGTGGCAGATGGAATCTTACCCTGAAAAGAGTGACATGATGCACTTTGGAAGAAACAAGACAAGGGAGTACTCAATGAATGGCTGGACACCAGGAAGCTCAGAGGAACAGAGGGATCTTCATGTGCTTGACATAGATCCCTGAAGGCAGGCAGTGTAGACAGGCAGTGCAGGGTGGTCAAGAAGGCATACTGGAGACTTGCTTTTATCACTGGTAGCATAGTTTATAAGGACAGAATGTGGTGGTACTGGACCTGAAACGTTAACTCTGATTTCTCTCCATAGTTGCTGCCAGACCGGCTGAGCTTTTCCAGCAATTTCTTTTCTTCTTGTTTCTGATTTACAGCATCTGCAGTTCTTCCAGTTTTTATTTAGGAGCAATGAAAAAGGTGTTTTTTATGCAAAAGATAGGGTTGGGGGTAGGTGATAGAGAGTAATTGATAGATAGAGATGGAGCCCAAAGAGAAAGAAGAAAAGTTGCACACAGGAGTGGACAATGGTCATTCTAGGAGAATGAATTTCTGCTAATGGGGGCTATTAGCTGCTAACAATGGGTAGTGGGTAATAGTAGACCATGTGACATCAAGGCCTAGAGTGTAGAGGTTGGACATGGGAGAAGGTGCCTCAAGGCTTAAAATTATTGAACTTGATATTGAGTCCAGAAGGCTGTATAATTCTGAAGCAAAAATTGAGGTGTTGTTCTCTTAGCTTGTGTTGAGCTTCGCTAGAGGACTGCAGCAAGCCTGAGACAGAGATGTTGGCGGTCTGTATAAGTGGCAGGCAACTGGAAGCTCAGGTTTTTTCTGCGGACAGAACATAGGTGTTCTGCGAAGTGGCCACCAAGTCTGTCTCATTTCTCCAGTGTAGAGGAGAACACATTGTGAGCAAAGAATGCAGTAAACTAGACTGAGGGAAGTGTAGGTAAGGCGTTGCTTCACCTGGAAGGTGCATTTGGGCCCTTGGATACTGAGGAGGGAGAAGGTAACACATAGTCTGCTATCATGCACAGCCCATTGTTAGCTATCAGTTGTCCCCATTAGTAGCTATTCATTCTCCTAGGCTGATTTTTACCCACTCCTTTGTCTGCCCAACTGTTCTTCTCTCTGTTTGGGCTCTATCTCCACCAACCATTTATTCCCTACTCCCTACTCCCTACTCCCTCCTGCCACCCTATCTACTGCATAAAAAATGACTTTTTCCTAGCTACCATCAATTCTGAGGAAAGGTCACTGATCCTGTAATGCTAACACTGATTTCTCTCCACAGATGATGCCAAACTTTTCCAGCAATTTTGTTTCTGATTTCCAGTATCTGCAGTTCATTTGGTTTTTATTTAGGTTCTGTTGAAGCTGTACAAAACTTTTTGGTTAAGCCACAATTGGAATACTGATTCAGTTCTGGCTGCCACACTATAGGAAAGATATGATTGCATAAGACGGGGTGCAGAGGAGATTTACCAGATGTTGCCTGGGATGAAGCAGTTTAACAATGAAGAGAGGGTGGATAAACTCAAGTTGATTTCTTTAGAGTAGTGGAGATTGAGATGAAACCTGAATGAAGTGTATAAGAATATGAGGCCATGGACGGTGTCGATGGAAAGCAGCTGTTCCCCTTAGTTGAAGGTTCAATAACAGCTGGGCATAATTTTTAGGTAAAAGACATGAAGTTGAGAGGGGAAGAAAATTTCACCCACAGGGTAGTGTGAATCTAGAATGCATTGCCTGGGAGTGCAGCTGAGGCAGGAAACCTCTCAATCTTCAAAAAATAAGTGAATGACCACTCGAAACATCATAATATTCAAAATTGTGGACCATGTGCTGGAAAGTGGGATTAGTGTAGACAGGTGGTTTTTTTTGTCGGTGCAGACTTGATGGGCTGAAGACCCTGCCCTGTACTGTATGATTCTATTACTCTATGATTCTGTGAATTACTCATGAAGAGCACATAGTTGAATGCTGCAGCTGTTGCAGTGGATGTCACTGGATGCATTTATGTTGATTGTTAACCAATTGATTTTGAGATTTTTGGCTTTGCAGATTGATTTGAACTCTTTTGTTCCTAATCCATTGGCAGTGATTTACTGACACCACACCGAGTGAGGAGAGTATGTTCCCTTTTCTTTTACCTGTATTACAGGGTTTACTAAAATATTTGTTCTCAGAATTGTGACCTTCCAATCACACTAGACAGTAAACTAGGACATTTGGCCACTAACTCTGACAGGCTAGTGTTGCAACTGAGATGAGTAAGATAGTTAGCTCCCTTATTATCCCTTCCTGTTATGTTCCTCTCTCTGGTTAATGTTTCCCTAACAGTCCACAGCCACAACATTGCATGAGTCCCAAACAGGACAATAGCCAGACAGGAATTGAATGTACATGTGCAGTCTTTTTTTTAATTGTGGCAAACTTCTTTTAAAAAGCACATTTCAAGTTACAAGTTAGTAATATCCATAGTACTTCGGAGTACTAAGCTATTGATCCTACCGTTTTACCAAGTTCATCCAAAGAAGATATCAAAAGGCGTACAGGTCACCCCACAGCAACACAAAGCCATTAATGGGGATGGGAATTTAGATAAACAGGTAAATTACAGCTTTTGACTGGAATAAAGCATTTACCATGATTTATCTGAATATAAATATAAATCTCACTTTCATAACAATTGATAGGAGGGCCACACTTTTGAATACATATAATGGCACGTTTCAATGTGCAAATAGCCACATTTTGAATTCTTTGGAGTAAATCCAATTTTCTTCCATATTCCCGACTGCCATTTTCTTCTGGCTTATTTGTAGTTCAGGATTGTGTAATGTGTAAAATGCATGCCCTCCCAAGCTGAGGATGGGTTCTCAATTTCAAATTGAATTTGAACATTGGATTTCCTAATGCACTCCATCTTGGTCTGGTAATGATGAATTATGGATTCCCATTAAAAGCTTTAGAGGTAAGAGTGCATACAGAAAATGTTGAAAATGAAAGCTTATTGAGCAGCCAGGAACAATTTTAAATTAAGTGTAAAACATTTTCACACCTTCAGGTGTCCCTATTGGATGCCATGTTGTAGTGTAGATATGTTTTTAATGAAGTTCCGCAATGTAAGTTAACCCTTACATTGACCAGCATTGTGTAATGACATGCATTACAGTACTTTCCCAATGGAGAAAGTACAATAATGTATTTTTTAAAAAGGATGAGAAACAATAACTTCTGCTTCTACAAATATTGTGCGCTGTTTTAATTGGGATAGCAGACCCAACCCTTTTTATTTTGAAAAAAGTATCCTACTTCTGAATGTAGAAAAATAGCCTGCATTTTCTCCTCCTTCATTGATGGATAGGCACTTTGTTTTGAAATGATTATCTTTTTCTGTGAATGAAGCTGGAAGCTTTTGTATTCAAAGCTATTTCAGTATGAATGTTTGGTTGGGTTTCAAATATTTCAGTCTAGCAAGGGACCTTATTAATCCAAGAACAACTTTTATGAACCTTTATTAGTAATTTAATTATTTCCTTTTTTTGTTCATTTACAAGTCTAGTAGTGACTTCAAGGATACAATATCTTTACACTTTTGGCATATTGGCTCAATATCAAAGATAATGAGTTTGAATTCAAGGTTTCCATAGATTTTTAGGGTTTTAAATGTTTGACAATAAGGTTAAAATAATTTCCATTGTTATTATGCATTCATGAGAACTGTACTGAGTGCACACCACATGAGTATCTCTGGAGGATACATGGATGTCGTCTTTGGCATGAGGAATGTGAGGTGACATTGGGGCATGGAGGTGGCATGACGGAATGCGAGGCAACATGAGGAGGTCTGAGAGATAACAGGGTGACATCAGTGAATGACTGATGGCCTGATGAGTGTTGGGATGGTAAGGGTCTGAGGAGCAAAGTTTAGGTGGCCCTTAAAAGATGATCGTGGGTGGGCTGCTAAGCTGCTTTTAACTTGCCCACCTAACCAACCTCATGCACCCTATCATGACTCATAATTTGCACTGAAAACCCCACAGTTGCGTACAAGGATGAAAATCCTTCATAAAACCATTCATGGATCTGGTGAGTATTAGTGAACGTGCCAGGTTTTCTTCAGCCCAGATGAAGATTCAACCCTAGGTTCTTTCACAATGTTTCCATTGTATCCATCATTATATATCTGCTACTGTTCATGAGGTACAGGATGGACCCAGACTTCCTTTTCCCACCTGGACTATTCTCAGTAACACAACAAATATGAGCATGAGGTTAATTAATTTGACCTGCATAAAATATTCAAATCTTAATATCTTGTCCGGAAAGAGAACATTATTGACCTGTTACGCCCAAACATTACAAGAATATTGCTTGCAGAGAATAATTACAACTGCGTTCTCATCCAAGGATCTTCCAAAAATGCCGAAATTTTTTCTATTTATATTTATATTGGCAATAATTTATTCCGAAACCAACAGTTATTCCGAAACCAACCACAGGTGTGCACCCGAATTATGACCATCAGGATGTGATACACTCCACTCCTCATTTTAATGTGCTCCACTATGTGGAAAAAGGATAGCCAGAAAAAGCTTTTTTTAGAAATGTATTTTAGATCATATTTATGTCATGAGGATCTGATTGAAACCTTTACTAAGATGTTTGAGCAGGAAGCCACATTGAGATTAGCAGGGAAGAGTGTAAGGAACTTGGAACTGATTTGGTCACTGCTCAGAGATAGAAGGGTGTGTCAGCAAGTGAAGCAGCTAAGGGCAGAAGTGGTGGAGTGTCAGCCTCTGAAATTGTCCAATGGGCTTGAGGTTCCTTCTACTTGGTTGAGTGGAGAGGCTGCAGGGTAGACAAGTGAACTGACCCTGGCACTATAGAAAGCCATTCAAGTAGGGGGAACAATACAGAAAATTGTGGTAGTAGGAAATATTATAGTGAGGGGAACTGGCATTGTCTTCTTCAGCAAAGAATGTGAGTGCAGATGGCTATGTTGCTTGCCTTTGGAGCCAAGGTTCGGGACACGTATTCAGGGCTGGAGAGGAACTTGCAATGGGAGAGGAAGGATCCTGTTTTTGCAGTCCAAATAGATGCCAATGTCATAGGGACAGCTTGGAAAGAGATTCTGCATAGGGAGTATGAATTATGCCCTAAATTAAAACACAGAAACCCAAAAGTTATAATCTCTAGATTATTACTTGAACTGTACAAATAGGTATAGCCTACATCAAATTAGAGAGTTTCATATGTGGCTCAAAATTTCCTGTGCAAGAAGCAGTTCCAAGTTTGTGGGGCACTGTTCCCAGTATCAGGAAAAGTCATGCATAGTAACGTGAAAATACTTGCTAATTCATGCTGAAACATGGACCTTTCAAAGAAATGGGTTTAGGGTGTTAAATGTGTGTTGAGACAACTGAACTAACCACTCTTTTTTAGACAGAAAAAAATGGCCATATAATGTGTTATAGCAACATTGGTTGAGGGACAAATTTTGGCATGGATACCAGCTAACCTTCTTTTCTTCAAAGAGTCTTATCTTGCTCATATCTACTTTGAGAGGTTAAATGAGGCCTTGCTTTACAAGTCGGTGACTCACCTTGGTTTCATCCTGATTTCCCCAGCATCACAGGTGCCTGTTCTCAACCAATTTGATTTATTCTCCATAATACCAAGAAACCGCTGAAGACACTGAATACTGAAAATGCCTTGGGCCCTGACAACACTTCAGCAATAGTACTGAAGACCTATGTTCCAGAACTATTTGCACCCATATCCAAGCTGTTCAAGTACAGTTGCAGCACTGAAATCTACATGACAATGGGAAAATTGCTCAGATATGTCCTGTGTGCTAAAAGCTGGGCAAATCCCATTCACCTAATTACTGCCCTATCAGTTATTTTCAAGCATCAGCAAATGGATGGAAGGGGTCATCAACAGTTCTATCAAATGACGCTTTGAAAGAAATAACTTGCTCACTGATGCTCAGTTTGGCCACTGCCACTCAACTGCTGACCTCATTACAGCCTTGATCCAAACATGGACAAAAGAGCCAAAGTCCAATGGAGTAGCAACAGTGACTGCCCTTGACAAGAAAGCACCATTTCAGCAACTATGGCATCAAGGATGCCTAGACTTAATGGGTAGCAGAAGGAAATCTCTCTGCTGGTTAGAGTCATACTTAGGACCATGGAAGAAAGTCGTGGTTGTTGAAGGTCAAGCAACTCAGCTGCAGGACATCTCTGCAGAGGATTCTCAGGGCAGCATCCTAGGCCCAACCATCTTCAACGACTTTCCCTCCATCATTCAGTCATAAGTGGGGATGGTCATTGATGATAGCATTTTGTTCAGCACTGTTCACAATTCCTCAGACACTAAAGCAGTCAATGGATAAATGCAGCAGAGGTGTGGACAACATCAAGGTTTGGGCTGAGAAGTGACAAGCTAAACAGATGCCAGACAATGATCATCGCCAACGAGATAATTTAACCATTGTCCTTATCATTGCTGAATCTCCCACTAGCAATGTTCTGGGGGTTAATATCGACAAGAAACTGAATCAGACCAGGATTACATGAGCTGTTCAAGGGCTATTAATTCTGTGGTGAGTACTCAGATCTTGTCTCCTCAATGCCTGTCCACCATCTCAAAGGCACAAATCAGGAGTGTGATGGAATACTCTCCACTTCCCTGGATAGGTCATTATCATTGGTGGTCCCTTGCAGACAAGGATGACTCTATTCCATTCTCAGGATGAGTCCATAGGTGGCTGTGTAGTCCAATGCGGCTTCCGCAGACTCTGTCATGCTTGGCGCAGAAGGTGATCATGGGAAGGGGTTGGTATGGCAGTGTGCTCCTTATACTGTTTTTTTGTTCTGCTTCCGCTCTTTCCCAATGGCAAAATGTTTGACACCTTTCCCGTCTTGGGCTAGTGATTCCCAGGTGTCTGTGGGAATGCTGCACTTCACCACTGAGGCCTTGCAGGTATCACTGAAGCACTTCTTCTGTCCACCTGGGGCTCACCTGCTTTCTTGAAGCTGGGAGCACAGCACCAGCGTGTGTAGTCTCATGTCAGTCATACGGACGATGTGTCCAGGCCATCGCAGACAATCAAGGGTGGTCAGTGCCTCAATGCTTGGGATGTTGGCCTGGTTGAGGACACTTGAGTTAGTGTGGCTTTCTTCCCAGCGTATTCTCGAGATCTTGCACGGGCAGTGTTGGCGGTACTGCTCCAGTGCCTTGATATGTCTGCTGTAGACAGTCCATGTCTCAAAGCCATATAGGATGGCAGAAAACACCATGATCTTGGTGTCAGATCTGATGTTGCTGTCCTTGAACATCCCTCTCAGGTGGCCGAAGGCAGTGCCAGCACACTGGAGATAGTTCTGGATCTCTTCATCAATAACTGCTTTGGCTGATAGGACACTCCCGAGGTATTGGAAGTGGCCAACGTTCTCTAAGTTCTCCCTGTGGACTTTCATGATAGGGCATTTGATCTGCAATGCCAGGCCAGGTTGGTGGAGGACCTTCATCTTGTGGATGTTGGAGGTGATGCCCATGCTTTCATATTCCTCCAGGAAGGTGCCGATGATGGTCTCGAGTTCATCCGCTGAAATTGCAAATATGCAACCATCATCTGCATACTTGCAGCTCAATGACACTGGTTGGGATGACTTTAGTTTTGGCTTGAAGGTTGCAGAGGTTGAATAAATTACCACTCGTTCTGTAAGTAAGCTCCATTCCAGCAGGGAGAGCTTGTCGGCGGAGAGGTGAAGCATTGCAGTCAGGTAGATTCAAGGACAGTATTAGGGCAATGATGCAACCCTGTTTGACACTGGTCTGAATGGGGAATGGGCCATTTGTCATTACCACAACTTCCATGTCATCATGGAGCAGGTGAAGGATGGTGATAAACTTCACAGTGCAATTAAAACCAGGAAGGACCCTCCATAATGCTTTCCAGTTGATGGTGTTAAAGGCTTTTCTAAGGTCAAAGAAGGTCATATACGGGGGTTAGGTTCTTTTCTCTGCAGATCTTCTGCAGCTGTCGCATGGTGAAAATTATGTCTGTGCCTCTCCATGGCCAGAGGTTGCACTGCAATTCCAGGAGGAGTTCCTCAGCCACAGGGAGGAAACGATTGAGGAGGACCTTAGTGATGACTTTTCCAATGGTCGACAGTGGGGACATTCCCCTGAATGGAACAAGTCCATTCCCAGTTGGACTTGTTCCCATTTTTCACGACCGCGGCATCCCTGAGCTCTCCCGGGATGCTCTCCTTCCAGAAAAGGCAGACAAGGGCATGTAGCTGCAGCAGGAGCACTTTGCCCCTGAACTTCAATGCTTCAGCAGGGATACCATCTGCTCCAGCAGGCTTGTTGTTCCTAAACTGGTGGATGGCCTTCTCTACGTTGTCCAGGGCTGGGGTTTTGCTGACCTTGTGGTGTTAGCGTGCTGTGGGATGCGGTCAAGGACACTTGGATCGATAACAGAATTCCTCGTTGTGGAGGTCTCCGAATTGGTCCAGCCAGCATTGTTTGATGGCTTCTTTGTCTTTGATAAGAGTCAGTCTGTCTTTGGCCAGCAGTGGGGTAGGGCTTTGGTTTTTTGGGCCATTAGTGGTTCTTGACAGCACAGAAGAAACATCATGGTTGGCGACCATTTGTTGGGTCTCCTGTGCTTTCTTCACCCACCACCTGTTCTTTATGTCACAGGTTCGTTGTTGGACCTTGGCCTTCAGTTGCTTGTAGGCCTGCCTTTCTTCTTCTGAGTGCGCTTGTTGTTTTACACTCAGAAATGCCATGCCCTTCCAGCTTATTGGTTCTTGGATCTCCTGATCATTCTCATCAAACCAGTCTCGGTGTTTCCTGGTTGCATGAAAGGATACAACTCCATAAGGACACACGAAGCTCAACATTATCCAGTACATAACAGTACACTTGACTGGCACCCCTTCATTGCATTCCACATTCACTTCCTTTTCCAGTGACTCACAATGGCAGCAGTGTGTTCCATCTACAGGGTACATTGATGTAATTCACCAAGGTTTCTTTACCAGCACCTTCCAAACCTGCAACCACCTAGCAGGACAAGGCCAGCGGATAAATGGGAACAATTTTCCCTCCAAATCATACACCATTCTGAATTGGAACAATATCCCTGGGTCATATTTCGGAACTTCCTTCATTGCAGTGTTGCAGATGTCCCTGTACCCCAAAGGTGGCAGCAATTGAAGAACGCTATTTACTTCCATCTTCTCCTGGGCAATTAGGGATGGATAATAAATGTTGACCAAGCCAGTAAAGCCTACATCCCATGTATGAATCACAAAAATACAGGGGTTCCCAAACGTTTTCCCATTTCCAGGTTGCAGAGTTAATGTAACCCCTCAGTGAGAACTGTAGGAGCCAGGTGACTGGGAATTGGGGGTTGTGCCACTAAAATTTGGGTGTGTGGGCACCCGTAAAAACAAAGGTGGGCTTTGGGGAAGACCGGAAGACTTGGCTTTCTGCTTTTACTGCTGCAGGTGCCAAAGTGATTTAGTCCATGCCCACATGTTTAAAACTTTGATGAAAACTGTCTTGCAGTTGTTCAATCAGAAGGAGTTCCATAGCAGTCATACTGCCACCAACCCCATGACTCCAAACTTTCATCTTGTGGCCATAATTGTGGCTTACGACCCCCAGTCTGTGAAGCTCTGCTGCAATATCTCATCCAAAAGATCACTCCTCTGATAACACAGTATTCACACATTATTGCATGAAGTATTGGTCTAATTATGCATTAAAGTCGCTAGAATGGGACTTGAGTCCATAATTTTCCAATTTACAGGCAAGCGTGCTTTCTAACCAAGGCTGAATGTAAGTCACATGGTGCCACGTGAGAAAATCAAGAAGTTTTTGGCCAAGCTTCTGTCCAACCTCTCTAAGTCAAGCAATGCAACCAAAATCAGGTTGATTGACTATAATTGCACTGTTGTTTCTGGATCTTGCACTGCATTTGTAACAGTCACAGTTGTCAATGAATTTCAAAATAACCTTTATATGTGAAACCAAATGTTTCTGAGAACACAAATTAAAACTTAAGAATCTATTTCCAGATGGAAAATGTACATCTTTATAAATCCTGCTTTCCTCCAGTCATGCTCTTTTCAATGTTTCAAGGTTTACTTATTCTACCCTGGTCACTACTTTAATCATTATGAGATGACATTTATCGACGTATTCCAATACTTTGATTATGAAGAGATTGAGATTGTTTGAGTGTGATTTATGAAAACAACCACAACAGTTCAATGCTAAGGTATGAGACGCATAAATATAGACCTTTTTATTTTGTTAATATACAATTCATAAATTACAATTAATTTTTAACACAAAAATAAGTTTTTTTTGGTTTTAACTTTAATTTAAATATAATCTACGTATTGGAGCTGGCCAATGGCCAAGCAAAAATGGGTAAGTGAATACATGGTGTTGTAAACAAATAGGCAGACGAAGCTCATTTTGAGCCTGTAGAGGGAAGTGTCGAGTATTGAAGAAAATTGAAAAAGGGAGAGAAAAGAGACGCAGGATCATGAACGAGCGAGGGAGCAGTGAGGCGAAGGGGCGGAGGAGGAGGCAGAGGATCGGCCGTTTCCTGCTGTAGTTCTAACAGGGCAAGAGGGGGGTTGGGGGCTGGGGTTAGGGGCGGGGTGGGAGGGGGGAAACCAACCATTCCGGGCTTGTCATCCTTTTCAAGAAAAATACGGCCCGGAATCGAGGTCAGGGGGAAGAGAATGCTGGATTTCGTGATCCCACTGAGTGCCAGCGTTAGGCTGGAGAGCCTCATCCCTCACATAGAGAGGCTGTTCAGGGTGAAGATCAGCGCCGGGCCTGCGGCAGAGAGCAGCAGATGGGTCCATATAGAGCAGGCAGCAGAGACACAGGAGGGGCTCAGGAAAGCAAAGGTGAGTGTGTATGTATGTGTACCCCAGATATTAATACACTAAAACTGACCTGTTTCTAAAATTACCGCTTATTTATTCCTTTTTTTTAAAAAAAAATCTGAAATGGTGTGCCAAGGTTTTGGGGGGGTGGGGGGAAGAGAGATAGAGAGAGATATGAAATTGCACTTGTTGCTATGAGACGCACAAATAGCACCACCAGGCCCTTTTGTGCTCCATAAATCACCCAGGCCTTTGCTGTCGGTTGATGCTGGATTTGGAGCTTTGCACTTAAGCTGGAGGAATAGGCAAGGAATGTAGTGAAATGAAAGTACTTGTTTTTTTTTATTAGGACGAAGGTAAATATTTTGATTATAACACTGCTTATTTTTAATATAACATTGATCTTGCATCTTTCAGATTTTGTTTTGACATTTTTAAAAATGAGCAATCGAAAAATCTATATTTAAATTTAGTGACTTTTTTATGTCCCAAAAGTGCTTTGAAATCTTGAGATGCCGCAACTAACTGTACTGTTTTAACTACAAATAGTTTGAATATATTATTGAAATGGCTTGTTACCTTGTCTCCTTTTGGTGGCCAATTCTTCTTTGAGAGATTTTACACTGAATTTTGTATTAAGTTTCAAAGAGTAAAATTCAAACATCAAATTGAGAATGATGTTAAAACATGGAGCAGACAATAGCTTGCTTCACCAATCAATGGGTAAAGGGAGTGTGGTTCTTGGAAAGGAGTGCAGTTACACTATTGCTAAGAACCAAGTAATGGAATCTTTTTGCTCACAAAAGCTCAAGGGTTAATTTTATTTAAGGCCTAAGGATAAGGTGATTTGCAAGCATTTGAATGTGTTTTCACTGTTGTTCTTGTGCTTTATTAAAAAAGACTAAACTAGTCCCACCTGCTTGCTCCTGGCCCATTTCCTTCCAAACCTTTCTTATTCATATATCCATCCAAATGTCTCTTAAACGTTGTAATTGTACCTGTATCCACCACTTCATCAAGAAGTTCATTCCACGTGCAAACCATGCTCTGTTTAAAAAAAATTGCCTCATGTCTTTTTTTTCTAAATCTCTCTCCTGTCACCTTAAAAATGTGCCCCCATTCTTGGAATTCCCCATCTTAGAATCGATGGTAGATGTCTTTTCCCCATCTGTACCTCTCATTAATTTATAAACTTCTTTCAGGTCACCTCTGAACCTCATATGCCCCAGTGGGGAATAAAAGTCCCAGCTTCTCCAGTCTTTTCTTTATAACTCAAATTTTCCAAACCAAGCAACATCCTGGAAAATCTCTTCTGAACCCTCTCCAGCTTGATGATGTCGTTCCTATAACTAGGCATCAGAACTGGACACAGTATTCCAGAAGAGGCCTCACCAGTATCCTGTACAACCTCAACATAACATTTCAATTCCTGTACTCAAAGGACTGGAGGATGGCTAATGTACCTTGTTTGAGAAAGGTGTTTATAAGAGATTTAGAGAGGTAAAAATTGATTAGGGATAGTCAGCATGGTTTTGTGAGGAAAATCGTATCTCTCAAACTTGATTGAGGTTTTATGAAGAAGCCACCAAAAAAGTTGTTGATGGCAGAGCAGTAGACGTTGGTTATTTGGATTTTAGTAAAGCCTTTGACAAGGTTCCGCATGGTAGACTGATTAGTAAAGTTGGATCACGTGGGATTCAGGATGAGCTTGCCAATTGGATGCGTGATTGGCTTAATGGCAGGAGACAGAGTAAAGTGGAGGGTTGCTTTTCGGCCTGGAGGTCTGTGACCAGCAGAGTTCCACTGGGATCAGTTCTGGATCCTCTTTTGTTTGTCATTTATATAAATGATTTGGATAGAATATAGAAGACATGGTTAGTAAGTTTGCGGATGAAACCGAAATTGGCGGCATTGCGGGCAGTGAAGAAGGTCTTCAAAGATTAGAAAGAAATCTTGATCAAATGGGTCAACAGGCTGAAAAATGACAAATGAGTTCAATCTAGATAAATGTGAGGTATTGCATTTTGGTACAACAAACAAGGGTAGAGCTTATACAATTAAGGGTAGTGCCTTGAGTAGTGTTGTAGAACAGAGGGACCTAAGGATGCAGGTACATAATTCGTTAGAGTTTATGTCACAGATACACAAAATAGTCAAAAAGGCATTTGGCACACTTGATGTCGTTGCTCAGTCCTTTGAGTGTAGGAGTTGGGACATTGGTGAGGCCGAATCGGGAATATTGTGTCCAGTTCTAGAAGCCTAGTTATAGGAAGGATGTTATCAAGCTGGAGAGAGTTCAGAAGAGATTTACCAGGAAGTTGCCAGGTATGGAAGGTTTGAGTTATAAAGGAAAGGCTGGATAGACTGGTGACATTTTTTCACTGGAGTGTAGGCGGTTGAGAGATGACCTGAAAAAATTCTATAAAATGAGAAGTACAGATGGAGTTGATGGTGGTTGTCTGTTCACTAAGGTGGGGAATTTCAAGACTAGGGTGCACATCTTTTAAAATGAGAGGAGAGATGTTTAAAAACAACGAAAGGCAAATTTTTTTTACAGAGGATGGTTCACGTGTGGAATGAACTTCTTGATGAAGTGGTGGATGCGGGTACAATTACAACGTTTAAAATCCATTTGGATGGATATATGAATAGGAAAGGTTTGGAAGGATATGGGCCAGGAGCAGGCAGTTGGGACTAGTTTAGTTTGGGATTATGTTCAGCATGAACTGGTTGGACCAAAGGGTCTGTTTCTGTGCTGTATGACTCTAAATCTCAACTGATGTTGAATACAATACAAAGTTAAATAGGCAGTATTCTAGTCATTTTAGTATTTATGAAGTACCATTAATTAACTGACACATTTTGTCAGTGACACAAATCTATACATTTGTCTCCATTGTACAGTGGGGACTTTAGACAATTTCATTTGAGTTTTCTTACACCAGTGATGGTACGAATTCTCTTTTCTAAGAGTAGTGAAGAGTAAATGTTTGACTACTATTATAAATTTGGGGAAAAAAAAAATCCACCGGTGTTCTTAACTGTGGACAATAGACTTCTTAGGTCTGTGGCCAGATTGTGTGGTATCAGTCCCTGGGGAATTCTGGTAGGTCCTGGGTTCTAAGAATGTATTTTAATAGATCATAGAGCTTATTACAAATGCAACTTGATGACACTGTGTATTGGAACTTAACAATAGCACAGAACAAAATGTAATTTTATAATAGGAGTTTATCATTTCTAAGATCTAATTTTACTAAATTAACTGCAATTATGGGTCTTCCTAAGTACAACATGTAATGGCCTATTGAGAAATAAAGATGAAGGTCTCCAGTGCAAAATGCCACTGAGATTCAGGAAAAGAACAAGTTTTTCAGCAAATCAGGATTTGGTTAAGCCACGCAAAGCTTATGTTTAAATGCTTGAGTATTGTGGAAGCAAGGAAAGAGGTGAAGAAGTCTGTGTTTAAGGTCCTGTGTAAGAATAAATTATAGACTGCATGATAAGGTATGAATACTGAGATGACAAGGAATACAGTTGGATGAACACAGCAGGCCAAGCAGCAGAGGAGCAGGAAAGCTGATGTTTCGGGCCTAGACTCTTCTTCAGAAATGGGGGAGGGGAAGGGGTTTCTGAAATAAATAGGGAGAGAGGGCGAGGAGGATAGAAGATAGATAGAGGAAAAGATAGGTGGAGAGGAGACAGACAGGTCAAAGAGGGGGGGATGAAGCCAGTAAAGGTGAGTGTAGGTGGGGAGTTAGGGAGGGGATAGGTCAGTCTAGGGAGGACGGACAGGTCAAGGGGGTGGGATGAGGCTAGTAGGTAGGAGATGGGGTTGGGGCTTGAGGTGAGAGGAGGGGATAGGTAGGAGGAAGGACCAGTTAGGGAGGTGGGGACAAGGTGGGCTGGTTTTGGGATGTGGTAGGGGGAGGGGAGATTTTGAAGCTTGTGAAGTCCACATTGATACCATTGGGCTATCAGTCCCTCTTCCGTAGCTACACTGACCCTAAACCCCACCTCTTCCTCCGTTACATTGATGACTGTATCGGCGCCGTCTTGTGCTCCCACGAGGAGCTCGAACAGCTCATCTACTTCAACACCTTCCACCCCAACCTTAAGTTCACCTGGACCATCTCTGATACCTGTCTCTCCTTCCTGGACCCCTCTGTTTCCATCTCTGGCAACCACCTGGAAACCGATATCCATTTCAAGCCCACCGACTCCCACAGCTACCTAGAATACACCTCCTCCCTCCCACCTTCCTGCAAGAATGCCATCCCCTATTCCCAGTTCCTTCGCCTCTGCCACATCTGCTCCCAGGATGAGGCATTCCACTCCTGCACATCTCAGACGTCCTCGTTTTTCAAGGACCGCAACTTCCCCCCTACTCAGCGGTCGAGAACGCTCTCGACCATGTCTCCTGCATTTCCTGCAACTCATCCCTCACACCCCCTTCCCGCAATTACAACCAAAACAGAATCCCCCTCATCCTCACGTACCACCCCACCAACTTCCGGATCCAACGCATCATCCTCTGACACTTCTGCTATCTGCAATCCGACCCCACCACCAAAGACATCTTTCCCTCCCCACCCTTATCTGCTTTCCGGCGAGACCACTCTCTCTGTGACTCCCTTGTTCGCTCCACACTCCCCTCCAGCCCTACCACACCTGGCACTGTTCCCTGCAACCGCAGGAGGTGCTACACCTGCCTCTACACCTACCCCTCACCTCCATCCCAGGCCCCAAGAAGACTTTCCACGTCCAGCAGATGTTCACCTGCACATCTGCTAGTGTGGTATACTGTATCCACTGTTCCCGTTGTGGCCTCCTCTTACATTGGGGAAACCAAGCGGAGGCTTGGGGACCGCTTTGCGGAACACCTACACTTGGTTCGCACTAAACAACTGCACCTCCCAGTCGCGAACCATTTCAACGCCCCCGCCCATTCCTCGGACGACATGTCCATCCTGGGCCTCCTGCAGCGCCAGATCGATGCCACCCGAAGGTTGCAGGAACAGCACTTCATTTCACTTGGGAACCCTGCAGCCCAATGGTATCAATGTGGACTTCACAAGCTTCAAAATCTCCCCTCCCCCTGCTGCATCCCAAAACCAGCCCAGCTCGTCCCCGCCTCCCTAACCTGTCCCTCCTCTCACCTCAAGCCCCACCCCAATCTCCTACCTACTAGCCTCATCCTGCCCCCTTGACCTGTCCGTCCTCCCTGGACTGACCTATCCCCTCCCTACGTCCCCACCTACACTCACCTTTACTGGCTCCACCCCCGCCTCTTTGACCTGTCTGTCTCTTCTCCACCTATCTTCTCCTCTATCCCTCTTCTATCCTCCTCGCCCTCTCTCCCTGTTTATTTCAGAACCCCCTTCCCCTCCCCCATTTCTGAAGAAGAGTCTAGGCCCAAAACATCAGCTTTCCTGCTCCGGTGCTGCTTGGCCTGCTGTGTTCATCCAGCTCTACACCTTGTTATCTCAGATTCCCCAGCATCTGCAGTTCCTACTATCTCTGAAGGAACAAATACTGATCTTTGACAGACCATATTAAAAATGATTTAAAATAGTATCATTTTTATAGCCTCTACAATGAAGACTAATTTCAATTTTTTTATTGAAATTCTTTTTTTCTAAACAGCACATTCCGTTTAAAGCACATAAGCGCTACAGTCTCTGAATTAAATATTGGAGATGTATTAATTCTGTGATTTTTAGTTTGTACAGTGGTCAATTCTCGTAAAGAGTTGGGCTGTGCTGAGCGTGAATTATTGAGACAAAAAGAAATGTTTGTTTGAACACATTACATTTTATACAGAAAGGTATAAAATGTAATATTATTTGCCTTCATGTGCTTTTGTTCAGAAATATTTTGAAACTCATTTGTAAAATAGTTTGTATACTTTATTGTTTAAAATATTGATCCTTAATGATATATGGACTATTCTGGGTATCATTATTTGGCAAAAACAAAGCAGTTTGGATCATGGGAAAAGGAGCAAAACCTTCCAAATTTACACATTTCCAATCTGCAAATGAAGAAGCAATCATAAAGACTTATGGTGAGATTTCATTTTGAAATTACAAGTAAAAATCAACTATTTTTTTCAAACATTCCAAACAAATCTGATCTTTAACTACCATAATTATAAAGTCAGAATTTTAAAGCATGGAAGCAGCCCTTTGGGTCCAGCTCAACCATGTCGACCAGATATCCTTAATTAACCTAGTCTCATTTGCCAGCATTTGACCCATTTCCCTCTTAAACCCTTCCTATTCATATTCCCAACCCCTGAGTGCCTTTTTGAATGTTGTAACTTTACGTGCTTCCACGACTTCCTCCAGCAGCTCATTCCATGCACGCACCACCCTCTGCATGAAAATGTTCGTTTACAAGTAGCCTGAGTAACTTCCCATCTTGTCTGTTGCACAGTCTGACCTTGCGTGTTACAACTTATAATTTTACATTTTAGTATTTGTCTCTTTGAATTTAGCAGATCCTCAGACTTAGATTAGTTAAAAGCGACCTTACTTTCTCACCAATGAATAAACCCTAGATTCTTTTTGTCAATTTTGTAGCCTTCTATATGAAAGGACATTTTTCGTCGTGTATATTTCAGTGGTTAACATTTGTTAGGAGCTAATCATTTTTCACTAACTTGCTTGGACGTTTGATGAGGCAACAGAGGGGGTTGATGAGCGTAGTACTAATACTGAGTGCAAGCAGTTCCAATAAGTGTTGGATAAAGTGCTGCGCAACAGATTTGTAGCAAGTTTAAGACCATGGAATAAAAGGACATTTGATAGAGGCATTTCAGAACCGTGAGAGGTTTGTGCAGAGTATTTCTGGAGAAACTGTTCTCCTTGGTGTGATGAATAAGAATGAGTAAGCACAGACTTGAATAATTGGCAAAAACAAAAGTGCCATGAGTAACCTCTTTCTACATAGCAAGTAGTTAGGATACGGAATTTGGGTGCTTGAGTGTGCAGTGGAAGCAGTTTTGATTGAGTTATTCGAGAGCATTCAATCACTATCTACAAAGGAAACATGCAGGATCATGGGGAAAGAGCACTGGGAGGGCAAGGTGAATTACTCCTGTAGAGGACCAGCATTGACACAGGCTGAATGGCCGCCTTCTGTGCTGAAACAATTCTACAATTCTATTTTGTCTTCAAATAATTTACCTCATGAGCATGTGTTATATCATGCTCTTAAAAATATAGGGTGTTACTTTTGAGCAATAGTGCGTTGTCTGTTTCAGGCATCTACTACCCATATCAAACTACCTAAGTCAGTAAAATCCTTGCCCTCTTCCACAACATAGAATCTGTACAGTGGTGAGGCTGGCCTTTTGGCCCATCGAGTCCACACCAACCCTCCAGAGGGCATTCCACCTAGACCCACACCCCTACCCTATCTCTGCATTTCCTATGGCTAACCCACCTACCTTGCACATCCCTAGATACTATGGGCAATTTAGCACGGCCAGGTCACCTAACCTGCATATCTTTGGACTGTGGTAGGAAATTGGAGCGCTCTGAGGAAAACCGCACAGATGCAGGGAGAATGTGCAAACTCCACACACGGTCACCAAAGGGTGGAATTATATCTGGGTCCCTGGCGCTGTGAGACAGCAGTGTTAACCACTGAGCCATTGTGCAGTCCCATGTGGCTTAGTTTCAGTCTTAGAAGAACATTTTCCTTTGTATCGTCGTTCTATCTGTTTTCTATTTATAATACCAGGTTCTGACTATTAATTCCATTTTTGTGGCAGTTTCGTGCTTGAGTTGTGCTCTTAGAAACTAGGCCAACAGACAGAGCAGATCATTAGGAAAGAATGGATTTGAAACCAGGCAACACCTGGACAACAGTCAATACCTAACTTGCTACCTTTCCAAATTACCATAGATATATCATTCCTTGTCAGCGAGCATTAAAAAATTTGGCAGTGTTAATACAGATTGACAGATAAATTTCAAACTCTCATAAAAGCAAGTCATTACATTTGCATGCTCCTGAATGACTTAAAAAAAAGAGAAAGTGATGTAAAGGGAGGGATATCAACTGTGGTCGGCGAGGATGGAAGGACAATGAGTACTGGGCACATATCCCAATAAAGCTCCTGTTAACTGCTACAAATGATCCCATTAGTGGCAGCCCCCACTTGCCTTTCCTATATATAAGGAAGAAATAGTGTTAAAATATCAGAACATGATCCAAATTGTTTGTAACCTGTCCCAGTATTTCGTGCTTAAATTAGGCTTGCTGTTCATTTACAGGTAACTTGATTTTTCTAACCTGTATGATTGTACCAAATGAAGACGTTGCACAGGACTTTGTGTATTGTGTAGTTTTTAAAATTCCTTTTCTTCCCATCTGTCCTGAAAATGTAAGTTCGATAATTTCTCATGCCAATTCCTCAGTTAGAGATACCTAATCTGATCACATTTATCTTTCCTTTTGTATCAATTCATACTATTTTCAGATACTTATTTTGTTTTCTTTTAAATGACATTTTACTCTCTGCCTCCTCTATACAATTGTTGTAAAGCAGTCTAGTCTTTGGTGCAGAAGCTCTCTGTAATTCTTATGACATTGACCTTTTTATTACCAATACACTATACACAGGGAACAGTTCTTCACTGTGCTGTAAATTTGAAAACTTCTATTAGATCATATTCAACAATCTCCAACTGAAGTGGAAAGTATGAGGCTTTTTCCCAGGGTGGAGGTGGCAATTACTAGGGGACACGGGTTCAAGGTGCAGTGGGCGAGTTTAAAAGAGATGTGCGAGGCAAATTTTTCTTATCCTCAAAGGGTGGTGAGTACCTGGAATGTGTTGCCAGACGAGGTGGTGGAAGCAGATGTAATAGCAGCATTCAAGAAGCCCCTGGATGAATACATGAATAGGAAGGGAATAGAGGGATACAGATCCTGTAAGTGAAGACAGTTTTAATACGGAAGGGCAAAATGTGACAACGCAGGCTTGAACGGCTGAAGGGCCTGTTCCTGTGCTGTATTGTTCTTTGTTCTAAAATACTATAACAATATCCGCAACCTTTTTTCTTTTTCCTGTAGTGAAAGTAAGTTTTTACATTACCTTGCCTGTAGCTCTAATATTCTCTTCTTTTTTCCCTTTTTTTTTTGGAGAGCTGAACACTGTTTATAGTACACTAACTTCAGCCAATCCTTTTAAAATTCAATATTTCATCGAATCTCTTCAATGTGGATGCAGGCCATCTGACCCATCGAGTGCGCACCAACACTCCAAACAGCATCCCACTCAGACCCACCCATCTATCCTACTCCATATCCCCACATTTCCCATAGCTAATCTACCAAGCCAACACATCCTTGGATACCAAGGGCAATTTAGCATGGTCAGTCCACCTAACCTGCACATTTTTGGACTGGGAGAAACCCATGCAGCCTGGGGGAGAATGTGCAAACTCAATGCAGATTGTTGCCCAAGAGTGGAATCGAACCCGGGTCCCTGGTGCTGTGAGGCAGCAGTGTTAACCACGGTGTCATTTCCTTTATTTTATATTTCTCTCCATATATGAAAACCATTATACAATTTCTGCTTTCCATCTGTATTATGGCATTTGAAAATCCATGTATTCATACCCCTAAATTACTCTTTCTCTACACTGTTAAGAATCCTGTTTTGAAATATGATAATACTCTGCTTCGCGCTATCTGCCGTGCTCCTTTCTGTTCAGTCTGACCCGTGTGTTTCTGTACTTTCTTGCATTTTTTTTTCTTACAGTTCGTAATGCTACTTAATTTAGTGTGGACTGCATACTTTGCCTCTTGAAGCAAGAAGAATGATGTCGATCCTTCTTGCTTGATACCTGGGGTATGCCAGTACTATCCTCCTGACTGGAGAAAGAAAACTAACTTTTCTGTGATTCTCTGCTTCTTGTTTTTCTTCCCTTTTTTTTTAAATCTATGTGGCTACAATCTCTTTTTTGTTTTTTTAATAGCATGTCCTATGTTTTCACAACTCCTGAAAATACATCGTAATCCAGTGGGAAAACTGATTGGTCAGGAATGCGTGACTTGTCTTTTAAAAATTCTAAGTAACTAACTAACTATCCCTAATTAATCCACACCTTTAAGTGTTGACTAATCTCATTCCCAATATCATGGACTGCAGAAACTCACCTACAAATGATCCAAGACTAATTGGCCTTTAATTTCCTATAATATCCTTTGTCCAATACAATATTGTAGTATTTACCACTCTCCTTCAGTGAAACCATTCCTGCAGAGAGACCTTGATTTCTGAGAAATGCAAGCCATCTTGATTTGGTTATTCAGTTACTGTTAGTCCTCTTTAATTTGTAATGTAGCTGAAAAGAGAGACGTCTTGTGGAAGCTTTTCATTTTGTATTCATCACAATAAATGAAAGAATGCGAAATCTCAAATGATCACAACACTTAATACTACAGGAGAAAAGGCTGCTAATTGATTGGCAAGTCAATTCTGGTTGATGTGTTGCCATTCTAGCATTTAGCTGGTTGAAGAGCTTTGCCTGATAATGTGCTATCTCCGAGTTCTATCCTATCAAGCAGCAATTTGTAGTATCGTATAGTTTCGTAGCTTTATCTTTAGTAGCAGCCCTTCTAAATGATTCTTGAGTTGTCTTGCATTATGATTTTACCATCCTGAAAAACCAGATGCGCAGTACTTAAAGCAGTTCTGCTGTTCTCTCATTTTGAAATGCCATATGACCTCTGCCATTTCTGATTGTAACGTGATTTTTTTTCAACATTATCATTTAGCTTACCTGCCTGTAAAATGTTTTGCAACTTCCCTTTTTCTTTGTTTGCCAGACTCCTTATTTATACTTTCAATTTTCTTATGCATTATTATTCAATATTTATTATGTCTCTTTTTTTTAACCTCATTTTTGCTTTAATCTCTATTTATTGAATTGAGATTATTTTGTTACTGCAGCTGAAGTGTGCTTACCCAGTACTTCACCCAGATGCCTCTCAAGTGTGGACATGGGGTTAATTCCAAAACTCCAATCAAACCATCAGAAAGCAGATACATCACAGTGCATTGACATAACGAGTAAGATAGATTGGATCCAAAAACAAATTGGTGGAGAAACTCCGCAGGTTTGGTAGCATCTGTGGAGAGAAAATAGTTAAGGTTTTGAGTCCAGCAAAAACTCTTCAGAATGGATAACAGCTGGGAAAGATGATATTTATACTGATGAGAGGTGGGCGGGCAAAGGAATGAGTGGATAGACAGAGCTAGAGCCTAGAGAGAGAAAAAGAAAAAGCAAACAAATGGATTGTTGATAGTAAGCTGTGGAAGTAGAGAAGCTGGATAGGTGATAATATGGGCCATGATTAGTTGAAAATAGGTTGCTTTCAGCACAGCCAACCTATGTCGTGACAGCACCTGGGATCAAGGGATAGGTAATAGAGATGGAAGGAGGTATTCTTGCTATAAAATTATTCAATTCGATGTTGAGACCTGAGGGCTGTAAGGTCCCCAAACAGAAGATAAGGAGTTATTCCTTTGGTTTGCTTTGCTCCTTGCCGGAGCTCTGCGTCAAGATAGAGATTGGGGTTACCGCTGAGTAGAAACTTAATTGGACCTGGCATGTAAATACTATCGCTAGAAGAGTAGTTAGATAGAGGGCAAGAACTCTTCGTGCATTAACTCACCCCCTGACCCCCAAAGATCTCTACCATTTACAAGGCACAAGTCAGGAGTCTGCTGAAATAAATTCCACCTGCCTGGATGAGTGCAGCTGAAACAACACTTGACCACCATCCAGTACAAAAAAGCCTGCTTTATTGCACCCCATCCATCACCAACATACAGAGGCAGCAATATACAACTGCGTACAAAATGCAGTATAATTATACTATAAATGGCAATATCTCACCAAGACTGCTTCGACAGCACCTTCTAAACAAAGTCAACAGATTCCTGGAACAACAAAGTGCAAGTTTCCCTCTAATCTACACACTATTTTGACTTGACCCTATATTACTGTTCCTTTACTGTGACTTAGTCAGTATCCTGGAATTCCCTGCCTAGCTTCACTGTGTGTGTGTGTAGCTAGAACAAACGAACTGCAGTAATTTGAGAAGGTAGTGATGAGCTACCTTCTTAATGTTAATTAGGGATGGATAAGAAATGCTGGCCTTGCCAGCAATGTTCACGTCTCGTGAAAGAATACGATGAATGTGGAGAGAAATAACATTTTTTTTTCATATGTATGACACTGTTGGTTTGCTGTTAATCAGTTGTAAAGGACAATATATTAATCTGGATTCAAGTTTCTTTCGTTCTTCAAATGTATCTTTTATGATTCAACACCTTACGTTCACATTGAAAATGAAAGAAATTAGTTATGTCTTTCTTTAGTTATGACTGCTATTTACAAAGTGTTCTCCAAAGTCAATGCAGTTACTTGTTGTGCTTCATAGTCAAGTACCATTTCTAGCATAATGCCCTTCCTTGTTGGACATGCCTAGTATTAATTAAGGAAGCAGTTTGGATGGATATATTTTCAAATGTGATTTTTGTTTCATTACAAACGTTTTTCAGCTTGACTCGGGTAACATAGAATACAGGAACAGGAGTGTAGGCCATTTGGACTTCTGAACCTGATTCGATATGATCATGACCAATCATCCAGTTTAGTACCCTGCTCCCACTTCCTCTCCATGCCCTTTCATCCCTTTAGTCCGAAAGAACCACACAAGCATCTTTCTTGAACATCTTCAGTTTGCTATGGCAGAGAATTCCATAGGCTCGCGCCTTCTGGGTGAAGATATTTCTCCTCCTCTCTGTCCTAAAAGGCCTATCCCATATCTTTAGAACATGATCCCTGGTTTCGGACACCCTGGTCAACGAGAACATCTTTCCTACATCAACGCTGTTTAACCCTGTTGGAATTTTTATAGATTTCTAAGATATTCCCCTCATTCTTGTAAACTCCAGTGAATATAGTCCTAACTGATCCAGTCTGTCCCAGTATGTCAGACCCACCATTCTGGGAATTGGTCTGGTAAGTTTTTGAACTCCCTTATTAAACAGCACATCCTTCCTCAGATTAGGTAAGACTGCACACAGTACCCTAAGTGTGGTGTTATCAATGCTGTGTACAATTGCAGTAAGACACCCTGCTCCCATATTTAAATCCTCAGGCTATGAAAGCCAATATACCATTTGCCTTCTTCACATGCTTACCTTCAGTGACTAGTGTACAAGGATACTGAGGTCTTAATGCACGTCCCTTTTTCCTGATCTATCCCTGTTCCGATAATAATCTGCCTGTCAGTTTTTGCTACCAAAGTAGATAACCTCACATTTATCCACATGATATTGCATCTGCCATGTATTTGCCCACTCACTAAACTTATTCAAATCACACTGAATCTTCTCTGCATCCTCTCCTACTCTCCTACCCAGATTTGTGTCATCTACACATAGAGATATGACACAGTTTCCTCAACTAAATCAATATTAATATATATTGTTAGTAGCTGGGGTCCAAGCACTGATCCCTGCAGTGCCTAAATATTTACTGCCATCCACTCAGAATAAGACCTATTTATTCCTGCTCTTTGTTTCCGGTTTTTCCAACCAATTCTCAATCCATTTCAGTATATGACCTCCAATCTCAATACTTTTGCATGCTAATCTTTTATGTTGGGACTCTTATTGAAAGCCTTCGCAAAATCCAAGTAAACCACATCTATTGGCTCCCCTTTATCCGCTCCAATAGTTACAGCCTCAAAAGCATTCCAACAGTTTCATAAAACATAACTTCTTCATAAATCCGTGCTGACTCTGTCTGATCCTGTTGCTTATCTTTCAAATGGTGTGTTATTACATTTTTCATAATAGACTCTAGCATTTTCCTACTATTGCTGTCAAGCCAACCGGTCTATAATTCGCCGCCTTCCTTCTTTAAATGATGGATTCTATTACCTACCCTCCAATACATAGAAACAGTTCCAGTTTATAGAGTTTTGGAAGATGACCACAAGCACATCTGCTACTTCTGTTCCTCCTAGGTTCCATGTTAATTGACATTCTTAATGGCCATCTACCCTCTGGCACCATCTCTCACTGGAAACAAACCATCACCACAACGTCTCTAACACCCTCTCCTTTTTAAAAAAAAAAAGTCAACCTATCTATCTTGGTGCTGGTGATAGAGTAGCAGCTCAGTGTGCGGGCTCCTGCCTGGACCTCATTCTGCTCTGACCCCTTTTACTTTTTCTTCTTTTTCTTTTTTCTTTTTCTTTTTTTCTTACTTTAATCTTACCTCCTGTGGAAGCTCAGACGGCTTAAGGTGTCTAGCACATCTGATGCAGGTTTCTCCTCGGCAGCAGAGGGAGTCGAGTTTGTGCTCCCGGCAGCGATGGTGGAGGAGCGAGGCAGCTTTAGGCTCAGTGCCTGATGTGGGACCCAGCTTCAGTGGTGATTGCGTTGCCGAGATCAGCCCAGCAAGGACGCATTGGTAGAAGCGAGATGGTGATGGCCAGTGTGACAAAGGGACTGAAGGCTGGCCAGCTGCTTCCTGCTGGTGTTAGTCTCTGTGCTGGAGTGGAAGGGCCAGATCCAGGCCCATGGCTAAGTACTTAAGAAGGGCTGTAATATTGAACTTTTAACTTTTTTTTTCTAACTTATAGCTAAGATTTTATATCCAGGTACCTTTTGTACCTTAGATGACACCAGGACATACAGGTAAGCAATCAGACAATTCCAAAGATGAGCTTTTATTGTTGACAAACGAACAAAATGAATAGAGGCTGCAGTTCACCCCACACTGCAAGGTAAATGCAGGCACGATGACCAACAACTACTTACCGTTCCATCTGCTGTACCTTGCTGTCATCTACTGGAAGCACTTGTTAATCAGGCCCTGTCTGGCTTGTGGCATCCAACACCAGAGAGCTCAGTCATGCACAAAGAGAGCATCATTGTCCCCATTTTCCTCATCTTCATCCTTGGACTGCTCCAATTCTCTCCGTTCCCCAGCATCTGTCGCATCATCTCATTGCCAACTCCACTTTGTGCTTGAGGTCGTAAGTCATAGGCTTTGTCCCCTGAAACCAGCTTTTAATCTGGACCCTCAAAAGCAGCAGGTACATGGGTCCTCATAGATCCTCTGGACATGTATGGAATGGAAATCCTTCCTATTGATGAATTATGCAATGTTGTGATATAACTTTGTAAGTGCCATGTGTACAGTCAGTGGCACTCTGCCCTGGGGGAAGCCAACAATGTTTGCAAGTCCTATTGTCTGGATTTCAAAAAGTGTGATCTTACATAGATGGCATTGGTCATTGGGTGAATGTGTTTGTGGGTGCACAGTTGAGGGATCTCACACTGTTCTCCTAACACTCAATAGAAAGAGCCAGTTGCTTTGGAATTCAATGCATCTATCACATTAGCAGCCCCCAGAAAAAGATGACTTCGCACTCCAGACTGCCAGTCCCACTGGATCATTTGGCTTCATTCCATCACAGTGGCTTGGATCATGCGGAACTTGTGTCAATACTGCAACTTGCTAATCCACAGGAAATAGAGAAGGGGCAGAAAAAGCTGGTCCCTGTAAGCCCCATTCATACTGAGGGCACCTGTGGCTGTAACCTCTGCCTGCCTGAGGGCTTCTCAATCTCCATGGCGGCTTTCTCTAGCCCCTTGTCTTGCCATCAGCCCTGCTCCTCCTGCATCCATCCACGCTGCCTTAGCAAGGCTGCCACAGCAACCAACATCCCACCAGCAGCTGTGTGTAAATCTTTTCTCAGATTGCATTTACTTCTTTTGTAAATTATTTTATATCTGTCTCCTCTTATTTTTCATCTGACTCCAAGTGGGAATAGATTTTCCCTGTCTACTGAAAGTCATCATAGTTCCAGAAGGCCAAAGGGCTGCACTTGATTAGAGAGAGACAGCTGGTGGTGGTTACCTAAGGGTTGCCATGCTTCAGCTGAGGGTCAAGTTTGGAAGCTGGGACCTTCATGCTAACGTCAGCCAGTACAGGAATTGGAGCCCCACTGTTAGCACCAATCTGCGTTGCAAACCAGCCATCCAGCCAGCAGAGCTAACCAACCCCACCACCCCCCAATCTACTCAAGTTGTGGGGTTTGAAGGAGATTAGGGTTATGGAGGAGCAAGACCATTGCTTTTAAAAACTTGGGTTGGAACTTTTTAAAATTAAGTTTGTTTAATTGGAAGACAGTGTACGTCAGTGAGTGCAGAGCAATAGGGGACTGCAGCTTGCTCTGAGCTAAGACATTGGCAACAGGGTTTTGAATGACCTCCAGTTTATGGAGGATAGAATGTGGGAGACCAGCCAGACTTGCATTAGAATAGTTGTCTGTCAGTAACGAAGGCATAGATCAAGGTTTCAGCAGCAGATGAACTGAGACCAGGGCAAAGTCTACCAAACTGACACAGTTAGTATGAAGTGGCCTTGGTATTGGCATGATTGAGGTTGGGATCAAGTGTGATACCAGGCCTGTGAATAGCACTAATCTCTGACCATTGCCAGGCAGCATGACAGAGTTGATAGCTAAAGAATGAAGCTTGCTGGGGGAACTGAAAACCATAGCTTCATTCTGCCAAACATTTATTTAGAAGAAATTTCTGCTCAGCTAGTACTGGATATTGGGTAAGCAGTTTAGATTATTTAGCAATTCGTGGACAGAATTACCCAGCCCCATCATGAGTGGGAATGGAAGAGAAACGAGAAAAAGGTACAAGTTCAGGGCAAGGTGGTGCAGACCCTTGGAAAATGTTTGGCTCGGGGATTAGATCAAGGGAAGGAAGTGGCAGAGGCTGCTAATCAGATGGTCCCAATCTTGGCCTCAAAGAAACTCTCAAGCTTCTTGCATATTTGTTTGGAGAAGATGCTGCAGGGGATAGAGGAAAGGCATTTTACAGACAGATTACAGAACAGAAAAGAAGCTGGGGGTCGCCTTCGCAATCTAGGCTGATTCTGGAGTTGTAATCATCATTGTCTCCCACGTTTGTACAGACAGAAGCAGGTGCCGTTATTACCTTGTGGTCATGCTGGACCTGGTGATGAATGGCTAAACTAGTTGCACACTATTTTCTTCAGAGCCTGTACCTGTTGGACATGAGGGATTGAAGATGAGGGCCATACCAGGGGCAGAAGTCAGATCGAGGAAGAATAATG
The DNA here is from genome assembly GCA_024137785.1 of Ginglymostoma cirratum. Taxonomy (NCBI): domain Eukaryota; kingdom Metazoa; phylum Chordata; class Chondrichthyes; order Orectolobiformes; family Ginglymostomatidae; genus Ginglymostoma; species Ginglymostoma cirratum. Next base: position 35,579,813 of record JAHRHZ010000016.1, on the reverse strand, counting down.
ATTTTAGTGGGGAAGGAGTCATTTAAAGTGGAGGTAAGGGTGGTGTTGAGTGGAATAATAGCTGCAGAAATGTGAACAGATGACCAAAGGACAGACAATAAGATTTTAAGAGTATGGGTGTAAGTGAATTTGACAATTTGTGGTGATAAGACTTGTGCCAAGCGTTGTGTATACTGATAATTTACAAAAGCCCTATCTTTCCCTGTGTCTGCATGGGTTTTCTCTAGGTGCTCCGGTTTCCTCCCACAGTCCAAAGATGTGCAGGCTAGGTGGATTGGCCATGCTAAATTGCCTGTAGTGTTCAGGGATGAGTAGATTAGGGGGATAGATCTGGGTGGGATGTTCTTTGTGTCGGTCTGGACTTGTTCGGCTGAAGGGCCTGTTTCCACACTGTAGGGATTCTATGATTACTAGATATAAATTATAAGCAGTTTTTTTCTGCAGTGTAATGCCACACATTTCTTTATACGGAGGAGATAAAATTTGTGCATGTCATATGACATAATTACAGAGCATAAGTAAGCCATAGTGATGCCACCCTGCAAGTCAGTAAGCTAAGCACAGATGTGCTGGATGGCTGCCGCTGTGTTGTAACTTTCTATGATTTTATGTGTTAAGTGAGTCACTGGTGCATTATTTGCTAAGACGGGCAATTTTTACCTCTTTCTCCAAGGATAGCTGGCAGTATTATGACAGATTGACAGGGGTTTGACAAGCCCACAGCATCATGGAGTGATTGTACTGCCTGAGCTTCACTGTATGACACCACATCAGTTTCATTTTAGCATACCACCCACTTTTTTTAATCAACCTGTTCGGAGACATTACGCACCTTTGGAACAGATAGGACTTCAACCTGGGCCTCCTGGCACACGAGTAGGAACACTACCATTGTGCCATGAGAGCCCACACCCAACTTTCTATCTTGTAAGAGACATCTTGGGGTAGCTGAAACCAGTAGCTACCCACTGCACACTTGCAAGCTGCTTAGCAGGGTTTATGCAAAACACATTGTGTTAATAGGTTGGCACTTTAGAACACTTTTTTGTTGTTGTGTGATTTTCTTTTTTTTTTGTCAGTCAATGGTGTGTCATTGTAGCCCTAGGAGTGTCAAATCCAGTAAGATTAGTGAAAGAAATGTTGGGGTGGAAATATTTTTAATATCTATTTTAGGGTTTAAAGTAAAACCTGTTACTAGCTCATGCTGAAACTGGGAAACCTGAGGAGGTTAGACCTCAAAACTGATTTCACTAAGAGGCAACGTACCCCAGTGGCCTGATTCAGTATGATTACTTGTGTTATTGACAGCAACCATCAAGAATGCTGTAGAACCAGGCAGATAAGTACTGAAAAGACACTTACTTTTTAGTGGCGGCCATTTGTTAGACAACCTGAGGAAAGCACTGCTGTAATGTGTCTTGGGAGCCTGATTGCAGTTTAACTTGAAAATTTTCCTGGGGTGGTGGGGAGTACAAATATGAAATTAGTTCTATTTTCCACCCAGTAATAAAAGGTCGTGGCAAAGGACTATTTCTGCCCTAGCATGTTGGTGTAAATTTTAAATTGTAAAGTGCTCGCCAGGTTGTAGTTCATGTAAGTAGAAGATTAGCATTGGCTGCCACTGTTGGAGATTATATGAAGAACTCTGAGAAAGGTATGAAAGGTCACGTTCTCACCATCAATTAAGTAATTGATCCTGCTGTGGATTTACTTTGAAAACTTTTCTCTGGTTAATTACCCAGTAATTTGATCCTTTTGACTTTTTCCAAAGATACCACTTAATTTGGTTTCCCCTCACCACCTGCTCTCTTTATTGTGCTGAATATCTAAGTAGTATAATATTCTTAGTTACGTTGGGCTTTAGCTTTGATCAAAGAGAATAAAATGCTGTTATAAATATTGAATGAGACAATCGGGTTTTTTTTTTTGATGCTATTAAACTATTCTCTACTAAGCTTATCAGAACATTGACTGACAAAAATGGCATAGCATCATGGTAAATATGTTCATTATGGGATTAGCTGCTAATAGTTCTTTTCACTTTATTTTGTAAATCTATTTGCTAATCTTGTCCCATACACAATTTGATTATTTGGTTACAATGCCAGTGTTTCCCAAGCTTTTCCCCCTGTGACCCCATTTTGAGATTGGAACGTTTTGGCAACTTCTCACTGAGCAACTGAGTGCAAGGAATTAGTGAGAATACTGCTGTTCTAACACTGTCTGAGGTCCACAGTGGTCATAACTAGCTCCAAACTCATGACTCCACTTGGGCTACAACCCACATTTTTAGAAGCCTCATGCTGTTGGACGAGTATGGTCTGATTTTGTGTAGATCTTAGGTACCTCTAACTTCTGGACAAGTATTGCTTTCTCGTCTCCCCTGAAGATGCCCGAATTAGGAAAGAATAAATAATGCATTGTAAAGCAATTTATTTGTTTATCTTTTAGTTCCAAGTGTAATTTATTTTGTTTTTATTTTTGTTTTGTTTTATTTTAACTCTCAAATTGAGTGTTTCTTTCTGTCCCTTTCATCTTCCTATAAATCTTAAGTTTTTTTCATATTAATATAACTCCATGTTAGTTAGCTGCAGCTTTTCAGGACTTTTTTAAACATAAATTTAACTTGTGTAAGAGTCTTTTTACGCAAATATTATCGAATAAATTTGTAAATTCATGATTGTTGCTACTTATTTTACATTCGACTGTCCAAATTTTTATTTAATTAATGCGGAGGTATGTATTGGTTTATATATAACTTATTCTAATCCTGTCAAATTCTCAACAAATCTTTCAGTTGGATGATATTGTTTTAACTTTTTTTTTCTGGAGGTGGGAAATTTTATGCTTATTGTGTTGTGGGCAGAAATTTAGTATTTGTATTCAGAATCTGCAGAGAACACTTATGTTAATTATTCCAAAGATAGATGTAGAATAAGTTTACTTCTGCCAGTAGTACCTTTCCTTATAAATCTGATATTGGGTAGTTATTTCTAACCTTTGCAGCTGATGAATCTATTTATTTTTTTTTTTGTCTGTCTTTTACTTTTCTGTCAGATTACTTTTGAAAGCCTTTTTTTTAAAACCTGGTTCTTCCTACATCTCTTGCTTTTGCTTGTCATTGCTGTTCTTCCCTTTCTTTCAGAGTTTTTTTTAAATTATGTATTATCTTGACTCTTGTTTGTTTAAAAAGCTGTGACTAAAACAATTTGGGAAGCTCATGAATGTCTTTGAATGTTGCACGCAATGATGAAGTAGATTGTAATGAAAGCTGTGCAAAATTGGAACATTAAGGAATCATAATGCAAATTATTGGGACAGCAGCTTTTGTAAAGGTTCATGACATAAGATCAACACACAAGCAAGGAACTTTGCTGGATAATAGGTTGGTATGAGCAGGTATAAGATCAGGCCACCTGCACATAGGTCTGCTTATATCTGAAGTGAAAAGATTCCTTAATGTTCTAGGCAAAGAACATTTGGTGGAAAAGTGTTAGAAGTAATTGTGCACTTGCTAAGTAGAGTTTCCTTTTCCTTTTTTATTCTTTTACGTTGTCATCTGGAGTTTTTGAAATGCGTAGTAGTACTTTGGACAAGAAACAACCTACGTTTTCAAAGCACATATGGGGCAATTGTACTTTCTGATTTTCTTATTGGATGTGGAAATTTCCTGATTATTTTGGCAAGTTTTGATCTCAATGAAATATTCAGCTAATTGAAAAGATCAGAGATTCAGTAAGTTCGATTGGTTTGAGCATCCTTGAGCTAAAAAGAAGAGGACGTTGAGTCAGGCTTCCTGTTCCTTAGTTTTCAGTGGCCCCTGTGTGGAGATAGTTTTGTGTTTTGGGAAGTAGATTTAAAAAGGGCAATAAATACATTTCTTCTGGTTTTGAAAATTATGCTACATCCTCAATATTTAAAGTATTAAAATGCCCCCGCATTTCAAAATTAAAATTTAGCAAAAGAGTAAGTTTGTTTATTGAGTGGAATAAAGCACAGTCCAAGAACAATATCTTCTGATTGGTGCCAGAGTTAATTCACAAAGCTGGCTGGTGACTGAAAAGCTGACACTGAAGTAGTAGTGTCGTAGTTTAGGCTTTTCTACTAGCTTTTGAGTATTTTTTTGGATTTCTTCTGCCCTTTTTAATGTTTTTTTTTGTAATTTGATCTTCAGTATTTGATGGCAGCTGTTTTACTGACAAGAATTTTGAGGGAAATATCCATTTTTAAACTCTAGACCAATCACTTTATCAGTCCATCAGATTGTCTTCTCTCTCACATTGTGGATCTCAATTTTCTACATTAGTGTCCTCTTCTAGTAACTTATCAAACAGCTCTATATCACAATCGATGCAGTTGTTTTGCTTGACTTCTCTTTTAGTCCATCCTCCTTGTATGAACTGTTAGAAGTGCAAACAATACATCTGATCAATTTTATCAATTCCTTCTGTAATTCTGGAAAAGTTAAGTCACTTCAAAATCTCTTCCAAAAATAATGTGGTATGGAGTAGGTTTTCGGTGCACCGATTGACATAAATCAATGTCTTCCAGTCACGACGTGTCTTGTGTACTAACTTAATCTTCTAAATAGACTTTTCAGAGACATTGAAAAAGCTGTTTCAATAGAACTGCAACGATTTGCATTTTTAATTATCTGCATGAATCTTCATTGAAATTGGCAGCTAGTTTTTCATATCAGCTAAAATATGATTTCTTTTGATTCGTTTTGAATTAATCTTCCATGGACCATCTGTTCTTTATTCAGCAGGATATCAAGTTATATGTGGTATATATATTATTTGTGAGCTCTGATGGGTTAGACAATGTGTTGGCAGTTAAGACACAAGCATGTTTTTCACGTGCAAGATGTGTCCCTAAGTACCTAAAATGGTTGGCAGGGCATGTGCATTTACTTCCCCAGCTTCTTGTTCCACAGGAAATAGTCTTCTTAAACACCTTTTTCCTTCACTTCTCCATGCTTTCCCCCAACCCCCGGCCCCAACAAATCCATGGAGATTGTGGACTGCTTTGTTGCTAAGATTGAGACTACCCAATCAACTGCCTCTCCCACAATTCTCCCTTCTAACTTCATCAAAGATAGGTGCCTGCCCTAGGTCTTTACTCTCAACTTTCTCTATGTTCTCTCCAAGTTTAACTTATGCATGAGACCCACTGCCTGCTCCCTAAATCCCATAGGCACTAAACTACTGTCCACCCATCTTGCCCTCCTGGCCCTGGTGTTTTGCCAGTATTGTTAATGATTCTCTCATGTTTTGTCCTCTGGCATTTCAATTTGCTGTCCTCACTGTTGTATAGGCTTGCCAGCTCACTATGCTATATGATTTGCTGCTCATGATGAAGGATGTGTCTACTGTCCTCTTTGTAAGTCCAGGGAACTACAGAGCCTGTTTAGTCTAGTGTAATCAAGAAAATCACTCCCTGGTTTAGCCAGAAGAGTCAAGTGTAGTTAATAAGATGTAGCTTATTGTGCATTAGCAATTAGTTACAGGCTACATTATTTTGATTGACATTGTTACGGAGGCTTTGAGGAAGATCAGATGTTTGATCTCGTGCTTTCAAGTTCCTAAGTTGTTCTGCCCACAAGCCCATATGACAGCATAGTAGTGAATGGTGTTCATTGCACTCCTTAGTGTTAACACAGTCCCCATCTGAGTCACTACTGTTCTTTTCAAGGAGGGAAACTGCCATCCATACTTGGTCTGGCCTACATGTGACTCCAGGCCCACAGCAATGTGGTTGAATCGTAACTGCCTTCTGGGCAATTAGGGATGTGCAGTAAATGCTGGCCTAGCCAGTGATGCCCACATCCTATGAATGAATGAATTTTAAAAATTCAATCAGACCCATACACAATACTCACCTCAAAAGGCCTACTCTTGACCCCTTTGCTTTCCTCCTTAATAGCCTCGAATTTGTTGTAACCTCCCAAAGCTGCACTCATTTTTAATGGAACTCCATGCTTGTATTCCTCCATCATATTTCTGACAGTGCCACTGCACTGGCATAACTCTTAGCAAAGACAAATCTCATTGCTGTGACTGTGTGACAAAACCCGTCACCCATCTCTACCTGTCAGTAGTCTTTGACACATTTGACTGCACTACCTTCCTCCATAGGCCCTCTGTTATCCAGCTGGGTGCAAACGTACTCACCTGATCCCGTTCTAAACTAATCACTTGCAATGATTTCTCTTCTGTTTTAAGATTACCTCTGGTGTCTGCCAGGGATCTGTATGTGGTCCGTTCTAATAATGCTTGCTGTACCTTGTCACTGGTTAAGTAATGCAGCATGGACGGGGTTTAAATTCCACATGGCATTCAGTGACATTTGAATTTAATAAAAGTATGGAGTAAAACGCTAATCCAATGATGACCAGGTAACCGCTATAGCTTGTCAGTAAAACTCATCTTTAGGAAAGGACATCTGTCCGCTTTACCTGTTCTACTTGTGACTCCTGACCCACCATGTGGCTGACTCTTAATTATCCTCTGGGCAAGTAGGGCAGAGCAATGAATACTGGCCTAACCAATGATGCCAATGGACGATGAACTTTTTTTTTTAAAAAGATATGATCTGAAAACAGTATTAGTTTTTACATGTATGTTGATGGCACCTACCTCGACCTCACCACTCATCCTGTCTCTTTGAACAAAGGACACTACAGCGCAGGAACAGATCCTTCGGAACTTTAAGCCTGTGCCAACTCAATTTGATCTTCCATACTCAAACTGTCTTTATTTACAGGGTTTATATCCCTCTATTCCCTTCCTATTCAAGTATTCATCCAGGTGATTCTTGAATGCTTTGTTTCAATATTTTTTAAGTTAAATTTTGAGATTGCTTTTCCAATATTTGTTACTGGATGAGCAGGGGTTTTCTCTAGCTAATTATCAGAAAGACTAAAGCTGTCTTGTTTTGGATCTCATTAGAGTCTTTGTTTCCCATCTACCAACTCCATCCCTTTCTCTAGCAATAGCTTGGGAATAAACTAGCCTTTTCACAACCTTGGTTTCCTGTTTGATCCCAAGACAAACTTCTGAATGCATACGCCATCGCTAAGACATACACTTCCACCTCCATAACATTGTGTACGCTTCACCCCGTCTCACTTCTTCAGATCCTGAAGCTCTCATTTATAACCTCCAATCTTAGCTATTCCAAAATGATGTTGGCTGGTTTCTCCCATTCTATCCACTGTAAACTTGATTAGCACCAAGTCCCTTTTTCACTGATCATCTCTGACGTGCATTGGCTCTCAATCGAGCAGTTATCTCAATTTTAAACTTTTCATCCTTTGTTTTCAAATTTTTTAGCTTTGCCTATCTCTACTTCTGTAAACAGTCCAGTGTGCACTCACCCCTCAAATATCCGCAATTGTTCCAGCTTGAACATTCCAATTCTAGTTGCTCCAATATTGGTGGCTATGTCTTCAATTGTCCAAGTTCAAAGTTCTGAAATACTGTCTGTGCATGTCTCTGCCTCTGTACCTCAGTTTTCACCCTTAGGCCAATCCTCAAAATCTGCTAATGTCTTTTTATGTGACTTGGTGTTTGGTTTTGTATTTTGTTATTCTGTTTTATATTGCTGCTCTGAAGCACTTTAGAACATTTACATTGTGCCTTTAACATAATTAAATATCAGCTTTATGCCTGTTTGAAGCTGCCTTTGGTGAAATAGCTGCATGCAGTGCAGCCACCATTGATCTGTGTGTGACCCAGCAACAATCTTTTAAAGGTTTGTGAACAGATGGCTGTCAACAGGTTATCCAGTGTGCTTGCATGGCTGTGAATCATAGCGTGCAGGATTGGTGTGCTTTGCTTCATTGCCATACCAAAGAGGTTTCCTGCCTCACCAATTTCTCAACTGTTCCTCCTACACCACCCCTAATACTTCTCCATCTGAAGGTTTCTCTTGTTGACTTAGTAACTCCAAACTGATGATTTCTTTGCCATTGAGCTGCTTTGGGTCATCCAGCCAGCAGCTGTAGTTTGTTGCAATAACAGATGTGCTGTGGACTTGCCTGTTCTTTCTTTCAGTTCAAGCTAGCAGCCTGGTATGGGCTGTCCCTAAACCAAAGGGAGATACATATCATATATTTCATCTGTCATCTGCTTAGGTCAAGAGGAAATCCCTTTTAATTGATCTTCCATTCTATTTCAAACTCTCATTCTTTTTTCCCCTCTCTACCTTCAGTAAATGGAAGTCACTAGTTCCTCCAGAATTCTTTCCTACTTACTTTACAGTCAGTGAAGCACTTGTATAATGTATTTTGGGACATCAAGCGGTCGTCCAAAAGGATTATTTGAATGCAAATGCTTTTTCCTTTTGTGCCCGTTTTTTGAAGAATTCCTTCAGCCAGTAAAGGTGAACCAGCATATTTGTTTTGCTGTTCCAGGATAGGAATGTCTGAAGTAAATGGTTTTGAGATCAGAAATGCAAAGTACAAAGTTAATTTTCCCTCAACAACATATGCAAGATGAGGGTATTGTAGTATTGGTACTGTTTCCTTACTGCTGATGATTGGCGTGATAGCAATTTGAGGTGATGGAAAACCCATATCAGATGATAAGTTGATAAAAAAGAATTATGCTACAAGTTATGCTATGGGGGAGACAATGGCCTAGTGGTATTATCGCTGAACGGTTACTCCAGAGACCCAGATAACATTCTGGTGACTCTGGTTCGAACCCTGCCACGTCAGATGGTGGAATTTGAATTTAATAAATACCTGGAAAGAAGAATCTAATGATGACCATGAATCCATTGTCGATTGTCAGAAAAAACCATCTGGGTCACTAATGTCCTTTAGGGAAGGAAACTGACATCCTTACCTCGTCTGGCCTACATGTGACTCCAGTCCCACAGTAATGTGGTTGACTCTTAACTGCCCTCTAGGCAATTGGGAAGGGCAATAAATGTTGCCTGGTCAGCGACACCCTCATTCCGTGAATGAATAAAGAATAAATGCTTGGCCCGGTGTTGTTACTTAAATCGAAAGATCCAGTTCTTCCAGTCTCCAGATCATTGAATTGCCCAGGCAACATGAATGTTTGATACCCTTTATCCAGATCTTTACAAAAAAAGGTCACCAACCTTCAGTTAGAGTCTGAGACATCAGTGTGTTCTTATTCAGTTACATGGATAGCTACCAGGTGATGTTAGTGATGGAAAAAAATAGCTGAAACCCTGACTCAACCCCCCACCCGCAAAACAATCACTGACTCCCAATTAGCCACTTTCCTTGGGTACCCTCAATACCCTAACTGCCCACTTGACCACTCTGACCACCCAGCCATTCTATTCTGACCATCCAACTATCCCCTAGCCTTTGACCCTCCTTACCCAGCTGTTATCCTTACCGTTTCATCCACTGTTCTGCCACCTACCCCACCCCCATTATCCTGTGTCCCCATCCTCGTCCTCATGCCAGCTCGTCTTTTAGACAACTCTTTGTGGCTTCATAACTGAGGTTGTTTTCCATGAAGTTCCTCTCCACTTCACTTCTGAGTATTCCTGTGCTTGGTGCCTTTGTAGGATTTTCCATTGAAAAATCAGGGGTAGGTAAGTACAAAACCTTTTTTGTTTGATCTGGTTTGGAAATGGGAATTTTGACTCCAAGCAGAAGATTTAGGTACTAGAAGTACATTGATCTGTTTCCATATTGTAACTCCTTCAGCCCAACCTTTCCAATTTGTCACTTAAGGTGCAAGATAAAACTCCACATTTACCTGCTCAACTGCCATGTCCTTTCAGCCCTCTCTTTCATCCACTATCCAACATAATCTTGACTGTTCATCTAAGTTTTGCTCCAACCATGAGCCCTAGAAGTGAATGGCAAGGACTCCAGAGGTCTCCATGTAAAGAAATGTATTTTTTAATTTTTTTTTTTTTTTTTTTGCTGCTCCCAAACTTTTACACTTACACTTAGTCTAGTAACCAATACCTCTTGTTCTTAACTCTTCAACTCTTAGGAAAGGGCTGTTTGGTAGTTGCCCTCTTCCATCCTTAAATAATTTGAAAACTTCTGTTTGTGTTGTATGATTTCCTTCAATCTCCAGGCTAACCATATTATAGAATATTGTGTGTATGTACGCATACTTTGTCTCACAGGAAGTGAGGACTCACATATAGGGGTTTGTCTTTGACATTGACTTTGAGGATGAACAAATATTAGAGTGCAACCTAGAAGCATAAGATATATTTTTATAGCTGACCTCTCTTGTAGTGCTACTGTAATTTGTGAATGCATTGTAATAAGCTATAAAAATAGGTAGATGGCATCACTGATGGTGTTTGTAACTATAAATAGTATCTGACCAACATTTGCAAATAGCCATTTCTGTTGTTTCTAATTATAAAATTTGATTTGTTTAGTGCGTATCCCTATACAGCACTTGAGAGTTTTACAAGTTATTTTCTCCCATCCCCAAAAGCATCTTGTGTGTGCGCGTGTGTGTCCTGTGTATATGTGTATTGTTACCTTAGATACAATCTAGAAAATAAATCTCTAATAGAACTCTGGCAAGATGTGCTAACTACACAATGCACTTCACAATAAAGGTAAAGCTCTTCAAGGATTATTTTGACCAGCAATCATGTAAATGCATTTATATGTAATTTGACACACATTATGTTAAGATTTTCGCTGTTACACTAAGCTTTACAGCAGACTTTTTTCATTGCTTTCTGTGCATTCACTCCCTGTCACTTTGCATTGCTGCAAAAACAAAATCACGCAGATGTGTCATACCATGATTCGTGACTGTAGTCAGATAGTGTTCAAATACTTGCAACCCGGTTGCTAGGCAGTAAAGATCATTCAACTGCAGCACATTTCCTGAGTGCCAAACTGTAGCAGTTAAATTTCTGTTTTTTTAATATACAAAATTTCATTTTTGTGTCACTAGTGATCTGTTGGGAAATGACTTATCAATAATTTAGCTCTTCATTATGTTACTTGTTCACAGTTTTTCTATAAGTTTTTTTTTTTTTTCTAAAAATCCTGCCATCCAATTCTGCCCTACCCTTGTCTTTTCACCTGAAGGGATAAATCTGGGTTGCTAGGTACATGTTTCAGTGTGGTATCTAATCCAAAACAAAAACAGATATTGCCACCGAAACTAGGCAGGTCTGGCAGCATCTGCGGGGAGAAAACAGAGTTGGTGTTTCAAGTCAAGTAACTCCTGCGAACTGATTCGACATCCACAGTTCTTTGTTTTATATTATTATAGTACCTTATTGGAATGGAGATTTTGGGCACTAGCAAAGGCAATGGCAGAAACTGCCCTGTTAACTCTGCAGAGTCCTCCTTACTCATATCTGGGTGCTGGTGCCAAATTGGTAGAGATGCCTCGTGGACTAGTCTAGCAATTGTAAGTTGACATTGTAAGCTATGATTCTGTCAGTATGTCCTAGACACTCTTATCACCATTCCTGGATATGTCTGTCCCACTGGCAGGACAGACCCACATGTGGTGGCACAGTTGTATGCAGTCAGGAAGGAGTCCTTGACATTGTCTCCAGACACAATAAAGTCTCAGCTTTAGGATAAACATGGGCAAAGAAACCTCCTACTGGTTACCACTACCTCCCACTCTCTGCTGATGATTTGGCACTCCTTCATGTTGAACAACACTTGGGGGAAACACTGAGGATAGCACAAGATCAAAACGTACTCTGGGTGGGTGATTTCAATGCCCACCATCAAGAGTGGCTCGGCAGCAGCACAAATGATCAGGTTCTAAGGGACGTAGCTGCTGGACTCCAGCAGGTGATGAGAGAACCAACAGTGAAAATATACCTGATCTCATCCTCCCTAATCTGCCGGCTGCAGCTGTGTCTGACTATGACAGCATTGTAAAAGTGACAACAGCGCAATCCTTGTGGAGAAGAAGGCCCACCTTCTCATTGAGGAAAAACCTCTATCGTGTTGTGTGGCACTGTTATTGAGCTAAATGGGGCAGACATCGAACAGGTCTAGCAATTCAAGAATGGCCATCAACAGCAGCAGAATTGTGCTCAACACAACCTGTAACCTCATGGCCCAGTATATCCCTCACTCAACCATTACCATCACTTCAGAGGATCAGCTTTAGTTCAGTGGAGAGTACAGGGGCCATGCCAGAAGCAGCACCTGCCAGGAGTGTAACCGAGTGAAACCACCAAACAAGTCTACTTGCATGCCAAACAGCAAGTGATAGAACGACGAGATCTCACAAACAACAGATCAGATCTAAGCTCTGCAGTCCTGCCACATCCAGCTTTGAATGCCGGTGGACAATTAAACAACTCACTGGAAGAGCAGGCTCCACAAATATCTCCATCCTCCATGATGGAAGAGACGAGCACATCAGCTGAAAAGATAAAGCTGAAGCATTCCCAGCAGTCTTCAGCCAGAAGTGCCAAGTGAATGATCCATCTCCGCCCCCTCCAGTGCTCCCAGCATCACAGATACGAGTCTTCAGCCAATTCAGTTCACTCCATGTGATATTAAGAAATGGTTGGAGACGCTGGATACTGTAAAGTCTATGCATGTTGAGAACACTTTGGCAAAATTATGCTCCAGAACTTGTCACTCCCCTAGACAAGCTTTTCCAGTACAGTTACAACACTGGTATCTACACGACAGTGTGGAAAGTCACCCAGGTATGTCCTGTACATAAAAAGCAGGAAAAATCCAACCACCCAATTACTGCCCAGTCTACTCTTAATCATCAGTATAGTGGTGGAAGGTACCATTAAGCAGGAACAAAAATAGAAGTTGCTGGAAAAGCTCAGCAGGCCTGGCAGCACCTGTGAAGAAAAAAATCAGAGTTAACATTTCGGGTCCGATGAACGTTCCTTGGAAGTAATGGCAGCTGAGAAAACATCAGTGTATATGCAGACACTAAGGAGGGGATGGGGTAAGGAGTAACCCATAGGATAGAACCCAAAGAGAGAGAAGAACAGTTGGACAGACAAAGGAGTTGATAATGATCTGGCTGGGAGGGTGAATAGTTGTTAGTGACGTGTGTGTGTGTGTCTTGGAACGGGAGAGTGCACCAGGGGTTCCCAAAGGGAACGGTCCCTGCGGACGGCAGACAAGGGAGGGGGGGAAGACTGTGTGTCTGGAGGCGGCGGAAATGGCATCTGCTGATCGTCTGGATGTGGATGCTGATGGAATGGTAGGTGTAAGGACAAGGGAAACCCTATTGCAGTTGCAAGGGGGAAGAGGAGGGTGAGGGTGGAATGCAGGAGGTGGGTTGGACCTAGTTGAGGGCTCTGTCAACAACGGAGCTGGGGAATCCTCAGGTTGAGGAAGAACGTGGACATTTTGGAGGCTCACCTGTTAAAGTTGGCCTCATCTGAACGTGTGAGACAGAGACTGAGGAACTGAGAGAATGGGATAGAGTCTTTACAGGAAGCAGGGTGTGAGGACATATAGTCCAGGTAGCTGTGGGAGTCAGTGGATTTCTAATGGATGTTAGTGGCCAGTCTATCCCCAGAAATGGAAACCAATGTCGAGGAAAGGAAGGGAGGATAGACCAGGTGGAAATTGGAAGCGAAATCGGAGGTGAAATCGATGAACTCTTCCAATTCCGGATGAGAAGGAAGCAGTACCAATGATATCATCAGTTATATCTTAGAAAGATTTGTGGGTGGGGGCCAGAATAGGACTGGAACAAAGAATGTTCCATGTATCCCACGAAGAGACAGGCATAACTGGGGCCCATGTGGGTACCTATGGCCACCCCTCTGACCTGAAGAAAACGAGATGTTAAAAGAGAAGTTGTGGAATGTGGGCACAGTTTAAGTCTTTGCTCCAGGAAGAAGCGAAGAGCCCTGAGACCCTCCTGGTGGGGGATAGTCGTGTAAAGGGATTGCACGTCCATGGTAAAGAGGAGGCCGCTGGAACCTCCAAACTGGAAGTTTTGAAACCCGTGTAAAGTATCAGAGGAATCACAGGTGTATGTGGGCAGGAATTGGACAAGGGCAGAGAAGACTGAGTTAAGGTAGGAAGAGTGCTATCGAGCAGCATCTGAGCAATAATCTGCTCAGTAACACCCAGTTTGGATTCCGTCAGAGCCACTCAGCTGCTGACCTCATTATACCCTTCATTCAAACTTGGACAAAAGAGCTAAATCCCAGAAGTGAGGTGAGAGTGACAGCCGTTGACACAAGGCTGCATTCGACCAAGTGTGGCATCAAGGGTTATCAGGGGGCAAACTCTCTGGTGGTTGGAGCTATACCTGTCACATAGGAAGATGGGTCATGGTTGTTGGAGGTCAGTCATCTCCACTTCATGACATTTCTGTAGGTATTCCTCCAGGACGTGTCCTCGACTCAACCATCTTCAGCTGCTTCATAAATGACCTTCCCTCCATCATAAGGTCAGTGGTGGTTATATTTAATATTCAGCACAATTCACGACTTCTCAGATACTGAAGCAGTCAGTGTTCAAATGCAACAAGATCTGAACAACATCCAAGCTTGTGCTGACAAGTGGCAAGTAACATAAATGCCAGGAAATGACCATCTTCAATAAGAGACAATGTAAGTGCCAATCCTTGACATTCAATCATGTTAAAATCGCTGAATTTCCCATTAGCAACATCCTGGGGGTTACCATTGACCTGAAACTTGACTCACCACATTAAAAACAGTGGCTACAAGAGCAAGTCAGAGGCTAGGAATACTGTGGCGAGAAACTCGCCTTCTGATTCCCTAAAGCCTGTCCACCATCTACAAGGCACAAGTCAAGAGTGTGATGCTCCACTTGCCCTGATTGGTGCAGCTCCAGCAACACTCAAGAAGTTTGGCATCATCGAGGACAAAGCGGTTGCTTGATTGGCACCATATCCGCAAACATCCACTCCACCCACCACTGATAATCAGTACCAGCACTGTGTATTATCCACAAGATGCACTGCAGAAATTCACCAAAGATCCTCAGGCATCAACTTTCAAAACCCGCGATCACTTCCACTTAAAATGACAAGGGCATCAGATATGTGGAAATACCAGCATCTGCAAGATCCCTCCCAAGATGCTCATTCACCATGCTGACTTGGAAATTCCTTCTATGTCGCTGGGTGGACATCTGGAATTTCCTCTTTAACAGCATTTCCTCTCTGGGTTAACCTATAGTATAGTGGTTCAAGAGGGCAGCTCACTACCAACTTCTCAAGGGCAGCCAGTGATATCCACATCCCACTAATGAATAAAAATAATCTAGACCGTGAGTTCCTAGTGGGTCAGGACCTACTAAGCCAGGACCTTCCTTCTTCTAATGTTCACACACACCCGCATTTCTGCAGGGATCACTGGATAGCCATTTGGAGTAGATAGCTTAGCTTAGAATTTTCCCCCTTTTTCTCCCTAAATCAGGAAATGTTTTATAAATCCACCTGTGCAGACAGCAAACCAGATAGTGGAGGATGGAAATTGACCCAATTTTAACACACTTAAAGTATTTATTTACACAGACACACATCACAAGCATATACTTCCTAATTCAAGCCCCACAGTTAGACTGTTCCTATTTGGTGAATCTCCAGTTAGGTGTTCACCCCCAGCATGCAATTCAGCAATTTTAATGTACAATTAGCGGGCTCCTTTGGTAAATATGAATCTGGGCCAATGATAAATGATTGATTCATTCATTTTGCAAACTTTCATATGAATAGATCATTATTAATTTTGGGGGGGGGCGCCGCCCCCCATAAGATTCAGCTCATGACAGATCTGCTTCAACTTCCCAAACTCCTCTGGTCTACACTTGTTCCCCCGGTAGCTGCCGCATCCTAATCTCAAGTTTCACTATAATCATCAAAGAGAACCAGACATTAAGCAGTCTTCATACCACACGTTCTACGTATCATTACATCAGTAAAGTGGGGATGCTCAGAAAACCTATTCACATTTGTTGTAGGATTTTTTTATACATTGGATGAATTTTTTTTTTCAGATCTTATCAGGATGTAAGAGTCCAAACTTTCCTCAATTTAGTGCTACTAGGACCAAAGCTAAACCAATCCCTGTTCTGTGCTGGGCTAAAATTCTGCACCTAAGCTCCATTCAGTTCATATCACCACTTAATACACTTGAGCTGAATCTGACAGAAATCTCAGCTTGGTTTCTGATGCTAAATTGACCTTCGAGACCCACAACCCATCCATTATAAGAGACTGCCTATTTCCACCATGCTTGTCTGTGCCTTTGCATCATCACAACTGCGACTTAAACATTTGCTTAGACTTTGGTACATCTGCAGTATTCTCATCAGGTTTCATAATTCTACCATATGCAAAATTAAATGTGTTAAAAACACTACGGTCCCTTGAAATTCCATCCTACTTAACTATCTCTACTGACTTCTGTTGGTTTTCTCCTCTATTGCACCTGCCTTTGACACTGGGCTGGTTGAAATGTCTCTGTTGTTTAGCCCCACCCCACTGTTGTATTTTCCTCCACTTCTTTGTCTCAGTTCCTTTTGATGAAAATAAAATAAGCTGTCTAGGCTGGGTTGATGTACTCCAATACTGGTTTCTATGTCTCGAGATAATGTGGATCTTCCCTGATGTCAATAAATTAGGAAGCTTGATTTGACACTTTATGGTTTGTGCAATTGTAAAGTTTTAGAAGTGAAGCAAGGCACATAGTTGGAAAGATAGAAAGTCTTTAAAAAAATATGATATTCGCATTCAATCCCATTCTGAGCATTGGTTGCCTTTTTGTTCTTGAAGGCAGGTGTTATTTGTGTCTGAAATCATCTGTTGGAGGCTCTAACATGAATACGGAACCCAACTGCAGAATTGCATAGCTTTCATGGTTTTTTTTTTAATTCATTCATGGGAAGTGGGTATTGCAGTTGGGGCCAACATTTATTGCCCATATCTAGTTGCCCCTGAGGAAGTGGTGGTGCACAGCATTCTTGAAATGATGTAGTCCATTTTGTGTTGGTAGAACCACAATGTCAATATAGAAGGAGTTCCAGAGCTTTGACCCAGTGGCACTGAAAGAGGAGTGATTATATTTCCAAATCAGGATAGGGAGTGGCTTGGAGTGTAACTTGTAGGAGGTGATGTTTCCATGTATCTGCTGCTCACTTCCTTCTATATGGAAGTGGTCATGCATTTGGATGTGCTGTGCAAGGAGCCTTGACGAATTTCTGCAGTGCACTTTGTAGATTGGATGTTTTGTGGATGTCTCAACCAAGCAGACTGCTTTGTCTTGGATGGTGTTAAGCTTCTTGCGTATTGTGGAGCTGCACCCATCTAGGCAATTGAGGGGTATTCCATTGCACTTCTGAAATGTGCCTTGTCATTGGTGAATTAGCTGTGGTGAGTTACTTGCTGCAGAATTCCAAGCCTTGGAACTGCCCTCATAACCACAGTATTTAAGTGGCTACTCAAGTTGAGTTTCTGGTCAATGGTATGTCCCAGAACGTTGATGGGAAGTGATTCAGTGGTAATGCTAATGAATGTCAAGGGGCAAAAGGTACTGCCGATGCTGGAGAATCCGAGATAACCAGCATGGGGCTGGATGAACACAGCAGGTCGAGCAGGAAAACTTGACGTTTCGGGCCTAAACCCTTCATCAGAAATGGGGGAGGGGAAGAGGGTTCTGAAATAAATAGGGAGAGAGGGGGAGGCGGATAGAGGATGGATAGAGGAGGGGATAGGTGGAGAGGAGGCAGACAAGTCGAAGAGGCGGGGATGGAGCCAGTAAAGGTGAGTGTAGGTAGGGGGGGTAGGGAGGA
>JAHRHZ010000016.1:35419168-35557052 GCA_024137785.1 Ginglymostoma cirratum | reverse complement strand
TCCAGCATCTGCAGTACCTTTTATCTCTCTCACGGTATCCGTGTTTACTGTGTCAAAGGCCTACATCAGATCAACAAGGGCACAGTGGAGCCCTCTGTTGTTCATGGCATTTCCTTGCTATTTGCCAAAGGCTGTGTTCCTCTACCTTTTCTGAACCCACTTTGAGTTTCTGCAGGACATGTTCTACTCTGTGGCTTACCTTCTGTTGAATGGAATGTTTGCTAGAATCATAACAAAATTCTAATAAATACATTGAGAAGTGCTTTCATACCATCCTCAAAATTCTGCTTTATGGATTGAGTTAAAGGCAATAGCAGTTTCCTGTATGTATTGTGTAAGTTTTATGTCAAGCCTGTGTGCATCACAGTAGCAGCCAAACTCAGAATTTGCCAAGTTGGGCAAACTTGGGAGTCTTTCCATAAATGGCAGGGCGATAGACCCCAATTCTTTTCTTTCATTCCTGTCCTGATCCTCCTTTTGGCAATTGCAAGGAGTATGACCTCCATTGCTGGTTCCATTGCAAGGCTGGACAATTTCTTTTACTAAATGTGATTCAGTCTGTCAGAGGAGACTTGAATCACAGGGAAGCTTCAGTCCTGAGTCGGAAATGAGACAAAAATATCACACGATCCTGTAATCATGGAATCCTTCCTTGAACAGGCTGTGAAACAAAAAAAAATTATTTTGCATAGCGAGATGCTGTGTTGTATTTATGATGCTCTGATATAGGGCTCTGGCCTGCAAAGGTAGGTTGACTGTCACATTTCACCAATGTTTTAGAAGTGTTGACATGTCCTAGAATACTTTTCACAGTGGGAAATTTGCTGTTTGAACTGTGTTTTTCAGTCTTGAATTAATAAGATGTTCTGAGATTTAGCATAATGGATATTGGATGAGTTACTATTGAGGATACCAGTAGACTATGGACGGGTATGCAAGTGTTCTGAGGGTTTGAGGGGATAGAATGTTAAGGGGGATGGTGTGGAGGAGGTGTGTGGAGTGTTGGGTGTAGAAGGCTTGATGGCCTGATGTTCACAAATTGGATCATTGTCCCAGTAAGCAGGGGCAGGCATCATAGTCTCAGGTCTGCTCCCTGGGCAATGGATTGGACTCCCATTTCTCAATTAAAAACGGAAAGAACTGCGGATGCTGTAAATCAGGAACAAAAACAGAAGCTGCTGGAAAAGCTCAGCAGTTCTGGCAGCATCTGTGAAGGAAAAAATCAGAGTTAATGTTTGTGGTCCGGTGACCCCCAGAACTGATGGTGGCTGGGAAAATGTCTGTTTATATACCGGAAATGGGGAGGTGGATGGGGTCGACAGTAAACGATAGGATAAAGGATAGAGCCCAGAGAGAGAGAGAAGAGCAGTTGGATAGACAAAGGTGCTGATAAAAGAGCAGTCTATCCAACTGCTCTTCTCTCTCTTTTCGGTTCTATCCTTTATCCTATCGTTTACTGTCTACCCCATCCACCTCCTTATTTTCTACATATAAACAGGCGTTTTCCCAGCTACCATCAGCTCTGAGGAAAGGTCACCGGACCTGAAACGTTAACTCTGATTTTTATTCTTCGCAAGAACTGCCAAAGTCTGATTGGGTGCTGGCCACACTGCTACAAAAAAGGGGCGTAGTTTCTATGAAAACCTTCTTGCCTGCTGGATTTGTGGATTCCTAAACAGGTTTATAACAGGAGGTTCCAGTCCAGAAATTTTGTGCAGAAAATAGTTAAATGTATATTGGCCATTTTTAATATGGTTAGAGTTGAAGTTAAGGTTTCAACCCTAATCAGAATATCTGTGCCAATATATTTCTAAGCCTATTGATGTGTATGTTGTTATCTGTGTATTAATGCCCCATTCAGAAGGGATCGTTGCTTTTTTATCGTCAGCTTGTTGATTGGATTCGGAAGTTTGAAGGGATTTCTATTGAATCTGAATGTGGAGACACAGATGTTGCAAATCCTGATTTTAAAATATTGTAGTTTCCCCACGAGGTGGTGCAAGTGAGTTTTCCATTTGATGCTGGGACTAGTGGAAACCTGATGCTGAATACTTTTTCAACTGGTGTGTATTAAATTGTAAACACGAGTGCAGCTGAAACAAAAGCAATATTGATTTCATTTTGTGAGCCTGATCACCTAGTCGATAATTGAGTTGCCAGTAGCACATTACAAAACGTAGCAACATACAAGTAGTTCTTCTAAAACGCGATAGTCGCATTCTTGTGTGACCTCGCGCTATAGAAAATTGTGTTACGGGGAAATCGCGATAGAAAATTGCTATATCTGTACAGCAGAAAGTTTGCATTATCCAAACGGCATCCACTACTCATAATCGCGTTCCAGCCAATTCACGTTAACAAAACACGCGTTAGAGCAGACCTAGTGCTTTACATGATGAAAATAAGTCAAAGTAAAGAAGAATTGGCAAGTGTGACCCAAAGCTTGATTAAACATGGTGAGATTTAAGACAATATAAAGGAGCTTCAAGATAATACCAAAGTGGAAGTGTTTAGGGAAGGGTTTCTTAAGATGGGGACCTGCAGTTTAAGGACAGCTATCAATGGTAAAGTGAAGGAGGGGTAATGCCCATAAGTTTGGAATTAGAAGACTGAAAAATTGCAGGGCTGAAGGAAGTAACTGATGGAAAGGATGGAATCAGGCACGTGTTTTCTTCTATAAGTTTTATTTCCTTAATGTGATGGTATTTATTGCCCATTCCTAATTCCCCTTGAGAAGGTGACGATGAACTGTATTCTTCCGACTGTGTGGTGAAACTACTCCTGTTGTGCTGTTGGAAATGGGGTTTCAGGATATTGATCAGCAATCATGAAGAAATGACAACATAGTTCTAAGTCAGAATGGTGTGACTTTTGCAGGCAGCAATGATCCTGTGCATCTGCTGCCCTTGTTCTTCTATATTGCAGAGTTTGCAGGTTTGAGAGGTGTTATAAAGGAAACCTAAGCGAGTTGCTGCAGTGCATTTGTAGACTTGGGATGGCAGTGATAGATGTGATAACAATCAAGCAGGCAGTTTTTTTCTGGACTCAAGCTATTCAAGTGTTGTTAGACCTGCACTCACCCATACAAGCATCATGCTGCTAGCTTGTAAACACTGTGCTTGCTAGGTGGAGTTAAGAAATGAATCAGTTGCCTCAAAATACTCAGCCTGCTCCAAATTGTCGATAGTAATTCCGTTGAATGTAATGAGAAGATGGTCATGACGGACATTTTGTGTGGCATAAATGACTTGCCATTGACCAGCTGAAGCTTGAATCTTATACTGGTCCTATTACAGGTCTGCATCAACTGCTCTATTGGCTGAGTTTTTGCAAATTGAACAAAACCATACGCAAACAGCTCAACCATCCCAACTATTGATCTTTTTCTGATAGAGGAGACATCAGTGATGAAGACAAGTAAGATCATTTGGTGCTAGGATATTTCCCTGAGTAATTCTTGCTGTGCTATCTTGCATCAATGTCCTGGGTCAAATCAAATGATCGGGAGATGTATTGTCACCCAATTGCCCTAACCATTTCTTTCTCTCACTCACACTCAACATCCAAACATGCCACAGAAGAGCTCCGGCAGATATGTCCTCCAGGGCATAGCCAGATCAGTCTGAAGTGATGCTACTAAGACACTCCTTTGTGATAGACATTGAAATCCCCAACCCTGACTGCATCCTGAACCCTTACTATTTTGTTGCTTCTTCTGAGCATGGAAGAGTACTGATCATCAACTGAGGAGTGTGATTGGTGAAGTTTCCTTGATCAAAGTTTGACTTTATGTATGAGACATTGTGGGGTCAGTAGTCAATATTCAGGACTTCTAGCACTATCTGCTCTCTACTGTGTACACTGCCCCCCCCCCCCCAACACAAGTAGATCTAACCTGTTAGTGGGACAGGATATGTCCAAGAATGTTGACGAAGGAATTTTGGACATGAATTGTGAGATTCCATATGTCAGGCTTTTACATTACTAGTCTGTGGAAGAGATTCCCAATTTGGCCACAAGTGCCCAGATGTGCTGTTAGTTTGGAGCATCCTGCTGAATTTGCCTTTGTCATGTCCATATCTGGTTCCTAGGTCATTGTCAGGTCATCTGTCTAGTTTTTATTCAAATCCTTTTTTCACAGGGGCTTAAATTTACATTGTGGCTTCTAGTATGGTGTTGAAAACGGTCCAGGAATAAAATGTCTTTAGTGTTTATTGTTTGTTCGGGTGACTGGAAAAAGATTTCATTGGGTTGCCTAGATTCATGATGGAACCCAAAAAGGTAGAATCTATCTGTGATAGCACAAAGGAAATGTTTCATACAGCTGAGAAGAACCAGTTCTGTTAAGTCAAAAGAAGACCCAACAAATGCAACAAGAACAATGCAGTGAACAAAATAGGTGCAACCATTCACCAGCATTGTGTTGAAGGATGGCCAAACCACAAGTCCAGCAAGCCCAGTGAGTTGAGCAGGAACGTGAGCTTTGATCGCTGATAGCTATTTCAAAATCATAAATGACTTTAAGTGTGACTGAAAAATAGTTATTCTAGCTTCCATTAGGGAAATGGTCTTGGAAGGGATACAGGGACACTTGGGCATTATTTGTAACCAGATCTCATTTAGTAATGTGGTGCCAGAGATGTTGAGAGATTAATATTCTTATAACTCATTTGCAAAATCCCAAATGAACATCCTGCAGCAGAGAAATAATTTACAAACCAATCAAGGTCAATTTCAGAATCAAGTCAACAGTCCTCGAGTCAAAGCCTTTTACAAAAGAAAAAGTACAAACACAAAGAGAATTGTGAAACCTCCAGACTTCCAGATTTGTGGTGAGGGGAGAAAGGCTTGAGGGATTTGTTGTTAATGATTCTGAAGGGTTTAATTTTTGAAACTGCGTTAAACTTTACCCAATCGAATGATATCATAAGGGTATTGTGTGGGGGGGATAAAATGAAGTTGGCTTGAGATCATGGAGGCATTTAGTGAGATGAGTATCTTCTTAATAATTTTATTTTTAGTTATTATGTCTAACAAGCCATTGTATATATTATTATCATCCAATAGCTCCATTTTCTTAAAACAAGAACCTCTTTTTAATGAAGGTACTGCTAGTTCATCTTCCACTGCTGTTACCTAGAAGGAGGAGTAAGGTGGCATAGTTGTAATGTCACTGGACTAGTAATCCAGGACCTTGGGTTAAATGTTCTGTACGGGTTTGAATCCCACCATGGCAGATGGTGAAACTTAAATTTGATTAAAAACTAGAAGGAAGGATTACATGTGCGAACTTTCCTTAACATTTTTATTTTAGTACAAATGGCAGATAGTGAAATTTGAATTCAATAATTACAAAAAAAGTCTGGAATTCAGAATCTACGATCACCATGAAATCTTTGCTGATTGTTGGAAAAACCCATCTGGTTCACTAACGTTCTTCAAGGAAGGAGATCTGCCACCCTCACCTGGTCTGGTCTGCATGTGACTCCAGACCCACAGCAATGTGGTTAACTCTCCATTATCCTCTGAAATGGCCTAGCAAGCCACTCAGTTCTACCAATCGCTACAGAGTCTCAAAGAAATGAAACCGGATGGATCACCTACCGTCGACCTAGGCACCAGAAAAGACAACGGCAAAAACAGCACCTGTCGACCCTCAAGTCCTCCTGACTAACATCTGGGGGCTAGTGCCAAACGTGGGAGAGCTGTCTCACAGACGAGTCAAGCAACAGCCTGACATTGTCTGTAAGGTATGATACTGTGAGTATGACTATGTCCCAGACACCACCATCACCACCGGCAGGACAGACCCAGCAGAGATGGCGGTACAGTGGCATACAGTCAGGAGGGAGTTGCTCTGGGAGTCCTCAATTGCGACTCCGGACCCCATAAATGCTCAGGGTTTCAGGTTAAACATGGGCAAGGAAACCTCCTGCTGATTACCACATGCTGTCCTCCCTCAGCTGATGAATCAGTACTCCTCCATATTGAACAATACTTGGATGATGACAGTATCGCTAGTCCATCGCACAGTCCTTGTGGAGATAAAGACCCGCCTTCACATTGAGAATAACTTCCATCGTGTCGTGTGGCATTATCACCATGCTAAATGGGACAGACTTCGAACAGATCTAGCAACTCAAACAGGGCATCCATGAGGCATTGTGGGCCATCAACAGCAGCAGAATTGTACTCCAGTTCAATCTGTAACCTCATGGCCTGGTATATCACCCACTCAACCATTACCATCAAACCAGGGGATCAACTCTTGCTCAATGGAGAGTGTAGGAGGACGTGCCAGGAACAGCACCAGGCATACCTGAAGATGAGCTGTCAACCTGGTGAAGCCACCAAACAGGATTACTTGCATGCCAGACAGCGAAAGCAGCAAGTGATAGACAGAGCTAAACGATCCCACAACCAACAGATCAGATTAAGCTCTGCCATCCTGCCACATCCAGTTGTGAATGGTGGTCGACGATTAAACAACTCACTGGACGAGGAGGAGGCTCCACAAATATTCCCACCCTCAATGATGGAAGAACTCAGCACACCAGTGGAAAAAGATAAGGCTGAAGCACTTGCAGCAATCTTCAGCCAGAAGTGCCAAGTGGATGATCCATCTCCGCCTCCTCTAGTGGTCCCCAGCATTATGGATATCAGTCTTCAGCCAATTCGATTCGCTCCACGTGATATCAAGAAACAGTTGGAGACCCTGGATACTGCTAAGGCTACGGGCCCTGACAGCATTCCAGCAATAGTATTGAAGACTTGTGCTCCAGAACTTGTTGCTCCCCTAGACAAGCTGTTCCAGTTCAGTTACAACACTGGTATCTACCCGGCAATGTGGAAAATTGCCCAAGTGTGTCGTGTACATAAAAAGCAGGACAGATCCAACCCAGCCAATTATAGCCTCATCAGTCTACTCT
Organism: Ginglymostoma cirratum; assembly: GCA_024137785.1. Lineage (NCBI taxonomy): Eukaryota > Metazoa > Chordata > Chondrichthyes > Orectolobiformes > Ginglymostomatidae > Ginglymostoma > Ginglymostoma cirratum. Next base: position 35,550,123 of record JAHRHZ010000016.1, on the reverse strand, counting down.
CGAACATCAGCAAAGAGATGGAAGGTGTCATCAACAGTGCCATCAAGCAGCGACAGCCAGTTTGGGTTCTGCCAGGGCCACTCAGCTCCTGACCTCATTACAGCCTTGGTTCAAACATGGACAAACCACCTGAATTCCAGAGGTGAGGTGAGAGTGACGGCCTTTGATATTAAGGCTGCTTTTGACAGAGTGTGATATTAAGGAGTCCTAGCGAGACTGGAATCAACAGGTATCAGGGAGCAAACTCTCCGGAGTCGTACCTGACACATAGGAAGATGGTTGTGGTTGTTGGAGGCCAATTATCTCCACCCCAGGAGTTCCTCAGGGTAGTGTCCTAGGCCCAACCATCTTCAGCTGCTTCGCCAATGACCTTCCCTCCATCATAAGGTCAGAAGTGGGGATGTTCACTAATGATTGGTGCTGCACGTTGCACATTTGTGACTGCTCAGATACTGAAACAGTCCATGTTCACATGCAATAAGATCTGGACAATATCCAGGCTTGAACTGCCAAGTGGCAAGTGACTTTCACACCATACAAATGCCAGACTCTGACCATGCCCAAAAAGAGACAATCTAGCCACCACCCTTTGACATTCAATGGTGTTACTATCACTGAATCCCCCACAATCAACATCCTGGGGGTTATCATTGACCAGAAACTCAACTGGACTCACCACATTAACAGAGTGGCTACAAGAGCAGGCCAGAAGCTAGGAGTACTGCGGTGAGTAACTCCCCTCCTGATTCCTCAAAGCCTGTCCACCATCTACAAGACACAAGTCAGGAGTGTGATGGAATACTCCCCACTTGCCTGGATGAGTGCAGCCCACCAACACTCCAGAAGCATGATGTCTTCCAGGACAAAGCAGCCTGCTTAATTGGCACTACATCCATAAGCATTGACTCACTCCACCACCAACACTCAGAAGCAGCAGTGTGTACTATCTATAAGATACAGAAATTCACCAGAGATCCTCAGACAGCACCTTTTCAAACCCATGACCACTTCCTCCCTTCGAGAAGGACAAGGGCAGCAGACATATGGGAACACCAGCACCGTCAAGTTCCCCTCCAAGCCACTCGCCATTCTGACTTAGAAATAGATCACCGTTCCTTCACTGCTGCTGGGTCAAAATCCTGGAATTCCCTCCCTAAAGGCATTGTAGATGCACTGCAGCAGTTCAGGAGGCAGCTCACCACCACCTTCTCGAGGGCAACTAGGGATGGGCAAGAAATGCTGGCCAGCCAGCAATGCTCATATCCCACAAATGAATAGGGAAAAAAAAATTATCCCAATTATTCATTCAGTGGTTCGTTCTGCAACATGTTCAACAAGTAAACACAAAGCTACCATCTGCATCGCTGTTCTAATTTATAGTATACTTGGTTCACCCTTTTTTCGAGACCTGTTGGAGGTCAGTGTTTAAAATTGGTATTTGAATATACAAATAATTAGAGCCTGTTTTTGGAGCTGGTCTCCACTGGGTTCACGAGAAAGCAGAAGGCAAAAGATTGCAAGCTACTGAGTCAGCATCCATGGTCTTTTGAGGGAGAGGGGTCCACAGCTGTGTTACCATTTGTTTGGAAAATGATTCCTCACTTCATTCCTACATATCTCTGGTTTTAAAATTATGTCCTCTTGTTCTGCATTTTTTCAATAGAGGAAATTATTATTTTCATTTCTTTTATCAAAGCAACTAATCATTTTAAATATCTCAAATAAATCATTCTTGACCTTGTAAACCCAAGCGAATACAAACCTAACTTTGCTCTTTGGGAGGGTTTAAACTAATTCAGCAGGGCGATGAGAACCTGAATTATAGCTCCAGTGTGCAGGAGGTTGAGAGTAGTGAGGTCATGAATAAGGTTTCAAGGTCACAGGAGTGTACCGGCAGGCAGGAAGGTGTTTTGAAGTGTGTCTATTTCAACACCAGGAGCTTCCGGAATAAGGTGGGTGAACTTGCAGCATGGGTTGGTGTCTGGGACTTCAATGTTGTGGCCATTTCGGAGACATGGATAGAGCAGGACAGGAATGATTGTTGCAGGTTCCGGGGTTTAGATGTTTCAGTAAGATCAGGGAAGGTGGTAAAAGAGGGGGAGGTGTGGCATTGTTAGTCAAGGATAGTATTACGGTGGTAGAAAGGACGTTTGGTGAGGACTCGTCTACTGAGGTAGTGTGGGCTGAGGTTAGAAACAGGAAAGGAGAGGTCACCCTGTTGGGAGTTTTCTATAGGCCTTCGAATAGTTCCAGAGATGTCGAGGAAAGGATAGCAAAGATGATTCTGGATAGGAGTGAAAGGAACAGGGTAGTTGTTATGGGGGACTCTAACTTGCCAAATATTGACTGGAAATGCTATAGTTGGAGTACTTTAGATGGGTCAGTTTTTGTCCACTGTGTGCAGGAGGGTTGCCTGACACAGTATGTAGATAGGCCAACAAGAGGCGAGGCCACATTGAATTTGGTACTGGGTAATGAACCAGGCCAGGTGTTAGATTTGGAGGTAGGTGAGCACTTTGGCGACCACAATTCGGTCTCGTTTACTTTAGCAATGGAAAGGGATGGGTATGTACCGCAGGGCAAGAGTTATAGCTGGGGGAAAGGCAATTATGAGGCAATTAGGCAAGACTTAGGATGCATAGGACGGGGAAGAAAACTGCAGGGGCTGGGCACAATTGAAATGTGGAGCTTGTTCAAGGAACAGCTGCTGAGTGTCCTTGATAAGTATGTACCTGTCAGGCAGGGAGGAAGTGGTCGAGTGAGGGAGCTGTGGTTTACTAAAGAAGTTGAATCGCTTGTCAAGAAGAAGAAGGAGGCTTATGTAAAGATGAGGCATGAAGGCTCAGTTAGGGTGCTTGAGAGTTACAAGTTAGCCAGGAAGGACCTAAAGAGAGAGCTAAGAAGAGCCAGGAGGGGACATGAGAAGTCTTTGGCAGGTAGGATCAAGGAAAACCCTAAAGCTTTCTATGGGTATGTCAGGAATAAAAGAATGACTGGAGTAAGATTAGGGCCAGTCAAGGACAGTAGTGGGAAGTTGTGCTTGGAGTCCGAAGAGATAGGAGAGGCGCTAAATGAATATTTTTCGTCAGTATTCACAAAGGGAAAAGATAATGTTGTCGATGAGAATATTGAGATACAGGCTATTAGACTAGACGGGATTGAGGTTCATAAGGAGGAGGCGTTAGCAATTCTGGAAAGTGTGAGAATAGATAAGTCCCCTGGGATTTATCCTAGGATTCTCTGGGAAGCTAGGGAGGAGATTGCAGAGCCTTTGGCTTTGATCTTTATGTCATCATTGTCTACAGGAATAGTGCCAGAAGACTGGAGGATAGCAAATGTTGTCCCCTTGTTCAAGAAGGGGAGTAGAGACAACCCTGATAATTATAGACCAGTGAGCCTTACTTCGGTTGTGGGTAAAGTGTTGGAAAGGATTATAAGAGACAGGATTTATAATCATTGAGAAAGGAATAATTTGATTAGGGATAGTCAACATGGTTTTGTGAAGGGTAGGTCGTGCCCCATGAACCTAATTGAGTTCTTTTGAGAAGGTGACTAAACAGGTGGATGAGGGTAAAGCGGTTGATGTGGTTTATATGGATTTCAGTAAAGCGTTTGATAACATTCCCCACGGTAGGCTATTGCAGAAAATACGGAGGTGTGGGATTGAGGGTGATTTAGCGGTTTGGATCAGAAATTGGCTAGCTGTAAGAAGACAGAGGGTGGTGGTTGATGGGACGTGTACATCCTGGAGTTCAATTACTAGTGGTGTACCACAAGGATCTGTTTTGGGACCACTGCTGTTTGTCATTTTTATAAATGACCTGGATGAGGGCGTAGAAGGATGGGTTAGTAAATTTGCGGATGACACTAAAGTCGGTGGAGTTGTGGATAGTGCGGAAGGATGTTGCAGGTTACAGGGGGACATAGATAAGCTGCAGAGCTGGGCTGAGAGGTGGCAAATGGAGTTTAATGCGGAAAAGTGTGAGGTGATTCACTTTGGAAGGAGTAACAGGAATACAGAGTACAGGGATAATGGTAAGATTCTTGGTAGTGTGGATGAGCAGAGAGATCTCGGTGTCCATGTGCATAGATCCCTGAAAGTTGCCACCCAGTTGATAGGGTTGTTAAGAAGGTGTACGCTGTGTTAGGTTTTATTGGTAGAAGGATTGAGTTTCGGAGCCATGAGGTCATATTGCAGCTGTACAAAACTCTGGTGCGGCCGCACTTGGAGTATTGCGTACAGTTCTGGTCGCAGCATTATACGAAAGATGTGGAAGCGTTGGAAAGGGTGCAGAGGAGATTTACCAGGATGTTGCCTGGTATGGAGGGAAGGTCTTATGAGGAAAGGCTGAGGGACTTGAGGCTGTTTTCGTTGGAGAGAAGAAGGTTAAGAGGTGACTTAATAGAGACATACGAGATGATCAGAGGATTAGATGGGCTGGACAGTGAGAGCCTTTTTCCTCGGATGGTGATGGCTAGCCTGAGGGGACATAGCTTTAAATTGAGGGGTGATAGATATAGGACAGATGTCAGAGGTAGGTTCTTTACTCAGAGTAGTAAGGGCGTGGAATGCCCTGCCTGCAACAGTAGTAGACTCGCCAACCTTAAGGGCATTTAAGTGGTCATTGGATAAACATATGGATGATAATGGAATAGTGTAGGTTAGGTGGTCTTCAGATTGGTTTCACAGGTTGGCGCAACATCGAGGGCCGAAAGGCCGCTACTGCACTGTAATGTTCTCTGTTCTATTGTGTCTAAATTGCTGTAGTAATTGGAGTCTCTAAGATGTTATCATTCTGGTGAATTTGTACTTTGCCCCTCTCAAGGCCAATATATATTTCCCAAAGTTTTGTGCCCAAAATTGAATGCAGTAACCTGGTTGAATGCAAATAACCAGGTCTTCGTACAACTGAAGCACCACTCCACATTCCAATCCTCTGGAGCCTTTTTTGATTACTTTTTGTACCTGTGCGTATAATGACTTGCATATTTGGGCAGTTAAATTTAATTGCTTCTTCAGAGCACCATGTGAAGTCAGAGAATTATTTGCGTCCAAGCTGTAACTGGGCAGGAGTCAGCATTTCAAGTGACAAGGAGGGAGAGAAATCAAAACTCACTCTGGCGTAATTAATTGTGATTACATACACTGTAAAGAATGCTGCACAATTAAAGTTAGGATGAAAGTAATCCACCCTTTTATGATTCAGCCAATGAATATAAACTCTGGGAGCGAGTTTGTAACGTCACCTGAATCCTATGATTAGACTAGTGCCTTGTGAGTCACTTATGGGTATCCCCTGTATCACTCCCACTGTTCTGCCAGAATGGTATAATTTTGCTCAAAAGAATTCCTTTACAAAGGATCATGTGAAATTGCAGTCCAGTTTCAATCACTTTGAATTGCAACCACGGACCTCCTTTGAGGAGTACATGATTATACGTCATTAGTACAAGGATTTAGTGCTAACGATTAATGTAGTTTGGTCACTAGGTTTATTTAATCTTCTGGACCCAATATGCTAAATGGAGCCTTAACATTACAAGACATGCACCTTATGTCACACTTTAGTTAATCTAGTGATCTTTTGAGTTTCTATACTTGGCACAAATGCAATAATTTACAGCTTCAGTGCCACAGATTTGCAGAAAAGGTTCTTGATCTAATGCAAACATTGATTTCTAAGCACATCTAGGTGAACAGACAAAATTGCTTGCTTGCAGTCAGATTTTCTCTTTTTCTAATCTCTTGCAACTACAGTATAACCATTGGTAGTTGGCCTCATTTGTTATTATCTCAGTGTTATTAATCTTGTGCCAAACAGTTAAAAATGATCTCTCCATTTAGAACCAAAGTTTAGCAAATCAGGATGTAGAATTATATAAATCAAAGATCTGCAGATGCTGGAAATCTGAAACAAGAAAACAGAAATTGTGGGAGAAAATCAGCAGGTCTGGTAGCATCTGTGAAGCGAAAACTGTTAACGTTTTGAGTCCGGTGAAGGAAGAATGATCACTAGACTCAATGTTACCTCTACTTTCTGTCCATCTATGCTGTAGAATTATACTGTTGCAACTATTGAGCAATTCAGCAAAATTAGAATGAAGATGTCACTGCTTCACTGGATTCTACGTGATACAGTTATCTAAGGGGATGTGTCAAATCCTGATTGTAACAGAGACAAAAATCTCATGTCCTAAAGTTTTTTGTTTGATGAGTTAGAAAAATCTCTGGTGAATTAGAAGTCCAGTGGTAGGAGGCTGTAGTAGGAAACCCATTGGAATAGTCCCAATGTGTTTGGCAAAGAGCATTGGCGGGGAAGAGAAAGACTGCAGCTGCAAAGGAAAGAGACAGCCAGGCTTTGAGGAGGGAGAGCAGCCATGATCAGCAAGATGGAAGAGGGTGCATTCATCCCACTACCCATAAGTACAGGAAAGATTACGTCCCTTGACATGTGGGCAGTGACCCTGGGAAACCCATGCAGCAGCTCTGAATTTGCATCAATTTGCCCAGTTGCACTGTGGAAGCTGAATTAAATATTCAAATAACCTGTCAATTTTTCTACAGTGGGTCACCCTGATGCTGCAGCTGTAGAAAGGCAGCAGTGCTTGAATGGCATGTTGGATACAATGTTTTAAGTCACTAACCCCTTTATGGGGTGAGATAGTTGGTTAATATTGAGACTGTATTAACTGAAGAATTATTGTAGTGGATGGCATAAACGTGAGATGGGAATTAAAACCACATGTATTTCTCTTCTCTATCTTGTTCTCTGTCTTCCATGACTTTGGAGTCATGGAGGTCTATAGCTTCTTGGTCCATTTGAGGCTGCACCAGTCACCATCTAACAACTCTAATGCCATTTTCCAGTCCATAACCTTGTATGCTTTGCTGTTTGCAAGTGCACATCTAAATACTTAAATGTTACGAGGGTTTCTGCCTGTAACCCTCTTACAGGCTTGATGTGAAAGTGCCGGTGTTGGACTAGGGTGGACAAGGTCGGAAGTCACACGATACCAGGTTGTAGTCCAACCGATTTATTTGAAATCACAAGCTTTTAGAGCGCTACTCCTTCATTGGGTAAAGTGTAGAGAAGCGTACAGGCACAGAACTTATAGGCAGAGAGATCAAAAAGTCGTACAAATGCTGTGAGTGGTGTGTCGACAGGCTGAATAATAAGTCTCTGCAGGTGATCGAAAGTGTAAGACAATGTGATTAAAATGTCAACAGCTGAATAGCAAGTGACGGAATGACCTCCGATCAAAAGATCTCTCTGCCTATAAATTCTGTGGCTGTGTGCTTCTCTTCACTTGATGAAGAAGCAGCGCTCCAAAAGCTTGTCATTTCAAATAAACTTGTTATTCTTATAGGCAGGGAGTTCCAGGTTCCCACCACTTTCTGGATGATTTGTTTTTCCCCTCCACAGCCCTTCTGAACTTCCTGCCCCTTCCTTACTTTGTTCTGTCTTTCCCTTTTTAAGTCAACACATTTCTTCCTTGTTTGTCCAGTAAATTTCCTTCATGCTTTTTCACTTATGCCTGTTTGCTCTTTTTTTCCCTACACATTTCATCATTCAGTGTTTGAATACTTTACTGAAAACTCGCTCTCTTTATTTCTATACTCTTGGCTGGTCTGGCACATTTCATCCAAACACTTCTGCCACCTCTTAATATGCACTAAATTTCATTTCCCAATCACTCCTATGCTTTTTGATCTATATTGGCTCCTGTCATCAAGTTTATCCTATTTGCACATCCCTCCGTGGCTCTTGGCCTTTTCTATTTTGATGATCCCTTCTAGCTCCCCACACTCCAAGATGTGTGTTCCTCTAATTTCAGTCTCCTTAAGCATCCTTGATTTTTATTCACTTCACCATTGGTGGATTTGGTTTGGATTTGCCTATGTCCTAAGCCTTGATGTACCCTCCCATGCCTACTTATACTTCACTTTTCCCTTCTTTAAACTGGTCAAAGCCATTGGTTTTGAACAAACATTTACTTATTTGACCTAATATCTCCTTGTATGGTTCAATGTCAGGCATCCTTTTATAATCATCTTGTGCAGAATCTCGGAATGTCTCACGTTAAAGGTGTTGTGTAAATGTCATTGGTATAAAAAAAAGTTTAGACTTCTCTAATCCTCCTTCGTGATTCATTTCTTTGATCTTCCATTGCATTATTTCCAATTAGTTGTTTTTGTGCCACATAGTGATCAAATTGACATTGTTTAAAGTGCCAGGGAAAAGGTAACAAACGGCCTGCAACACTGTGATAACTTGGTCAGACAATTGGAGAGAAGCTAAGCCTCAGTTCCTGAATGGGAGATGAGGGGAGTGAAAGAACAGCTGTTTCTGACACTGGCTGATCACTAAAATTCAGAACAGTTTGATTTTTTTTTAAATTTCAACATTCTAAGGCTTTTCAGTGGTAGTTTGGGCAACTCCATAGAATGCTCCAGGACACGTGAGCACATGGCACCCTTAAATATTAATGTCCCAAACAAGGTGTCTCTGTCCCAGACAATATCTTCAAGGTTAATTTGGGTCTGTTCACTGCATATGAAACCTGTGGGCAATTCACAGTACCTGTGCTAGGACATCAGCTAACTGCGCACAGACCAGGAAACTAACCTAGTTTGTGAAATTTACATTTTGCATTTAGTACACTGTGTATATTGGCCAATAGCTTGATGCTTTCGTGTGTATGAAATCATCTGCTTTTTACTGATGTGAATCATGGACAATGAATACTATGGAAATATGCAATGGTAATACATTTAACCATTTGTATGGCTGTTATACTTCCATTCTTCTAGTTGACCTATTGTAGGAAGCTGTGGAACTTGGTTTTAATTTGTGGTTGATGCTGAAATGAAATTAAAATTAAATTACATTCTGCTAAAATGCACAATTGTATAATAGCACAAAATATACGGCCAAAATGAACGTGTGAAGAGTATTTTTTTGACGGATTTTTAATTGTAAGGTGTTATTTGCATGCTTGGGACATTATGAAGTGTACATGTTCTGATTTTTTTTTTTTCCCTTGTTTCACAATATTAAACTAATTGTTCATTCACTTCATCCCGGCTTCAGGACTTCTCTCCTTAATTCTGTTTCATTATCCCTATCCCTGGGACTGCTAGCTTGAAATCCCAATCCTTTGAACCTGCCTTTAATTCCCCTGTCTACTTTGAATTCCTGTTTACCACTTGGTGTCCACAGAAACATTTTTTTTTGCATGAAGATAGCCTTGAAAAGACAGGTCTTTTTATAAAGTCACACTTTGGTTTTATATTAATCTAGCAGAAGAAAGGTGCACTGAATGAGAACACACGCTTCATTTAGTCCTTACAGGTTTGTGTTGCAGTTCCCATTTTATCATTACTCTACACTCTCAAAATTCGTTTGTTTACAATTGTTTTTACACTATATGCTATATTTAACACTGTAGCTAAGTGATGCAAACATACACATGCTGATACATGGCAGTTTCACTTTGCTTCGCTTGTTCATGATAAAGCTTTGTTATACAATTGGAATCCTTTCCTATATAAATGTCCTGAACAAAAGTAATTGTGACGCACTGGAATTTTCTCAAGGTTGAGTTTGACATGTATTTCTATTGAAGACCGCTCTTTTTATAGTTTTACCAATGCTCACAATACCTGAGGAAGGATGAAAAGTACAGCATGTTTCTGCGAATACAAAACCACCTGATTTTAGGTCGGCCTCTTTTTAAAACTAAAATCTGTCTTTCTTTTCCTGCCGAACTGGGTGTTGTTTCCAACTGTTGTCTAGCTCTGAGAAAAGCATGATTGTCAGTTGAAATTTGGAAAAATAAATTTCATCATCTTGTAAGATTTTCAGGCAATCCTGCAAATCCTGCACTGATCGAGCCCAGAACAACCTAACTGCTTCTACAAACTGGGATCTTTTGCTGTTAACACCTCCCACAGCATTCGTGAAGAAGCTGTAGGCATACAAAATCCAATCTGTCATACAGCTTTAAAATAAAAAGAATGGTAGTTAGAAGATTTAATGTATTGCTGAGCATCTTGGGAATCGGCTTCGTCCCAAATACTCCTCAAAACCACTTGGACAAGAACCTGGGATTAAGTACCTGTTAATGAATAAACATAGCATGTTGTACTGAACTTACTTATTGAAAGCATTAAAATATTTCCATGTTACAAGATTGACTTCGTAATTGCAGGCTTACCTTCATGATTTGAACCCAGAGAACCGTATATTTGGTTTTCAAACAATCTAAGTGTTGCTAATTAGTAGTGTTACGATAGAGAATGTTGGTGGAATAATCTCAGGTTTTATAGGCACTTAGTTGCTCAGGAAGAGAGTCTGGTACTTTTTTTTTATTCCCCTAGCAAGGGTTCCAACCCACTTGTTACTTGTTAAAAGATCAACACCTGATTGTCCGATAGGTTTAGGTGATTCCAAGATATTCTATACGCTAATGAAAGATTAGTTTGGTTTGGATGTCTTACTCAGTAGTTCATTACCTGAACCATTCAGGTCCATTGTATTCAAGAGGAGTGTTCATAATTAATTACTCAGTCTGGTTTATAGAAGGGATAATTCTACAACAACCCTAATAATGTGTGTTTATGGGGTGCAATTAACATTCATAAAATGTCTGAAGGTACTTAAAAGCAACACCAAGTTACAAAAGGAGGTATGAGGGTAGACTGCAAAAGGCTTGGTCAAAGAGATGAGCATTTTAAAAGAGAAAACAACAACTTATCGCATCTTTAACATAAATGTTCCACAGAGCTTCACAGGAGCACTACAAAACGTTGATACTAAGTCAGATAACTAAAACCTTGGTCAGAGGTAGAGGTTTTAAGGAGCATGATGGAGAAAAGCAAGATAGAAAGGCATGGGGAAGAAATTCAGAAGCTTAGGGCCCTGGCAGCTCAATGGTGAACCGCTCAATGGAGGAGAATTAAATGACTACTTTTGAGGATTATGGGACTGGAGGAGATAATTGCAGTAGGAGGTGGTGAGGCCATGGAAGGATTCAAAATCAGATGAAAATTTCAAACAAACCTCAAGAAGGTGAGGGGAAAGTGATGACGTATGACATCAAAGCCATTTTAAACAGAGTGTGGCGTCAAGTAGGCTGAGCAAATCTAGGCTCATTGGCAATTAGAGGGTAGGGAAAACTCTCTGCTAGTGGAGTCATATCTAGCACAAAGGAAGATGGCCATGGTTTTTGGAAATCAGCCACCTCAGCTCCATGACATCTCTGCTGGGGTTCCTCCGGATAATGTTGTAGACCCAACCACCTTCAGCTGCTTCATTAAGGACCTTTCTTGCATCATAAGGTCAGAAGTGGGAATGTTCACTGCCACTCTGTTTCTTGCACTCTGTTTCATTTCAGCATCATTTACAACTCCTCAGATATCGAAGCAGTCTGTGTCCAAATGCAGCAAGATCTGGAGGTTATCCAACTTTGTGCTGACAAGTAACATTCGTGTCACACAAGTACTAGGCAATAACCATTTTCAACAAGACAGAATGTAAAGCATTGCATTACCCGGTGTAACCAATGGCATTATAATTGCTGAATGCCCTGGAATGGGGTTACCATTGCCTTGAGATTGAACTAGCCATATAAATACTGTGTTCCAAAAACAGATCAGATACTGTGAATCCCCTGACTCCCTAAAGTCTCTCCATGATCTACAAGGTACAAGTCAGGAGTATGGTGGAATACTGCCCACTTGCCCGGATGAGTGCAACTCCCACAGCACTTCAGGAGTTGACGTTAACCAGGATAAAGCAGCCCACTTCATTGGTGCTACATCCAGAAAATTTCATTCCCTCCCTTCAGTATTAACATGCAATAGTAGCAGGGTGTGCCATCGATAAGGTAGTCAGCAGAAATTCACTAAGGCTCCTGAGACAACATCTTCCAATACAACAACCATAATCACCATCATTTTGAAGGACAAGAGTAGCAGAAATATGAGAACAGCACTGCTTGCTGTCTGGGCTGCTGTGGTTAGCGGGGAGCTGGCCTCTGGCCAACAGTTGTTGAAGAGGGAGTGAGTGGCCAGCCCCCGCTGAAGCTGGCCTGGTCTGGATGCAGCGCATGGTGCAGGAGGTCTAGCCCAAGCGACAGCTTCACCATCACCAGGGCATTGCCAGAGGACAGAAAAGACCGGCTTTGCCGAAATATGGTGGAAAATATAGGCAAAAAAAAGTTTCTTTGGATCAAGGTCCAAACCACAAGGCTGGTATGAGGGCAGTATGTGTGCTGATGAGGGTGGTTCAATCATGCAATCCTGAGCCTATATTATGGGGTGTGAAGTTGACTGGTCTCTCTGGTAGTGCTTTGCACAGGAGCGTGTGGAAGTTTGAAATGGGGGATCTTCAACAAACTATCCCATAGATCTATCAGATAGAAACCTCCCATGACTTTGCATTGGCTTCAAATGCAAAAAGAATGTGATCGGGAACCGAACAAGGCAATCAAAATCTTCAAAAAGACTTAAACACAAAACTGGGGGCTTTATAAACAAATATTTAAAAATTGATGTCTTCTGGACCATAAGCTGTCGTATTGTGAAGAATTTGTCTCCTGAATTTTTTGATTCAGCTGATAAGTGGGGGTACATTTCAACAAAGATGTTAGGGACCGTCGGGAAATAACAATTGAGGGTGTATTACAATGAAGTAAATGGTAAAAGTCTAGCCCAAATGCATTTTTGCAATAACTTAGATTCTTGGAACTGGATTGTAACCTCAATCACACTTTTGTCATTTTTATTTTACTTATAAAGTCATTTATTTTGCTGACTAGAAGAGGAAGAGAAACTTTTGTTCACTATATTTCCTATATGTTGGGTAAAATGTAATAGTTTCTCCAGGGGGAAAAAAAACGTGAACTGGGATGCTTGATTATCACGTGTCCGATGTGCAAGATTTAAATAGATCTTTAGTGTGGAAAAACTGGTTGGTGTGCTGGCTCAGTGGTTACCACTGCTGCTTCGCAGCGCCAGGGACCTGGGTTTGATTCCAGCTTTGGGTGACTCTGTGTGGAGTTTGCACTTTCTCCCCGTATCTGCATGGATTTCCTCCCACTGTCCAAAAATGTGCAAGTTAGGTGGCCATGCTAAATTGTCCATTGCCTGCCCAGTCACGAATATTAAGTGGATTAGCCATGGGAAATGTAGGGTTACAGGGATTGGGTAGGGGGTTGGGTCTGGTTCAGATGTTCTTCAGAGGATCATTCCAGACTTGATGGGCCAAATGGCTTGCTTCCACACTGTAAGGAGTCTATGATTCTGTAGTTTTTTGATTTGCTTGTTCGCATCATCCTCTTCCAGTGGTTCTCTGGTAATTTCTGGCTGGGTATAACTGCACCCACCTGGTTCTCTTATTAACTATCTAAATCATAGCGAGAGTATTAATTACAGTGACTTCTCTTCCTGCTCCTGCAACATTAACTCTAACTCTAATGAACACATTGATCCATGGCCCCTTTCTCTTTCTAATTTGCATGATGCTCCTCAGCATCATGAACACATGGGTTTCCGTATATATGCTCCTGGCAACCAGCACAACCACAGCACTTCTCTCTCAACCCTTGCCTCTAAATTGTCAGATTATTTATCTGACATCCTATACTAGATGAGCGGAAATTTCTTCCATTTAAACATCAGGAAGACCAAAGCCATTGTCTTCAGTCTCTGGTACAAACTCTGTCACCTTGTCTGGGATTTTAGGTTGTTCCAGAGTCTTCCAGTGTCACAGTCATACTTCACTCTCGACGTCTTTCCAACTACATGTGCACACCATCATCAGGATTGCCCATTTCCACTTCAGCAGCATCTGACTCTGCCCCAGCCTTTGGCTCATTTACTGCAGAAACATTCCTCCATGACTGTTGTTGCTTCTACTCCGTACTTTTCTAATGTGTTTCCCAGCTGGCCTCCAACATTCCACTTCCATAAGCTTGGCGTGATCCAAAACCCAGCACCGCATATCCTCACACTCATCATGTCCTGTTTACCATCACTGATGTATATAATCAATTGATGCCTCAATTTCAAAAATGTCATTCATGGTCTTCAAATATTTCATCTTTCCGTCTCTGTAACTTCCAGCTCTACAGTCCTTCCAGATGTCTGTGCTCCTCCAGTTCTGGCTCTTTAGCAGCCTTGATTTTAATGGCTTCACTATTGGTGATTATATCTCAGTTATCTGGGCATAAGATCTGGATTCCCTCCCTTAAAACCCAGCTAACTGACCAAGCTTTGGTCATCTACATTGATAGCTCTTTATCTAATTCAGTCGTATTTTCTTTTTATAATGCCTTATAAAGTGCCTTGGTATGACTTATGTGAAAGACACACTATAAATACAGTTTGTTTTTGTTTTATTCCACCAAAATGTTTATTTCTCATGATGGTTCTGGCATGTCTGTCCTTCCCACAAAGTGTCCTTCCATCTATGGCTTCTTGGTTATAAATTTATATATTCTTTATGCGTGACATGAGGGAGATGGCACGGTGGCTCAGTGGCTAGCACTGCTGCCTCACAGCGCCAGGGACCCGGGTTCGATTCCACCCTCGGGTGACTGTGTGGAGTTTGCACATTCTCCCCATGTCTGTGTGGGTTTCCTCCCAGTGCTCCGGTTTCCTCCCACAGTCCAAAGATGTGCAGGCTAGGTGGATTGGCCATGCTAAATTGCCCCTAGTGTTCAGGGATGTGTAAATTAGGGGGATAGTTCTGGGTCGGATGCTCTGAGGGTTGGTGTGGAGTTGTTGGGCCGAAGAGCCTGTTTCCACACTGTCGGGATTCTGAGAGGTGAGGGAAGTCAGTCAGCTTAGTTACGTTGATTGTGTGACACAGTATGAAGCCAATGACAATATTTCAGTGCCTGCACCAGCAGTGGTTGTTTGTGGAGGGCTTCCTTCTTGCCTTGCCCTATGCTTAATGTGAAGTGTCGCCACTCACATCACTCTCTGTCAGAGAGAGATGCTGACAATCTTTATGACTGCAAACCCGTGTGTAGTTAATGTACAGGTTATAGTATGTTTATGAATGAATGAACTCTGCTGAATAACAGAAGTTTAGGGTACCCCTGAAGATTGACTCCTTGTAGAGGCTGCTTTTTTTTTTCTCTATTACTTTGTTCACCTACTAAATTAGTATTTTCCTCTTGTGCAATGAGAGCTTTGATGGAGTGTGGCTTGCTATGGGTACTTTGTGAATGAATTTTTTTTATGATTGCAAAGCACATTAATGCAGCTTGTAGCTTTTTTTGATACGTGGCTGTCTCAGATAATTTCCATTACAGCAAATGCTAGAACTGTTTCTCTGGAAATCAAATCTCTCGTATCACTCTCCAACGTTTGCATGTCGGAGCCGACCTTCATTTCGACGTGCTACTGAATTGGAAACTGGCTGGTATTATTTTGAAGAATGTGAACGTTTAATTAGTGTGTCACATCCTGGGAATTCCCTTTTGTGAGTGAGTTGGCATGGTTCAGCCATACTATTGACTGAGTGCAACTTGCAGAACAAATTCAGTGTGAAAATGTTGTCTTTCACATATGCACTGTCTGTTTCCTTTTTGGTTGAACACTGGCAAGATGAAGAAAGTCATTTTGCCTGTTCCATCCAGAATGTTAATTTGACCTTGCCAGTTTTATGATATTTTCTTGAGTAATGCACTGGAATGTCATTCTGTCGTGTGTGCCCACATCTAGACATGGTGCTTGAGCTTACACCCCTTTAATCCAGTGATCAACAAAACATGAACTGAAACTAGGATGGCACTGTCAGCAAGCAGTCATAATAGCACTGAGGGGGGGAATTATTGCAGTAAGTAATAATTTGCTTGAGACCCAGAATGAAGTTATGTATTCCAGTTCAAGTTTCAGTTATTAATTGGGCTGAAGCATCTAATTATGCATGGAATAATAAGGAAATGCTTCCCAAGGTTCACTTCCTAATGTGCATTGAATTAGTTAACTTTAGGCCAGTTAGTAGTACAAGCGGACTAATTGCACATGATAGCAAAAATTAGGTTCGTGAAAGGTGTGTGTGTGTTGTATGTTGCATTTTATTTTCTAATGCCCTGCAACAAAATGTTAGAGTATGAACATTTTAAGTGCCAGAGCATAGGATCAATGGGAAGCAGTGCTTGGAGAAAATAGTTCTTAAATTGAAGTCAAGAAGTCTGATTTTCTATCCATGCTTTAATGATAATAGCACACAAGAGAGCTTCAATCTCCAGCAAAGCCACTTGCTCTGCGGTGTTCATAGCCTGGGGCTTAATAAAATATTCTTGTCAATTGCACAATTCAACTGTGGAAGACATCATAGCTGAGACCGTTATAAATGCAAACCACTGCAGATTCTGGAGTTCTGAAATGAAAGCAGAAAGTTCTGGGGAACCTAGTTCCAAAGAGGAAAGCTTGAGTTATAAAGAAAGGCTGCATAGGCTGGGAATTTTATCACTGGAGTGTGGGAGGTTGAGAGGTGACCTTTATAAAATAATGAGGGATATATATAGAGTTAAAGGTAGCTGCCTTTTCCTTGGGATGGTGGTGGGGGGAGGTGGTTTCAAGACCGGGGACACGTTTTTAAGGTGAGAGGAGAGAAATTTTAGAAAGACATGAGAGGCAAATTTTTTACAGAGGGTGGTTTGCATGTGGATGAACTTTCAGAGGAAGTGGCGGGTGTGGGTACAGTTACAACATTTAAAAGACATTTGAATATGTAAATGAATAGGAAAGTTTTGGAGGGATATGGGCCAGGAGTAGGCAGGTGGGACTAGTTTAGTTTGGGATTATGGATAGAGATAATAGGAACTGCAGATGCTGGAGAATCCGAGATAACAAGGTGTAGAGCTGGATGAACACAGCAGGCCAAGCAGCAGCATAGGAGCAGGAAAGCTTGACGTTTCGGGCCTAGAGCCTTCTTCAGAAATGGGGAAGGGGAAGAGGGTTCTGAAATAAGTAGGGAGAGAGGGGGAGGCAGATCAGTGGGAGAGAGATCCTCTGAGGTTCCTCCGGAGGGAGGAGGGTAACTTCTTCAGGGTAGGCATCCTTAGAAGAGGCTTCGCAGTGGGGTTGAAATCCTATCAGAGATAATAGGAACTGCAGATGCTGGAGAATCCGAGATAACAAGTTGTGGAGCTGGATGAACACAGCAGGCCAAGCAGCATCATAGGAACAGGACCCTCGTCCCTCTGGACAAACCTCAGGGGATCTTTCTCCCACTGATCCGCCTCCACCTCTCCCCAATTTTTTTCAGAACCCTCTTCCCCCTCCCCCATTTCTGATGAAGGGTCTAGGCCCGAAACGTCAAGCTTTCCAGTTCCTATGATGCTGCTTGGCCTGCTGTGTTCATCCAACTCCACACCTTGTTATCTTAGTTTGGGATTATGTTTTGCATGGACTGGTTGAACCGAAGGGTCTGTTTCTGTGCTGTATGACTCTGACTATGACTATAAGTGCATTATTGGACTCGAGATATTAACATTTTCTTGATCCACAGATGCTGCCAGACCTACTGGATTTTCCCAGCACTTTCTGTTTTTATTGCAGCTGTGTCTGTTCTTATCCTGGCTTGATGTCCAACTGTGTATTACCCAGCATTGCTGAGCTAAGATAGTTTCCTTTCTTTAGGTCAGGGACAACATCAGTTGTAGTACCCTGATTGCCATTTGTGTTGAAATCTGCTGGCTCACCACAGATCAGGGAATTGAACTTGGCGTCTTCCTCGTCTTGTGTAGATCCTGACAGTGTGGCTCTGTAACCAGCATAACATGTATAACTATTGTAAATCTGAAAATTATATATTAATTCATGGAAAATTGTAGGTTCTTTTGACAAAAGGTAATTTTACTGTTGAAATCTTTTTTAATGATTCAGTTTGATCAATAGGGTGTATAATAATGATTTCTCAAAGCTGTGAGTGAACCACAGCAGATCAGTTTTCATGAACTTGCTTGGGGCTTGGCATAGGGAAGTGCTGATACAGACAAAGACGTCACTGAAATAGCTCAGCAGTAGAGCATGATTCGTTGTCTGAATTTCATTGCGTCACAGCTGTGGGTGGGTATGAGTGTATTAAAAGGGAATGACTGGTAATCCCCCAAAGCAGTCAGATGTTGTGCCTGCCAGAACAGAAGAAATATAGTTGTACAGCTCTCTAGAGTGGATTACAGACTCTTAAGGCACTATTTAGGCTTGGTCTGTGCTAGACCTTACTGTGAGTATATTATGGAGTATGGTCATATATTTTCTACATATTTAAACAGTTGTATGCCCCCTCCTCCCCATGTAGATAAGTAATAGTATTTGACAGTGGAACATATGGTGATAGTATTATGTAGGAAACCAGCTGTATCACTGGTTTTAATAAAAGATGTTAAAAATAGAAGTGGCTTGTGTTTCATTTTGTTTTAGTATTTCATATCCATAGTGCTATAGGTCACTAGTAACCCTCAATTATTCTGGCCTTTAGAATTATATCAAGGATAAGAAGTTATGGTATGAAGAAGGATATGAATATTTAATTAGATAGTTTTAAGATTGTGGAATGTTGTGAGAGGTTTTAGATTGTTTCACTGGTTGGCATGTTGATAACAAGGCAACATTGGCTCAGTATTATCGCCGGAAGAATAAAGCAGAAAACCAAAAAAATGTTTCTTATACATGGTTCTTGGAATAGGGAGTACATTACCACAAGTGGCTACTGAGAATTTGAAAAGGAAGCGTATAAAAGACTATGGGAAAGGGCAAAGAAATAGGACCTGGCGGCTTTAATTCAAATAGCTAGCGTTAGCACAAGTAGACCAAATAGCATTCTCCAGCACTGAGTATAATAAAATATCTTGGCGCAGTCTTCTGACTGTTTAAACATTTTAGCCTTTGCATTATTCCAGTTTTATAAATGACTGACAATACCATCATATTAAGTTTTTATGCAGGCATGTGTCAAAACATTTTAATGAAGTGTAATGGTGAAGCTTCTGATATGTCCTCTTGAACTATGATGAAATTACAGTATGCAGTGACATACATGAGTAAATACTGCTTACAACCTGATGTTTAAAATTTATTAGTAAACTTAGAATAGATGCCTATAAGCAATGTTAACAAATCTTATGTAATTTAAATGTAAAGGTGTTCTTGAACATCAGGCTGCGTGTTCTCTGAACAATATCAGTGTGCTTGAGCTTAGAGGTGATGATTTTCATTGTTCGGCTGTTTTGTGCAGTACTGTACTGCATTGTAATACAGTACTTCAAGCAGATAAAAATGAAAGCAGTCAGTTAGCCTCTGATCCTGTTTCCTTCCTGCTGTATTTCAGTATTAACTTTGTTCTTTTGGAATGTACAAGCTTTTGTTTTAAGGTATCCTTGTGGGTCAAAAGAAGCAGGAGTGTTACTCTGAAGCCTCATAATGAGGTTTGGGCCTTCCTAGCCTTGGCGATCCCTTCAACCTCAGTTTACTGGTGCTCTAATTCCCAAGAATGCCAGCTGCACCTTCCTGCCACCAAATTCTCGCTTTTATCTGCTGGCCAGTTAGTGAATCTGCAGAATTCTGCATATACTTCTTCCAAACTATTTTGATCACAAGTCCTCAGTGATCCAGAATCCTGAGGTGCATTGTTCACTTCAAGGCTCAGACCAGACCACACCATCTTCCCCAATACTCCCTCACCGCCTGTTCTCCGACATTGACAAAATCATCAACAGTATCTAAATATTCAGTTTATTGTATCACAGCTTATTATTCTGTTCTCAAATCGAGCGCTGTTAATCAAAGTTTGTCCTAAGGTTTTGAGGAACTATTTTACATGTGATGATTATTGAAAGCATTTTAAATGATATTTCAATATCTGTAAATGTATTTGAATCAATTGCTAAAAATTCAATTAATTTTAAAACAACTCAAATTGCTTTATTTCACCTTTTTGGTTATGTTATTGTACATATATATGTGAGATATATCACACACATACTTGTATAATATGTTATTGAATTTACTTCTCAATTTGAAAACAAAATGTTTTTGAAGTTATTGGTACTGGGATCTACAAAGTATAAACACTGTTTATTCGGAGCATTGCTGACAGTGAAATACTAGAAATTATTTAAAGTTTCAATTTACCAGGAGAGACTTGACCTCTGTGGGTCCCTATCCCCAGTATAAAAATAAGGATAAGCCCCTTCCTCCCCGTTCCCCCCTCCGTTTTCCACGCCCCGACTACAGTACTTTGCTGACTGACCCCACAACCACTTGATGGATTTAACAGCCATTAAGCTAGATATTAGTTATCACCAGAGTGAAGAATTAGGTGTTCCGATGTGGTAGGGAAGATGTGGTTGGGGTGGAGGGACTAGAAAGGTCTTGTGGGTTCCTCCAAAGGGCAAGAAAGGAACTACTCTCATTGCCTCCCCCAGCTACCCAGACATCAGCACAGTCAGTGAAAGCTACTGGATTGCGTGCCTGCCGTGGGTTTCTCCTATCATGCCCATTAAGAGTTTCAACTGGAGCAGAGGTGAAGAGGTGAGCTCGTCCAGGGGGAGGCAATGGCCTAGTGGTATTATCGTTGGACTGTTAGTCCAGAGACCCAGACAATGTTCTGGGCACCCGTGTTCAAATCCCACCATGGCAGATGGTGGAATTTGAATTCAATAAAATATATGGAATTAAGAATCTAAGGATGACCGTGAATCCATTGCTGATTGTCGGAAAAACCCATCTGGTTCAATAATGTCCTTTAGGGAAGGAAACTGCCATCCTTACCTGGTCTGGTCTACGTGTGTCTTCAGACCCACAGCAATGTGGTTGACTCTTAACTGCCCTCTGGGCAATTAGGGATGGGCAATAAATGTCTAGTCAGTGATGCCCTCATCCCGTGAATGGATAAAGAAAAAAAGTCTCCCAAATGTTTTTCCCTGGGAGTTAGATTGGAGCTGGGTAAGTGAGAAAGCACAGGGAATTACATTTTGTAGCACGCAGTCCCATTTCACGGCCTGTTTAGCCTGTCACCCCACTTTCATGTTGGGGATGAGGGTGGGGGGGGGCATGACCATAAAATCCAGCCTAATTTCTGTAAAGGTAGCTTTCTCACGAGCAATTTTTCCTCTAGTATTATGAGTCTGAATAAAGTTTTTGGCACTGTCTCCTGTCTTCAGTCATATCACATTATTCCAATTTTATAAATTTGCCTGTCCTTAATTAGAGACTTGGCCATTTCAGATATTTTTAACTAAACTGTTCAGATATGTAGAGACACACCTCTGGAACAAGTGGGACTTGAACCAGGCCCTTCTGCATCCACTACTGATGTATCACAAGAGCCCTTTCCACTTGGTCATTTTATACTGTTTCGAAGTGAACTTGACAGAACCCTTTTTAGCAATTATTTAATTTTACAACAAAGTTAGAGATGTGAAATCCAAGAAAGTAATGCTGTTCAACACTGCTGTAGGAAAAGTGTCGCACTGAGTAATATTAAGCAAGAGTTATAATTAGGATCATCTTGCGTACAGATGCAGGGGGAGAGAATTTAAATTCTATGATTGCACGTGCTGTTTAAGTGTTTAATGTTTTAATGCTATGGTTTTTGGAAATGAAGAACATTGAAGGGAGGTATATAGAGTTAATAATTCTCATCAGTCAACTCAAATCCATGACTGTAAACTTGCCAATTAAGTTAATAGAACAGCTGCCACACTCCAAAACATGCCATTGCAAACCTGCTGATACTCTGCTTTACTCATAAGGTTTCTTCAGTTGCTTGAACACTGATTGCTGTGAAGAAGGTATGTTTAAGGTAGCATGATGGTGATAATTCTCCTGTACTGGTTGACTTTGGCTTTGACTTTGTGATTGACTGAAGAGAATAAGTGTTTTTTTTTCCCTTTAATCCTTGACCTTTGCAGGACTTGCATTGTTGAAAGATAAACATTTAAATGAATCAAGATTTAACAGATGTTGAGTTTATCGCTGTCAGGAAATGGATAAATGTGTCGTCAGGGTTAATCAAGTTACTTCACAGTTCAGGGACATTTTGGGCTGTATGTAACCAGGGTTTCAAGACCCCAGCAACTGAACCAAATGGAAATCCTGGGTCAGTACTTTACAGCAGTGTTACCCACTAGAACAATTTTCCCAGCGAGAACCTCTGAATTGGCCATCTTTGGGTTCACTATCTTGCTAATGAGAACAAGTGGGTCTTTATGCAGCAGGCTAAATCTGAGGCTGTAGCTCTTGCACTTTAGCTACTCAATAGGCAGAGAGGTGGGTGCTGCTGAGGCACATTGGTTGTACTGGTCTACGTTCTACATTAAGATGGAGTTGCTCTTGGGAGTGTTCATGAATATTAGAAGTGGTAAGGGCCAAAGCCAGTGGGGTCCTTGGAGCAAGAGAGTAAAATTGTCCAGGTGAATTTTTTAGGTTGTGGGTGCGTCTTTTCCTGACCACAGCATTGGATCGTTGTGGTGCCAAGCATCCAGTACCAATGACAAAGTCCCTGACTTGCCAGGAGAGGCTGCTGTCATTTAAGCCGGCAGTTTCTTCACACAGAGAAGGGCAGATTCTACTGGTAGCAAAATGTCAGTGAAGCCCTGAAAATCACCCCTACTTAGAGCTTTAATCATCTATTGGCTGGCTGACTCCAGGATGCTGCCAGCCAGACTTTTCCCTGGCAAACCTACCATTTACTTTCCTGTCTCTCAATAACGTACTCATTTGGCCAGGAAAATCTGGCCAACTTTGTATGCATGAGTAGGAGTGCAAACAAAAATCGATACATCGGCACTTGTTACAGGATGATTTGTTTTGTAACTTGATTCCTGAGAAGATATACCACTGTGTCACAAGAGGGCCGCTAGTTCTGCCACTTACCTCAGTGATCTGGATTTGAATCAAGAGCCGGGGATTTTTTGCTTTCGTAACTGATCACCGACTGTCTTATGATTTGTCACATTTTCTGATGTGAATGCGTTAAGAGAGCTTTTCCGTTTCCACATCCATTCCATCAAGATTGTTGGAGCAAGAGTTTCAGTTTAACCTTGTGATTTCCATAACTTGCATTTATAATGGTACCTTTGCTGCAGTAAACCCATCCCAAAGTACTTTACTGCATTGTAACCAGACCAGAGAATAGACAGAGGTTCAATAAGATTTTAGGACCTTTGCAGGGTTATGGACCAAATGCAGGCCAGTGGCACTAGTTTAGTTTGGGGACCTGGTCAGCATGGATTAGTTGGACTGAAGGGTCTGTTTCCGTGTTCAGTGACTCTACTTAAGATACTAACTTAAAGATCAAAAGGTAGCCACTAGTACTATTTGCCTTAAATTACCTGATGTTGGAGATTCAGAGACTGGGAACCAAACTGTATGTCGCCGCCCCTTTGGTTGCTCCTTGTCCTGGGCTTCCTGGGATCCTAGCAGTGACCAGCGCTCCCATTGGCATTGCTGGATGTGAAGCATTACCAGCTCTGACTGGCAGCTGTTGAAGGTAGGAGCTTTGTTCTGAAGGCTTCAGGAATCCCAGCAGGAGGTAGACGAGTGCTTGATTAAGACCAGTGGGTCTCCCAGAAATGGCCTTCCTCTGCACTCGGTGGATCTTGGGTTACCAGTGTGGCCGTTAAGTTTAGTGCCATGTGTGCTGACTTCAGTAACAGGAATGACCTCATTGCCCAGAATGTATGTATGTGAACGTGTTCAGGTAGCCTGCATTGATGGTTAGGCTGGTGAAGATAGCATGTACAGAACAGGAGGACCAAAGTTTTCTCCTCGGTCACTGTTAAGTTTGCTAATATCAGCTGAACTGAGTGAAAGATTAGCCAAAAGTAGAACAATGCTGTGATCATCAGTGATTGGTTTACATGTGAAAAATGATAGGAGGTCTGTACCAGGGCTTACTTGGTATTTGAGATAACAAGGTGTAGAGCTGGATGAACACAGCAGGCCAAGCAGCATCAGAGGAGCAGGAAGGCTGACATTTCGGGCCTAGACCCTTCTTCAGAAAAAAAAAAAATTGGTATTTAAGAGCTTTAGAGGCACAAAAGGAGACCATTTGGCATATCAAGTCTGGAGAGCAAACAAGTCAGTCCCATTCACTTGTGTGCAACCCAATGAGGGCTGGCCCTTTTCATGAGAGTAGGGAAATGTGAAAGAAAACGCTGGAAGTATCTGTAGACTAAAAAAAAGTTTGAATTTGCAACATGTTTGCATTTTACAGGGAAAAAGTATAGGGTTTAATCTTGTGAAGATAAGTATCTGGAAGAATAATGGATACCAAAACAAGGTTGAGCAGTGTAGCCAGTGAAATGTAATGGAATTTTTTGTTTGTAACAAGGAGTACATGTGGATAAATGTGCTTCTTTCAGGTCTCTGGCCTTAACCTAAACTTACACTTTGTACTAGCCAATGACCTACTTTATAGTGTGGTTATGAATTAATAGTTTTTGTGAGGGAATGCTGCCATATTTCTGACAATATTAATTTGGTGATTAAGAATAAATCAGTCAAAATTTTCAGTGGTCTGAGTGTAAGATGGCTGGAGTGTGTACTTTTAAACTGCCTGTGATTGTAGACATCTCAGTGATGAGAAGGTAATTGAGATTTTGAAATAAAAGCATTTCACCTTAGTTTAACTGTCAGTATTGTACCGAAATGTTTAGATACCGGTATTGACATACAATTTGTTGCTATGCAATAATATTGTACAGAATGTTTGAGATTGTTTTCCATATTCCTTGATTGGAATGAGTCACCAGATCAGCTTTTTTATTTATTCATTTAACAAATGAAAATCCCTGGAGCTAAGCAATCACCTCCTTATTTGCTGAGTCTAAGATGAATAGTCCATCACTTGCTCTGATTCACGAGCAATTTGTGGCATTTTTTGTGTCTGGAGATTGCCTGTGGGCGGGGTCTCTGGCTTATTCTGAAGCATTTATCAATGATCCCTCTTGCTGTGATAGTTCAAAACTTGCCATTTACCAAATGGGGCTAATCACAAGGAACATAATATTGACTTCCTGTGTTTCCAACTTTTTTGATCCAATGGATGTCTGCTGGCAGACAGGTGAGGAATGTTGCATCATATGAGCATTAAGATGAAAGTGGGGGGGGGTTCAGTTAGCTTCGTTGGCTGAATGGCTAGCTTGTGATGCTGAGTGACAGCCAGTTTCAATTCCCACGCTGGCTGAGGTCACCACGATGGCTTTCTGAATCCCTCGCCTGAGGCATAGTGACCATCCTGTCTAACCTAGCACCAGTTGTGCTGTCCTGAGAAAGCAGCCCTATGGTCCTCTGGGACTATGATGACCTTACTAAGATGGAAGACAAGCAGCTGGTGGATTGAACAGGTCATTATGAAGTGGTAAGTTAATTGAGATCAACTGATACATTTGTGTCGCAATGTTGCTTAAATTCCTTTGGTAAAAATACAGGAGAAACATTAATAGCTTCCTGTGTTGTCTTTTGATTTGTAAGCCTAATGTTCCTATCCATCTGATGTTAAAAGGTAACTATCACATTTTGTTTTAAATCTTTACTTATTTTCCTCATCTTCAGAAGAATCTATCTTTTAGCTAAGATACAGGTCTGCATGCACCAATTGCCCTTCCAATACTTCTTTCAATTAGGGTTAGCGTCAAGCCAGAATTCAGTTGTGGGCATTGTAGTCGAGTCCTATCCTGTTGTCACCAACTATGTACTTCTTTCCAGTAGTTGCGATGACAACTGAGAGGGAGGAACATGGCCAATATACCCTTCTGTTAGCAGAGGAACTGAATCAAATAAAGCATCCTGATAATACCTTAACGATAATCAGATTTCTGCAAAGATCAGGAAGAAATATCTCAACAGTATACAAGTTCCATATCTTGCACATACATCATGGGATTTTTCACCAGTACTTGGTCACTGAACCATGAATGAATAACTTGATTCCAACTCTTTTTTTGTTCTCAAAATTGAAAATATCTATAGCATTCTACAAAATTCCATTAGTGGTCTGCTGATTTACACAGTGTAGCTACAAAAGTCTGTCATATTTATAGCATGTATTGTATGCTAGTTAGGCAACCTTTGTATTTGATTCCCTTTTCACTTGATCATTGGTTACTGACCATCAGTAAAATTATACATGTGACAAACCAATTTCAAAGCTGTCAGATACACGTGGGCTGCTCTGAAGATATCACACCTCTGATTGTACTCTCTCTGCCCTATATTCCTGAGATATTCTAATGTTACTGTCATTTGAGAATGCTTCAGCTGGTCGTTAGTAGACTCAAATGTTTCATGGCATTGTCAACCTTACTTAAATGTTGCTTTGTATAGAATAATCTGTTTTCTTTAATGCTTAATGTTACCTTCCTACCTGGCTCAGAGATAGTAAGAACTGCAGATGCTGGAGTCAGTGATACAGTGTGGAGCTGGAGGAACACAGCAGGCCAGGCAGCATCAGAGGAATAGGGAAGTTGACGTTTCGGGTTGGGACCCTTCTTCACTAATGAGTGGTGGGTGTGCTCATAAATAGAGAGAGGAGGGGTTGGGATGGTGATAGGTGAGTGCAGGTAGGGAGTGGTGGGGATTGGTCAGTAAGGTGGGAGGGGTGAATAGGTGGGAGAGAAGATGGACAGGTTGTGTCAAGTCAAGGAGGCAGGGATGAGAGGGAGGGTTGCTCATGGAATGAGGTCGAGAGTGGAGAGATTTTGAAACTGGTAAAATCCACACTTAGGCCATTGGGCTGTAGGCTCCTGAGGCGGAATATGAGGTGCTGCTCCTCCAGCTTGCAGGTGGCATCATTGTGACATTGGCGGAGGCCCAGGACGGACATGTCACCCAGGGATTGGGAGTGGGAGTTATGATGGTTTACGACTGGAAGGTGTTGTGGTTTGTCGTGTACAGAGTGCAGGTGCTCTACAAAACGGTCTCTGAGCCTCCACTTGGCCTCACCGATGTAGAAGAGGCAACATCAGGAGCAGCAGATGCAGTAGACCAAGTTGACGGATGTGCAGGTCAACCCCAGTCTGACATGGAAGGTTTGTTTTGTGCCTTGAATGGAGGTGAGGGGGGAAGATATGGGGGCAGGTTGCAAACTCCCCCTCCCACTCCCTGGGTGACATGTCCGTCCAGGGGCTCCTCCAGTGTCACAATGATGCCATCTGCAAGCTGGAGGAGCAGCCTCATGTTCCACCTCGAGAGCCTACAGCCCAATGGCCTAAACATGGATTTCAACAGTTTTGAAATCTCTCCACCCCTGGCCTCATCCCATGACCAACCCTCCCTCTCATCACAATCTGTCTACCTTCTTTCCCACCTATCTGTCTCCACACTCTCTCCCCCCACCTCACTGACCAATCCCTACCACTCCCTACCTGCACTCACCTATCACCATCCCATCTACCATCCCCAGCCCAACTCCTCCTCTATCTGTTTATTCCTACCTGGCTTATGTTTTACAATTTTATTGTGATTTTTCTTTTGAATATATGAATTGTTGAAATACACTATGGATCTGTGAGCATCTGTAAAGAGTAAAGAAAGGTTACGATGTTTTGGATTCATGACTCTTCCATCAGGAGAGAGGGGACAAAAGAGAAACCCTATTTATCCTTTCTATTTTAGTTGTTTAGGATTTTAAGAGAACCAACTTTTTGTAACATGGTCACTGACTCATTGCAATAAAGATAGAAAATGTTGGAAATACCGAGCTGGTGGACCTATGACAAGAAAATTTAAAATGTAAAAATGTTTCAATTTAAAATAAACTGCATGTATCTTTTAGTCTAGCATTTACAGTAGTTAATATCTTCTAACTCTTTATTGAGTAGACAGTAAGGTACACCCAAACCACCTGAGTTTCTTGTTGGTAGTAAATCTTCAGGTATATTTGTCTTTTGATTTTGCAGTTTTAGAAAATAGGTGGAAAGTGCAAAAGCTCAAAATAATAACAAATTTACTGCAGTTAGCCAGCTCTTGCTTTGCCATCTTCTTGTTTACAAGGCACAAGTTCACACTGGAATAGCTTTCTGATAAGGTACTGCTCGATCTCAGTATTTCTCTCCGTCATTACACCACAATCAAAAGACGTGAATATATTCATGAAGGGGAAAATGATTACAGGTCTACAGAGAGAGAGAGAGTGCAAGGTTCTTGGGAGTAATTTGTTAACTCTTTTGAAAGAGATGGTTTAAGCATGATGCACCTAATGTGTCCTACAATTGAGCAAATTCTTTTCCAGTTGCTTAATTTATTTAGTTGTCCTGATCTACAAAGAGTTCAGAAATTTGACTTAGGATAAGGTATTACAAAAATCTATCTCAAAAATGTGTGTTAAGGTTTCACATACAATTAATTACTTTGAAGTTCACAGTATGTAGCCATATATACAAAAAATAAGTAAATATGGTGGTTATTTGCAAGAATGGTTATTTGCAAGAATGGCCTCAAATGAAAGGTTTGCCAATTAAAATTGGCCTATGCCTGCAGCATGCAATGGGCATCTTGTGAATCAGCTGCTAATTTTTCACTGCAGCTGATCATCTTTCACACTGAAATTCACAGACTAACAGTTCAACCTAATTTTTGAGACTTTTTCCTAATCTCACTTTTTTACTTTTTATTGGGTTTGAAATGTTAAATCTTGGCAATATTTTCCAGGTCAGTGGAAAGTAAAAATATACATTGTATGTATAATAGACTGTGGATTTATTTCAAGTCTGTTTTGCATCACTGCGTAAACCACTTTTGCCCTTTTTATAGTTTAAGAATAGTACGCAAAAGCTTTCTCAATAGGGTACTGAAACAAAATCTCTTCCGGACTTCAATTGTCTTATGATTGATGCAGTGATCTCCGTCTCCTGCCACAACTTCCTCTTTCACTTGAGGGACAGATCAATAGGTAAAATCCACTCTAGGAGCACATGTAAATGAGAAAATCAGTTTGTCTAGTTTAAACATTGATTGTCTTTGAAGGTTAGGGATTCTAAACACCCCACTTTCGAATGCAGTTGTTGGAATGAATGATTGCTCAACTGAATACTGTTGCTAGATGTTTCAGCTAATCTGTTCTCACGTGCATGGTTCAGGTACACATACTCTTCTGGCTGTCATGACTTGTTACAGAACTGTGTTGTCTCCATTATGCACATTGCTACATTGCTGGTTGCAAGAAATACAGCATTTGGATCAATGAAAATTGATGGAAGATTTGAGCCCGAGAGTGCAATACAAACAGGGAGAGACAGGGAAGGAGAGACAGCAACACAAACTGGAGGAGGGAGGTGGTGGAGAAGACATGACCAAAACAAGCAGGAGATGGGAATGTTTCAGAGATAGTAGGAACTGCAGATGCTGGAGAACCTGAGATAACAAGGTGTTCGAGCACATTTGCTGGTTCACCCCTAATCTTGAATAGTTTTATTTTGTGTCCCCTGGTCGTTTGCTACCAGGTCATGCAACTCTTTTGCAGAGTTGGCTTACTCTTTTTGTGATAACAAGGTGTAGAGCTGGATGAACGCAGCAGGCCAAGCAGCATCAGAGGAGCAGGAAGGCTGACGTTTCGGGCCTAGACCCCTCTTCTCCGTTTCTGAAGAAGGGTCTAGGCCCGAAACATCAGCTTTCCAGCTCTTCTGGTGCTGCTTGGCCTGCTGTGTTCCTCCAGCTGTATACCTTGTTATCTCTTATAGGAGATGGAAATGTTGTGTTGGCCTGTGATGTGTTTTTTTTTAATTAGCAAGTTAGACAGTTCTAGTGCTTCACCCTGAGGACTGAGCCTTATTTACTGGTAGCTAGTCTTCAGTGGAGATCTTATTGGAATTTGTGAACTTAATTCAGTTTGGTTTTGGTTTTGTTTTCATTTTTTTTACACTTTTTCTATTGTCCAAAGTCGTCATTTGTACACTAGCTTAGTTGCGTGCATCACTATATTCTAGTTGAATCACTGATGTTGGTTTTTCTCATTGTGATTGGTACTGAGGCTGCAGAATCACAGGTTTTATTCAGTTATTTCCTGCCTTTTTTATTTACTGGGTACTTTTATTCATAAATTGCCATTCATCTCATTGCACTCCATTGTTTTACAATGTTTTATTTGAAACTGGTGCTGTGTAGATGCTCAACTAAAGAAATGCAGCAACATTTTCTATCTGTGTATAAGTGGTAGGTGATCAAATGATACGTAACTACATATCACCTGAGTGGTGCCACATGAACAAATAACATATGGTCAAATCTCTAGGAATCCATTAACCAGAATGGGAAACCCTAATATGGCCCTGATGAACATGCTGTATCCCCCCAGCTTTGATTCTGGGTTTATATGGAGTTTAGTGGTCACAGCTTGCGTATAAGTTGGACCACTACAATTGGACTCAATGCCTGCGCTAAAGGAAGGGAGAAACACTGTTAAAGCTCTTGCCTCTTGATGCACAGAGCTCAGGAGATAAATGTTTGGCAAGATCAGCATCAAGCCAAATTTCGTTACTTAATCATATAAGTAAAGAATGAATAATTGGAAAAGATATTGGAACTTACGGTGGCTGTGGAATTGTAACCCAACGGTGGCTGAGAATTAAGAATCGACTAGACTTTACAGTCATTGAACGTCTAGCTCATTAACCCCTCCCAACCAAACCTCCTGAGAGCTGCTGGCCTATCACGTGTCTGGCACTTCTCAAATTCAACAGTGCTAGACCACAATAGGCCCCAGACCAGGAACAGAGAGGGAAGCTTTATAAAATACTTACATTCCTTTGAAAACATCAAAGTTAAAAGTGGGATTGCCTGTTTTGTGCTCTTGTCAGTCTCTTTGGGTGAAATTTTAACTCCGTTAAAACCCACCCACTTGTATACACAATAGTTAAAATTGGGCCCTTTCACTTCAGGGGGATTCTGATCTATGTGTTGTCAATTCCTAACTGAAAATTATTTTATAATGCAGCTGTCTGGTTGATCCAATCTATGATTTCAGTCTGAAATGTCCCAGTCATTAGATGTTATCATATAATCAGCACAGCTCGTGCTGTGTCAAGGTCTTTTTAAAAACATATTAAAGTTTTCAAGGGCTAGAAAGGGAACGGACAAAATGTGTTTGACAAGATTGTTAAATACTGGTGACGTACGAACTGGAAAAAAATTACTTGGACGGAACCTTTATGCTGCAAGGACGTCAACTGAACAATTATTTCAATACTATAATCACTTTTGTTATACAGGGAAATAAATTGACTGACCAAAAATATGTTTGAGTATTGTTGGAAAAAGACATTTGGTCGAAGCCTTTCATCTTGCATTCATCAGAAAAAGTCGCAGAAATGACAGGTGACTGTCATTATTAACTGCATTCTCCATGACAACACCTCTCCCAATTAGAGTCCATTGCTAATCAGTACTCTCCTGTTGTACAGTCTAAATGTTGTTTTCTCCTTTTGGTATTTCTTGCTAATTGTCTTGATGAGTGCAAGTTGAAAAGTTTTGACGAAATGTCTTTTTCTTTTCCAGCAAGTTTTGTAGTACCAAGCAACTATTCGTATGTTTTTGTTGTTTGATTATAGTTAAAGGATAACTATATTGACCAGGAGACCTCTCCACTGTTCTTTGAACTGACACAACTGGAAGACAGAGCCTGGTCTTAGTGGCTCACTGAAAGGTAACCCCCTTGCAATACAGCACCACCTCTTTCCCCCATCACTGCTACATCTGGAAGACTTGGAATTTGGCCATAAGTCAAAATTCTAATATAGATGTGAGCGTGCTGCTGCAGTGCTAAGCTAGCATTTTAACAAGTTAAAAGTAAGGAAAGAAGTCAGGGACAGAGGGGGAGAAAAAATGTTCTCTAGGGGGAATAAAGTTGTGGATTGAATTACAGTACCAGAAAAGGAACAGAATTGGAATGAGTCCATCAGATTTTAAACAGGTTGATCACTATATTATGAGCTTCATTTTGCTGTGGATGTAGCCATTAGTGCTTTTTACAGACTTCTCTAAACTATCCATTTTCTTCCTTTTTCCAGGATTACATACTATCACTGTGCTCCCCAGAACATAGGAAGTGCGAGAACATAACATCAACACTACGGAAACAATTAATTGAGCTGAAGGATACCATTGAATATGAAAGTCAAGCTGTACTGGAAATAAAAGAGAAGAGTGTGGAGATAACAGGAGGACAGATTAACGTAATGACTGCCTGGTCAATGTTTGAGAAGTTGAATATGGAGAACAACTCCAAAGAAGCCAAGAGTCTTCGTCTGGAGATTGGTGACTGCAGCGCTGATTCTGAGGACTGGACAAGCTCAGAAAGTGATTCAGAGCAACTCCCTACTAAGAAGAAAGGGACTCAGATTGTGAGCAAACCACACCGGCAGCTCTGCCGCTCTCCTTGCCTTGAACGGCCAGTTCTTTCGAAATGCAGTGTCCTACAGGATTTTCAGAGTGAAGACAATAAATCCAAATTTGATGATGAATACAAGGCTGCTAGTTTAGATAAAGAATACCAGGCCAAAATGGAGTTTGCCTTAAAACTAGGATATTCAGGAGAACAGATACAAACTGTGCTCAATAAACTGGGATCAGATGCTCTTATTAATGACATTTTAGCTGAGCTGGTCAGACTTGGGAACAAAAACGAATCTGAGCCACAGCCTCCCAGTGTGGGTAATGCAGGTACCCTAGTGTCCAGGGGCCAGTGTGTGAAGGAGATCACGAGCCCAGAGCTGTCATTGGAAGATGAAGTTGTGGATGATTCTGACAATTTGAGACCTATAGTCATCGATGGAAGTAATGTGGCCATGAGGTATGTCCAAAGATTATATTTTTGTTCACAATGGTATATTTCATCACTAACAATGCCAGCATTTATTGCCTATCCCAAATTCTCTTTGTTAGGGTGGTGGTGACTTGCTACCTTGGACTGCTGCAACCCAGTGGTGTAGATACACCCACGATACAAAGGGGCCCACATTCCAGCATTTTGATCCAGTGAAAGTGAAGGAGAGCAGATATAGTTCCAAGTCAGGATATTGTGTGGCTTGTAAAGAAACTTGGTGGTGATGTTCTCATCGATCTGTGCCCCAAGTAGTCCCTATTGCAGATTGGAGAGTGTTGTCAAAGGATCCCTGGTGAGATACTGTGATGCATCCCATAGTTGGTGTATGTAGCTGCCACTGCGAGGTGGAGGGAGAGAATGATTAATGTGGCTAGAAAAGATGCATGCTGGTGAAGCTTTTCATTTTGAACACATCAGGATAGATGCAAGAATACCAAATTTCTAGGGGTTATATGTGTTTGGATTAACTGCTAAGCGGACTCTAATTGGTCAAGGTGTTACCATGGAGATTGTATCAGAAGAGTTATCCCTCAAAGGTATGATTAGATTCAAAATAGGCAAGTCAAATTATTATTTGAGGCGCGCACAGAGACACTTCCTGCACCTGCAACAGATAGAATGGTGTCTCTGGAAGCTAATGCTTTGCAGGCTGCTCATGTATAATCATAATGAACCATCAGTTTTTATCACAATGGAAAGGTCTATTTGATAATTGATGTCCAATTGGGTGTGTGAAAACTACAGCATGGTCAGGTAACTCTACTCCCGTGTCACCAACATGCATTAAGATAGTACAAGGTTGCTGCTTAGGGACAAAGGCTCCCCATTGCATACGTGGCTAATAAATTCCACTGTTATCCCAGTTTAGTTGAACAGCGAAGTTACTGCATACAGTAATGGCATTACCAGATTCATCGTTAGGCATAATTTCAATTATTGAACTGGTGCTTGGGCAGATCAGGCAGAATGCCTTACAAAATATGTTACATTGTCTGATAAGGTGCCATACATAAAGCTATGTAGTAAGAGTTTTAGGGTAGTTGGTTGGCATTGATACAGGAAATGGCTAATTAGTAAAAGACCGAGTTGGGAAAAAGTGGAGCAATTTCAAGATGGCAACCTGTAACTAGTGAAGTATCACAGGGATTAGTGTTGGGCCCAAAATTATTTCTAATACCTGTTAATGATTTGGATGATGAAGTGAATGTACTACAGCCAGGTTTGCCACAAATTAAAATGAGGTGAAAAGGCAAGTGATGATGATAATGCAAAAAGCCTACAGAGGAACATAGACCGATTTTAAATGAGTGGGCGTGGTTTATAATGTGGAAAAATGCAAAGTTATGCACTTTTTGACCGGAAGAATAGAGGAGCTGAATATTATTTAAATGGGGAAAGACTGCAGATTACTGCAACACAGAGGGATCTAGGGGTTCTCATGCATGAATCATGAAAAGCTCATATCTAAATTTAGCAGGTAATTAGGAAGATAAATGTCTGTTGGCCTTTATTTCAAAGGGAATGGAATATAAAATAGAGAAGTCTTGCTCAAACTTTAGAAGGCGCTCATCAGACCACACACACACTACGTGAACAGTTTTGATGCCCCTATGTAAGAAACGATAAACTCTTATTGGAGGCAGCCTAGAAAAAGTTCACTAGGTTGATTCCAGAAATGGAAGGATTTTCTTATGAGGAGTGGTTGAGTATGTTGGCTCTGTACTCATTGAAGTTTAGGAAACTGAGAGGGGACCTTATTGAAACATATAAGATTCTTCTGGGGCTTGACAGGATAGATGCTGAGAGAGTCTAGCACCAGAGGGCAATAATCTCAGAGGAAGGAGATGTCCATTTAAAATAGCAATGGAGGAATTTGTTCTCTGAGGGTAGTGAATCTATAGAATTATTTGCTGTAGAGGGCTGTATTAGCTGGGACATTAAATGTATTGAAGACTGAGATAGACAGGTTTTTAATTTAATGATTGAGGGAATAAAGGGTTATAAGGGGAAAGGGCAGGAACGTAGAGGCTGCAGGATATCAGTTCAGCCGTGATGTGATTGAATAGCCTACTTCTGCTCCTATGTGTTAATGTTTATTTTGTTTCCAGAAGCAAGTGCCCTTCTGATAAATTACCAATAGGTCTGCGCATTGCCAACTAAAAGGCATTCATGCAGAACACAATTCCAGCCTATTGCTTTACCTGGATAACAAGACGAGTAGCTGACATTACCTAAAGAGAGCAAGAGAATTTATAGTTTGAAATATATATCTGTATGCTAGTTAACTTCACTATGAGGGCATTGTGTTTTATTTGAGGATTTCCTACAGTATCAATCCAGTGTACTCAATTAATGCTGTCTTTTTAATTATTCCCATTCTTAACTGTCATGGGCTATATTGTAAGAATCATTATAATCCATTCTCTTAGACATGTTTCAGAGAATATAGCTGAAATATTATTAATTATGGTTTGTGATCTGCATAAAATTAGAGATGCTTGTTTACTTCTAACTAATTGGTGAAAATAAACTTCTGCAGCAATGGTTTTGATATGAGGAAATCAGTTTCAAAAGACTTCGGAAATGAGAAATGATGACATTGCCAGCCTGGTGATTTATAGCCCTATTCAGTGTTACATTTAGGCCACATGTAGCAAAAAGGCTGGGCTTAGGGGTGGCTGGGTTTTTTTTTTTGTCATTTCCCTTAAACATTCCTGTTTTGATATTTTCCTTATCAACCAGTTCAGAGACTGTATTAAACACCTCTGAGCCAGCAGGCCTAGGTTCAAGTCCCACTTGCTCTAGAGGTAGGACTTGAACAGAGTCCTACTGGCTTGTAGGTAGGAACACTACCATTCTAGCACACATTTCTACCCTTTAGCTGCACCTGGTATTCCCAGGCGGTCGCCATCCAAGTACTAAACAGGCCTGAGTTTGCTTAGTTTCGAAAGTCAGAAGAAATCACGTTTTCAGATTAGCATGGCAGTAGACTTAATATCTCATCCAGAAGAAGTGACAAAACAATAAACAAATGTAGCTCTTGTTCTGTTTGGTACTGGAGTATCAGCCTAGATTTTTGTGTTACAGTCTCTTTTAATGGTGCTTAAAGTCACAACCTTGTGATTTGAGTCAATATCTTGAACCTCTTTTTAGGGGAAGGCAGCAGATGCTACTTCCAAATGTGAATAAGGAGGGTTTCAATCTGCTGACCTCAGGTTTATGTGGCCAGCACACTCCCGCTGCACCACTCTGCTAGCCCGTGTTCTATGATGAGATGGCTAATTTCAGCTGAACTATCAGCAAAGTGATAAAGTTAACTTCAGCACCCTGGGCTAGTCCATTGAAAAGCTCAATTTACGAACCTGATTATTACCTGATTTTGTTCGGATGTGTGTGTCTACCCCCAGTGAGGGCAGTTACACCTTGCTCTCTTATCAAGCTTGCGTATGAATTAATTATGTTAATTAAACAAGATACTAGCAGCAAAATCATAAAACAAATACAAAATAATTAGTGCCTACTACGTGTCCTTTTTAATTTTATTTATTATTCGTGCAGTCACGATTGGTCACATGTGCAGACCACATTTGGTCACTCCTTGTCCATGATTCCTGTTTCAATTTTTATAACAATTTTCTAGTTCACCACTTCACCATCTCGTACTGCAAGGTCCTTTCTGCTCCATGTCAGGATCTTTTTCCACTAGCAAAGCTTCCTGTCTGCTGCACGGTAGAGGTAAATGTGACAGCTCCTCCCTGGAACATAGTAGCTCTGGCAAGGACAAAGTGGAAGTATAATTGAGTCATAGAGCTGTACAGCACAGAAACAGATCCTTTGGTCCAACTTGTCCACACCGACCAGATGTCCTATATAAATCTAATCCCATTTGCCAGCATTTGGCCCATATCCCTCTAAACCCTTCCTGTGCATGTACCCAGCCAGATGCCTTTTAAATGTTGTAATTGTACCAGGCTCCGCCACTTTCTCTGGCAGCTCATTCCATATACACACCACACTCTGCATTAAGAAGTTATCCCTTAGGTCCCTTTTTAAATCTTTCCCCTCTTACTTTAAACCTATGCCCTCTAGTTTTGGACTCGCCCAACCCAGGGAAAAGACCTTGTCTATTTTTCCTATCCATGCCCCTCATGATTTTATAAAGCTCTATAACGTCACCCCTCAGCCTCCGATGCCTCAGGGAAAATAGCTCCAGTCTGTTCAGCCTCTCCCTATAGCTCAAACCCTCAAACTCTGGAAATATTGTTGTAAATATTTTCTGAACCCTTTCAAGTTTCACAACATCCTTCCTTCCTATTGCAGGGAGACCAGAATTGCACACAGTATAATGAAACAGAGAAGGGAAAAATCCTGTTGCAGTATAAGAATTCCTGACAACTATGATGTGGTTTGCCCAAAATAATCAGTGCTGGTGTATTGACCTTGTAGCATGAATGCAGTTTAGAAGACGAAGGCTGTCAAATGTATAAAACCCCACATGGGGCTATTTTTGTAGATCCTTTCCTATTCTAGTAAGTATAATTAATTCCTCCCACAAAGGCCTACACATGGTGATGCTTTTCATGATGTCATCAGCGTCTTCCCTAAATTTCAAGATAGTTGATAATGAGGTGGGTAACATCTGTTTCAAATCCAATTTTCTTAAGTCACTGAGGAAATGTGTTTCATTTGCCACTTTTTAAATTTAGTTTTACAATCACAGGTGACCCCAAATGCTTGCCAAGAACTTTACTTTATGTAAAGTAAAATATGGAGCCTTTTGTCCATGATATGCAATTGCTTTGTGCATCTAATTTGCATTCCCACTGAGGCATACTTAGCATGCATTGAAAAACTGTTTAATTTCCTTACTTCACAAATGCAATCATTTGCCTTGATTGTGTAATAAATGTTTAATAATTATAACGAATTGCTGAACCCATACTTCGCATTTGTGCGACTTAACAATTACATGGAGCACAATGTCAGCCAAGGTCAAACTTCAAAGACTGAAATTGATCCAATTTCCTTTCGTAGTCATGGAAACAAGGAAGTGTTCTCTTGTCGTGGGATTCAGTTAGCTGCGGAATATTTCCTGGAAAAAGGACACAAAGACATCACAGTATTTGTTCCTGCATGGAGGAAAGAACAGTCCAGGCCAGATGCGCCCATTAAAGGTACGTAAACCTGTCACAATATAATCAATGATCTGCTCATATAGAAATAGATTACTTCTCTTTTAAAATATGGAATATTTGATAAAATTAGAAAATGATGGAAATACATATCAATTCCATCAATATCTGAACAGGGATTGTAGGAGTGGTGTGCTGGGAAAGGTAAACTTTTGATTTTGAGACCACACACTCTCAGGAAGCCTATTAAAGGTTGGGTAGCAGTGGGAATTGATGTCAGTTGCTGGGTTTTCTACTGCAAGTGAAAATAATGATGAATGTATTCATTAGGTTAGAGAGCCATTGCCTTTCTTCACACCCAGCATTACTAAATGGAATGGAGGCAAGGAATTCACAAATAAAAGGGTTAAATTGTTTAGTATGTATCTTTTATTAAATGGTATAGCTGGTCTTGCAGTTTCGCAATAAGAACGGAATTCCCTCCTACATGAGTTGGCTGAGCTGGCAGCCGCAGAAATACCAGCAGAAAATGAGGATTCAGGTTTAAATTAACCTGACTGCCTTGACCTAGCACGCTCAGCGTGGCCACACAAGTTGGCATCTAAGTAGGCCTGCATGATAGAAACCTGCATCCAAGCCAAATCTAGTAATATTCTTATGTGGATATCTTCAATGTTATACATTTTAGCAGGAGTTGCTGAATGGTGATCAGGAGTGATAACAGTACTAGAACAATTTCCATCACTCTTTATCTTGGGGCAGTCCAGTCATGAACTGAGCTAAATTTAACCAAGAAATCATTGGTTCTTGAAATCAAGGAAACATACTGAAATATATTTTGTTTATGATTGAGCAAATGAGATTTTTTAAAATCCCTAACCAGTCCTTCGTTATGCTATGTCTGTTTTACACTTTTGTATTTTGACACTTCACATTCTGAATTAGTAAAGCACTATTGCACACTGGCCTTTCTAGTTTAGATTCTCAGTGCTGCTCAGTTGGATTGATTAAGAAACTTTTAAAGTACTTTTTAAAAACCAGTCAAAAAGCTCCACCTGAAATACATTTGTCCGATCAAAACTTTAATATTGAAGTAATTACTCAATTCTGCAGATCAAGAACTACTACGAAAACTTGAGAAAGAGAAAATTCTGGTTTTCACACCATCCCGACGAGTGCAGGGGAGAAGAGTGGTGTGCTATGATGATCGATTCATAGTGAAGTTGGCCTTTGACTCAGATGGAATTATTGTGTCAAATGACAACTATAGGGATCTACAGAACGAGAAACCAGAGTGGAAGAAATTTATAGAAGAACGTCTTCTAATGTATTCCTTTGTGAATGACAAGTAAGTGTTATAAGCACAGAGGATGTAATTTTCCCTTCCCTGGAAGTGGCGAGAAGAGGGAATAATTAGATGGGTTCACGCTGACATGCATGCCATCGAACGAAGTGCATTGGGAGTTGTATGACTTGCCAGAAATTAAGGCATTTAAGTGGTCACTTAGTGGCCACTTAAAAGCCTCAGCCATCACCATTCTGATTGCCTGCTTTGTCTGAAGATGAGAAGTGGTTCCCTGATTGGGAAACAGCCTAAGTGACCAGCTTGCAGAGATGGGAGGAACAATCGGAGGCATGGATGGGTGGCCGTAGCTGTAGCCTATGAAAACCTGTCCCTGCCCTTGCCTTTGCCACTCCCTGCCCCTCCCACCCAACCACCCTTTCCTCATAGCCCCCATCCCACAAGAAGCAAATGGAAAAGACCTACCTTTTTGCCATTTAACTCCCCAAAGTGTAGGCTTTGACCAAGGGTCCATAGTACTCCTATGCCATTAGCCTCTGGCAGACAGCTTTTGGCAAGCTAGGGCACCTATGGAATATTCATAGAATCGTACAGTAAAGGGACCCTTCAGACCTTGAAGTCTGTACCACCAAAAGTACCCAGTCAAGGTGTGTTATTCGCCAAGGAACTCTCAATCAGCTCTTTAACAAGCTAATGAGTGTTGGATTTGTGAGCTTTCGCAGGTGGGGACAGTAAGTTGACACTAAACATGCCTGCCCCCACACTTTGTCTGTATGAAGGAAACCTACAGTCAAAGTCTTTTCTTTCTTTTTTTGCTTAAATTGTGTATATCAAAATGAGGTCCATTAGTCTCAGGAATGAGAAACATTTCAATCCGGGCATTCAGTATGATTATCAAGCCTTCCCAGGTGAGGTTTTGAAGTGGATTAGATTCAAAATAAACTTCAATCTGTTATGTCCAATAAACACACTCACCTCCATTTTAGAAGTGATTTTTCTTTTACTGGTATGGAGTTGTTGGGCTCAATGGTGTATGTGGTAAATATTAAGTAATGTATTGTTTCACTGGCCAGCCATACTGTAGCCTCTGCATGAAATGGGCACTTTATTTTCCATTGAAACTAGTTTTGTGCTGAACTGAGGGTGCTAAAATCTTTTTAATGTAGGGCACCTCCAGCCAGCAGGCGATGAAGGCTTTCATTAACTTAGTCTGTGCTACATTTGAACCTGCTTTCAAAGTTGAATAACTAATCAATAACTCATTGCAACAGTATATAAAATATGGACAAGTTGCACATAAACAATCAGTGGTTTATTTCACCGTTTCAAGGTTCATGCCACCTGACGATCCTTTAGGACGTCATGGTCCCAGCCTGGATAACTTCCTGCGAAAGCGTCCCGTTATTCCAGAGCACAAGAAACAGCCTTGCCCTTATGGTAAGTATTCATAACTATCTGTTAATTAGAACTGTGAATCTAGTTGGTTTCTAAATGTTTTGACCATTTTTGTTTTGGTTCAAAAAAAACTAAGTAAACGCACCTTAGTATTTTGCCATTTTTCCCTCATCTCTTCATGTACTAACTCTTGCTGTTGCTGAGGCTCATGCTAATTACATGAACATTGGCAGCCCAGTTGTCACATCCAGATACTGATTCTTCATGAGAGTCAAGACCATTAGGAGTGGACCGGCTGTTTGACAATTGAGGGCTTCTCGAGTACTCAAACAAAGTCTCAGCCAATTTCTGCACAAGCGCAGTGAACAGAAGGGATCACTAGAAATGATCATGGGCAGAACCTGAGATTAGATCACTACCTCACTGGCCTTCTCTATTTAGTACTGATGTCATTACTTCCTAGCAAACAGAGTGCAGAAACCATTCCTAGCAAGCTATTTTGGAACAATGTAAAATATTTTAAAGATTACTTTACTTTAAAGCATTATTTTGTAGGTTTGCAATGATAAATAATTCTGTTGAAGACGAGCTTATTTATCACACTCGATCTTACTTGGTTTCTGGTTATGATTTGACAGGGAAAAAGTGCACTTATGGACACAAGTGTAAATACTATCATCCAGAACGTGTTAACCAGCCACAGAGATCAGTTGCTGATGAGCTTCGTGCCAGTGCTAAGTTGTCTGCTGTGAAAACAATGAGTGAAGGAGCCTTGGCAAAATGTGGCATTGCCATATCGGGTGTGAAAGGGGAGACAAATTCTGAAATTAAGCGTGTCGCTCCAAAGCGCCAGTCTGACCCCAGCATCCGATCTGTAGTTTGTGAGCCAGAGGAGCGATTGACACCAAGTCGCAGACTTGAGACTAACTCTGTGCCTTCTTTGGTCACTGCATCGAGTGTACCTACATTTCAACCCAATAAAAACAATGCAGCCAGTGCCATGAGTACCCGATCTGCAAGCAGTCCAGTGCCATGTTCCAAACAGTTCACTCACCAGAAATCCTCACAAGAACACTTATCCACTTCAAATTATCCACCTATTCTTGTAACCAACAGCCATGGAAACTCTGTGAGTTATACAGAACAATATCCAAAATATGATTCAACTTTAGACACTGGCTACTACTCCATGATAAATGACTTCTCAAATTTGAGTATCACCAGTATGCGGAACCATGACAGCTATTATGGATTGGAATCGGATCGTGGTTTGTATCCAAGAAACACTAGTCCTCACACAGAAACCTGCATTACAAGTAATGATTCCTATTCTTCATACAGTGACCTGGCATACCTTGGCACTGTAGAGCCAGGTCCAGAAGATAATGTGAAAACCCATCAGCCACAATCACAGAATAGGCTGCAACCCTTCATTCATGGCTACCATGAACCTATAACAAGAGTGCAGAGCTATGGACCAGAGGAGCCAAAACAGCCCCAGCGTAAACAGTCCATCTCCCATTTAGCTCCTCATATCCAGCATTCTGCTGTTGGAGCACGTTCCAGTTGTCCTGGGGACTATCCTGTTCCTCAAAACATTCATCCATCTGCTAATAACCAGCCAGGACGGGCTCTGGTAATGACTAGGCTGGACAGCATTTCTGATTCACGACTGTATGAAAGTAATCCAACGAGACAACGAAGACCTCCACTCTGCAGAGAGCAGCATACTAGCTGGGATCACCTACCATGTGTCACAGATTCCTACAGATACCCTTCATACCCTTTGACTAATAATCTCATGCAACCCAGTTATGAACCTGGTATGTTCAGAAGTATGCCGGAGAAGATAGAGCAGATCTGGAGGTGCCCCTGGCAGGGAATGCCCAGTGAGCAACAGGACCATCTGGCAATCCGGGAACATCAGTACCAAACGTATCGAAACCTCTGTAACATCTTCCCAGCAGACATAGTTCATGCAGTAATGGAAAAGAATCCCCATGTAACTGACCCCCAACATCTTGCTGCAGAGATTGTTGCCAAACAACTACGTTCTGGGCGGTAAAACACAAATGAAAGATTGATGACCGATTATGTATTGTTAGGACAAACAAAAGAAAGTCTGTTTAGTGCACAACATTTGTGAAATTCACGTTGTCTAACACAATAGATTTAAGAATGCTACAGGTAATTTAAAGGCATTTGATTATCTGAAGAGGTTTAGGCAACTTTGAAGAGGAAATGAATACCTTACTTTGTTAAAATTGCAAACCTTCTACTTTTGACTTTCAGGATTTTCCAAGTTACAAAGTATATTTGAATTGTACTTTTAAGAAGAGTTATCTTTTCAACATAAATTTCCATATGCCTGACTTATGGATTGTAGGATTTGGAATTTTATTAAAAGTCCAAGAGGAAATAACTGTAATTATAATTTTAAAAAGACTGTGTTTGTTTGCAAATGATGCAGACAAGAATAAAATCATGTTAAAGATTACATACAACAAATTAAATTGATAATTTAAATATTTCAAATGGCATCCACAGATTCAAATGATAAAATCTCATGTAAGGTATCTACTTCCTGTTTCAGATTCTCAACCAAAAGTATAGCACTTCAGACCATTTCCTTTTGAGTCGTATTTTAAGGGTGGAAAATTTGCAGCCAAAAACAAACCTTTTGGAAGCATTATTGTATGTTATCTTCAGACTGCACTGATGTGCCACTATATTTAAAAGCAATGTATATTATTGCTAACATTTGACAAGCTTGATGTTTCAAGCTAGGTCTTGTTGATTTCAAAAAAAAATGTTTTTCATGAAAGTTGAGAAGGCCTTTAGGGGGTCTTTGTTTCTTCATGAGAAGGTCTGACACTGCCTAAATGTTTCTTACTGTGAAACACATGGAATGTGAGGCTGCAGTCAGGGTTGTTTCTGTCATTTTGCTAATGGCTTGCAAATGCTGTGTAGTTGTTTTCTATTTCCTACAAAAGCAGCATCATCACTTTTTAGTTTAAAACTGCCAGTTTGTTTGTACGATTTCACTTCATAGTTCTGTTGGTGCACATTTTTAATGTTTCTAAAATGTAAACATTTTAAAATTAACGTGTACACACTAATACGTAGAGTATGCAAA
The DNA here is from genome assembly GCA_024137785.1 of Ginglymostoma cirratum. Classification (NCBI taxonomy): domain Eukaryota; kingdom Metazoa; phylum Chordata; class Chondrichthyes; order Orectolobiformes; family Ginglymostomatidae; genus Ginglymostoma; species Ginglymostoma cirratum. Next base: position 35,506,311 of record JAHRHZ010000016.1, on the reverse strand, counting down.
CTTCCTTGTACCTATACTATCCCTTAAAAGGGTCTATCTGTTGCTAATTAGTAGACTGGAATAATCAGTAGACGAGTGGATTCATCTAGTTAGTAACTGAATTCTATAGCCCATAGTTCCCTGGTTCAGTTTCTCTGCTGCATTGGCTGATTTCACCCAGGCTGGTAGTAGGCACACTACAGTCAGTCTCAGAGGTAGGGTGGCAAAAATCAGATAGGATCCCTTGTCCTGACTGTTGACTAGCCACACCAACCTTCTCTTTCACCCGTTTTATGGAAAGTGCATTCGTGTTGTGCAAGGGCACGGTTGGTTAGGTGGCTAGAATATGAAGTAGTGTACTGTCAACAGTCAAGGTTCAATCCCCATATGAGCTGTGGGAGGTCGTGGTTGCCTGCCTCCTTACTTTACCTCACATTTGATGCTGTGTGGTGCCCCTCGAGACTATATAACTAATTGTTACTCTCTCGGAGAAAGATGCCTGTGGTCTGTTATGGACTGTGGCTAGTTACAGACATTATCTATCTGGATGAGGACAAGATTTGTCTCAAGAATTGAGTGCTGCTACTGTTGCAGAGTTTCCCAACTTTCATAGCCGCTCCAGTGATGTTACACAGAGCTGCTGCTGCTGCCAGGGAACCATATCCTAGCAAGACAGTTGATTTAAAACAAAACCACATCATTTTGTTGTATCTGAAACTATTTTTGTAGCTGACATTTAAATACAGCAAAAAGCAATGCCTGGAATGATCAGAAATGACATTTGTTTGTTGATACAAATTGTATCTCTTTTCTTGATTGTAGAAAATTATTTATTAAATGTACAGTTATCATCGGTAGAATAGCTTTATCAAATCTTGCCACAATGTTTGTGACACTGTGTGTCACTGGGAGTAGCCCATGGGTATGTATGAATTTTTACTGGGCACAGTAGTTTGTAGACCTGAATTTTTAAATTCATGTTCTTCAGATGTGCACACATATTGTGTACAGTACCAGTGTCATTATTCATAACATTTATTAGGATTAAAAAGTATTGTTTCCAAAAGCTGAACAGTAACTGATTTTTACATCCACATTGTCTGGTATTTATTTATAACCATTTTTTCCCCTTTTCTGCCTCCCTTTTCTAGACTGAAAACCCAAAAGACCTTGCACTCTCCAATCAGGACTATCACTGATTTTCTCCTTTCAATGTCAGTAGCACTCTGTCCTCCAGTGTAAGAGGATCAAAATAAGCAGAGCAAATAATTCCATGCAATACCTAGGGTGTAATCAATTGGGTACAAGTGTACTATTTGAGAAAAAAAACTTGCTTTTATTGGTTTGATTTGTGTGAAATTTATCACCTCAGTTCACCTCTGCATTCCTTTTTACAGGTCTGTAACTATTAGGTCTTCAGTGTAGCTCAAATGATCTTAATACATGCTTCTCTTGGAATTGCAGAATTGAAACCAGTACCTCAAGCTGTTTTCAGTGAATATACAGCACTGAAATTTTATACGATCACACTCAAGTAGTCAGCTTTTCCACACCCTAAGATGGAACATGGTGATCCATCTGGAATCTCAAATGCGAAATTCCAAAATTGAAATCTATATTGAACAGGCTGCTGACTGTAGAGAACTTGGCCTCTCATGACCTCATTAGGAGCTAAGTATTTATCCTCTTTGAGAACATGAGTTGTGTTACTCAAGAATTTTACTTGCAAAAATACTTTGTAATGTTTAGGAAAATATAGAATCTTTGACTGATTCTTGCGTGCATTGTATTAGTTTTCTGTTGTCAGCCCAGTTTTCTGTATGGTAAAATTCTGCACTGCAGAACTGTCACTCCACGTGCTTTGTAGTAGAAATAAATGTCAATTAAACCCCAGTCTTAATTTTAATGGAAGCAATATTTTTTAACCTTATTGCCTGCCTGACCTTGGCTCTTATCATGTAGAGCCATTCTCTAAAGAAATCTTTGAACTGTGGTTCTTTAAAAGAAATATGGCAAAGTTTAAGCTACACCTTCCCATTTTGGTTGGTCAGACAACAGACCTATACGTTGCATCTTTAAACAAGTCTTAGTCTGACCCTTTCAGATTCAATTTTTAAAAATTAATTTTGAAAGAATTAATCTAGGCTCCCATTGAGCACAAGAGCCTTAGGTTTTTTTCAAATCTTTAGATTCCATAGGAAGTACTGTAAAAGTCTGAAATGTCTGTTGAAGGTTAACAAATGGGATGCTGTAGCTTTAAGCAACATGGTTAATATTCAGGAGTTTTAGATTTACATGGAACATTTTGCATCCTCACCTGCCTGCCTGTTCTTTGCAATGGTTCAGAAACCCAGCATAAGGACAATACATTTAGAGTTTTCTGTACAATTTCAGAATGGTTATCTTTTGCAAATGGAATGTAGGGTCTCTTCAACCAGTTGCAAGAATGACAGTAATCCGTGCAATGAGCTAGAACAAAATCTGCATTATTTAAGAAACACCAATAAAATGTTTAATGTTCAGCGAGACCCTCCTTTCGTTACTGCTTTTGTTGGTTGTACGTATAATCTCGTCTATTAATGGGAGAATAAATTCGATGACTTCTACGTTTCTCAGCCCTGTTTTAAAAAGAAAGTCTTGTAAAAATGATTTGCCTTGATTTAACTGCTTTCTTTTTGCTACATCGAGTTTTATTCTCATCCCCAGATAGGATCAAAGTGTACTATATTTAGTGAAACTTGTTTGAAGAGATCATACAGTTTTAATGTAGATTTACTGTAATTTAGCTTGTGTACAGATAGCTTAATGTGTGAAAATATAAATAGAATATATATTTTATTAGATTAGTGCATTTGTTTTATCTGATTTTTGTTCTGTTCCTTATAATGAAAATGTTGGCTTTTATCTGTAGTAAAACAAAAAAACTCTTTGGGTTTGTAGTCCCAAACAAAATGTAAGTCTTAATGACAAAATGTGTCTCTGTCACTTTGAGAATTTAAAAAAACAAGCAAATGTGTTTTTAAGCACGCTACGCGATCAGTACCTTTTAATGTGTATGGATAACGTGATAAATTGTGCCAAGTGTTGGATGGTATAATTATGCTTTTAATTTTGAGCACAGCTAACTCTAGCTGATATTAATTGTATTAGTAAATGTGACAAGGCTGCTATGACTTTAAATCACTTTCATTGTTTAAATCTTATGCGCTTTGGCTTTAGTTCATGTCCAAGCGGCTTTTGTACAATGTAAATTGATTAAAGTGGGTGCATTCATAAAAGATCACTACAGTTGCTTACGTACACAAATACTGCATGGAAGCAACTGTTCTCTCAATCTGCAATAAGGGGCTAGTTCTAAATAAAACCACACTGCCAGTAGGTTATTAACACATTTAATACCAGTCTGCTATAGCTAAAGTTGTTCTTAATCCACTATACTGTAATACTGTACAATAATCTTCCTGTGCATCTCAAACTGTAGAGCTTAAAATACCATCTAAAGACAAAACCCCTATTTTAAAACGACAGGCTCCAATAGTACTATATATTTTCCACAATTGTACATAAAGCAAACATTTTCACAGCCACCACTACAATTTACAGAAGTCCTTGAGAAAACACTGCAAAATTGGCTATCTTTTCAATATTAACATTTGAGATATATACATGGCATTGTAAATATCATCTTGACATTAAAGTGGCCTTGAAAACCTACTTTTCATAAACTAATTTTGCAGTGTTACCTTTGCATCTGTACAATAGAAGTAAATAGAGGGATTTTACTTTGACAATGGTATGAACATAAAGTGCATATTCAGGTAATTTATTCAGTTTTGATGATGATTGCACTCTAGGAGTAGCAGGGTAACGAAATTGATTTCTGTGCCTTTTTAAAACATTATGGACACAACTTCAAATGGGTTGTATTTTTGTGCTTTCGAATGTGTTCCATACAAGGTGTGCAATTTAAGAATGTATTTAATTTAATGTTTATTTGCATGAAGTAAAGGTTACAACTACCAAAAGAAAAACTGCCCTAAACAAATATTCATGTTTATTAGTGCCAAATGTAACTAATTTGTAGTAAAGGATTTAAAAATTATTACACAATTTATGTTACATATAGTCAATAAAAGTTACTTTCTAGAAGATCAATGTTGATTTCTTGTAATGTCATTTTATGGGAAAGGTTCACTTCACACCTGTAATGAAGTAAACAAAGCTTTATTACAACTTCTAAAGAGGGTTTAGTGCATGTAAATTATTTGCACCAAATTTGCTTAGCATCAAATAAAATGGATTCTCATCAGTCTGTGCAAAAATAAGTACAGATGGGCTGAATAGCTTCTTCCATTGTAAGTTTTCAATCACAGGGTAGGCTGTTACATGTTGTGATGAACATGTTTACTTTTACCACTTTTGCAAACTGTAACTCCAGAACTTGCCTGCTGTCTGCGGTACCCGATTGTTCTGTAGGATTGTTACCCACCCTGCAACCTGTTTATATTGTTTTATTCCACCTCAGTGTTTCATGAAGTTTTCATGAGCAGAGCTATGCACTCTTACTCTCACTGCAGTTCTGTACTTAGTCTGGTTCACAAACCTAAATTAGCAGTTGAAATCAATGCAATGTGGACCAAGATTCTGGTTGTATTTCTTCCACACATCAGACTTCTAATTTTAAGGGGGGAAAAAAAACCCAGGATGAATCCATACTAGTACAAGGAAAAAAAATTTTTCAATTTGAGAGGTTGGAGAAAATTAGTTGCTCTGAAGTGAGAAATGAGGATGAAGAACAATAAACCAAAACAAACAGGAACCAGGTGGTTGTTTATTTTGCAACAACAAAAGGTAGTCATTAACTAGTTTACACACACATTGTCAAAATTGTATAAACACAAATGACTGAATTAATGATAGAAACCTCAATACTAGTTTAAAAGAAACTATCTCTAGGGCAGGCTGAGAGTGGTAAAGTATCATTTCATTGTACCTTTAGATCTGCAAAGCTGACAGCTAATCAATTAACTTTAAAAGAAATGGTAAATATTGGAAAAATTCCACCATTCTAGCAGCATCAGAAAAAAAACCAAATTCATGCTTCAGAAATCATCAGTCTTTGATACATCAGTGTAACCATAAATATGCACATGCTTTTTTTAAAGGAGGAAGAGGAGTAGAGGTCTTCAAAAGGCAAAATAATGGAACATCAGAAGTTTTTTTTCCCCCCACTAGAACAATTTCAATCCAGCTTTCAGTCTGTGCAGGTCACTCTGAGTCCACCATAAACCTTCTGAGTCTGCACAAGGTAATCCTGTGGCACTGCAAGAGAAAACAATTTTTAATCAACAGGTAAATTAGAGGCAAAAAGTCTCAGAGACAGATTGGAGGAGGACACTTCCACTTTTTTTTTAAGAACAAAGACAGAAGGTTCCAATCAATCAGAGTTCCTTCAGAAATGTACAGCCATACTTCCATTCTGACAATTCTTTCATGAGGCTGCATTGTTGAGGGAAGACAAACCGTACCCCTTCTCTCAGCAGTCAGCTGCTGTATTGTGACATTTACAGGCCCAGACAGCTGCTGCTGAATGGCAAATCTGGCTGCAATACTGATGGTGAGGTGACAGAAGAGGGAGATATATTAAGTGGAAAGGGAACTGAGCAGGAGACAGTGGTGTAAGGAGGAGGAAGGAATGTGTCCTGTGGAAGAGGTTCAGGTGTTGGGGGGATGGGGGGGAACGGAAAGAGGAGGAGATTGATATAGGTCAGAGAGTGATGGTGTGTTGGGTTGGGGGGGGGGGGGAAAGAGAAGAGAAAAGGAGGAAAAGTCAGACAACGGTGAGGTCAGTTACTCAGTGATTCAGCTGTTTTTCCTGGAGTAACTATTTGCTTAATTTCATCCAAACACAGTGAATTGTCTGAATGAAAATGGGAGATTTGAGGATTTCAGATGTAGAGGAATTGCCCAGTGGAATCTTCAATTTGTTGGGCAATTCAAATCTTTGGAGTCTGAGAAGATGGGATTCTGGAAGATTCCCACATACAGCTCCCATCTACAGCAGAATAACAACAGAGTCCATCAGAAAATCCAAGCCAGGGTTTTCACTTATTGTTGAATGAGTTCTCCTGTAAAGTGCATCTGTGTACAATTCAGGCAAGGACAGGAAGGGATACAGCAGATTCCCCAAATGGTCATATAGCATATCCATGCTTGCTGTTTAGGTTCTTATTCAGACAGGTGTCTACACCTATGGCATGGTAGCAAGACAAAAATTGGTGCTTTCATAAGAGAACAGGTACAACACCGAACTAATAATTCATTAGCAGAAGAGGAAAATAACTATTGGTGATCGGGACTTAGGTATAAGCCACAATTGGAGTCAGATGAAAGTGAAACATTAAATACAATAAAGCTGATACAAACAAACAAACATCAGCAGGTTAGCAGATGACAGGTGAAATTTAAATCAGAGAAGTCTGAAGTGATTCATTTTGGTAAAAATGAGAGGCATATGAACAAAATATGCCTTTTTCACAAGAATGCAGAGACAGAAGAGTATATGTATACAAATTGTGAAAGAGGCAGACTAATTTAGAAGGCAGTTTTAAAATATGGATCCTTGGCTTTATTAAGGAAAGAATTGAATGAAAGAACAAGAAAGATAATCAAAACTTTACAAAGCATTAGTCTAGTCTTAACAAATATTAAATATTTTCAGAAAGATGTCAGTCTTGAGTGCAGAAGGGATTTGCTACAACGGCACCATGACCAAGAGATTTCATTATGTGGGGAGAACAGGAATCGTTCTTAGAGAAGGTTAACAGATTTGATAGAAGCAATCTACATTATGAATGGTTTTAATACAAGTAAAAAGGAGAAATTGTTTCCAGTTTAAATACAGGGCCAGGAATACTGAAGAATGTTAGTAAACAAACCAGAAGTGACTTTTTTTTTGAACATATACAGGATATTAATATTTGGAATACTCAAGAGCACAGACTCGGGCACTTCCAACTAAGGTGGTCACTGGACCCACTGTATCGATGCTGAGCAACAAAGATCTGACAACACTAATCCAATTTTCCAAAAAAGTATTTAAACACAGCATGACAGTTTCTGACTCAACCATACTTCCAAGCATGAACTATCAGACACCCACCAACTTGTGGGTGAAGTAATTTCTCCATAATTTCAGTCTTCGCCTTCTATTTATTTTCTTTTACTCAACCGGTTCAGAGATATTATTACAAACTCCTGGAGCTGGTGGGAGTTGCACCCAGGGCCTCCTGGCCCAGAGATAGGGACACTACTATTACACCACAAGAGCCTCTTCTCTTAGCCTTCTATCTCTTACCTCAGATCAATGCCAGCTGGTTACTGGCCCCTCTCCTTTCCTATCCACTTTGTCTGAAAGGGTAGTGGGAGTAGATTCAAAAGTAGTTTCCAAAAGGTGGTTATATCATGGAAGGAAAATAATTACAGGGCTATAGGAAAAGAAGAAAATGTGGGATCATTGGGATAGCTCAGTTGACCCAATAGATGGATTTAAAGGAGACTTTGATCATAGGTACATCTGTTCAAAAGAATTAACTGTGGTAACATAATAGCTGGGTAGAATTCATCCTTAACTTTCACAGTTTATTATTGGTGATAGTTACCACCAAAATGCAAAAAAAGTGCTGAGTGGAAGATTGGAATTACTTTTATCTATTTCAGGCTAAAATACAGAAATGGCAATCTACATCAATCTAAACGCATATTTCAAGCTCTCAGAAAAAGGTCCAACTTGAGCTTCTGTTTTTGGTACCATCATTCACTGATAAACAGCATGCAGACCTGTATCTGCACTGTATTCTCCCCAGGGCCAAATCAGCTTCAACTCAAGCAAACTGCTGCACCCTTCCAGAGAGTTTGCCAGAAGTGATGCCAAAACATGGCATGAGAAGGGCAATATTGAAATGAAAAATTTCCCACGTTGGCCTCCTGTTCAGCAACTTAGTTGCAAGCTCCAAATATGTAAAAGGATATCCTCAATTGAAATCAAGATCCTACAGCTTTAAATCTTGTATTTTGTATTGCAAGAACAACTCAAGCTAAAAGACATATCTTCTGATTTATCATAGTAAAAGCAGAATTAAGCCATTCAGCCCATTGAGGCTGCTCCACCATTCAATCACTGGGTTTGATACATTTCTCAATCCTATTCTTCTGCCTTCTCCTGTAATCCTTGATCCTCTTACTAATCAAGAACCTATCTATCTCTATCTTAAAGACACTCGATGACTTGGCCTCCACAGCGTTCAGCTGCAATACGTTCCACAGATTCACCACTCTCTGGCTAAAGAAATTCTGCTCATTTCAATTCTAAAGGGTCATCCCTTCGTTCGGAGGCTGTGCCCTCGGTCCTAGTCTCTCCTGGTAGTGGAAAATCTTTTCCACATTCACTCTAACAAGGCCTCTCAGAATTCTTTAAGTTTCAACCAGATTGCCCCTCATCCTTCTAAATTCCATTGAGTACAGACCCAGAGTCCTCAACCATTCCTCATATGACAAACCCTTCATCCCCAGAATCATTCTTATCTGGACCCTCACTAACAGCAACACGTTCTTCCTTAGATATGTGGCCCAAAACTGCTCTCAATATTTCAAATACAACCTCAGCACTACACACTTCTGCTCTTGTATTCTAGCCCACTTGAAATGAATGCTAACATTACATTTGCCTTTCTAACCGCCAACTGAACCCGTGTGGTAACTTTAAAACGAATCCTGAACTAGGATTCCCAAGTCCCTTAAAAAAAATCCAAAGAGCTGGATGCTGGAAATCAGAGACAAAAACAAAAATTGCTGAAGAATACTCAGCAAGTCTGGCAACATCTGTGGGGGGGAAAGCAGAATTAATGCTTCGGGTCCAGTGACCCTTCAGAATCTGGACCTGAAACGTTAACTCCTTTTTCTCCACAGATGCTGCCAGACCTGCTGAGTTTTTGGACTTATTTCTGTTTTTGCTCCCAAGTCCCTTTGTACTTCAGATTTCAAAGCCTTTCCCCATTTAGAAAATAGGCTATGCCTTCATTCTTCCTACCAAAGTGTACAACCTCACATTTTCCCACATTGTACTCCACCTGCCACGTCTTTGCTTACTCTCTTAGCCTGCCAAGTCCTTCTACAGCCTCTCCATCTTCTGAACATTACCTGCCCCTCCACCTATCTTTTAGTCACCCGCAAACTGAGCAATGTCCTCAGTTCCTTCGTCCAGACCGTTTATGTACGACGTGAATAGTTGTCCCAATATCGAACTTTGTGGAACTCTACTAGTCACTGGCTGCTATCCTGAAAGACTCCGCCTATTCCCACTCTGCCTTCTGCTAGTCAGCCAATCCTCTATCCACGCCAGTATCGTGCCCCTAACACCATGGGCTGTTATTTTATTTACAAGCTTCCTGGGTGGCACCTTCTCAAAGACTTTGAAAATCCAAACAGATCATGTCCGCTAGCTCTTCTTTATCTAACTTACTCATTACCTCCTCAAAAGAATTCTAACAGATTTGTCAGGCATGACCTCCCCTTGACAAAGCCATGCTGACACTGCCAATTTTACTATGCACTTCCAAGAACTCCGCAATCTCATTTTTAATAACGGACTCTAAAATCTCACCAATGATCAAGGTCAGGCTAACCAGCCTATAAATTTCCTGCTTTCTGCTTCCCTTCCTTCTTAAACAGAGGTATTATATTAGACATTTTCCAGTTCCCTGGGACTGTCCCTGACTACAGCGATTCCTGAAAGATCACTGCCAATGCCTCCACAATCTCCTCAGGTATCTCCTTCAGAACTCCGGGGTGTAGTCCATTTGGTTCAGGTGATTTATCCAACTTCCCCAGCATCTTCTCCTTAATGCTGGCTATCACACTCACCTCTATCCCCTGACTCTCCAAGTTCTGGTTTGCTGCTGGTGTCTTCTACCATGGTGCCCTGGAACATGGTCATTCCCCCAACACACTGTGGGAAAAGTTTCTGCTTCTTTGCAATATCACACTTCACATTGTCAAATAAAGAAAGCCTGCATAAGTCCCATGAGCGCATACTGGACAATGTATTCCTAATAAAACAATTGAAGTGTACATCCTTAACTTCAACACCTAATGTGAGGGTTTTTTAGTTCAAAACTCTCTCTGTATTTGCGGGAAAAAAACTGTTCTTGTTTCCTTGATGATTGCTGGTGAAAATGCCGCATTCTATACCTGTCCTCTGTTTTTTTGAAAATATACCCAAGTTGTCAAGATCCATCTGGATTACTTGTCAGACAAGCAATAGCAGAAGTATCCATCTGAGCAAAGTTATAACACTTCAAAACCCTGTCCCAGGGTTGAATGTGGAATTCAAGTTGATAGGTCAGGTTAGTATTAAGGAAATTCTGCATTGTCAGAGATGCCAGCTTTTAGTGGAAAAACCTTGAATTGAGATCACATCCACCTCCTCAAGCAGATGTTTAAGAGTTCGCAGTATTATTCAAAGAACTGAGTGATTTTGTTTTGACGTTCAGGCCAACATTTGTATCCAATCAATGGCTTCAAAATAATTAACTGGTCATTCATCCATGCAAGCTGTTTACTGACTATGCTCAAAACAGACGTAATCGGCATTTACGTAGGTGCTTTCAGAGACATCCTGAGAAGACAAAGGCATCCAGAGGGTTTGAGTTATAAAGAGTGGCTAGATAGGCTGGGACCTCTTTCCCTGGAGTGACCTTATAGAGGTTTAAAATCAAGAGAGGCATAGATATAGTGAATAGCAAAGGTCTTTTCCCCAGGGTGGGGGAAGTTCGAAACTAGGAGGCATATTTTTATGGTGAAGAGAAAGATTTAGAAGGAACCTGAACAGCAACTTTTTCCTCTCTCTCAGGGTGGTTCACATGGGGAATGAACTGCCCGAGGAAGAGGCTGATGCAGGTACAGTTACGACATTTAAAAGACACTTGGAGTAGACACATGAATAGGAAAGCTTTGGAAGGATAGGGGCCAAATGCAGGCAAAGTGGGACTAATTTAGTTTGGGGAAACTTGGCATGGATGAATCGGACCAAGGGTATGTTTCCATGCTGTATGACTATGACTCCATTCCATGCTACATCCAACTCAAGTTCATTTTCGGCCATTTATTACTACAATCAAACTCTCGTAACAATAACCAAAACTACATCTGACATAGAGTGCGGGTGTTGGACTGGGGTGCACAAAGTAAGAGGTCACCCAACACCAGGTTATAGTCCAACAGGTTTATTTGAAAAATCACAAACCTCCTCATCCTCCACTGCTGTTGAACATTCCAAATTTACTGTGGACTTCTGAATATCTAGCCATTTCTTGCTGATTTTTCTGTTATATTTTTAACAGCTCAGCAATTTTCCTCTCCATGTCTCAATCCACAGTCTAAGCTTGGAGAAACTGAGGTCCTGGTCCCCATAGAATCATCATACAAGCCACCAAAACATTCACTAATTTCCATGTTCAAAGCAATGTGTCTCTCATCTCAGGCCCTGTTTGCTGCTCCTGATAATCCTTGAATGCAACACTCTCACCGATCTGTACTCACTCTCCCTGAATATTCTTTTGTAGGTGGAACATGAGCAATAGTGAAGGGATACAAATGGTACAGTTTCCTCGCAAATCACCTTCCATCTCTACCTTGCCAAGACAGCACTCTCTTCTTCCTTGACTTCTCCACAACACAATCAAGCTTCAAATTGCTCACCTCTTTCTCTGCAGTGGCCCCCTTCCTGAGACTATCCTTACCACATCCTGCCAAATTAATTGGAAAATAGTCTAGAAGTGGTGCTTCCTTTTGCATTTGCAAAGGCATATCCCACATTTTCAAGTTCCTCCACTGTCACTGGGTCAAAATCCTTGAACTGCCTCACTCGCAACATGTGGGTGGGATCAACACCAAATAGACTGCAACAGTTCAAGAAGCAGCTCATTAACACTTTCTCAAAGATATAGTCAAATGGGAATTAAATATTGTCCTATCCAGGAAAGCCGACAGCACCAAAAAGAATGAAACACAAAACACCTCATACAAACCCAACTATCCAAAACGTCCCTGTCCTTTCACTGTTGGCTGACCCCCACCATAATGTGCCTTTGTTTAACCCCACCCACATAATGCTCTGACCTTGGCCACCGTGGTCACGGCCTCCACACCCTCCATCTTTAGAGGTATGTTCCAATGCCCAATGCCAGGATCTCACAAGGGACTACACCCACTGAAGCACTGGAGAGATAATAGGAACTGCAGATGTTGGAGAATCCGAGATAACAAGGTGTAGAGCTGGATGAACACAGCAGGCCAAGCAGCATCACAGGAGCAGGAAAGCTTGACGTTTCTGATGAAGGGTCTAGGCCCGAAACGTCAAGCTTTCTTGCTCCTGTGATGCTGCTTGGCCTGCTGTGTTCATCCAGGTCTATAGCTTGTTAACCCACTGAAGCACTACTGGCTTTCCCCTGCAGCGATCAGTATGGTTGGCTGTCAGGGAGAAAATGCAATTTAATTAAGTCACAGCAATACCTGCCATTACAATAGCAGAATTTACACATGCCTGATAGCCATTATTCCTGTTCCCAGGAAAAATATCACTCCAAGGATTATTTGTGCAGTATGTAAGAGCAGCATTCCAATGTCAAACTTCACTGTCTCAATGACAGAATGCTGGCTTTACATCTGTTCCTGTTAGGATATCGACCCATTAAAATATTAGCAGTTTAGTTAGGGTCACAGAGAAAGTACAAGGTCATGGAATTAGAGTTTTTAATAGTATGGAAAAAGACACTTTGGCCCATTGTGTCCATAACAGTACCCATCTATTCTAACCCCATGTTCCAGTACATGGCCCAGTCTTGTGTACTAAGGCACTTCAACTGCTCACCTAAATATTCTGCACATCTTCAGGGTTCCCACCCGTACCATCTGTTTAAGCAGTGAGCTCCAGATGCCACCGTCCTCAGAGTCAAAAAGCTTTTCCTCAAATCCCCTAACCACCTGCCACTTACCTTAAAACTGTGCCCTAGGTCATTGACCCCTCCAAAAGAAAATGTTTCTCCACAACTTTTTATTCGAGAGCACTAGGCCAGTATCTATTGCCCATCCCTAATTGCCCAGACAGCATTTAAGAGTAAAGCACATTTGAGACAACGTACGCCATACCAGGTAGGGATGGTAGTTTCCTTCTGTAACAACATAGTTTCATGGTCATCATTAGACCCTTAATTCCCTATTGTTTTCATTGAATTCGAATTCAAATTCCACCATCAGCCATTGTAGGATTCAAACCAGAGTTCCCAGACTATTACCTGGGACTCTGGGTTAATAGTCTGACAACAATATCACTAGGCTATTGCCTCCCCTATATACACCCCTCAACTTTAAACACCTCAGTCAGGAATCCCTTTCTCTGCTCTAAGGAAAACAACTCCAACTTATCTAGTCCCCCTTCACAGCTGAATCATTTCCAGCCCAGGCAACATCCTGGTGAATCTCCTCTGTAACCTCTCAAGTGCAACCATACCTCTCCTACAGTGTGGCGACCAGAGCTGCACACAGTATAAAAGAGATCTTTTGGCCAATCAAGTCTGTATCACCAACATTACACTACTACGTTTAATAGCCCCACTATCCCTTGCTGAGGCCGTGGTCTTGAATGTTATGACACTTCAAATGTTCATCTAAGTACTTGTTAAAGATTGAGGTTTCCCACCTCAACTACCTTCTCAAGCAGCGCATTCCAGACCATACCAGACTCTGGGTGAAAAATCTTTTCCTCAAATCCCCTCAATCTCCTGCCTTTCACTTTAAAATTATGCCCCCTTGTTATTGACCCTTCAACTAAGGGAACAGCTGCTTTCTATTCACTCTTTCCATGCTCCTCAATCTTGTACACCTCTACCAAGTTCCCTCTCAACCTTATCTACTCCAAAGAAAATGACCTGACCTTAGCCAGCCTCTCTTCATAGCGAAAATCCCAGGCAACGTCCTGGTGAACCTCCTTTACAACCCCTCCAGTGCAATCACATGCTTCCTACAGTGCAGACACCAGAACTGCACACTGTACTCCAACTGTAGCCTAACTAAAGTTCTGTACAGTTCCAAAATGACCTCCCTGACCTTATAATCTATGCCACAATGATAAAGGCAAGCAGCCAAAAGCCTTCTTCACTACCCGATTACCTGTCCTACCACCTTCAGGGACAAGCACCCCAAGATCCTTCTGTTCCTCTAACCTGCCTGGTGTCTTACCATTCATCGAGTACTCCATTGTCTTGTGTCCTCTCCCAAACTGCATCATCTCACACTTACCAGGGTTAAATTCCATTTACCACTGAACAGCCCATCTGACCAATTTGCTTTTATTCTCACTGTCGACCAACCAGCCAAACTGTGCGTCACCTGCAAACAAACCAATAAGGGACACAGCACACATCCCTATAATATGCTACTGCAAATCAGGTTCCAGTCACACAAACAACCTTCTACAACCTCCGATTCCTACCAGGAAGCCAGTTTTGGATCCATCTTGCCAAGTTACCCAGTATCCCATGAAATTTTCACCTTCTTTATCTATATGCCATATGGGACTTTGTCAAGGGTCTTGCTGAAATCCATGTAAACTACATCAACTGCCTTACCCTTACCCTCATCCAAACATCTGGTCACCTCCTCAAAAAAACCAACCAGATTTGTTGGAAATAACCTCTCGAAAAAGCTATGCCAACCAGCCCTGATCACACCTTGCCCCTCTAAGTGGAGATTAATTTTACCTCTTCACTATTTTCTCCAACCATTTCCTTACCACTGATGTTAGATTTAACAGTCAACAGTTTCCTGGTCTAGGTCTTCCACCCTTGTCACGTGGAACCATGTCAGCTGTCCTTCCTGTGGCTACAGATGACTTAATAAATTGGGTCAGAGCTTGGGATAAACTCATTTGGACCTGGGAATTTGTCTAGTTTAAATCTGCCAAAACCTCCTTTCTTAGATCATTCTGCTGTAGAACTTCACAGTCCCATCTCCTCCAATTTTGTACTTACTTGGGAGGAGGAGGGTGCAAGGTCAGATGTGCAGAACTCATTCAGCCCTCTAGCAACACCCTCTGCTTTCACACACAGGATGCCCCCTTGGACCCTAACAGGCCCTTCTCTTCCCCTTGATACATTTGTAGGATATACCTGCATTCTCCCTAGTCTTGCCCATCAATGTCTTCTCTTGCCCCCTCCTTGCTCTCTTAACTGTCCCTTGCACTTTCTATACTCCAAGGTCCTGGCGGTTTTGATCCCTTTGTACTTGTTATACATCTCTTTTTTCCCTTTTTATCCAGGCTTGAATATTCAAACATCCCTGGTTCTTTGGGCTTGTTGCTCCTGCATTTTACCCGAAGGGGAAAATGTAACAAGTAACACCTTTGGGAAATGTGGTTGACTCTTAACTGCCCTCTGGGTAATTAGGGATGGGCAATAAATGCTGGCTAAGCCAGCCACACCCTAACCCCATTACTGAATAAAAAAGCAACTCCAACGTAACCTCCTTACTCTTGCATTTCATGCCTTCAATAATAAATACACATAGTATACCATGCCTCTTTAACCACCTTATTTACTGGTCCTGCTGCCTTCAGGATCGATGGACATGCACACCAAGGTCCCTCTGATCCTCTGAACCTTATAAGGTCCTACCATTCAGTGTATATCCCCTTGCCTGGTTAGTCCTTCCAAAATGTTTTTAGAATTAGGTTTTATTGTCACCTGTACTCAAGTACAGGGATACAGGAGTACAGTGAAAAGTGTACAAAGTCGCCAAACCTGGTGCCATCTCAGCTACAAAGGTACCGATGTATAAAATCTTCGACACAAAGTAGAAAAATAAAGAGATAAGGTAAAAGTTCAATTCTACAGTTCTTCTTAGTATAAAGTAGAAAATAAAAGAAATAAAGTTAAAAGTTTAGCTTTACAGTCCTTCTTTAGCAACGGGCTTTGCTGACACTCCACGTTGGGCTTTCCCTATGAGGTTTCGCACTCCCCACGTTGGCCTCAATCGCTCTCTCGGCAGATTGCCAGAGTCCTGCCTGGTCTCACCAGCCGCCTTGCTGCCAACCGCTTTCCAGGCTGATCAGCTGCCTCGTCGCTGACCACTCCAAACCTCGTCAACACCATAAGGTTGTCAGGCACTGGAGTTCTGCCTGGCTCACCAGCACTGCAACACTCGATCCCGATCTTTCTCCAGGAGATAAATAAACAAACAAAAAAAAAAACTAAAAACTATATTTTAAAAAAAAAAGAAAAATGGATAGATGCTTCCTACTCTGCCACTGCCACCATAATGCATCACCTCATATGGTTGAGCAGTAAAAGCTATTTGGCACTTACCAGTCCGTTCAACCAGCCTGCAAGCATTCCTCCACACTATTTACTACACCAATTTTCATATCATCTGCAAACTTACTGACCGTATCTCCCATATTTATACCTAAATCAATAAGGCACATAAACAGCAAGGGATACAGCACTGAACCCTGTGGTATGCCACAGGTTCATCATCATAGATCATCATAGAATCCCTACAATGTGGAAACAGGCCCTTCGGCACAAGTCCACACCGATCCTCAGAGCATCTAACTCAGACCTATCCCACTATAACCTACCTAAATCTACATATCCCTGAACACTATGGGCAATTCAGTATGGCCAATCAATCTAGCCTGCACACCTTTGGACTGTGGGAGAAAACCCATGCAGACACGGGGAGAACGTGCAAACTCAACACAGACAGTCACCTGAGGATGGAATTGAACCCGGGTCCCTGGCGCTGTGAGGCAGCAGTGCTAATCACTGAGCCATCATGCCGCCCCAAAGGTTATAGGCTTCCATTCAAAAAAATCCCTTAGACCATCACTCTCTGCTTCCTGCCAATAAGCTAAGCTAAGCTAAATTTTGGATCCAATTTGAAGAATTGCCCTGGATCCCATGGACCCTTAGTTTCTTAATCAGTCTGCCATGAGACCTTACTGAAGTCTATGTAGACTATGTCAACTGCACTACCCTCATCTAAACAGTCTCCTCTTTGAAAATTTCAATCCAAATGCTCATAAAAAACATTAATACATATCATAAATAATTGTAATCCCAGCACCGAGTCATAAGGCACTTCTCAAGTTACAGGTTACCATCCTGAAAATGCTCTCTTTATCTCAGCTCTGTCTTTTATTAACTCACTTAACAAGAACCCATGGTGTTGAATGCACAATGTTAGCCTGGATAGAAGTTAAGTAACCTTACGGGCAGTACCTTATCAAACACATTTTGAAAATACAAATACAGTACATCTACTGATTCTCTTCATCGATCCTACTCAAAAGAATAAATTTACCAGGCATGTTTTCCCCTTTATAAAGCCACGCAGAATACTTGATTATATTGTACTTTTCTAAATGCTTTGCTATTAGATCTTTTATAACAGCCTAACATGTCCCCAATGACAAACATTAAGCTATCAAGTCTACAATTACCTGTTATTGCCTCTTTCCTGTTTTGACTAAGGGTGTTACACTGGCAATTTTCCAATCCTCTGGGACTTTCCTAGATCTAAAGATTCTTTGTCAGGTCACTACCAATGCACTCATTATCTCTGTAGCTACTTTCTTCAAAATCCTCGGATGTAACCCATCAAATCCAGAAGACCTTTCAACTTTTAGCCCAATTAATTTTCCTAGTACCTGTTTTTCCAGTGATGTTATGTTTATTTGAACCTCTCTTCAGACCCATGATTATTTAGAATTTTTGAAATGCCATCTTTGACCTTTACTATCAAGGCTGATGCAAAATATTTATTGACCGCATCTGTCTTTCCTGGTTGCCCATTATTATTTCCCCAGCCTGTATGGGGCTTATGATCTCTTTGGGCTCTCTTTTCTTTTTATACACTTAAGGAGACTCTAACTATCCAATTTTGTATTTGTTGGTACTAAGTTCCCAAACAAAGGAAAACAGGAATTGCTGGAAAAACTCCACAGGTCTGGCAACATCTGCGGAAAGCAGAGTCCAGTGACCACACATGTTGCCAGACCTGTGGAGTTTTTCCAGCAATTCCTGTTTTCCTTTGTTTGAGAACCAAATATCAACAGTTTAAAAAATGGAAGTTCATTCCACACACGAACCACCCTCTTAAAAAAATTTGCCCCTCGTCTTTTTTTTTTACAATCCTTTTCCCCTCACCTCAAAACATACTCCCTAGTCTTGAAATCCCCCATCATAGGGAAAAGACAACTACTATTAACTCTATCTATATCCCTCATTATTTTATAAACTTCTGTAAGATCACCTCTCAACCTCCTACACTCTAGTGAAAAAAGTCCCAGCCTATTCAACCTTTCTTTACAACTCAAACCTTCCATATCCGCAACATCCTGGTAAATCCCTTCAGAAACTTCTCCAGCTTAATAATATCCTTCCTCTAACTGGGTGACCAGAGCTGGACACAATATTCCAGAAGAGGCCTCACCAATGTCTTGTACAACCTCAATATCTTTGGACTGTGGGAGGAAACCCACACAGACACGGGGTCAGTGTGCAAATTCCATACAACAGTCCACCAGAGCTCGAACTGAATCCAGATTCCTGGGATGTGAAGCAGCTCTGCTAACCACTGAGCCACCCTGCCGGCCATCTTTAAGATCTGTAGGTGGGGGCTGCAGCCTATTAGCAATGTCATTGGATTAGTAATCTAGAACCCCAGGCTAATATTCCGAGGCAAGCATTCGAATCCCACTATGGCACATAGCAGGTTTTGACTTCACTTGAATTGAACTGTATTCAATAAAAAAAAAAAATCTAGAATTAAATGCTAAAGGTCAGCATGTAACCATTGTTGATTGTTGTAAAATCCCATCTAGTTCACTAATGTCCTTTAGCAAAGGAAATCTACTGTCCTTACCTGTATTTCCAAATCCACACCAACATGAAGTGGCCAGAGAAACCACTCAGTTCAAGGGACAACTAACAGGCAACAACAGCCAGTAGCACCCACATCCCATGAACATGTGAGAAGAGCCTGACCTCTTTCTGGGGCTGTTAATTAATTTCTTCCAAAAGTTACACCAATTTCTTATCAGGAAAAACACAGGATTCAGAGAAATTCTGGTTTTACATCATTGAGAAAATGAAGCATAATACTGAGCAAGATGTAACAGCAGTATTCCAAATAATCTTGTCCTTATGGTCAACTCACCTCTCACAAACAGAATGGTTACTACGTGTGCTTTTCTTATGCCATCAAATGGTATCTATGGTATTTCAGTTCTGTTTCTTACCTTGCCGGAAGCATTGCCTCTCAATGTGAGCTTAAGCAGAGCACACTTAGATTATGCAGTGGCAGCAACATGGCTGAGTATCAGTGGCAGCAACATCCAGATTGTCCAAGGGAAAGGAAAGGTGTTAATTTTGCACTTTACACATCCTCAGGTTTTCTCAAAGTATTTTATGTTTTTTGTCAGTAAAACATCAGCACCATACATGATTAAAAATGCCGTTTGTGTTTCTAAACTGCAGGCACATACTTACAATTATCAAGACTCACATTTGATGATTCACCCCTGACTGAGTGTGGGTGTGGGGTGTGGTTCAATTTCATCTTTAAGAGCAAAGACTAAAACATTTAACTCAGACACTGTTTTAAAGTGATAGCGGAGATAGAGTATTGAGGAAGTGCTGTCAGAGGGAACGGTCCCTGCAGAATGCTGACAAGGGAGGGGAGGGGAATGTGTGCCTAGTTGTGGTATCCTGCTAAATGTGGCAGAAAGAGGAGTGTTTAATGATCTTTTGCACCCTCTAGGACACCATGGTACACTCCTCATCCACTCCCGATACCTCCCCACATCCCTTTCTACGCAATTGCACAAGGTGCAGCACTTGACCATTAACTTCCTCTCTCCTCACTATCATAAGAACTTCCAAGTGAAGCAACAACTTTGCTACAATACATTCAATCTAGTCTAGTGTATTCGCTACTCACAATGTGTTCTCCTGTACATTGGGGTGATGAAATGCAGAGCGGGTGACCGCTTTGCCAAACACCCATGCTCAGTCCATAAAAATGACCGAGCTTCCAGCTGCTTGCCACTTCAACACACTACTGCATTCCCATGACAGCATTTCTGCCTCAGGCCTGCTGTGCTGCTCCAGCAAGAATCAACACAAGATGGAGGAATAAAACCTCATCTTCCACATAGGCACCTTGCAACCTTTTAAACTCAATGTTGAGTTTAATAATTTCAGAAAATGATCACCCTCCATGTCTGTTACCCTCCCCAAACACCCCTGTGTCATGCACCATGTGGGGTTGCTCCCTGCACAGCCAACCCATTTTCAATTAATCACACTTCTCATTAGCACCCTACCTAGCATGTATCTCTTTCTCACCTTATCATAACACTGTATCAGGAAGAAAATTGAGTTATTCTAGTTTCCGGCCAACTGATAACTAATCAATATCACCACTATTATAATAACCAGTCATTTACCACATTACTCTTCCTGGGATCTTGCTATGAAAACAATTCCCACACTTGTCCACGTAATATTGGTGAATACACTTCAGATGTAATTTACAGATTGTGGCATCCAAATTTAAGAGAAGCACAACATAAAAAGCTAGTTATTTTTCTTTATCATCCTCAATTTTACAGCTCCCCCTCCCCTTTAATTCAGTATGAGTGCATTTCACCACTGTGTACATAGGTGCATACACACAAATGATATTAGTGTGACTCATTATATTACCTGCAATTTTGCTACGATACATTCAACCTAGTCTAGTGTATTCACTACACTCAGTGCGGTCTCCTGTACATTGAGGTGATGAAATACAGAGTGGGCGACTGCTTTGCCAAACAGCTATGCTCAGTCGTTAAAAAAGGGAGTTTCAATGTAAATTATACCTCACTACTCGAGGTAAAATTACAGCCCACCAGAGATCCTTGGCAATAAAATTCTTGTTACATTTGCTCCATTAAAGGTGCAGCACATGTTACAGCCAACACAGCTAAGAAAAATCCCTTAAATTCAATTTTATAGATAGCCATTTAACCACGCATTCTTGCAATGAATATTGAGTGCAACTAATTTTTTTTGTTAATCAATTTATTTCCTCCAAGAACCCAACTGTTTGGTATGTAAAGATGATAGCGAACCAAACTGCAGAGATCTGAAACAAGCAAAAACAAAGGGCTAGGGAATCTCAGCATATCTGGCAGCAACTGTGGAGTTAAGAATCTAATGACCCTTCTTCATTCTGAATTTTTCATTTTAATTAAATTGCATATAATTCCCAAACACATCCTAAGAGATCAATGCTCACTTTAACTACTTTATCTTTTTTGTATATTTGTAGAAGCTATTATACTTCTTGCTAGTTTACTCTCATATTCGAGTTCATTTGTCATTTTGTTGTTTTTGAAAATTTTTCCATTCATCTGCCTTACCACAAATCTATGCATTATTTCATGCTTTTTCTTTCAAATTGATACATTTCAAAAAAAAAAACTTATCCACAGAAATTTCAGACCCTACAAAGGACTGGTCAATGAAATATATATTCATTGAAAGCTATGGAGTAGTATCTCCTTAAATTGCTACCACCTACCCAGGCCACTGTAGCCAACTGTATCTTTAATCCTTCCCAACTACCTTTATTGGAGTTTAAGAGACCAGTTTCAGATCCAAGTTTCTTAACTTTATCATATTATTGTTACACTTGCTTAGAGGTTGTTCTCTTATGAAATCATTAATTAGTCCTGTTCATTAAAAATGGGGACAAAGAAAAACAGGTTTTAATAAACTATTCTGAACACATTAAGAAATTATCTTCAAGTCTACCTCTGCCAATTTGATTTGTACAATGTATAAGACTAAAACTGTCCAAGTTTAGCGCAGCATTCATCTTGCAAGACCCCATTCAGAAACAAGATGGCGACTGAGTAGGACCCTAAGCCGGCGCTCATCCACTCTCAGTTTCTTTTCTTCATTTTCTTCTTTTCGTATCTTTTTCCTCTCTATTTACCTCAACACCTCAAGACAGCTTCGGTGGCGGACAGTCGAGCCAGCACAGACTTGGACTCCCAGCCTCGAAGCTAAGCCCAGCACAGACTCCCGGCCACAAGATAAAGCCCAGAGTGGACTCCCTCTGTCAGGGCTGTAGTGCTGAACTTTTACCTTTATTGCTTCATTTTAGTAATCCATACCTAAGATTTTGTACCTAGGCATTTCTGAACCCAAGAAAGTGCCAGAAATTGCAACTTCGTACACTTTTCGCTGTACTCATGTATCCAAGAAATTGAGTACTTATGACAATAAACCTAATTCTAATTATTCATATATATTCTGTTCTTTATTGTACTCACTCTCAGTGAGTCTATATACAACTCTTAGCAGTGCTTTCTTTCCCTAATTGATTCCATCAAACTAATTTTTCATCTTGAGCCAAAACTATTTCATATTACTGTATGGAGATCATCCTTCCTTAACAGTACAATGCCAACCCAGTTGAATATTCAGTTCCCAGCCTTTGTCACTTTGCAATCATATAACATGATGGCTATTACAGATATACCTATTTTAAATTTATGTCTTAATTTCATCTAGTTAAATACTAATGCTAAGTGAAATCAAATAAAGAACCTCTAACACTGCCTTTGACCTCTATCCTTTTTGCTGATGTACTCACTGTTTGCATGCCCTGCCATTTACTGTCACACTCCTGTTATCATTCCCCGCATTAATGAGTTTTTCCTTTCATTAACTTTCTAAATCTGTCATAATATGAACTCATTCCCACACTCATCAGTTTAAAGCCCTCCTGGGTAATAGAATCATTTTATTGTCTAGAGACCATGTAGAGACTCAATAGGCTGAAAGGCTATTCAGCTGAAAGCCTATAAAGGCCAAGCATCCGTGGTTGAAGCTGTGGGAGTATCCATTCCTGGTAAAGACTTTAGCAGGTCTGATTCAACGAAACCCACAGCTTCATCTACAGATGTCTAACCAACAGACACCACAACCAAGACACACCAAAACCTGAAACAATAATCACCATGCCATATACAAAAACACCTCAGAACTGAGCCAGACTACTCAGACCACCAGGAATCATGACAGCACACAAACTGGCAGCCACACTAAAAACAGCAACTGACCAGGGTTAAAGACCCAATAGATACCATGAACAGGACGAATGTGGTTTATAAGATACCATGCAGGGACTGCACAACACACTACGTGGCACAAACAAGCAGACAACTAGCAACCCACATCCACGAACACCACCCGATGCCCTTGGTTACAATACACACAGACAGAAAAAACCACACTTTCAACTAGGACAACACTATTATCATTGGACAATCCAAGCAAAGGACAGTTAGGGAATTCTTGGAGGCTTGGCATTCACCCGCTGACTCCATCAAACACACTGAATTAGACCCGATATACTGACCATTACAACGGACAGCCGGAACCGGCACCTACTGGAAGCAGCAAAAACCAAACCATATAAATTCAAACCAGCGCAATACAACAGTGCTTCACAGGAGGCTCCACAGCACCGAGGATGTCAAATAGCAAGGGGACAGAACTTCTGCTATCAAACCTTCCAGCTCGGCGAACACACCAATATCTACAATCCAGTCATTTACACTGCTGTACTCAGCTTGGTCTACAAGTAGATTGTAACAGCCATTTAATTTGAGTTATTGATTGCATTCACTTCTACCAGATTAGTGGGCATTAAGCTTCAGTCATTAATGCTCACTATGTTAAAAAGTTCTAGCTCACTGGTTTTCCTACATCTCTTGCCTGAGAGCTTAGATCTTAAAATTCCATCACTCATCAAATCTCCCAGTTCAGTATTCTGTCTAACCAAACTCCAAGCCGGGTTCCACGTTATTTATTGAATGAAGTCAAAGGCAGTACACAAAACATTATAGCAGTGAAAGTGAATATAGCATGTCAAGACTCCACTGTTCATACATATCACAATGCAAGGAGTTGCAGTACAACTGCTAGTTCAGGTTTAATACAAACGTACAGTTAACAATGCTTTGTACATTATCTGAAGAGGTAACAAATTAAATGTATGCCTTACATGCTCTATTATAGTCCATATTGAGAACTTTTAAAAGAACTGAATTTCAGTGACTGACTGGAAGGATCACATGATAAGACTTCAAGCTTTAATGCCTCCTGTAACGAACATACTAAGAACATAATTCTAAAAACTATTTCCATTGACAACTACTACTCTGAACTTCAAAAAACATTCCCCCATTTAGCTTCTAAAGCAACTAGAAATTTCTCTGTGGTTATACTTTGCCCTTAACAAGTTCCAGCTCCATTTAAACCCTCAAACTTGGTCACTTCCATCCAAATATAAGCTCCCAGCCACATTCTGTGCAGTTAGTGAGAGAGATCGGCTGTCTCTGGAAGATTTTTGCAGAATAACTGGTCTGTCAAGGTTCAGTTATATTCTTAGGAAACTACTCACTGCAGCAAGTTGAACAAGTGGTTTTTCAGGACACTTGCCCTCAAAAAGCTCACCTCTATAACAACATGAATCACACAGGCCTTGTATTGACGTATTAATGTTAAGTAGCTATGCTGGGCCCCCTTGTGGCACAGAGGTAGTGTCCCTACCCCTGGACTGAAAGGCTTGGGTTCAAGTCCCATCTGTTCCAGGTGTGTAATAAATTCTCTGAGCAGGTCGATTGGAAAAGTAGATTAAATAAATTCTGTAATTCAAATTACAGAACATCACCGAAGATCCTTAGACAGCACCTTCCAAACCAGTCTGCCAACTGGACAAAAGCAGGGGTTACATGGCAACATCACCACCTGTAGTTTCCACTCTGGGCCACTTACCAGCCCGACTTGGAAACATATTGACATTCCTTCACTGTCACTGGGTCAAAATCCTGGAATTCCCTCCCTTAGGGGTTGTGGCTTTACCTATAGCAAATGGGCTGCAGCAGTTCCAGAAGGCAGCTCACTGCCACTTTCGAGGCCAACTATGCTGGCTTAGCCAGTGACGCCCACATCTCAAGTCCAAAAGCATAATTTTACAGTCTGTAACACTTTTCTACTGATTTTAAAATTAATAAATTTGTTCCATTATTTAAAGCTCAAGCCTACAGACTAACAGCATTTAACCTTGAAAAGTCAAAGACATGGAAACAGGACTTGGAATGATCCAGCATGATAGGCTAACTTTATGGGCTATAGAGGTACACTCACAGGAAGCAAGTCGTAACTTTGGTAATGCTTCTCATTGAGTATACTGAAAATATTGGAGTTAAAAACAGAAGACCACAACAAAAATGCTGCAAGTACTGAACTGCAGGAAATGCATCATCAATTTTCTCTTTAGTTCTCCCAAATACATTAACTCAGTATCAATTCAACAGCATGTATAGCCCTATGGCACCCACCAACATGCCCAGAAACACGGAAACTGAACAATTTGCTTACATTAATTTGACAATTATTTACTTCAAATATATTACTGATGCACAAATTGAAGACAAAGTGTGAGGAGACAATTTTGTGCTGATATTGAAACAATGTCACAAACTGCAAGATACAGTCATTCCTCCATATCCCTGAGGGTTCTGTTCCTGAGAATCCCTGTGAATGATGAAATTTGTAAAGTACAGAGCTCGTTAAAAATAGGTTAAAATGGTTACGAATATTGCAGATACAGGATTTTTGCCCACGGACATTGATTTTTATTGTTACTTTTATTTTTGCAATGGACAGGCGAATTCACAATTCCTGATTGCACAGATACAGAGAATTTGCTGTAAGGTTTAGAAATGTTATAATGTGATTATTTTATAATCTGACAGAGGGATTTATTATGCAAAATTATTTTTCTAACCAACCTGTTCAGAGATGTTATTACACACCTCTGGAGCAGGTGGGACTTGAACCCCAGCCTCCCCATCCAGGCACAGGGACACTTCCACTGTGCCACATAAGGGCCCCAAATTAGTGGTTTCAGTTATCTTACCTACCAATACAACAAGGGACCATCATGTTCAAACAAAATACTGCACATTTACCAGCAGGTATGTCTTTAAGCTGCCCACTTATTATACCACGTTTCTGGCCACAGATTTCCAAGTTGCTTAATGATAACTGTAATGAGATTTGACTTTTTACCTTAGTGCAGGATTAAAATCATCTAAGTTGTCCTCTGTTATTGGGTGATGCAACACAGGCATCAAGGTGTAATTGTCCACCAAGAGGCAATCTGGGTCTTCTTTTTGACCTGGTATTTTACCTAGTGGGTAATCCTTCCATGCAATTTGATCTACAAAGAAAAACATAACTTTACTATAGGATTTCACTCTTCAATTGCACAAATATTTCACAGAACTGGAACTAGGAAAAAAACCAATGACAGAAAACTTCACATTAAAAGCTTGGAATTAAAGATACTTCCCCTGGGGAGACGTTCATTTTGTCTTTGAATACACCAATTCTTACTTGACCATTCTATCACTCTGTTAAATAAGCTTGTGGAACTCTGCAAAGGAGCCAACTTTCATTCAGGGAGTGGACAGTGCATCCTCTTTGATCGGGCATGATCTTCGTAATGTAAAACGACCAGAGTTAGTCACTCATTACAGAGACATGACTGATATGAGTTTGACTTGAAGATCAGCACTCCTCAGACAAGGAGGGAGACCGATGAGGCAGAACCTTCGTGGTAACATCTTCTAGCATGGGAATTGAACCCACACAATTGATCTAACAGTGTATTATAAACCAGCCATCCAGTCTACTGAGCTAACCAACTCCTGCCCTCCTCCTCATCACCATATATCAAAAGACATAATTTCTAGAAAGTCACTACACACCAGAGGGGATTGTGACTGATTCATATCCATCTTGTAGGTCTCCCTCCCTCTCTTCAGGGCTTAAAGTGCAATAAGAAAATAATGACCAACAAAAGAGTTAAGGATCTCATCCACGTGTGGATCTAGCATAACGTTTCTTTACTAAATTCCCTACCCTCTATAGGGTCAGGCCATTATGGATCTTGACCTCTAAATGACAGGGCCAAACACATTCAACTTGAAACAAGAACTGGTTCTCTGTCTGATATCACAAACTGCTTTCTGGACTCATGCAATTAGAAGTGTGAAATCAAAATTCATCTTCACATTGAAAACCCTCCAACAGGTTCTGTAGCACTACCACCCTGCTAAATGGGATAGATTTCAAATACATGTACCAAATCAAAACTGGTACACAACGTCAAGGATGCCCATCAGCTGCAGCATTATATTCAACTCAATCTTTAACATTAAGGACCTAGACATCCCCTAAATTTTCGTTAGCATCAACATGGGCATAAACACTGGTTCAGTAAAGAGCGCAGGAGGGCTTCCCAGGAGCAGCACCAAGCATACCCAAATATTAGGTGTTGAAATGAAGAAGCTACAACATAGGACAGCTTGCATGCCAAACAGCACGTGATAAACAGACCTAAGCAATCTAATGGATCAGATTTGAGCTCTGCAATCCTACCTTATCCAACCATGAGTCTCATAGGCTATTAAACTAATGACAGGAAGTGGTGACTCCACAAATATCCCCATGGTCAAAAAGAGAGAAATCCAGCATAACAGTGCAAAAAAAGACAAGGTCGAAGCATTTGCAACTATCTTCAGCCAAAAGTACTGAGTGGATGAGCCACTGTGACCTCCGCCTGAAGTCCCCAGCATCATAGATGCCAATCTTTAGTCATTTCAATTCACTCCACGTGACATCAAGAAACAGCTGAAGGCTGAGCCCTAACATTCCAGCAATAGCACTGAAGACTTGGGTCCCAGAAATAGACACACCCCTAGCCAAGCTGTTCCAGTACATCTGCAACACTGCCATCGGCCCAGCAAGATGCAAAATTGCCCAGGTATCACATCCACAAGGACAAAATCAACTTAGCCAATTACTAGCCCCTCAGTCTAAACAAAGAACAATACAGCACAGGAAATTGAGGAAATCAGGAGAGAGAAAAGGATTTGAGAAAGCCTCAGCAGATAAGGTGAAGGATAGTCCAAAGAGATTCTACAAGTTTTTAAATAAGAGCAACTAGGGAGAGAGTACAGCTCTTTAAAGATCAACTAGGTTGTCTATGTGGGGAATGACAGGAGATGGGAGAGCTATTAAATGAATATTTTGCAGTTTTCACTGTGGAGAAAGAAATGGAGGCTAGAGAACCAGGAAATAAATGTTAACGTCGTGAAAACAGTCTACATTACAGAAGTAGTAGTGCTCAAGGTCTTAAAAGACGTGAGTGGATTAATCTCCAGAACGTGATTAAGTGTATCCCATGTGCTGGGAAGTTAGGGAAGAAACTGCAGGGGCCCTAACAGAAATATTTGTATCATCTATAGCTACGGGTGAGGTGCTGGAGGATCGGAGGGTGGTTAATGTTATGCCTTTATTTAAGAAAGGCTTTAAGGAGAAGCCTGGGAACTATAGACTGGTGACAGTCTGACACCGGTGATGGGGATTCTGAGAGATAGCATTTACATTCATTTGAGGCAAGGACAGATTAGGGATAGTCAGCATGGCTATGTGCATGGAAACTCACGTTTCACAAACTCAATCGAGTTTTTTTGAGGATGTAACAAAAAAAAATTGATGAGGGCAGAGCAGTGGATCTTGTCTCAATGGAGTTTAGCAAAGCCTTTGACAAGGTCCCGCACAGTTGATTAATTAGTACAGTTACGTCACGTGAGAAACAGGGAAAGCTTGCCAATTGGATACAATATTGGCTTGATGGTAGGAGACAGAGGGTGGTGGTGGAGGGTTGTTTTTGGACTGGGGGCCTGTGACCAGCGATGATCTGTAGGTAATCGGTGCTGGGTCCACTTTATTTTGTCATTTATATAAACGATTTGGATGAGAATTTAGGAGGTTGGCCCACCAAGACTGTGCTGACACATGTCTTTCTAAATTAAAAATATTTTGCCTCCACGCAGTCCATATCCCCCTATTCTTGCCTATTCATATATCTGTCGAGATGCCTCTTAAACTGTGCTATTGAATCTGCCTCCAACACCACCTCTGGCAGCACATTCCAGGCACTTAGCACCCTCTGTAAAAATCTTGCCTCTCACATTTCCTCTAAATATTGCCCCTTTTACCTTAAACCTATCTCCCCTAGTAATTGACGTTTCTACCCACAGAAAAACACATCGACTACCCACACTGCTAATTTTGTACGGTCGCTCCTCTTACGTCAACATTCGAGAAAACAACCCAAGTTTGACCAATCTCTCCTCAGTATAATATCCTCCAAACCAGGCAACATCCTGGTAAACTGTTACCCTCACAAAAGCCACATCCTTTTCGTAGAGTGTTGAACAGAATGGTATGCAATATTCCAAACCTGGCCTAATTAACATTCTAGACAATTGCAACATGACCTGCCAACTTTTATATTCTATGTCCTGACCGATGAAAGCAAGCACAATACATGCCTCCCTGACAACCTTATCCACTTGCGTTGCCACTTTCAAGGAACTTTTGACCTGTGTGCCTGGATCGGTGTATTGAAGCTTTTAAGGGTTCTCCTTCCACCCTGCATTAGATCTTCCAAAATGCATCATCTCGCATTTGTCCGGATTAAACTCCTTTTGCCATTTTGCGCCCAGCCGTTTCCAGCCGTTCTACATCCTGATGTAGCCTCTGGCAAATCTCCTCATTATTTGCAGCTCCCACAATCTTTGGGTCATCCAGAAACTTACTAATCAGGCCACCTACATTCTCCTCCAAATCATTTATGTTTATTACGTACAGCAGGGGTCCCAGCACTGATCCCTATGGAATACCAAACAAAAAAGCCAAAGAACTGCAGATGCTGGAAATAAGAAACAAAATAGAAATTGCTGGGAAAACTCAGCAGTCTGGTAGCATCCATGAAGAGATAGCAAAATTAATTTTTCTGGTCCAATGACCCTTCTTTAGAACAGTCCTGTTTTTGTTCCTGCGGAACACTGCTTCTCACAGATCTCTAGTCAGTAAAATGCCCTTCCACTGATACTCTCTCTATGACTAAGCCAATTGTGTATCCATCTTACCAGCTCACCACGAATTTCATCTGACTTTACCTTTTGCATCAGCCTGCCACGAAAGATCTTGTCGAGCACTATATAGACAACATTTACTGCCCCACCCTCATCAAGCATCTTTACTGCTTCCTCAAAAAACCCAGTCAAGTTTCTGCGACACAACCTTCCCCACACAAAGCTATGCTGCTTTTCACTATTAAGTCTATATTTTTCCAAATGTGAGCAAACCCTATCGCTAAGAATCTTCTCCGATAATTTCCCTACCACTAACATACGGCTCACTGGCCTGTAATTTCCCAGATTATCCCTGTTGTCTTTCTTAAACAAGGGAACAACGCTGGCTTTTCTCCAGTCCTCTGGGACCTCTCCTATGACTAAACAAGATACAAAGAATTCATACAAGGCCCCAGCGATTTCGCCACCCGCAGCAATCGGGACTAGATCCAATCAGACCTGGGGACTTGTATACTTTAATGCTTTTTAAAAATCCAACACCTTTTTCATATTGACATGCCCCAGAATATTAACATACCTCTCCCGAGATTCACGAAAAAAGATCAATGAGGAAAGGAATAGTGATTTCCAATTAGAAACAAAACAATTCAGCTCATCCCTTCCCAACACGCCGATAGAAATTACTCTAAGTTGAGAACGGTTCCAAAGATACTCTCAATACTGTCACATCCTTCATGTGCAAAAGCAGTTGATGTTGGCAGACCACCTGACCACAAACAGTATCACAGCCAATTCAATCCTGTCCTCCTTCATCTGACATACACAGATTCTAGTGTCAGTCAGCAGACAATCAGAATCAGAAGGCCTAGGTGATGTCTTCCCTTCTAAACCAAAAAGTGCCCCAATCCACTGGACAAGCACAGTGCCAGAATAGCTGCCCTGTCTAAGATCACTGAATTCAGCCCAAATCAAAAATACTTGAAGGTCTAGCTCAGTTTATGATTTTAATACTATACTGTGCAGTATCTTTTACTCATTCAGCATGGGGATGCTTATTTCCTGTTAATGAAATCTTGCGTTGTCTGTTTGCTCCCAGTGTTTAAAAAAGCTTCAACATAATTACTGAAGTAATTATTTGTGAAATAAAGTGTCTAATTTAGTTTGCCATATATTTTGATTAGCTTTGCAAGGAAGGATTTGCACTTCTGATTTCCATTTAAATCAGCATCAAAATGGAGTCATTTGCAACAACAGACTTGTTACAGCAACAAACTGTATTTGCTAAAAGAACATAACCTATGATTAGGATGAAACTGGTCTCTTTTCACTACACAGATTTAAGTTTTAAATCCAGCAATTAAGTCAATGGCTCATTAGTTTAAATTATTAAATTGGTATCAAGTAAGAACACGTCAACATCACTTGAATTTAATTTTCTTTGGAAACACTGCTTAAATGTTTACATAAAATTCCATTGTGACTTACTTTATTGCAGTTATTAATTATTTAAACTGAACAAATTCAGCAATCATTTTCTGAAAAACGTGCCTCTGGGACATCTCAATCTCAGAGGCTACTAACATGGAAACTACAAAAAAATAGTAGAACTGCTCTTGGGAGATTGATGCTGACAGTTTGCATCATATTTTCCATGCAATACTCAACCAAAGAATTCTTAATGCAGTAGCTAGGTACCTAAACTTGTGTCACCAGAATGTGTTAAGTGTAAAAGCTACAAAAAGTGTAACCATTTTAAATATCAGCATCAACTTGAATAGAAGAAGTTTTTCGAAATACTAGCATACCTGTGCATATCTGCCACACTGACCCCTCCAGTGCTTGAATCTTTTCAGACAACATCTCAAGATTGACTGTTTGTGCCATTTCCTCACCAGAGGTGGGGATCATCAATGGCTCAATGTTCTTTCTAAACTCCATATGCACCATATCAGTCAACTCATTTGGAGACTCAATTCCACTCTTCAGTTGGAGATTTTCCACAGTGTACACTGGTAACTGGCCATGGCCAACAGGAAAGTCAGATACACTGAAAGATCCTGGCTCCTGAATATATATAGAACACAGCTGGAGCAGTTTCTGTTGTGTGGAAATGGGTAATGGAGAGTCCATATCAGTTAAAATCCTGAAATTGCACAATAAAAGTCAGGTTTTATTTAGGTTGCATCTGTATTTTGTATAAAAGATACTTAGCTCAAAAGCCAGCAGACCTTTGTTGATCCGTTCTACAAGAGTTCCAGTCAATAATAGAAGTCAGACAAATTGCTAATAAGGAATATAAACTCATGAGTAAGATTGGAACCATAAAACAAGGAAAGAGTTAAAATATTTATATTTCCAAGGAAACGGATATCACAATATAAAATGTCATAAACCAAGACTTATTTTCAAGTAAAACCTGTAATAATAAGAATTGCTTTGATGTGTAACACTATATTAATCATTTTTACACCTAATACTAACTACAGAAGGCAATTCAACACATTGTGCTAACTAACTCCTCTAAAATAAACTACACTTGTTCCCTTCTGACTACACTAACTATACCATTATTCCACCCAAAAATTTCACCTGACATCTTTCGTTTTAAAATTGAAAACTGACATCCTCCAATTCTCAATGAACAAGAAAAACCTCTCTTTCCCTATTCACTAAATCAAATCCCCAAATTTCGAGCATCTCTCTCAGATCCTCTCTTAATTTAGTCGATTGGTTTTACAGAACTCAAGTACTACTGAAAAGAGCAATGAGTTGTCAAAGCTGTTTACCTTGCACTTATCAGGACACATGCAAAAATAACTATTTCAAAAAAGCCGCAATTCATACTTCATGAGAAAGGGGTGTTAACTATTGGTCAAGATATTGCTGTGAAGAAAGCACCGGTGAGCTTGCCTCCTATATTTTATTTAAATTCAAGGAAGGTGCAATAGCTGAACATGCTCTTGCTGAGAACAAAATGGCATCTGAGACATTTTAGCAAACAACTTTTGAAAGTTTATCTTCTGCGTTTCTTTTATCAATGTCTTTTTTTTTTTAAAGTACTCCTAAATTTGCATTTAACATTTAATTAAAACATCGGGGGTCTTTGTACTGCTCATCCCCCCGTCCGGTGAAGTAAAGTTTCACTACCACCTACAACATGCTGTGGGCAATATCTACAGGTCGAAAGTGGGATTTCCATAACTCAATTGGCAGAAGATATGACAGTTTGGAGACAGCTGTCAATGATTGGCAGCTCCAGAAGTTCTGGCAGCTACAGAATTTAGTAGTAGGCGCTGCCAGGACTGCAGGCAAGCTCATGAAGGCAACAGCTATGGAACCTAGAGAGAGGAAAGGCAGTATTGGATCAGGAGAGACTGGCCTCCTAAAAGAGGAAGTATTGGGTTATTTTCATCATCACAGAATCCCTACAATGTGGAAACAGGCCCTTCGGCCCAACAAGTCCACACCGAACCTCAGAGCATCCCACCCAGACACATCCCCCTATAACCCACCTAATCTATACCTCCCTGAACACTACAGGCAATTTAGCCTGGCCAATCCACCCTAACCTGCACACCTTTGGACTGTGGGAGGAAACCGGAGCACCTGGAGGAAACCAACGCTGACACGGGGAGAATGTGCAAACTCCACACAGACAGTCGTCCGAGGCAGGAATCGAACCCAGGTCCCTGGCGCTGTGAGGCGGCAGTGCTAACCACTGTGCCACCGTGAAGTATTCTGAAGTACTGGTGGATAGTAAGGAAAGGAGTTGATCTTCTCTGGGGTGCCTCTAATGGGTAAATGACCCTCCAACCTTTCAAACATAGTGGCACCATGTTAGGGATACTATTTAAGAAAGGTGGTAAGGAAAAGCCAAGAAACTTTTGGTTTCTTTTGAAACCAACTTTTGAAACTGGTGAGCCTGATGTCAGTGGTGGGTAAGTTGTTGGAGAGAATCCTGAGGGACAGGTTGGAAAGGCAAGGACAAAATGGTTTTGTGCATGAGAAATCATGTCTTACTAATTTAATTGAGTTTTTGGAAAAAATAACAAAGAGAACTGACGAGGGCAGAACGGTCAATGTGATCGATATGGACTTCAGTAAGGCATTTGACAAGGTTCTTCATGGTAGACTGGTTAGCAAGGTTAGATCACATGAAATAGAAGGAGAACTAGCTATTTGGATCTAGAACTGGCTCAAAAGGTAGAAGACAGAGGGTGGCGGTAGACGTTTGCTTTTCACATTAGACATCTATGACCAGTGGTGTGCCACAAGGCTAGGTGCTGGGTCCACTGCTTTCTGTCATTTATATAAATGATCTGGGTGCTAACACAGGAGGTATGGTTAGTACGTTTGCAGATGACACCAAAAGTGGAGGTGCAGTGGACAGCGAAAGTGGCTATCTCAGAGTACAATGGGATCTTGATCAGATAGGCCAATAGGCTGCGGAGTGGCAGATGGAGTTTAATTTAGATCAATGTGAGGTGCTGCATTTTGCAAAAGCAAATCAGGGCAGGACTTATACACTTAATGGGAAGGACCCGGGGAGTGTTGCTGAACAAAGAGACCTTGAAGTGCAGGTTCACAGTTCCTTCTAAATGGAGTCGTAGATAGACAGGATAGTGAAGGCGGCATTTGGTAAGCTTGCATTGAATGTAGGAGTTGGGAAGTAATGTTGCAGTTGTAAAGGGCATCAGTTAGCCCACTATTGGAATACTGCATGCAATTCTGGTCTCCCTGCTTTACAAAGACTTTGCCAGGTTTGGAGAATTTGAGCTATAGGGAGAGGGTGAATAGACCTCAGCTATTTTCCCTGGAGCGTCAGAAGCCAAGAGGTGACCATATACAGGTTTATAAAATCATGAGGGGCATGGATAGGGTAAATAGACAAGGTATTTTCCTGGGTTGGGAGAGTCCAAGAATAAAGGGCATGGGTTTAACATGAGAGGGACTTAAGGGGCAACTTCTTCACGCAGAAGGTGGTGCAAGTATGGAATGAGCTGCCTGACGAAGCGGTGGAGGCTGGTACAACTACAATATTTAAAAAGGCATCTAGATGGGTATATGAATAGGAAGGGTTTAGAGGGATACGGACCAAATGCTGACTTATTTAGGATATCTGGTAGGCATGGATGAGTTGGACCAAAAGGAACTGTTTCTGTGCTGTATATCTATGACTTTATTTTTAAAGCTTCGAAAACGAAACAGGGTACCTCAGCCAACTGGCTTCCTTGTACGTCAACTGGGACTTTTAAGAAGCTCAATGGATCCTTAGTTATTATTTACATAGGGTGGGCAGTGCCCACCCATCCTCAATATTAAGGGGTCGAGTTCACAACTGAATGTAAAAGTGGCTAGACACCCACCCTATTTTAATATACTTGGTCGGGGTATTTAACAATACCCAGCCCACTGTTTATCACCTTCTACATTTTTGAACAAAGCTATTCAATTGTTAACCCACCAGCTCTCCAGCATAACTTCCACGTGCAAAAGGACATTTGAAAGATTTTAAGTCACCTCTCAAAGACAATAACCAGCAATTCCCACATCCTGAAGATAAAACAATTTTTTTTGTTATTTCATCCTGTTGCCCCTCAGCATTTTGCTTGCTCTGATTGAAGCTTTGTATATCTTTCACTTCAGAGAGCCATCATCTTTTTCAGTACTATTTCCTTAACAATTGTTCGACCTATTCAATTCCAATTCCTTTCCTTGTACTCTTTTATTCTCATTACCAGAGTGTTTTATGCAAATCATTCATTATGTATCTCAGCCAAGTACTCATTTTTTCTTTTCCTCATCATTATGTCTTTCTGTTACTTCTTTGAATTTTTAAAAGTGCTTTACAAACTCCCTTCAACTTGCATTCCAGGCTGTCACCTTACTCTTCTGTTCCCTCTTCCCCTTAATATTTTTGTATCCCTTCTACATTCAGGATAATCTCCTTTTGTATTATTAGTGTGGATTTAAATTTGCCTGCGACAGGAACTCACTGGTGCATCACCATTATTTGTTACACATAGGAATCAAGAGCAAGTTATACTGACTGCTGAAGAAGATGAGGTGTAGCCTGGCATGGTGCAGCAAGACAGCTTTCTAGAAGATCGTGCCAGTCCAGTGGACATTGAAATAAAAACAACTGCCACATGCTCCTTTTTATTTTCTGGCTGCGTGGTAAACCTTTCAATCTTTTTCCTACAAAGACATTAAAAATATAAATTGAACAGAATGAATTCCGTAAACTTTTAAAGGAAAACCATAAACCTCTAGAACATTCTCCTGTTAAAGCTGAGATATCAAGTCGAAATCCTCACTTCTGTGAGCAAATGTATTACTTTACGTTTGCAAGTTGTTAGAAAAGGGAGGCAAGCATTACTTATATTTCAAAACATTAACACGCCATGCAAGTTGCCTCGGAGATATGGTCAAGTTTCTTGTGCAGCTATTTTCCAGTGTAATGTGACACCAAAGTACTGTGTGTTCTCTATTACATGCTCAGCAGTTCAATCTCTTGTTAGTCCCTCCACTTTTCAAATCATAAGATTCCCTGCGCTAACAAATGGCCTAGTTGAAGCTTCAATCCTGTAGAATTATTGTTCAGAGTATTCAAAAACCCTAAGATTTTCACACTGTGAGCAAGTCATATTAAATTTCAAGCTTATATACACTTAATGCACTAACAATAATAAAGCAACTTGGATGTCACAATTTAACTTTAACCATAACTACATATAAACTTGGACAGCCCAAAAAAAAAAACCAAACACCATTTCCCTGCTATTTAGTTTCATGCTAAATACAGACGTCTCCAAAATGACATTCTCCCACAAAAAATTCGATGTATTATTTGCCTATTTTCTTTCCAGTCCCTATTGATACTGCTTGTATCAAAAGAAAAAGCAGTCAGGAATTAATTCCTAATGTTAAATCAACTCCAAATCATTCCAAAATATGAGCCAATTAACTCAAGCAATACAGAAACTGATAGTTGTGCAATTTCTGCTTCCTCCTTATCCACAATGTCACTAAGATAAAGAAATTTTCTAAGGTCACGGCAAGAAGTTCAGCACCTCAGCCAAGTAGCCATTATTCGTGAGCAAGCTCATTAATTGATCGTTCTTGGTGGCATCACAGACAAAGAAAATTCTGTTCTTAGATGATGCCTATACAGACATTTTCCAGCTAAAGTTACTGAATAGCAAACATGACCAAATTCCCCTTCTCCAGCTAAGGAACAAAGATCCCGATTGTAACAGACCACTATATTGAAGATCCAGTAACTCAGCAGAGACTGGAATTCAATCCTGAATTTTCTGACTGTATGAATCAATTAAAAGGAAAAGACACTTGAATGAGCAACTGGATGCTTGGAGGGGAATGCAGAAATGCAGGGTGACTGTTGATGAACTGAACAAGAAAGAAGAAACCACGTTCTATTGCAATTTAGAAACAGTAAGCAAATTACCTGCTTTTGCATTGGCTGCAAGTATCTCTGTGATCCAGCCCGTAACAT
Source organism: Ginglymostoma cirratum (assembly GCA_024137785.1). Lineage (NCBI taxonomy): Eukaryota > Metazoa > Chordata > Chondrichthyes > Orectolobiformes > Ginglymostomatidae > Ginglymostoma > Ginglymostoma cirratum. The sequence goes on along the minus strand of JAHRHZ010000016.1, from coordinate 35,468,680 downwards.
ACTGTATCCTCAGGCCCGAGGTGTCACAGCAAAGCTTCAGTTCAGTAAACAGCTTTTCTAGCAGCACTGGTGTGAAATATCGAGAGTGGAGGCACTTAAGAAGAGGCTGCCAGAAGCGACAGAATGTTCGAGGAATTCCAGGATTTGACAAATCTACAAACTCTCCTTCGACAAAAAGCATTGTTAGTGTGACATAAAATTGAAAAATCATAAACTTAATATATAGATTAAAGATATATAAAATGAGGCAATGAGGCACATCTTAATTTTGCACTGTTTTCCTGCTCTTCATTCTAACACTGGGTTTGTATAAATTTAGGGGAATTCTTTGAAAGTACCATAGAATATTCTATCATAAAATGTGAAGGACATGAAATAAATGACTTATAGTAATAATCTGCATGTATGTATTACTCATTTCAAGATATAGAAAAAGTTTAAGCATCAAAAAGATGTACTCAATTCTAAACAATTTACATAATAGACATTTTACAAGCCAAACAATTTAACATAAGAAAAGCAAGAAGAAAGTTTTGCCAACACAACACTATTACATTACCAACAAACAAAACTGAAATCTGTTCATGAAATCTGTTCATGAAATTTTGTTCCCTGTGCACATCATCCTATAGTACTGAACCAAATAAATCAGTCTTTAAAACCTTTGTAGTTGGTACTTTATGGAAAAAAACAGAGCTCCAACCTAAACATAATGGACATCCAGGCTCACATTTTCAGGAAATATTATTAGACAAAGATCAGGAGCAGAAGACCTGATTGGTTTTCTTCTCTGTAGTTCAGAACTTTAAACTCATCAGTAATAGTAATTAGCAAAGAACAGCACAGACTGTCTTCTTCTAAACAGCATAAATGTTAATGACATTGTATCATACCTCCACCCACTGAACCGAAGTGGGGGCAGCCACTAAAGTAGTTCAGACCACTGAGTTGGTGTCAGCATTCTGTAGAATAATTCAATCAATTCCATTCCCTGTTATACACCAGAACCCAGATGTTTACTTCCGTCATCTAATTTTCTTCTAGAAATCATTAATTACCTCTATTTCAACCAGATGTGGCCTGCATTCTGTTCTGTTACCCTGACATACTTGTGTAAGGTAAGATTCGTCTGCATAGCAGGCAAAAATACTTTTCACTGTATCTGGTTACATGTGATCCTAACAAACCAAATCAAAACAGGAGTTCCTTCAGCATGCTACATTTGTTGTAGATTTTCAGTATTTGCAGTATTTCACTTTTGTTTAACTTCCTCTTCATTTCCACAGTCAATTCACTGCATTTTGTTTGTTTTTTGGCTGAAGCACATAGCTGGCATGCATCACATACATTTTTTTGTTTCATCACGTCCAACATGCTATCCAAGGAGTCTTGGTTTTGGCTCACCCCTTTAGATACATTCCAACTAGGAACACCTTCCCCTTAAAAGATCACCCATCATTGAGTTACAGCATTTCCTATCAGTCTTTGGTCCCATGTCTACCTTGGAGACAGCCCTTCTCATTACATTGAAGCCTGTTCTCTTACAAAAGATTGGTTTAGGTAGTTTCTTGATCTACTATACTGCAAACCTAAATCTTATTAGACAATGATCATGCTCAACCTCTATGGGCATTTGGCCCACCACACTCCTCAGCATCAGATGCAGCAATAACTCCTCAATAACGTTTGCAAGAACACACTGGTCTCAGAAGTACTGCTAAACAAAGTTCCGAAATTCTTCTGTCTCCTTTTTATTTAAGTTAATAAATAGCACAACTCAATATTTGTGCCTTCCCTGTTGATTGCTCCCCTATTCTGCTCTCTCTCATTATATTTGAGGCTAAATAAATCTCAAAATGGTTAAAACACACTTTACTCTTTCACAACGCTAACCAAATTGGTCTGGTCTCGTCTCTATCCTTCATTTTGTATTGCTTACTTATAAAGTACTCTGTCTTCACCATTTAATTCGCATTTCCATTGTTGGCAAAACATCATATTCCTAGATAGCTATTTAAACTTGTAGCTCACCAATCATCAATTAATTTCTGACAGAATTTAGTGCATATTTCGCATTAATGTAATACTATGCTCCTATTTTAGCATAATATGTAATTAAATCTATTGTGTTACCTGGGCAGTCAATGTTTAAAAATTTCAGCTGCTCCTCCGTTGGAATAAGGAACCCATCATCCAGAAGTATATCCACCACCAGCTCTCTGTAAAGTTTCAAAAAACTATGTTACAGACATAATTTCCATTAAGTCAAATTGTTCAGAGGAAAAAGGAAAATTTCTATAAACTGACCATGTCTCTTGTACAAAGTGAAATGGGTGGCATGCCACAAGACAATTACCCTGATCACACACAGAAAACTACGTGGGCTACCCAACATATTTTCCTTGCAATTCTAAAAGGCAGAGCAACACAATCAGACCATCTCATTCATTTTAATATAGACACAGAAACACAAATGCAACTCAATTTCTAACTTTCACAGAGCGCTTTACATTTTTTTGAAACAAGTAGAATCTAAAAACCATTCTAGTCTGTTCTAAATATTTTAACAAGTCTTTGATGAATCACTTTGGGATTCACTCTACATCAGATCATTCCTTGGCAGGCAAGGCCACGTACCAGTGATGAGTTTTTGTCTCATCCAAAATCTCCTGCGCTTCTTATCTTCACTGATCTGTCCTTTCTACTGCAAAACCTGCACAGGAACAATTTCTGGTAGATTTTTTAAGAACCTGCTTCAACATCAGGATCTATTCTAGAGTGCCAAACACCACAACTCACACCAATTGTGCGCTCTAAACAGCCTACACCCAATGAGGACAACGCTACAATTAGCTTTCCGTATAGTTTCTCTTCTCTGCTTTTCATCCCCATTGCAACCTCAGTTCACATGGACATCTCCTGCAAGTGAGCTAATGTTATATCTAGGAAATCAATTATCCCTCTTTCGCGTTATTCAATGCTTCCTTTAAGAGTAAAGAGTAAGAGTCATGACAGAATACAGGTATCGTATTGTGGAATCAGACCATTCGGCCCAGCAAGCCCACACTAACCTTCAGAAGAGCGTCCCGTCCAGACCCAGACCCCTGCTCTATTGCTGTAACCCTGCATTTCCCATGGCTGATGCATCTAATCTACGCATCCCTGAACACTATGGGTAATTTAGCATAGTCCAAAGATGTGCAGGTTAGGTGGATTGGCCACGCTAAATTACCCACAGTGTTCAGGGATGTGTAGGTTAGATGCATTAGCCTTTCCACCAGCATCCACATCCAGAGGATCATTAGCTGCCATTTCTACAACCTCCATTGGGATATCACCACCAGGCACATTCCCCACTTCTCCCTAGTCAGCCTTCCAGAAGGTTTATTCCCAGAGGGACACCCTGGTGCACTCCTTCACTCCCAACAACCTTCACAGCCGCACTGCACACATCTTCTGCAACCGCAGAAGATGTAACATCTGCCTGTTTACTTCATCCATCCAAGGGCCCAAGCACACTTTCCAGGTGGAGCAGCACTTTACCTGCTCTTCACTCAATCTCGTTTACTGCGTTCACTGCTCACAATATGGTCTCCTCTACATTAGGGAAACAAAGTGTAGATTGGGTGAACACTTAGCAGAACACCTATGTTCTGTCCACATAAAAAAAAAAAAAAGACCCTGAGCTTCCAGTTGCCTGCCACTTCAACATGCCACCCTGTTCCCTTGCCAACATCTGTCTCAGGCTCGCTGCAGTGTACCAGCAAAGCTCAGCACAGGCCAGAAGAACAGCACCTCATTTTCCACTTGGGAACTCTACAGCCTTCTGGACTCAATATCGAATTCAACAATTTTAAGTCTTGGAGCACCTTCTCCCAAGTCCTTACCCCCCAAACCTCACACACCAGGCTTTGTATCATATGGTCTGCTATTGCACACAACTCATTGTTAGCCACGAATAGTCCCCATTAGAAGCCATTCATTCTCCTAGGCTAACCGTTATCCACTCTTGTCTCTCCAACTATTCTTCTCTCTCTTTGGGCTCTATCGTTTACTCCTCACCCCTTCCCCTACCCTATCTTCTGCATAAAAACTAACCTTTTCCCAGTTGCCATCAGTTCTGAAGAGTCACTGGAGCAGAAACGTTAATTATGATTTCTCTCTATAGACGCTGCCAGACCAGCTGAGATTTTCCAGCAATTTCCGTTTTTGTTTCTGATTTCCAGCATCCATCATACTTTCCGTTTATAAATTCGGTTTGAGAGAATTTGCACTGTACAATTTGGATTAAACGTTTTTATATTATAACCGGTAACCACATTTCAAGGTGTTTCATTGGCCGTACAGTGCACTGAAACACATGTTGGTTCTGAAAGGCTCTAAACAAATAAGTCTTTCGCTCTTTGTTAGTGATTTGTTTAGTGAAAATGAATGCAATTTTCCAATTTGACAGTCAGAATGTCATAATTATTTCCCTTACTGCATTGAAAGGTACCGGACAAGCCCCCATATATTGTGGCAAGTCTACATATTTTTCTGTTATTTTTCTGTAGGATGTAGTGCATGTGATTTGCTGCTAAACTGGGATTCCCCCAAGATAACTTCAAGAGTTATTTTACTAAAAGTGTGTACAAAGGCCATCACAGACTTAAAAGAAATTTATTACCTGTAGAGGCAGTATGCAAAGCTACCTTTAGATTGTACATATAGCAAAGAGCAATGGGGCAGGATGACACAGACTCCTTAACCAATATTACTAATGAAATTCACGTTGCAGGTTAACAAAAGGTTCAGTGGTTTCAACTAAGCAACAAAAAAGGAAGTTCTTTACCACCGCAAAATACATGTAAAAGCCAGAGGTTAGCTAAACAGTAAGATTTTTTTTCCATTCTACCATATTCTTCTGAAGGGCAAACTGAAGTTACATGAAGGGGAATGCCAAGAGTAAACATTTTGTAAGTGCATCTTAATGCAGTGACAAATTTAGTACTTTATAACCAGCATAAGGAAGTTCCCCAATATACATACCACAACTGTAAAAGAAAAAGCCCAGACGTATAATGGATTATTTATTCTCCTTGCAACTAGGGGCGTATCTGGAGAACATGAGCTGTATGACACTTGTGTCAAGTATTGTGGTCTTAAGCTTGTCAGTGTTTGTGTTAGAAATTGGAGATTAATTGAAATCAGTATCAGAGTAGCATATATTGTCACAGGAGAAATGGTACTATAAATGGACTTTCAGACCAAAGTTGAATTCTGAAAATAAACAGAATTCAAACAGAATGTTTTTCACTTTTGATCAGGGAAAAAGAAAAGAAAAGCTGATTAGCACATTTGGGGTAATGAATTACAAACACCTAGGCAAGTATATCTTATTGATTGATACGGTAAAGCAGTTTTTGGACTTACAGTTGTCTTATCTGATCATTTGGTATTTGGAAATTTCTGGTGGATTAGTGGTGAATTTGATAAAAATATTTTCCTTATTCATCTTCTGTCATCCTTGAAGCCCTGACTTTGTTTGCCCTACCTTTCTTGGTGATGGGAATGTGTGTCAACTACATTCTCTTTAAAGACAGGCTATTTTTCAATTACAATTTTGCCCATCAATTTTTGATTTCAATTTACTCATGACAGGTCTGCTTTCACACACTGAAATCACTCTTTGTGAACTAATTAAACTCTGGACTGCTCCCTGCCCTTTGCGTTATGATATCATGATCTTCTGTCTAAAAATAGTGCCCCAATATTTATTAATTTTTTCAATGCTGATCCAAGGCCTCCTTCCTTATTGGACAGTAAACATGATGTAGGAAGATTTTCTGAATACACTTCAGAAATTCTCACCCTTTCTGTCCTATACACAATTTAATATTGACTGGAATACAAATAAACTAAAGTCCACCATTATAACTTCACTATGTTTCCAAATAGTCTTACCAAGCAACTATCTTAAGACAATGTGTGCATCTTTTTCACAGAACGATGAGTTGCAAACTTGTGGTTGAAGCAAAACAGGTAACAATAAAAAAAAAATACGAGCAGCAAGAAAGAAAAAAGGAACCGAAGGGACCAAAAACAATTAAAATAAGAGGTAGTACAGAAAAAAAACCTCACAGGAGATAACTAGTTTAAGGAAAGCAATCATAACAGTCTACTGAAGAGATCATTTCTCTTGAAAAATCCCTTAGAATTAGTGATACCTACAATGTTGACATTTAGCCTGTGCATAAGTCGTGAGCTCAATTAAAATAGGAAATAAAACCAAACCCTACAGATTAAAATAAAAGATAAAGCAAGTCACCACAGGTCCCCAGGAATGCTTAAGAACCAAAAATTAAAATACACGATTGAAGGGAATCAAATAAAAAGCAGAAACGTTAACTGTCTCTCTTTACAGGTATTGCCCGACAGATTGAATATTTCCAGCATTTTCTGTCAATATTTCAGATTTTCAGTATCTAGTGTTTGCTTTTGTTTTAAAATCATCTTAGCTCAAATAAAGCTTCATATATATATAAATAATTTGAAACTGGTGGGGCGTTACAGGAACAGGGTGCAACAGGAGGCATTGTACAGTCTAGTAAAAGTTTCCAATCCCACCCTGTTCAAGATAGTCAACTGCAGCTGCAGAACTTGGTCTTTGCTAACCTGATCATAAAACATCCATTTTAATGTACCTGTTCTCCAAAGCATGTTTTTTAACTTGTGATAAAATCCATTCAACTTCAGGAGTTGGAGTACTCCAGAATCTCTTTGCTTTGGAAACTAACTTCTGCTCCATCAAAACCTAGGAAATTAAAAAAAGAATAATTTCATGCGCACTGTTAATTTGCAGCGAGATTCAAAATCAATGTGCTCAACATGCAACCGTATGAATTAAGAGCAGCAATACGCCACTCAGTCCCTCTGGCCTGCTCCACCATTCCATACAATTATGACTGATCATGAATGGTCCACATTCCCACCTATTCTCAACTGCCCCTTCTTTACCAACAATCTATTTACTACGTAAAAATATAGAAAGACCCTGATTCCCCTGTGTTTTGCAGAAGGGAGCTCCAAAGATTCAACTTTCTGTAGAAAAAAAAAATTCCTTATTTCTCAAATAGATGGGGATGTCTCATTTTTGTAAACAGTGACCACCCAGTTCTAGCAGTTCCCACAGGAGTATTTTTTTCACACCCATCCTGTGAAGATCCCTCAAATCACATTTCATTCAAGTCACCTATTATTCTTGTAAATTTCTGCAGATAGAAAGCCTAGTCTGCCCAATCTTTCCTCATAAGACGAGCCATTCATTCGAAGTATTGGTCTAGTAAGTTAAAAATCTGGTTTATTCTTTCCTGAACTGCCTTCCTTACAATCTTCATTAAATAATAACAGCAAAACGACACACAGTATTCCAGATGTGATGTCACTCCCAATGGCCAGTATAACTTCGCTCCTTTTATATTCAGTTCCTTTTGCAATAAACAACATTATATTAGTCTTAATTACCTGCTGTACCTGCATACTAACCTTTTGCAATTTGTCATTTAAACACCCAGATCCCTCTGCATCCCACAGCTCTTTAAACTGTCACCTTGATTCATATTATCCATTTTATTCTCATTACCAATTTCATATTTCCCTCATTATACTCTACTTACCAGATCTTTAGCAACTCAATTAACCTATCTTTAGCTCTTTGATCCTCCCTAAGCCCTTGTTACAACTTATTTTGCAACCTTTACATGCATCATCAGCAATTTTAGCAACCATACTTTCAGTGTCGTCATCCAAATCATTTACATAAGTTCTAAAACGTTGAACCCTAGCACTAATCCCTTTGGCACACAACGTCTTTTGTCCAACCAACCAAAAAAATAAGCTGTTTTCTGTTAGTGAGCCAATCATAACACACACTAATATCACACACTACATGGGTGGACTATTGCAAGCCTTCAACTGCCAACCACTACTCTTCAACTAGAGAAAACCATCTAATTCTAGGTAGCAGACTTCAAGAACAACTTGGGGACATAAGAGAAGGGAGCAAAAAAAAAAAAAAAATTCAAGAGAACGGATGATGGCATTAAGAATCAAAGTAAAAACAGAAACAATGTAACCAAGCATTAACAGAAATATACATGACTACTGTTGGATTTCACTCAGTAAGATTTTTTGTAACATCTATTAAGTTATCAACTTTCATTACCCTCTTGTTTAAATAGCTCAGTGTCCACTGCCTGGGCTTGGGTGCCACCAGACAGAGATATGAGATATCAGTTGCTTGTGCTCCAGCGTCAGTGCCATCAACAGGTGAGGAGAAAGATAAAAAGCACCAAGACAATCATAAAATTTGATCTGGAGTTTAAGATCCAAGACCAGCTGCTAAGTTTGCATGATAATTTGGCCAAGAATCATCAATATTTTGTTTAAATCAATTAAGTGAGACATTCCACATACTCATTAACAAAAAAAGTCACAAGATTCAAATGTTTTGGACAAACAATAACTTTATTATACAAAGTTAAAACAGCGAAACAATCTGCAACATATATTTACACACAATTTATCTCCAACATCCAGAACTAACTGGAAGTAAAAATGGGAAAGAGATGAACTGTATTTGAACATTCCATGGTTTATATCAAGTAGCAAATGCAATCAAGTCAGATCATATCGATTTCTCGTCAGCCCTTCAGGTATTAGTCACATTCCAGGTCAGCAAATCTCTTTCAAATTTTTATGAGAATCCAATTTTTTTCTTTTTCAAAGGCGCAGCTTCAGAACTCCTTGAAAAGACCACTCCATCACAGATTGACACAACAGCAGCTCACACTCTAGTAGTTCCCTAGCTCAATTGGGACCATTTCTTCCTGGAAGCCGCACTCCAGCAAAATCTCTCAGACGATTTCTGCTCGTCTGCTGACCGGTAACTTCACCAAATTAGTACTGCTCCTGTTTCTCTGAGCTCCTATCTTGCTCAGTAGCAGATAGCCAATGCTGCTTGTGGGTTTTTTCACTGTCACTCTCAGCTGCAGAATCACAGAAGGCCCATGCCTCCCACCAAGCCAACACAGTTTCCAGGGCTCTTCCTAAACCCTAATACTTCAGCAATTCCTGGCTCCCCAGAATTGTCCCGGAGTACTAACAGCTCAGAAATTAGTACAGCAGCATTTTTGGGATGAAGCCATTTCTCCCTTGTAAGATGAGGCAAAAATTCCCATCAGTTTATGGACATACCCTGTGAAGGCACAAGTTGAGGAAATTACATTGGATTAAATTCACTGAACTTTTGGGACTGCAACTAAGCCAGAAAAAGGCTAGCTGGGACAGACTGGGAAATATATAAAAACAGAAGTTGCTGGTAAAGCTCAGCAGGTCTGGCAGCATCTGTGAAGAAAAAAATCCGAGTTAATGTTTCGGGTCCAGTGATCCTTCCCCAGAACTGGGCTTTCCAGCAACTTCTGTTTTCGTTCCTGATTTACAGCATTTCTTTCAGTTTTTAAGAGAGAGAAACATAAAAGCCCAGGGCAGATATCTGGAACAGGGAATAGCTTGCAGAGACTAAAGGAATACCCCCATTCATGCCCCAGCTTAAACAATGGAAGCCAGACTGCAGGAAACAAACAACTTCAGACCTTCTGGAGCATACAGAGGCACAAAGCCATACGATTTTCCAGACAGTGCTCAGGCACAGAAATACTGCATATTACACACCATTGCACTACATGCAAATCTGTTCCACATACGGATGCAAAGACATTCACAACATTATTCAAACCTGAACGAATACCCATCCAAGGGTAATACTGGACATTCCAAGACCATTTGCCTCAATCGAAAAACCATTCACACCTGCTCCAGTGATCAGGGACCTCATTCAGCCCCGAGAGGAGGAACAATAGCTCAACAGATTTGGCGGCAATAAGGGGGCCTGCAGTCAGGTATATCTGGAGACCCCGAGCCTAGCACGGCAGTAAAGGAAGAGGAGAAACAGAAGAAAGAAAGTGAGAGAGATATCGGCAACACGCCCCCATACCAACATGGTATGTGCTTGGAGGTGGGCTCCGCGAGGAGAGTCCGAGTAAGAAACAGGCCCCACCTCGCGAAGGAAAGCAGTTCCCACAACCACTTAATACCAGCAACTAACCACGAACCTCTACTCAACGTCCAGAGGCAAAGGCATCCAGAGACACAAGATACCAATCGGGGCAAAACCAGCAATATCCACTACCATCCAAGACAACAACCTGCTCGCAAGGACCACCAAGAGAAGAAAGGAAACCCAAGGTCTGGTCCCATGCATCTAACCACATCAGCAGACACTGCCAGACTGACTGTAACCAGTACTTGCCACCCTTCGCAGAGTCCCAGCTACAGCGAGACACTACGGACAAGAGCCAGTCAAAATCGTGTTTTCACACCAGGGGTGAGCCTAAGATCATCCAGACCCTCCAACCCAGCTTGGCTAGTCTTAGGCAGGGGAAGGTGGGGCTCGGGAGGGCTAACGCTGTAGGGCACCTCTCAGGAAGGGAAGTGGAATAGGACTCTGGGTCGGCAAGTATTCTCTCTCTCTCTCTCTCTCTCTCTCTCTCTCTGTTCCCCCGTTAGAATAAATAACAGCCACCCACTGTGTCTATGTACCCACTGTATCAAGTCATGGCTGCAAGGTTCAGCTGGGGATTAAATTAACTGGGAGAAAGATCTCAGTCAAGAATAGGCAGATTTTCAATATTCACTTTGTTTTCTGTAAATATACTCAATTTGTTTGTTTGTTCAATAAATTCAGAGTTTTCTTTGCCTCTGAAGCAACCATCTCCTGTGTTTTCCACCACACACACTCCACTCACATAAGCCCATGGTCAGAACCAGGGAGTTGGTGAACAATAAACCAGGGAGCACTCCCTACACCCTCCACCCAAATATGTTCAGTAACACGTGACATGATCCAAGTGACCTTTAAAACTCTAACAAACCCACCGTTATTGCTAGACATACAGAACTTAATAAGTACATTGGAAGTCAAACATAGAAAATCCTTGGGACCGTCTGTACCCTAAAGTTCCAACATTCAGGCATTCCTGGCTTACACAATACATTCTGTGTACGAACAACAAAGATTTCATCAAAAGCAGTAACAAGAGATGTTGCACGTTATGCAATTGGTCACCGAGACCAATAAATTATAATGTGGTTTTAGTTCATAGAGATAAATTCAACCCTTTTGGTTTTTGATAAAGCAAACAAAGGCAAGACTTATACAATTAAAAGTCAGGCCTTACACAGTATTGTAGAACAGAGACACCGAGGGATTCAGGTACATAATTCTTTGAAGTTTGCATCGCATATAGGTAGAGTAGTAAGAAGACACTTAGCATTCTTGCCTTCATTGCTCAGACCTTTGAGGTATAAGAGTTGGGATGTCATGTTGAGGTTGTATAGGACATTGGTGAGGCCTCTTCTGAGTACTCTGTCCAGTTCTGGTCTCCCTGTTACAGGAAGGATATTATTAAGATGCAGAGGATTCAGAAAAGATTTACCAAGATGTTGCCAGGAATAGAGAGCTTGAGTTATAAGGAAAGGCTGGATAGGCTGGTACTCTTTTCACTAGAGCGTAGGAGGTTGAGAGGTAACCTTATAGGGGTTTATAAAATAATGAGTGCCATAGATAAGGTGAATGGCAGTTTTTTTCCCTAGAGTGAGGGATCTCAAGACTAGGGGACATATTTTTGAGGTGAGAGAAGAAAGATTTTAAAAAGACAAGAGGGGCATTTTTTTAAAAAAACAGAGGTTCCTGTTGAATGAACTGACAGGGGAAGTGGTGGATGCGAGTACAGTTACAATATTTAAAAGACATTCAGGTAAGTACATGAATAACAAATGCTTGAAGGGAAATAGGCCAAGGGCAGGCAGGTCAGGAGAGTTGGGATTATGGTCAACATGGACTAGCTGGACTGAAAGGTCTGTTTCCGAGCTGTATGATTCTATCACCCCCCCTATTCAGCATAAAGTTAAATGAGGTAGAATAATTCATCGACATAGAATGCAAGAGACCGTCTGTAGTTAGTGCTGCATGAAGGACAGCGCAGTTTCTTCCCAGGTTTGTACCCTTCTAAACAACGAAAACCAAAAATTCATCCAATCACACAAATCATCGACAGAGTGCACCAAATCTTTATTTTACTGCATTTTTTGCGTAGAATTCGAGATAAACATCCAAATACTCAAACCAGCAAACACAATAATTCAATGACTGTATTACATTCCATATAGGAGTGGAATTAGGCAATTTGGCCCAGCAATTCTGTTCCACCATTCAATCATAGCCAATACGTTTCTCAACTCACTTCTCCCCATAATCTTCAATCCCCTTACTAATCAAGAACCTACCAATCTCGATCTTAGATACAGTCAAATGACTCCGCCTCCATGCCCTTCTGCACCAATGAGTTCCACAGATTCATCCCCCTCTGGCTGAAGATAATCTAGTGCCTTGTATACGTTTATCAAGGCCACCCTATTGCTGTCTTTCATTCCCTTTGAGATAAAAGGTCAATAGTCCATTTGCCTTCTCTGAATTTGCCCACTGAATTTGGGTGCCAGTTTTTTTGCAGTTTATGCACAAGGACCACAAAATTCCTCCGTGCTGCAGCTGTCTACAGGCTTTCTCAATTAAAATAATATTCAATTCTACCATGACATGGATATATATTGTAAATTACTGTGGCCCAGCACAGATTCCTGGAGCACTTCATTAGATACAGTTTGCCATTATGAAAATCCTCCATCCGCTAGCCAATCCCCTATCCATGCTAAAATATTACCACAACACTACGGACTCCTATTTTGTTAAGTGGCCTCACATGAGTTCCTTATTAAACACCATTTGGAAATCCAAATACATTATATCTACTGCTTCCCCTTTATCCATCCTGCTTCTTACCTCTTCAAATTTGTCTAACATCGCTTTCCTGTCATGAACACCTACTGGCTTTGCTTTATCCTGTTAGGCATTTCTAAATGGTCTGTTATTACATTCTTTATAACACTCCAGTACTTTCCCAATGGCTCAGTTACCTACACTTTTGTTCCATCCCGTTTTGAATAAGGTGTAACAATGGCAAATTTTGAATCCTCTGGGATTTGCCACAATCTAGTGATTCCAAAAAGATTTCTAATCGCACATCCACTATCTCCGTAACAACTTTGTTTAAAATCCTAGGACCAGGGGAATTATTAGTCTACAGTCCCATTAGTTTCCCCCTAATTTTTCTTAGTGATAGTTACTGTGTTTATTTCCAACCCCATGTTGCCCCTTGCTTGTTTTGTACTTTGGAATGCTATTAATGTCCTCTACACTGAAGACTGATGGAAAGTGTTTATTCAACTCCTCTGGTATTTCCTGGTTCCCATTATTTCCCCAATCTCATTCTCTAAGGGGCCTATGTTCTCTCTGGCCTCAGTTCTCCTTTTTATATATTTAAAGAAGCTGTTACTATCTATTTTTACATTACTTGTTAATTTGCCCTCAGTTTAATTTATTCCTTTTACTTTGTCACTTTTGTTAGTTTTTAAAACTTACCCAGTCCTCTGGTTTACCACTAATCGTTGCCACGTTGCATGTCTTCTCATTTAATTTGACACGATCCTTAACTTAGTTGGTTATTCATGATCGGTTTATCCCCTTTCTAGAGATCTTCTTCCTCACTGGGATCTCTCTGTGCGGAGTCATAAACTATATTTATAAATGCTTTGGACAAGATTGTTCAAACTGAAGAACTGCATCCTTTGCATTACCACTAACTTCACAAATAAACAAAAATAAGAGTAACAGATCATTCTGCCTCTCAAGTCTGTTCTGCCATTCACTCTGATCTGTCTACTTAGAATTCACTATTCTCATCTACCCCCAATAACCCGATTCCCCTGCTCACAGGAATCTATCCAACTCTGCCTTAAAAATAATCAACGACCCTGCCTCCACACCCTTCTGAGGCAGAGTATTCCAAATTTGCACAACCCTGGGAAAAAGACACTCATCTCTGTCCTGAGAGGGCACTACCTATTTTTAAAAGCAATGCCCCGTTGTGCTGGAATGACCTACAGAAGGAAGCCTCCTTTCCATGTCCATTTTGTCAAATTCAGGATCTTGTACAATTCAATCAAGCTACTCTTCACTTTTCTAAACTCCTGTGGAAACAGGCTGAGTTTGTCCAACCTATCCTTATAAATACACACTAATTCCAGATTTTAATCCAGTAAACCTCCTTCAAACTACCTCTAATGCATTTATATTCTTCCTTGAATCAGGAAACTAAAAGCGATCATAGTTTTGAGATGTGGTCTCAAAGCCCTGCATGACTGAAGCAATAACAACATTACAAGAAGAATTGAAACTAAATAAAAGACAGCATACCTGATGCAATTCTTGATTGTGTGCAGTAAATGCATAGCAACTTGTTCTGATTTATGCACTACAATACCTGAAACAGCTCAGGGTTTCGCAGTTGTCCTGCGTTTAAGTAATACTGTGCCCGTTCATTCTTTCTGCTAAAGTGAACAACTTCACATTTTCCCATATTATACTTCAGCTGCCAAATTTTTCACTCAACCTATCTATATACTTCTGCAACTTCCTTGTCTTCTTTACAACATATCTTCCTACCTGTCTTGGTGTCATCTGTGAAATTAGGTACAGACATTCATTCCCTACATCTAAGTCATTGTTACAGATCATAAAAAGTTAAGGTCCCAGAATTATCATGAGCTCTTTGAAATGTGCAGCCATAATCTCTTCAAAATGTTTGATTCCAACAGCTTCCCCACAACTGACATCAAGCAAAATGGGATATAGTTTACTATTTCCTACCTCCCTCCTTTCCTATACTTCCGATGGAACCTTTCCAGAATCTACTAAAATTAACAAATTACGTTAGCATGGTCCTGAATGAAGTACATGTTAGGACAGCCTACCATTTAGTTGTTATCAAAATGCCCTAGGAAGACTCAAAAGTCAAATGGACACTGAAGCACACAATTTACTCTAACGAATTTGGTAGCCTGGTTCAATTGGTCGTATTCTCTCAAATCAGTGGAATACAGGCCTCGGGCTCACAACAGAACTACAGCTCATGATTCAGGCTAATACTTAATTGCAGTACTGAGGGAGTAGTACTTTATTTGAAACAGAGTCCTTCAGACAAGAAGTCCCATCTGCCTATTCTAGTTATTTAGCTGGATGCAGAGGATCTCATGACACTATCTGAAGAGTGAGTTCTGCAAAACCTTAAAAGCGAGTTATTTTATTGTCCTGCCAACATGTCATCTCAAATAATTTCATCAGAAACAGAGAAGTTAATCGTGACGTGCATAATTGTTTTCAGGTCTGTTCTACTCCCACTTACCAACACCGGGCCAGATTTTACAGCTGCAGAACATGCAGACTTTATAATGTCACAGCTTCAAATCCAGATTGAGCGCAGAGATGCCTTACACTTCTAACTGGTCACCTTCCTGCTGAACAGCCAGTAGTTGACCATTTGACTTTTGTTTCAATGAGCAAAACAGCAGCAGTAGGGCCAAATGGGTTATCACTTCCCAGAAGATCGGGCTTTACCGTTTCTTGTAAAATGATGTCTCTCATAAATGCTTAAAAAGTACTGTACAAATACTTATTCCTCAAACCGCCTATTTCTCTTTTACTGAAACAAACTCACACATTAATGGGTTTTTGTTTTTGCAAAGGTAAATTACTGGAACTGAACTGGAAACTTAAATCTTCTTCAATTATATACCTGGAATTGTTCTTTCTCAAAGGAAGTCAGCAATTCTCGGGCTTTGTCTGGGGGGGAAGAAGAAGAAGTGGAAGTATTACATTATGGAAGATTTACCTTGGTTTATTAACACCGCAGATTTTTAAAGCAAATGTTTCAACGTGCATCAAAATGTTTGATAGATTAAAACTGTATTACAATATCATTGCTTAAATTCAACAGTCAAATTCAAAACCTGCTATATAATATCCATTGTGGTAAAGAGAAGTTCTTAACATATCTGCAGTTCTGTTCCTTAAGATATTTTATGCTCGTTCTGTAACAATAACTACCAACATCAGTAGTAATATCCACATGAATAGCCCATAAGCTGAATTAGAAGACTTTCCAAGTTGTAGTTTGCTATTTCTTGGTCTAGCTTGTGAGAATAGTCTCTCAGAAAAGTGCTGAAAAGTTTCAGATGCCTATTGAACCTTGCCTAAGATTCCTGTTCATGGCAGGACAGAGGAAAGTTGGGAACACAAGAAGATGAAGATAAACTGAAACATTCTGATACTTTTAGTGGCCAAATCCTGTAAAAGATTCTAAACATAAAATGAAAGTGAGATATAAAAACACCAAAGCCTTCTATGAATCATAGTCAGAAGTCACACGATATCAGGTTATAGTCCAGATTTATTTGAAATCACAAACTTTCGGAGCGCTGCTCCTTCATTAGGTGGAGTGACTGTGCACTATAACCTGATGTTGTGTAACTTCTGACCTTGTCTACACCAGTCCAACACTGCCACCTCCAAATCATGGCTTCTATGAGTCAGTATATTTATCAGTTTACTTGAAACTACACACTTCTTTTGTTAAAACAACTTGATCTTTTGGTCATTGCTGGAAAATTGTTGAAAAGAAGCAAAAAGTGACCATCTCATATTATACCATGGTTCAACTTACCCAAAGCACCTTACCCAAGTGGCCAATAATGATGATGTGTTAGACAGAAAAGATACATTCTATAGATACAACAGGAAGGATGCCGTGACCCTGTTGGGCAAGAAGTAGAAGAGAGCACTTGTAGGCAGATTATGGAAATCTGCAGGACAAGTAAGATTGTGATAGTTGGTGAATGCATTTACCATAGGGTGTATTGGGGGGAAAAAAAAAAAAAAAATCTACTGTGGGGCACAGAAGGGGAGTAATTCCTGCCATGTGTGCAGGAGAACTTTCTAGAATAGTATTTGTAAAGAATTAACTACCTCAGTGATTTCAAGCTTTCCTCACTCTTCGTCAGCCAAAAATTTTTTTGTTGACAGGTATAAAACTGTATTCTCTTCTTTACCCTGCTGGCAACATGCTCAAATCTCCTTGGGCCCCCACCTCACAGCCTGCAGTACTTCTCCCTTTCTTCCCCCCTCCTTTGTGGCTCCCCTCCACTTGGCTCCACCCCATCTCCTTCCCTCCTCAACCAGAAATCTCTTCCTTCTCCAGCATTCACCTTCAGCAACCTCCACACCCAAACCCCCATAAAGTATAATGCTTGCTTTTTACAGTTAGAACACATTGGTACTCACGAATCATCCTTTCTTCTGCATGAAAAATGTACAAGAATAAGAATGCAATTTCAAAGCAAATCTAAGCAGGAATAAGTTATTTGTTACAATAACATGCGATTGGTTAATGATCGTAACAATTATTTATCTTTCATGTACCAACCACTTAACTCCTTCTGTTTCAGTTCTTCCTGTATTTTGGCTTCATCGTCAGCTTCCTCCTCTTCCTGAGAGTCCAAGACCCAATTATCCACAAGATTGTTTCCTAACTGTCGATTCCAGTACTGCTGTCGTAACCACTCCAAAACAAACTCACAACCTTAGGAAGAAACAAAATCCCTGCTCGGTTAATTGACCCGCACTTCCAGTACAGATGGTACAATAAAAAATTCTATCACAAAAATCTTATGGAAATTGCAATTTAATTTTAAAGCTATATTTTCTAGGAGGAAAGTCCTAATAAACTTTCCTTAAAACATTCTTCGGTTGTTCACTATCATGTAAACAATTTGCATTTATATGAAAGACTACGGAACATAGTAATGACTACAGAGATTATAAAATCTTCGTATTAAGTCATACAGGATGCAGAGGACACAAGGTTCAAAATTTGTGGACAATATGACGCATAAGCTTTGTAATCCGTGAGAAGGGCAATGTAAAAATTCAAAAGCGCGTAAACATGGTGGAACGAGCAGACAAGCAGACAGAATTTAATGCAGAGAAGCATGAAATGATTCACTTTGACAGCCAGAACACAGATAGGATAAAACAGAAATGTACAATTCTAAACAGGACACGAGTGAGCACCACACATTGAGAGGAATTTAAAAGCTCTCAGAAAAGATTTGAGAATAATTCTTGGAGTAACTAACTTCAGTTACATGGATAGATTGGAACAGCTGAGACAGTTCTCCTTGAATAGAAGCTTCAGAAATTCAAAATCATAGGGGGAATGGGTACA
Organism: Ginglymostoma cirratum; assembly: GCA_024137785.1. Lineage (NCBI taxonomy): Eukaryota > Metazoa > Chordata > Chondrichthyes > Orectolobiformes > Ginglymostomatidae > Ginglymostoma > Ginglymostoma cirratum. Next base: position 35,450,405 of record JAHRHZ010000016.1, on the reverse strand, counting down.
TTAGAACATTTGTAAAAAGAGAAGAACCGGGGGCACCGGATTTTAGCTGAATGGCAAAAGAAGCAACAAAAGGAAAAACTTTTGCGTAAAATTCAAGATTAGGATCTGATGTGCACTGTCTGAAAGTGTGCTGCAGACACAGTCAATTGAGACACTGATCATTATCTGAAAAGGAAAAGTGCAGGACGACAGAAAAAAAAACAAAACAAGGCTGGCGTGTAGCACTAGTTGAATTGCTTTTGTAGGGGCCAACACCACATGACATCTGTGCTGCAACTATTCTACAATTCTATACATGTTTTAAACTATTTCCTTTGTCCTTTAGTAAATTAACCTTACGGTCAGATTTTACTTAACTGTGGTTGTAACAGACATGATCATCTTCAACAAGAGGAAATTCAACCATCACTGCTTGAAATTCAATGGCATTACCATCTTTGAAACCCCCACAAATAAATAGCGATGACAAGGGGAGGTCAGAGGCTATGGATTTTGAGATGAATGGCAACTCTTATTTTCCTAATACCTGTCCAACGTGTACAAAGCACACATCAGGGTTTTGATCAAGTACTGTCCTTATGTCTAAATGAAGAGTTCCAACAACACTCGAGTTCAACAAAGCAGTACAATTGTTTGGCAACCAATTTAATGTCTTCAACATTTACTCCCTTTAAACCAACACAGAGTGACAGCAGTGTGTGTCACCCACAAACACCTTACCATGGCTCTTTTGACAACAGCATCCAAATCCACGATCTTGATCACCAAGAAGGACAAAAGGCCGTACATGGGCACATCACCTCCTATAAAAGGCTACACACCTTAATTTGTATCTATATTGTTATATGTTCACCATTCACGGGTCAAAATCCTGAACTAACTCCTCCAATAACACTGGAGGGTGTATACATAAAAGGACTTTTTTTCTATTAATTTGTGGGATTTGAGCATCACTCGCTGGCCAGCATTTCTTGCCCATCCCTAGTTGCCCTTGAAAAGGTGGTGGTGAGCTGCCTTCTTGAACCGCTGCAGTCCACCTGCTGTGGGTTGACCCACAATGCCATTAGGGAGGGAGTTCCAGGATTTTGACCTAGTGACAGTGAAGGATTAGCAATATATTTCCAGGTCAGTATGGTGAGTGGCTTGAAGGGGAACTCTGAGGTGGTGGTGTTCCCGTATGTTTGCAGCCCTATCCTTCTAGATGGAAGTGGTCACGGGTGTGGAAGGTGCAGTCTGAGGATCTTTGGTGAATTTCTGTATCTTGTAGATAGTACGCACTGCTGCGACTGAGCATCAGTGGAAAAGGGAGTAGATGCTTATGGATGTAGTGCCAGTCAAGCAGGCTGCTTTGTCCTGGAAGACGTCATGCTTCTCGAGCGTTGGTGGGCTGCACTCATCCAGGCAAGTGGGGAGTATTCCATCACACTCCTGACTTGTCTCTTGTAGATGGTGGACAGGCTTTGAGGAGTCAGGAGGGGAGTTACTCACCGCAGTACTCCTAGCTTCTGGCCTGCTCTTGTAGCCACTCTGTTAATGTGGCGAGTCCAGTTGAGTTTCTGGTCAATGATAACCCCCAGGATGTTGATTGTGGGGGATTCAGTGATAGTAACACCATTGAATGTCAAAGGGTGGTGGCTAGATTGTCTCTTTTTGGTGATGGTCATAGCCTGGCGCAAATGTCGCTTGCCACTTGTCAGCCCAAGCCTGAATATTGTCCAGATCTTGCTTCAGTATCTGAGGATTCATGAATGAACATCGGCAAACATCCCCATTTCTGACCTGATGGAGGGAAGGTTATTAATGAAGCAACTGAAGATGGTTGGATTGAGGACACTACCCTGAGGAACTCCTGCAGAGATGTCGTGGAGCTGAGATGGTTGACCACCAACAACCACAACCACCTTCCCATGTGCCAGGTATGACTCCAACCCGGAGTGCAGTGCTTTAAGTCAACAGCTCATCATAACCTTTTCAAGAGCAATTCGGGACAGGCAATAAATGCCGGGATACCCACATCTCAAACAAAAGAAAACAGAAAATTTTAGTAACTGCTCACTCAAAACACTATCCAACAAAAACAGTACATGTAAGCATACTTTAAAGGGATGTGTTAACAGAAGAACAGTGCCCTCTGCTGGCAATGGTTTGCTATTAATTTCATTTGTCTAAGCAATGACAGATCTACATCTGAAAAGTTAACTTACTTTCCGAAACAGACTAACAAATTTTAATATTCTGGACTAGATATTCTTTTAGACTCAATCTTAACTCAATCCCCTAAGTGAATCTCCAAACACAAGATCGTAACATACACTATCTGCACATCACGTGATGTGGAGGTGCCAGTGTTGGACTGGGATGGACAAAAGCAGAAGTCACACAACACCATGTTATGGTCCACAGGTTTATTTAAAAATCACAAGTTTTTGAAGTGCTGTTGCTTACTCAGGTAAAAGTAGAGAAAGGCACAAAGGCACAGAATATCAGAGATAAAAGGTATTGCAGGTGCTGAAGAATCCGAGATAACAAGCATGGGGCTGGATGAACACAGCGTCAAGTTTTCCTGCTCCTGTGATGCTGCTTGACCTGCTGTGTTCATCCAGCCCCATGCTTGTTATCAAGGCACAGAATATACTGGCTGAAAGATAAGGGCAAGATCAATCCAGGTAATTAAGAATGTCAACAGATAAATACAAAAATGACAGTAGTGTTAACAAGCTGATAACAATTCTTTGCAGATAATAAAGGGTCCCAATAGATTAATACAAATCATGTGAATAAAGTGTCGACATGTAAACAACAAGTAAAGGATGATCTCTGAAGCGATTTAATTACAGAAAGATTAAAGCAGATAACAATTAATACACAAAACGTAGCTTTGAATTTTACAACTAATTACCTGTAGATTTCTAACTAAACTTACTGAGGAAACAGTATTTTTCCCGATTTGTCCAATGCTCCCATAAGGAATAAAAATAAAACTGGTTCTGACTTCAAACCAGGCCTCCTCCTAATTACTTAACCTTTCTTTTAAAAAGCCCTCCATAAAAGGTAACTAACACGCTATGTCACTATTTCAAAATCCAAATTCCAAAACTAAATATATTTTTCAATCACAACTTTCCTATCCAGCTTTGAGTGATCAGCAAATTGACAACAAGGCCTTCTGTCCATTCATCCATCCAAGTCAATGACATAATTTGATTTTATTATTCACTCGTGAGACATCGGAGTCACTGGTTGACTAATATTTATTGTTTGTCCCTAGGTCCCCTTGAGAAAGGGGTGGCAAGTTGCCTTCTTGAGCGGCCACAATTCATTTGCTGTAGGTTGATCCACAATGCCCTGAGGGAGGGAATTCCAGGATTTTAACCCAGCAACATTAAAAGGATGGTGAGTGGCTTGGAAAGGAATTTGCAGGTGGTGGCTTTCCCATGTCTCCACTGCCCTTGTCCTTCTAGATGGAAGCGGTCATGGGTTTGGAGGTGCTGACTAAGGATCATCCACTCAGCACTCGAGTTTGCTGTGAATGCTTCAGCCTTATCTGTTAGACTTGTCCAGCATTGAACATAAGGGCTCTGTGGTGCCTCCTCCTCCTCCAGTCAGTTGTTTAATTGTCCACCACCACTCACATCTGGACGTGGTAGGAGGTACACCTCATGTTGCTCTTGGCATGACTTCCTGCACTCTCCCTTGAACCAGGGGTGATCCCTGGCTTAATGGTAAGGATCAAGAGCTGGAGTACAAGTCTGTTGCTGTTGATGCCACAATCTTGAGTTGCTAGATCTGTTCAAAGTCTGTCCCATGTAGCACGCTAAAAGTGCCACACCACACAACAGGAGGTATTCTCAATGTGATGGTGGGACTTCGTCTCCACAAGGACTATACAGTGGTCACACTTACTGATACTATCATGGACAGATGCATCTGCAGCTGACAGATTGGGAAGGATGAGGTAAAGTATGTTTTTCACTCTTGCTGGTTCCTTCATCACGTCTCAGACCCAGTCTAGAAGCTATGTCCTTAAGGACCCAATCAGAAGTGCCGCTACTAAGCCAACCTTGGTAGCAGACATGGACATTCCCCATCCAAAGTACATTTTATGCCCTTGCCATCCTCAGTGCTACCTCCAAGTGTTGTTCAACATGGAAAAGTACTGATTCATCAGCCGAAGGTCAGTACGTAGTAATCAGCAGGTGGTTTCCCAGCCCATGTTTAATCTGAAGCCATGAGACTTCATGGGGTCCAGAGTCAACTTTGTGGACTCCCATGGTAACTCTTGCCTGACTGTATGTTACTGTGCTGTCATCTCTGCCAGTCTGTTCTGCCTGTTGGTCAGGACAAATCCAGGGATGGTGATGGTGGTATTGGGACACTGAGTCATACCTTAGATAATGAGAATGAATTTGTCGAATTGTTGCTTGACCAGTCTGAGAGACAACTCTCCCAATTTTGGCACTAGATCCAGATGTCAGTGAGGAGGACTTTGCAGGGTCGACAGAGCTGTTTCTGCCATTGTCTTTTCTGGTTCTTCGGTCGATATCAGGTGGTGCATCCAGTTTCATCTGTATTGCCAACAGTTGCAGTTCTCAATGCTGTTCCACATCACACACCACTTGTTATGTCTTGCCAACCTGAAAAAGACAACCCATTTTTGCCTACACAATGCTTCTGTTAGTCTATGCTAAAATGTGAGCTAAGCAATAAGCCTTTTCTTTCCTTAAGTAATCTTTTATCAAATATCTTCTGGAAATCCAGGTACAGTACATCCCAATTCCCCTTTATCCACAACAGATGCTGCTTCCTCAAAAGAACTCCAATAGATCAGTCAAACAGGATTTCCCCTTCACAAAAGCATTTGACTCTGCCTAATTAGTTAGCCAAGTGCCCTACTGCAAGTCCTTTCATATTAGCTTTAACATTTTCCTTACGACAAGGTTGAACTAATTCATCCATATGTTCCTCATTCTGCCTTCCTCCCTTATTGAATAAAGAAGTTACATTCGCTGTCTTTTCAATCTAGTTAAATGAAAATCAATGCATCAACCATCTCACTTGATACTTCTTTTAAGGACGCAGTCCATTAGGTCAAGGTACTTATCAGGTCACAGCTCTGAAAAATTTATTCAGTACCACTGCAATGGCAATTATAATTTTCCACAGTTCTTCCCTCCGTTCCATTTCCTGATTTGTGGCCATTTCTGGGATGTCACTTGTACTCTCTAAAGTGAAGACTGATGCAATATACTTTCCATTTCATCTGCCATCATCTTATTTTCTATCATGAACGGAATTTTCAACAATTTTTTTTCCTTCTTAAAATATTTATAAAACCTCTATTTAAATATTTCCCTTATATTCCAACTGTTTATTCAATATGTTTTTGAAGCCATCATTCTTTGCTGTCTTTTTCTGTGCTATCCAATCCTCTGACTTGCTACCTGCCTCTGTACAATCATGTGCCTTTTCAAGGTTTGACAACATTTTTCGCTGGATGTTGTTCTGTTCCTCGGAACATTTCTGACTTGTTGGAATGCAGTAATTCTATGTATTCTGAAATAGCCCTTTACATGCTACATCACCAGAACATGCTACGCTATGAAACTATCCCAAAAACATTTAATCGTCTGGTCATCTGGCTTTTCCAGTCTATATACAGATTAAAATCTCCCAAGATTATCAATATGCCTTCCTGACAAGATCCAAATATTTCTTCCTTTATACGTCACCATACCATGTGGTTATTGTTAGGGGGCCTGTGTAGTCACTCCCACGTCTTGCTATTTTGTCACTTAGAGTGCAAACCCTAATGACATGGATAAATGAAAAAAAGACAGGCAACATAAAACCTCAAAGTTACCTCTGGAGCTATTCATGATGCTTTCTATATGTAAACAATAAGAGTAAATAATGAACTTCTTAAAATGCTCGGAGATTTACGATTTTAACTTTCTTGCTGGTGACAAAGCCAAAATACCAACTTCTATCTTTAGGACAGGTTCAGGTATAATGCTTTCCAAAGTCAAAAAAATCTTAATATTGGAAATAGTTTTTCTTATGCAAATAAGCCAAATATTAGATAACTGAAGATTGAATATACAAGGACATCATCAACAAAAAGCATCGATATCAGTACAATTACATAGTGCAAAACGCAACAAGTCCCAGAGTTTGATCTGAGTAAATGGCTCTCAGCTAGCAATACAGAAGGGACACCAAAACTATTCTAAAGGCCACAAGTAGTGGGGGTGGAGGTAGGAAACACATTACATGGTGATCAACAGTGCAATTAAGGAATCTTATAACAAAATCCCCCTCACCTATTCAAATACAAGTGCTATTGTTTCAAATTTAATACTGCATCTTTAGTTATGAAAACGATTAAAAAACAATTGTTGCAATTTAAACATAAATCAAAGCAAGTTGGTTGTATTTTTAAAATGGAAATCTTTCAGCTGTGGAAGTTTGTTGCTCCAAACAGAAACAAAACGTAGTGTCTCTTGGTTATTTGATATATAGATTCTGTAACAGATTAATTAGTAAAGACAATACCTAGCCGAGTCTCAAAGACCAGTAAGTCTGAGGTCTGATTTCCACATGTGTTTAGTCAGCTGATCATAAGAGGTGCATTGGGAGGATACAAAAATTGGATTCACTCTCCTGTATTAGGAAGGAGAGCAAAAGTCAGTCAGGATTCTCACTCCTGATTACTATCTTCAGTGCAATGTTAGTTTATAGCAGAATATATAATAACTTATTACTAGCCTAGAATAAATTGTGTCCTTAATAAAAATATACTGCACTTTAAATAAACCAAGTCTACAGTTAGAATATAATTAACTTTAAAATCATAGGATATGAAAACAGAAATAGAGTTCCCACTTCTGCACTCTAGAATGCACTTTTGTGGATACTGGGTGATCAGGATGAAGCCCAACACTCAACACAAATGAATAGCCTGCCATACTCCCCATCTAGGTTCTCAAGAATGAGTACCCAGGGAAGTAATTATACTACTGGCTGTATTCCAGATAACTCAATCTCAACATCAGCACGTGCCTTTAGAAGTAGAGGGAAAACACCATTGGGTGGAGAAAAAGATTAATTGTTTTACAGACATAAATTAATACACTGACACCAGAAGTCTGAATTTTGATTGTGAAACAAATGGCTCAATTTCTAGTATTATGCAGAGATGATGATAACGAGTCCACAAAACAGAAACATAAAACACAGCAACTGCTGAAAAGCTGAAACAAAAACACCAAACCCAATACAGGTCGCAGGTTCTGTAAATGAGTGGAGGGCTATGAAGTGAAGTTGAAACTTTACACTGTGGTTTTTCTGCCCCCCAGTATTTTCTTCACCCAGAAGGGGCACCATGACAATAGGTGTGTGTGGGTGAGAAGGGACATGTTCCTTTGGTGGAGTACAGTCCGTACTTAACTAGTTCAAACACCTGAAACAAAACGTCTCCTGCTAAATGTGACTCAATGATAAGAATATGTTAATCACGCACTACACTAACAAGCAGTTTACTAAAATTACTCAAGCTTGTAATGTAACGTCTTTATGCTGTCTTGAAGCAACATTCAATCCCTTTACTACACATGAATGTATTAATTTTAGTGAATGGTTAAATCTTTTGTCAGAAACATTATCAGTAATGGCCAAAGCCAATGCAAAGCCAACAACGTAGGGAGTAGGGTCCACATAATTATCGAAGACAAAGGAAGCTTTAGATACAGAACAATGCTTACTGTATATTGTGGGATGACAGTAAACTACAAAGGGACATTAGATCAACTGTTGGCCAAGGGCTGTTCACACATACAAACAGCAGCTTGTGAACTGAACTTACCCAAGCTCCAGCCAGTGACTAAATCCTTATTTGGTGGAAGACTACTGAGGTAATCTTAACAGTGTCCTTGGGGTGAGCCTTTTATGGAAAGACGCTAGATGAGCTAAGAACCAATGAAAAACAAGACACCACAGTTCGGAAAGATAAGGAGAAAAGGATAAACAAAAAGGATTTTGGGCATGCGAGCAGCAAACAGTCTGGAGATCAACCTTCATGAAGTTGACTACCTCATGCTTGGAAGGTACATCGAGGACCAGGGAGAGATATGCTAGCCAGCATGTGCTCCTATTCTCGGGTAATAGCCTTTAAATTCTTTGGCTATTCAGGGAACATCAGAAAAACCTAGTGGGTGTGTGTGTGTGTAGATTTTAGCCTTTAGGGTGGCACGGAGGCTCAGTGGTTAGCACTGCTGCCTCAGTGCCAGGGACCCAGGTTCGATTCCAGCCTCGGGTGACTGTCTGTGTGGAGTTTGCACATTGTCCCCGTGTCTGCGTGGGTTTCCCCTGGGTGCTTTGGTTTCCTCCCACAGTCCAAAAATGCGCATGTTAGGTGGATTGGCCGTGCTAAATTGTCCATAGTGTTCAGGGATGTGTAGATTAGGTGGCTCATAGTGGAAGGGTGTGTGGGGACTGGTTGGGCCGAAGGGCCTGTTTCCACACTATAGGGATTCTATGACTATATTCTATGAAACAGCACACATGCAATTCATACTGCAGTCTGTTTCAACTACCTAATGAAGTTAGTGAGAGATAGCAAGAACTGCCGATGCTGGAGTCTGAAATAACAGTGTGGAGCTGGAGGAACACAGCAGGTCAGGCAGCATCAGAAGGGTCTGAAGAAGGATCCCGACCCGAAACGTCAGCTTTCCTGGTCATCTGATGCTGCCTGACCTGTTAATGAAGTTAGTGGTTGGTTGACATAGATTTGACCCTTTGCAACAAGCCAATAACAGTCGAACGAGGTATCCAAGCGACAATATAATGTGAATTGACTCAATAAGTTCAGTAGAACTTGCTGTTAACAGAAATCGATTATGTGTGAAATTTTCCAGAGTCAGTTTCATGCTCATAGGACTGACTCTTCTCGTGTACACATGAATACAAAGATCAACATTTTGTACCAGAATCTCCTGTCAGTCTATTAAGTTGTACGATAACAGCAGGGACTAGTCTCTGCAAACAAAAGTAATATGTTCAAAACTCAAGCCTGTAATTCCCTGTTTCTTTCTAATGACAACACCTCAATGGCCGGTCAACTAGCAAGCCAATCAGCACCTTTTTCTCCTTTAATTATTTGAAATTTAGCAATGGTGTTTTGCTGATACAGCAGCAATATTCAAAGTTATGTACTACCAGATGAATAGTAACTTTAAAAAGGGAATTAGACAAAAATTTGGTGAAAAAAAAATGCACTTCTAATAGAGAAAGAGGAGTAGTTTGTCCTAAGAACTGGCATGGGCATTTATATTTTTAAAAATTTGTTCATGTGATGTGGTCAACCAAATAGGCATCTTTTGTGCTGTGTCATTTTGCAATTCCAGGTTTGCATCATTTAGAATACAGATAATTATCAAAGCATTATACATGATTAGGACCTAATTTGTTACTTTGAGAGGTAACATGAGACAGCACAATGTACGGACCAAAATCCTACTCTCTTCAAATGGGAGGAATAATAATGAACAGCAAGGAAAAGAAAATTGGCACTACAGACTAAAAAAAGACAGGAGAAAAACTGATCAGTTTCACTTTTAGCAAGAGAATTTTATTACCTTTTCTGCACCATGCCAGTGTAGGAAGTTTCCGGTGTGTCAGTTCATGTCGAAGATTTACTATCCACTCTGGTATATTCATCTAAAAGAAAAGAAGTGGGAAATCCTGAGCATTTTAATATTAGCCTCCTAATTAGCACAAAATCAGAACAAATTGCATATGTCATGTTTAAAAATAATTGTGCTCTTGGTCCATACTAAATTGAGTCTATCCAAAATCATTTTGCTAGTGAGCCAGAAGACCATTTCATCACATCAATCAGAACTGGATTTAAACACAAGTGCCAGAGGGAAGGCCAATACCTAATCTTAGTTCTTCAAAATTTGCTTCTTCCACTATCAGCGATACAGAAATACCAGGTACCATGGGAGATTTGATCCTTCATTCCAAAGACTTTGAATTTGGAATCAAATCCTAACATTGGCTAGGTAGGGGAAAAAACAAAATGAGTCTTCTAAAGACCATCACTTGATTGGAAGATAGCATTAGAAAACACAACCCATTTAAAATAAATTCTCAAGAGCATATAACACTTTAAACTTTTAAAATAACTTACCAAGTATGAAACTGTATATGAAAGGTCACTCACCTGACGGTAATATTTAGTCAGAAAAAGATACCCTTGTTATTTGGCAAGTTAACAAATGCCAACCCAAACAATATTTGTAGCATTACAATTGTCTTCCACTTCTTTGTACCTGACAAGTCCAAATGAGAGTCTGTGGAAAACCAACGATTTATCATAGAATCCCTACAGGGTGGAAACAGGCCATTCAGCCCAACAAGTCCACACCGCCCCTCCGAAGAACATCCCACCCAGACCCATTCTCCCACCCCTGCATTTCCCTTGTCTAACCCACCTGACCTAAACATCCCTGGGCACTACAGGCAATTTAGCAAGGCCAATCCACCTACCCTGCACATCTTTGGACTGTGGGAGGAAACCGGATCACCGAGAGGAAACCCACACAGACACAGGGAGAATGTGTAAACTCCACACAGACAGTCACCAGAGGCTGGAATCGAACCCGGGTCAGAGGCGCTGTGAGGCAAGAGTGCTAGCCACTGAGCCACCGTGAGCCCAATTTAGTGCAGGTTTACCTTGTTAGGCAAATGGTAGGTAATCTGACAACAGAGACATCTGAGTAGATGATCTGAACCTTGGGCATATAAAAATCCATGAGTTCCTCAGACTTATTGTTATGAGGTGAGGATGGGGGTAGAGCTTTAAGGAGGCAGTTGGCCACAGAAAGTAACTTCCACTAGAAGCCAACGAATGAAATTTTAAAAATTCTTAATCTCCTCCAAATATTCAGAAAGCACATACGAAATGAACCAGAGATAAAAGGTACTGCAGATGCTGGAGAATCCGAGATAACAAGCGTGGGGCTGGATGAACACAGCAGGTCAAGCAGCATCATAGGAGCAGGAAAACTTGACGTTTCGGGCCTAGACCCTTCAGAAATGGGGGAGGGGAAGAGGGTTCTGAAATAAAGAGAGAGAGCGGGGGAGGCGGATAGAGGATGGACAGAGGAGAGGATAGGTGGAGAGGAGGCAGACAAGTCGAAGAGGCAGGGATGGAGCCAGTAAAGGTGAGTGTAGGTTGGGGGGGGTGTAGGGAGGAGATAGGTCAGTCCAGGGAGGACAGACAGGTCAAGGGGGCGGGATGATGTTCGTAGATAGGAGATGGGGGTGGGGCTTGAGGTGGGAGGAGGGGATAGGTGAGAGGAAAAACAGGTTAGGGAGGTGGAGATGAGCTGGGCTGGTTTTGGGATGCGGTAGGGAGAGGGGAGATTTTGAAACTTGTGAAGTCCACGTTGATCCCATTGGGCTGCAGGGTTCCCAAGCAGAATATGAGTTGCTGTTCCTGCAACCTTCGGGTAGCATTGTTGCGGCACTGCAAGAGGCCCAGGATGGACATGACATCTGCGAAATGGGAGGGGGAGTTGAAATGGTTCGCGACTGGGAGGTGCAGTGGTTTAGTGTGACCCTCCTGCATTTCCTGCAACTCATCCCTCACAACCCCTCCCCGCAACAACCACCAAAACAGAAACCCCCTCGTCCTCACATACCACCCCACCAACCTCCGGATCCAATGCACCATCCTCCGACACTTCCGCCATCTGCAATCTGACCCCACCACCAAAGACATTTTTCCTCCCCACCCTTATCTGCTTTCCGGAGGGACCATTTTCTCCGTGACTCCCTTGTCCGCTCCACACTCCCCTTCAGCCCCACCACACCCGGCACTTTTCCCTGCAACTGCAGGAAGTGCTACACCTGCCCCCTCACCCCCATCCCAGGCCCCAAGAAGACTTTCCACATCAAGCAGATGTTCACCTGCACATTTGCTAATGTGGTATACTGCATCCGCTGTTCCCGTTGTGGCCTCCTCTACATCGGGGAAACCAAGCGGAGGCTTGGGGATTGCTTTGCAGAACACCTACGCTCGGTTCGCAATAAACAACTGCACCTCCCAGTCGCGAATCATTGCAACTCCCCCTCCCACTCCTCAGACGACATGTCCATCCTGGGCTTCCTGCAGCGCCACAATGATGCCACCCGAAGGTTGCAGGAACAGCAACTCATATGCAGCTTGGGAACCCTGCAGCCCAATGGTATCAATGTGGATTTCACAAGCTTCAAAATCTCCCCTCCCCCAACCGCTTCCCAAAACCAGCCCAGCTCGTCTCCACCTCCCTAACCTGTTTTTCCTCTCACCTATCCCCTCCTCCCACCTCAAGCCCCACCCCCATCTCCTATCTACTAACATCATCCCGCCCCCCTTGACCTGTCCGTCCTCCCTGGACTGACCTATCTCCTCCCTACCCCACTACCTACACTCACCTTTACTGGCTCCATCCCCGCCTCTTCGACTTGTCTGCCTCCTCTCCACCTATCCTCTCCTCTATCCGCCTCCCCCTCTCTCCCTATTTATTTCAGAACCCTCTTCCCCTCCCCCATTTCTGATGAAGGGTCTAGGCCCGAAACGTCAAGTTTTCCTGCTCCTATGATGCTGCTTGACCTGCTGTGTTCATCCAGCCCTACGAAATGAACCATTTGTCAACCACATATTTCATACATTGTACCTAAATAATTTATGTGCCACTCAACTGTGGTTAATGTTTTGCAACACCACACAAAATGCCTGCAGAAAGTGATTGGGAAAATAGCTTTTAATTTTATTCCCACAAGTTTATGATTTATAAGTCTTCTCTTTTCAAATCTTCTCTTGTTTTAAGGATAGTCGACTATTTTACAATTCTGAATACAGTCCCAAACAAAAACTTGACAAAGTTATTCAATGAAATAAGCAGTCAAATTTCGATGCAGTTCCACAGAAAAATCAGTTCACAAAACCAGAATTTTTTTCTGAAGGGTCTAGGCCCAAAACATCAGCCCTCCTGCTCCTATGATGCTGCTTGGCCTGCTGTGTTCATCCAGCTCTACACCTTGTTATCACAAAGAGTAAACCAGCTCTGCAAAAGAGTTGCATGATCTGGTAGCAAACGACCAGGGGACACAAAATAAAACTATTCAAGATTAGGGGTGAACCAGCAAATGTGGAACAAGGGTCAAACTGCAGACAAATGAGGAAACAAAGAAAATAGCAGCCCTGGCGTTTTAAGTGCTTATCTGGATGCTTCTTAAATATTGCAAGACTACTTGGCTCCGCCACCCTCTCAGGCAGCATGTTCCATGTATCGATCACTCTCTAGGTGAAAAAAAAATTCCTCAGATCTTCTCTAAACCACTTGCTCCTCAACTTACTCTTATGCCTGCTGATCTTAGACATGTCTGCCATAGAGACAAGGTTGTCACAATCCACTGTCTGTGCCTCAGTTTTGTACGATACAATCAGATCCCCGAACCCCTGACTCAGCCTCTTCTGCTCCTAGGAAAACAAACTCAGCCCATACGGTCTCACTTTATAAATGTGACTTTTCATCCCAGGCAATACTTCTCTGTACCCTGTCCAATGTCATCACATCCTTCAGATAATGTAGCAATCAAAACTGCACAGCTTTTCCAATCCATAGCCTAACCAATGTTTTATTAAGTTGTAACAAGACTTCTTTGTTCCAGTACTCTCATCCTAGCTACTGAAGGATACCATGTGCCTTCTTCACTGCCGTATCTACTTGTGCTGTCACCATCAAGGATCTGTGGACTTGTACACCAAGGTCCCTTTGTTCCTCAGTAATCCTGAGGGACCTACCATTCATTGTGGATATCCTTGCTTATTAGACCTCCCAAAATTCATCTCCTCGCACTCATCAGGATTAAATTTAATCTGTCATTGCCCTGCTCAATTTACTAGCTGATCAATATCAGACTGTAGCCCGAGACCATCCTCCTCACTATCAACACCAACACCAATTTCCCTACCATCCGCAAACTTACTAATCAAACCTTCTACATTCACTTCCAAGGCGTTAATGTTCATAACGAACAAGGGTCCCAATGCCAATTCTTGTGGCACACTGCTGGTCACAGGCTTCCAATTACAACAACAACCCTCCACCATCACCCTTTGCCTCCTATTTGTCGGCCAAATTTAGATCCAGTTTGCCATCTTGCCTTGGGTCCCACGGGCTCTGACCTTTTTGCCAGACTTCCATATTAGACCCTGCCAAAAGCCTTAATGAAAACGATGTAAACCATACCAACTGCACTACCCTCAATATATTTCATCACCTTTTCAAAAAATTTAATATTAGTCAGACAGGATATCCTTACAACAAATCTGTGTTAACTATCCTTGATCAAGCCCTGCATTTCCAAGTGTTGATTTATTTTGTCCCTCAGATTTTCTTTCCCCAAATATTTTCCATATCACCAACTTCAGAATAACCAATCTGTAATTATCTGGCCTATCCTTGCTCCCCTTCTTGAACAAACAAAACTATAATAGCTATCCTCCAGTAATCTGCCACTTCGCCTGAGATCAGTAAAGTATTAAGTATCTCTGCCAGGACCCAGCAATCTCCTCCACTGCATCCCACAGCATCTTGGGGATAATCTCATCAGGTCCTAGAGATTTATACACCTTTATGCCTAATAAGAAATCTAATTTCTCCTCCTCATTAATTTTAATATGTTCTAGAACTTAACCATTCCAACTAAATTCCGGGCTACAATGCCTTTTGTTGTATTTACAGAGGAAAAAAAAACAAATTCATTTAAGACCTCACCCATATTGTGTAGCGCCACACGCAGGTTGTCCCTTTGGTCTTTAATAGGCCCCACTCTTTCCCTGCCAATTCTCTCACTTAATATACCTAAAAAAGCCTGGGGATTTCCTAACTGCCAAAGATATTTTGTGACCCCTCTAATTTTTCCCTTATGCAACCTCCTGCACTCTCTATACTTTTGAAAGGCCTCCACTGTTTTTAGTGCACTATACCTGACATATGTTTCTTTCGTTTCCCTTATTAAATTCTTTACATCCAAAGTTCCCTGTACTTGCTCCCCATAACTGTCGCCCTTCAAGCAACAGGACGCTACTTTTTTTTTTAAATTCCACTTTTCAGATGTGGATTTATCTGCAAGTAGCTGTCCCCAGTCTACGTTTGCCAGATCCTGTCCAATGATATTGAAATTAGCCTTCCCCTAATTTAAACACTTCACTTCTGCACCATCGTTCTCTCTTCAAAAAGCCCACCCACTGAACTTGACTGGCTTGATTCGGTCAAGCACTGCCCTATCTCTAGTAGGACAATGGCCTGACAAAAGTAGTTCTTCTGGATGCATTTTAAACATTCCACCCCATCTAAACCTTTCACATTAAGACAATCCCAGTCAATGTTAGCAAAGTTGAAATCCCTTACAACTATTTCCCTGTTTCTGACACCTTTCTGTGATTTGCCTCCACATTTGCTCCTTTATCTCCCTCTGTCTGTGGCGAAGCCTGCAGATTAACCCCAGCAAAGTAACTGTCTATTTTTTTATTTCTAAACTCTCCCCAGCTGGCCTCATCTAAAGGCCAGTCCAGGCCATCCTCCCTCATTACTGCTATGGTGGCTTCCTTGATCAATAATGCAACGTCCCCACGTTTCTTACAATGGCCACCCACATTGTGCCTGAAACTTCTATAACCCTGGAATATCGAGCAGCCAGTCCTGCCCTTCCAACCATGTCTCAGTGATTGGAACAACATCTTTTTGCCTCATGTGGATCACCGTAGTGATGATCAG
The DNA here is from genome assembly GCA_024137785.1 of Ginglymostoma cirratum. Classification (NCBI taxonomy): domain Eukaryota; kingdom Metazoa; phylum Chordata; class Chondrichthyes; order Orectolobiformes; family Ginglymostomatidae; genus Ginglymostoma; species Ginglymostoma cirratum. Next base: position 35,434,575 of record JAHRHZ010000016.1, on the reverse strand, counting down.
CTAGGCAGTCAAGCTTCTTGTATTAAAATAGATACAATTTAGCTTTCTGGACTGCCCCTGTCTCTTGTCAGGCCCATGCCATCCACCTGCTTAACTGTCCTAGCATTCCTTCCATACCTGATTGGACCTTGCTCCCAACTTTACATCTATTCGGTGTCTCATCCCCCAGCCAAGTTAATTTAAAACCTCCCCATGAGCAAACCTCAGCCAACGATGCCAGACCCATTCGGGTACAGGTCCAATCTACCAAAGAAGCTGTCTCAGTGATCCAAAAAGCTAAAGCCCTCCCTCCTACACTTCCCCTTTAGCAACACGCTCACCTCCCCTATCTTCCTATTCCTACACTCAGCAGCACATGGCACTGGAAGTAGTACAGAGATCACCATCTTAGTAGCCTTCCTCTTTAAGTTACTATCTAATTCTCTAAATTTCTGTTGCAGGAGCTCTGTTCTTTCTCAATCCATTTCACTGATACTGACCCACAACATGTCCCACAACTGCTTGCTGTTCTCCCACCCCCCCTTCAGAACGCTCTGCAGCTGCTCAAAGACACTCCTGGGCCCAGCAGCACGAAGACAACATACCATCTGGCAGTCTTGTCTGCAGCCACAGAACTGTCTGTGAGTTCCCCTTACAACTGAGTCCACTGCCACTAAACCTCTCCCAGCCTTTTTGCTCCACTGCTGTGCAGGAGAGCCAACTGTGGTGCCACTAACTTGGCTGTTGAGCCTGCAAGAAATAACATGCACTGTAAATAAAAAGAAACATGTTGAAGTGCTGTATTTTTGACAAGGTGCCACATAAAAAGGTTAATTTGCAAAGTAGGAGCTCATGATGTACAGGGTAACACATTAGCATTAGAAGATTGGCTGGCTGGCAGAAAATAGACAGTACACATAAATGGGTCTTTGTCTGATTGGAACTACCCCGCTGCAGTATGTGCTAGGGCCTCAGTTTTTTGCAATTTTTAAATCGGTGACTGAGAACGAGAGGCGCTAAGGCACGGTAGCTGAATCTGCAGATGACACAAAGACATGTAAGAAAGTATAAAGTTGTCATAGTCTTGCCAGACCTATGGCTGCTCTCAGAGAGAGACAACTGGTGGTGATTTAACCTGACTAAGGCGAGGAGAAGAGGTCGCAAAGGATCATCCTTCACGGTAGCCTCAGCAGTGTGGAACTGAATCCATACTATTGTTGCCACACTGCATCACAAACCAGCCATCTAGCCAGCTGAGCTGATTGATCCCTTGGAAAACATTATGCAGGGGTAAAAGATCTTTAGTACGCAAAGATTCCCCGATTTACCTGAATTTCAGACTCAGGTTGACAAAAAGTACAAAAGCCTGGTCTGTACTTAAGAACAATGACTATTACAACTAAATGAACTCTAGCTAGAGGTAAACAATTATAAACTGTTGACAAATTTAATTAAACTGTAATTAAAATGCTAAATACCCTACAAACTATTTATCTGACACACAAAAGAAAATGGATGTTACGGACAGAGGAAAATCGAGGAACGAAGTTCTGTAATCTCTGTTCACAGGAACTTCTGAAGTAGTTCACTCTCAGCTGACCGCTGCTCCTCAGTCTTTCTTTTCCAGAATCTTCTACTGATTTGCATGGGGAACAAGGTGGCTACTTCATTTATAAAAAAGGTCTCCGGTGCATTAGTTAAAAGTCACAGCTTACAGCAACTACTGAAGAAAATCAGTTTATCTTTCTATCAAGTTTAATAGTGGTTTTTACTGCAGAAAACAGGTGGTAAGCTGATGGTGGTCTAACAAGCTTCTCAGGTAACTGAATAGCTTAAGGCTGTGAACAAGATGCAATCACATAATCACATAAGTGGAAGATCTTTTGTCATTGGTCACAAATCCAAGACCAGTTACCAATTAGGCACTTGCACCAAAAGCTCAAACTGTACATAACCCCTCAGCTCCAGCTGGTCCACAATCACATTTTAACCACTACTGAAAATAGCAGCTGTTTAGACAAAGCTTACAATGAGTGTCAAATTACTCGCTTTCAAAACATGCAGCAATCCTTGGTTGTTAACAGTTTTTTTCTCTTTTCAGTCTACAAATAAAAGTAGAAGTCAATTTTTTTTTAAATGGTCTTTACAGGACACCCCAGGAGTTTGCATGACAAAAAACAGACAGGTCAAGTCAGGAGGCAAAAATCTGATAAATAGGGCATCATGTTGGAAAACGTGAAGGTGCCCAGTTTGGGAGAAAAATGAGAAAAAAAACAGAGCAGTATGTAAGTAGAATGACTGCAGATTTCCAAGATGCGGAGGGATTTAAGTGTTCTACTGCATCAGTCACAAAACATTGGCGCATAAGTACAGCAATTAAACTGGAATGCTATATTACAAGAGGAACTGAACATAAAAAAAATTAAGGATGTTGAAATAGCTCAACAGAGGCCAGGACCCAGCCACCCTTTATTTATACAAGAAGAGTTCTTGACTCGAATACTGCCTCTTCAGAGTCAGCTCTCAAAGTGCCAGAATCTCTGACACGCCTCTTTCTATCTGTCAGCCAGAGCTCCCTAATTGGACCAGGTTAACAGCCCAATCAGGGAACTCATTCAATGACATCCAGCTGGCTGACCTCATTACAATCACTACCGATATTATATTACAGTTATACAAAATGTGCTGGTGAAACCACATCTCGAACACTGTGTGCAGTTCTGGTCACCTCAAAAAGGATGCAAAATACACTAGAAACAGTTCAGAGGAAAGTTACTAGATTGAAACTTGGAATGAAATGTGTTGGGCTTGTTTCCACTGGAACTTAAGAAGGAGTTAGAGGTGACTTGATTGAAACTTATGAGATACTGAACAGTCATGACAAGGTGGGCATGGAAACAATATTCTTTTTTATGAATGAGGCCAGAGCTAAGAGGCACCGTTTTAGAATTAGGGGTGCCTCTATCAGGAAAGGGACGAACGTTTTTTTTCCTGAGGGTTGTGCAAACTTGGAACTCTCTGGCACAAAAAATAGTGGCAGTATGTTTATTGAATATTTAAAGGTAATATAGATAGGTCATTAAACCACAAGTCCACAGAAGCAGGGAACGATTTCACCAATTGAATCTGTGCCTCCTTTCAACGAGATCATGGCTGATCTGATCAGATCATCCTCAATTCTACCTTCTTGCCTTTGCCCTGTAACCGTCGACCCCCTTACTGATTAAAAATCAGTCTCTCAGCCTGGAGTATACTTAACAACAGCCTAAGTTCATTATCCTCAGAGAGATAAAATTTCTCTTCAACAGTCTTTAAAACGGGCAACTTCTCCTACAAAGGGAAATAACCTCTCCCCATTTACCCTGTCAAATCTGTTAAGAACCTTGTATGTTTCAATTAGTTTGCCTCACATTCGTTTAAATTCCAAAGCGTACAGGCCCAATCTACACAACTGCTCCCCATAAGAAAATCCCTCCATATTGAGATCAACCCAGTGAACAGTCTCTGGACTACCTCCGATGTCAGTTTAACTTTCCTTACACAAGTTTGCCAAAACTGGTCAAAGCATTTCAGGTGTGATTAGATTAGTGTCTCGCATAGTTTTAGCAAGATCTACCTATTTTTAATACCCCATTCCCTTTGAAATAAAGACCAACATTCTATTTGCCTTCCCTATTACCCACTGAACTTGGACAGCAGCTTTTTGTGATTTATGCACAAGAATCCCCAGATCCGGCTGCGCTACAGCTTCCAACAGGTTTTCACCATTTAATATAAATTCAATTCTTCTATCCTTCACGTCAAATTGCATAGCTGCACACTTTCCCACATGTACATTCCATCTGCCAAGTTTCTGTCCACTCAAAATCTGCTCACATCTGTCAACTTTGTGTCAACCTCAGCACTTGCCTTCCCAACTATTTCTGTCATCCACAAACGTGTCAACAGCATAGTCACATCCATCATCCAATTCATTAAGACATATTGCAAAACAGTTGTGGCCCCAGCTCAGATCCCGGTAATGTTCAATTAGGTTGCAATATTGAAAATGACCCTCTGACCCTAACTGTTTTCGCTAGCTAAGCAATCCTCAATCCATGCTAGGTAACCACCCAGAACACCATGGGCTCTTATCATCTCAAGTAGCCTTATATAAATTATCAAAACCCCCAGTGAACTTCAAACATGTTACATCCATGAGACCTCCCAGCTCCAAAGCACTCTAATAAATTTGTCAGGCTTGATTCCCCCTTCAGAAAGCCATGCTGGCTCTGCATAATTGTATTTTATATTGCCAAATGCTGTACTATTGCACCTTTTATGAAAAGCTAGTAGCTTCTAAATATCCAATGTTAAGCTAATTGGCCTATACGGTTATCTGTCTTGCGCCTCCTTTCATCTTTGAAAGAGAAAGGGTTACAAACAGTTTTCCATTCCTCTAGGACCTCTCCAGAATCTTGGGATTTCTGGAAGATTACTACCAGTGCATCTATTATCACTGCAGCTACTTCTTCTAAAATTCTAACCAGCGAGAGCGTCCAAAGGTTAACGACAGTAGATAGGACTGTGAAATTCAAAACTAGCTAATCAACTATGATCTTATTCAAGGATAGAACAGATTGGAGAATGCGTATGGCCTACTTCTAATGCTAATTTGTGTGTGGTTTCATATTCATTGATTTCATTCATAATAACATGACCAAGATCTAGACTTGGACTGGGATGTTTATGAGCTATAGGTTTGTTGATATCTTGCACATTGTAGGAAGGCAGACTGGTTTCAGTGGTCTTATACAATTTCACCCCATAAATTCATCACTGGTTCAGTTCTACGTACAGTTGGAACACTGAGTAATGTACAGTTGCACAAATTCCTAGCTGACATTCATTCCTCAAGATTAGGTGTTGTGGCTGCACAAGATCTAGGCTCACTGCACACTTCAGATACTTCTTTGGACCACCAGGTTATACCATACAACTTGCACCTTGTACCTACAAAAGGACAAAGCAATTTTATGCACCAGTCATAGGCTATCTTCCTTCTCTCTTGCTTGCAAGAGTATTGTCTTCTTTCCTGAGCATATTGACCGGCAGATGACTGGTAAGGTTGTCCTAATTACCTTCTGAATAGGATTTCAGCTGATGATGGCAAATGCATATGTAGAAACTACACTTAAGTGTAGGATTGTAATATGGAGATTTTGTTTTGCTTCCCAGCACTGCATAATCAATCCCTTAGCAGTGAGAACCATTCGCTTAGCAAGGCAGTTAGATCTAGGATATCATGAGGAGGCTGGTATGCCTCATGCTCCTAAGAAGGTCCACAGGTATACTGTGACTTTTGTTAGGTATGATCTCTTCAGGTGTATCAAAACAGACAGAATACTGTACTCATTATGTATCATTCAAGGTATCAATTGCTTGCCTGATGATTGGAAGGTTCGAAGTAGCTACTGCCCTGGAGAAAATCACCACCATTGAGTGTAAATAAATCCGTTGCAATTCTAAACTAAGGGCAGGACCGTACTCTTTAAGAGAGAGCGAAAGTTCTGTGCATTGATGTGGTAACATTACTATTGATGGTCCACTACAAAAGGACAAACATATTTCAATGCCACTGCACCAATTCAAGAAATGAGTGCTCCACTACAAGCAGCTATGTTTGACTTACTTTTAAGTTGCATAATTGACTTCCAAAAATCCAGATGCAAACCCTCCAGGATTCTGACCAGTCAGATGTTCACTCTGTCACATATCAATCTCGGCTAAGACTATATGCTTAACCATTTTACACAGAATCACAGAATCCCTATCGTGCAGAAAGAAGCCATTCAGCCCATCAAGACTGCACCGATCCTGCAAACAGCATCCCACCCAGACACAGCACACCCCCCCCACCCTATCCCCATAATACCACATTTCCCATGACTGACCCACCTAACCTGCACATCCCTGTAAACTAAAGGGGCAATTTAGCATGGCCAATCCAACCAATCTGCACATCTTTGGACTGTGGAAGGAAACAACGGCACCCAGAGGAAACCCATGCAGACCCAGTAAGAAGGTGCAAATTCCACACAGACAGCCAAGGCTGGTATCAAACTTGGGTTCCTGGCACTGTGAGGCAGCAGTGCTAACCACTCTGCCACCATGCCATCTTTACCTTTTTTTTTAAAAAAGGTCACTCATGGAATGTGGCGTTGTAGGCTGGGCCAGCATTTATAGTCCATCTCTAGTTGTCGTTGAGAGGTGGCAGGTAATAAGCTACCATCTTGAACGACTACAATCCATTTAGCGTAAAAGTGCTATTAAGGAGGGAGGGGAGTGAAGGGAAGGGAAGGAGGGTGTTCCAGGATTTTGACCTAGCGACCCAAACAACAGCAATACACTTCCCAATCAGGATGGTGATTACATTGGAGGGGAACTTGTAGGTAGCAGTATTCCTATGTATCTGTTGCCCTTATTCTTCTAGATGGTAGCGGTCGTGAGTTTGGAAGGAGTTTTCTAAGGCGCCTTGGTGAATTTCTGCGGTCCAGTTTGTAGATGATAAACACATTGCTGCTACTGTGAATGACTGCTAGAGTGGGGTGAACCTGGTGCCAACCAAGTGAGCTTTGACTTGGATAGCATAAAGCTTTGAGTGTCACTGAAGCTGCTCTTATCCAGCCAACTTGGGAGAGTTCCTTCACACTCCTGACTTATGCTTTGTCAGTGGTGAACAGGCCTTCGGGAGTGAGTTACTAGCTGCAGTATTCCTAACCTCTGACCTTCTCTTGTAGCCACAGTATTTATGTGGCTAGTCCAGTTCAGTTTCTGGTAACCTCCAAGAAGTTCAGAGATGGAAATCCAGCAATGGTAATGTCAGTGAATGTCAAGGGGTGATAGTTACAGTTCTGGTTGCCACACCACCAGAAGGATGTGGAGGCTTTGGAGAGGGTAAAGAAAAAAGTTTGCCAAGATGCTTCCTGGTTTGGAGAGTATTAGCTATGAGGCCAGATCAGTCAAACTTGGATTGTTGTCATTTAAACATCAGAGGCAAAGGGGTAACTTGATAGAAGTTTACAAAATTGTGAGAAGCATGAATATAATAGATAGTCAGAGCCTTGTTCCCAGGGTATAAATGTCAATTACTAGGGGACATAAGATTAAGGTAAAGTTTAAATGGAAAGAGAGAGGCAAGTTTTGTTTCCCCACCACACCCCACTTTACTCACATGCATGAGCTCGCGCACACACACATGCACACAGTGTTGTATTCACGTATATCATTTCTATCAAATTGTTATTTTGCAATGTTTATAAACTGTATGTGTACTAATAGCTTACCTCACTTGCCAAACGTCTCAGTGGGATAGCAATAGTTTTCTGCTTCCTCTCAGTAATCAGATTAACAAATCTAAAAAGTTAAGAATCCAATATTTTTAAACATGTAGTCACTAAAATTACCAAAATAATCTGACAAAATTTAAATAAATTGCACTGCATATACCCAATTATTGCAAATTACCCAACTAATAGAAGTGATTTTTTGTGATCAGTGTTTTTAGTGATCATGTGCATGTACCAGTAAATGATTTAACTCTTATTTCAAAACACAATTGAAATTCAGGCTCATATTACAACATATCAGTAATCAGTTTCTCACAAAAATACATTAATTGTGCTGGTACGATAGAGGACTGGCAAAGGATTCTGATGTTCATTACTTTAAAATTAAGTAAATGCTATGATTTATCTACCTGTATTTAGCCTGGTTTTCTCTGAATTTTATTTCTTAAACTTGGTTTGTAGCTTCAGCGTTAAGACTGTATTTGTCAGCAAACTTGCGTGAAGCAAACTATCAATTTCCTACATAGCCAATGACAATTACAGTTTTTGTCCCCTCAGGTCATAGAAATCTTTGGATCACTTGCCCATGTTACTTAGTTTGCTGAAACTGCAATAGAAAGATTTCACCATAAATTACACAAAAACTGTTTGGACTTTAGCAAGAAAAGGAATCGGAGCTGAATTAGCTATTTTCAGTGGCAAAAAAAAGGCTTGAGGAATAGAATTAGCCTGAGGGGCTGTGGGTAACTGAAGTGGAGAGAGAGCAGTCAGTTTCTCAATCATTGATCAGTAGCTCCTCATGAAAGCGATACGTACATAGATGTCAATCAGGTTTTAAATCACAGCTTGGCTGACAACCATGGTTTGTCACAATTCTCTGTTAAGAGCCACAAAGAATGAAAGGAAACTTAAGACACACCGATTGCTCCCAAGAGGTCTTGGCAAACTGGAACTGAGCAAGGAAGCCAGAATTTGTAGCAAAGACAGGACGCAAGAATACTGGTAGGAAAAAGGGACGAAGTGTCATAAGAAGGACACTCAACATGAAAAGATCACATATGCTGGTATTAAAGATAACCTTTAACCTTCTTTTGAACATTTTTTTGAGACAACAAGTAGGGGGGCAGTTTACATGCAAGTAATATTTCAGGGGTTGAACCATTCTGAGATATGATGACATAAATAGCATCAAGGCTTTTAATTTAGTGTCATTTCACACAGAGATGGACAGAGCATGTGTAACCCAACTGACACCACTTCAGAGCAGCTTCTCCCACTCCAATCTCCTTTCATTCACTTCCTCCAACTCCACTTCTCTCGAGCTCTCCCTTACAATGAGAATTCTAGCCTGTCTCCTGAGAAGTAGACAGTGTCGAACAGGGAAGCAGTGAATGGGAGGAAAATCGGCAAGAGAAAGAGCTGGCAAGTGGAAAGAGAATTCTGGCCAAATGTTTGGGGGGGGGGGCGCCGCGGCCGGAAATTGGTGTCAACTGATACAGGAGATAGTTTACTACACAAACATAAAGAGTATTCTTACAGACATACATTACCTGACAAGGGCAAGCCCGTAGGAGTGAACCAGTTCATTAGATGCAGTTTCCCCAGCCTCATCCTGAAGTTTACATTGCATCAGAGCTTCAGTGCACTCCACAGCAAGTGGAGTGCTACTGCCATATCTATGAAACAAAGACAAAAGAAAGACAAGCTCCATTAAATATCAGTGTAACTACAACAATGATCAGCACAGGGCTATGGGGTAAAATAATGGAAGAGTATGGCTAGTTGTGGATTAAACAAGCAAAGATCCTTTACATACACAAAACCTTCTGCAGTGCAAACTTATAGAAGTCTAACAAGCTAGACCAGCAGCAGACCATTGCTAAGGCCTACTATACAGCCAAAAAATGCAGGTTCCACATGTTGTCCTGACATAGAGCTTTCTTAATTTTCAAGTTCTGCATCTGGTTTATTTCATCTGTGAAAGTTGAAAGACTGAGGTGTATGCCATTTTCATTTAAACTGGAGAGAGGTAATACAATGGCGTAAAGACTGCGTATTTTTACTTTGTGCTTTTTAAGAAACTGTGGTCTGAAATGAGAAAGCTTTAAAACCAGTGTTTGAAAGAGGGGCAGGGAATGAATGTTTTGAAAGCACATAATCTGACAACTATTGCAGAGATTGTGTAGACAGTTTGAAAAAGCAGTAATTGAAATTGAGTTTCAGATAATTTGGAGCCAAAGCGGGTGTACCAATGCAGCCTTTGCTGGCAAGAAGTCGTTCATTGGTCAACAGACTAGGGACAGTTATTGATGACAGATATTTAGCCTGCCAAACTGGAGCTGGGAGCAAGGTACTGAGACAGACACAGAAAATCAACTCACAAGTGGTCTCTATGTTTTCTGCAGTCAAAACTCACTTTAAACCTGAAAAAGGCCAGTTTATCTTTCCTGCAACAGTTGTTGCACACCATGACTTTTAAATAACATGTCAAAAACCTTTTAAAGTGAACCAGCAACCTCGTGTATTTTACCAACCAGTGAGTGGAAGCACCTGGAGAAAAATAACTGAAGCATGTGCTAGCCAGCAGTATCAAACAAAGGGAACAAGGACCACTGAACTGTCTTTTCAGTTGTCCGAGAACGAGTGAGCGAGAGTACACAAAAGAAAGTTTAAAAAAGTTTTAATTCGCAGTGTTATATACAGATGGTTTACAACTGTTTACTTCTAGTTACAATTTAATTACTTGTAATAAATAGTACTACTTGTTCAGCACAGAAACCTGGTCTGAAATTGAGGTAAACTACAGATCTTCACATATTTTTATACAACCTTTAATGTTTGCAACATTTCCAGAAATAGTGGGGCATGATTTCCAATGGAAATCTGAAACAAAACAGAAGTTACTGGAAAAGCTCAACAGGTCAGGCAGCATCTGTGCAGAAAAATCAGAGTTAACGTTCTGGGTCCAGTGACCTTTCCTCAGAACTGGTCTTGCAACTTACACTGAATTCAAAAGGCAAAATCTGTTTCTCCCTGGGGAGTCAGAGTCACGCAGCTGTACAGCATGGAAACAGACCCTTTGGTTCAACTCGTCCAGGTCGCCCAGATTTCCTAATTAATCCAGTCCCATATCCCTCTAACCCTTTTTTATTCATATAGCTATCCGGGTGCCTTTTAAACGTTGTAATTGTACCAGCTTCCACTTGCTTCCACTGGCAGCTTATTCCATTGTATGCGTGAAAAAGTTGCCCCTTAGGTCCCTTTCATATGTTGCTCCCCTCACCTTAAACCTATGCCCTCTAATTTTGAACTCCCCTGCCCTGAGGGGAAGATCTTGGCTATTCACCCTACCTCATGATTTTATAGACTTCTATAAGGTCACCCCTCAGCCTCCGAAGCTCCAGGTAAAAATAGCTCCAGCCTATTCAGCCCCTCCCTAATGCTCAAGCCCTCCAACCCTGGCAAAGGTTTTCTGAACCCTTTCAAGTTTCACAACATCCTTCCTATAGCAGAGAGTTCAGAATTGAATGCAGTATTCCAGAAGTGTCAACAAAAGAAAAGAGACCCAGGAGTACAGGTGCATAGTTTCTCGAAAGTGGAGTCACAGTAGACAGGGTGGTGAAGGAGGCATTTGGCATGCTTGCCTTCATTCGTCAGTACACTTAGTACAGGCGTCGAGATGTCATTTTGTGGCTGTCCAGGACGTTGATGAGGCCACTTTTAGAATACTTTATTCAGTTCTGATCTCTCTGCTGTAAGAAAGATGTTGTTAAACTTGAAAAGGGTGCAGAAAAGATTTGCAAGGATGTTGCCAGGATTGGAGGGTTTGAACTAGAGGGAGAGGCCAAATGGCTAGGGCTTTTTCCCTGGAGTGTTGGAGGCTGAGGAATGATCTTACAGAGGTTTATAAAATTATGAGGAGCATGGGTAGGATAAGTAGCCAAGGTCTTCTTCCCAGCATAGGGGGAAGCCGAAACTAGACAGCACAGGTTTAAAGTGAGGGGGAAAAATTTAAAAGGGACCTGAGAGGTAACTTTTTCATGCAAAGGGTGGTGTTTGTATGGATTGAGATATCAGAGGAAGTGATGGAGGTAGGTACAAATACAACCTATAAAAGGCATCTTGGGTACACGATTTGGAAGGGTTTACAGGGATATGGGCACAATGCAGGCAAAAGGGACTAGATCAGTTTAGGATATCTGGTGGGTGCATACAAGTTGGACCAAAGGGTCTGCTTCTGTGGTGTATAATTCTATGACTCTCTCCACAGATGATTTAGACCTAGTGGGTTTCTCCAGCACTCTGCATTTGTTGTAAATGAATTTACATGTTTAAAAGGAAGCCAATTTAACCAGGCTTTCTTGAGTTCAAGATGAGAGTTTATTAATTTCTAAACAAGAAAATTAATGGGGCAACACACATTCACAGATTAGGAATGAAAGGCAAAATAATAAAAAAAATTCAAATAATATTCAAATCATGTTTGTGATAAACTGATTGCTACAGTGGGGGTTACCAGTTCCCCATTTTTGGACTTCCTAGTCACTGGGGAACACCCTTCTGTGTTTACCTTGTCTGACTTAGCCTAGTCTAAAATTTATTTAATAAAATGGCAAAAATTAGACTCTTAATTACGAATACACAAATACAAAATACAGCACCATTTAAATCTACACACAGAGTCCTGTACTGCTGATGGTCTTCCACTCAGACGTAGAGCTAGAACATGCACAGCAGAGAGACAGTACAATCTGTCTTGGCTTGCGTGCCTCTTTTGAGGTCTGAGTGCAAATTTGCCTCTGGTCTGGGATAAACAGCACTGCAAGTATACAACAAAAACAGAAGTTGCTGGAAAAGCTCAGCAGGTCTGACAGTATCTGAGAAGAAAAAAAAAATCAGAAAGCTAATGTTTCAGGTCCGGTGACCCTTCCTAAGAAGCAACGGCAGCTAGGAAAATGTCAGTTTACACACACAAGATAGGGAATGGGAGGGGGTAGGGAGTAGGGAGTAGGGAGTAAATGTTAGGTGGGGATAGAGCCCAAAGAGAGAGAAGAACAGTTGGATAGACAAAGGAGTTGATTACAATCTGGCTAGGAGGGTAAATAACTGTTAGCGACCAGAATAAACGATTTCCTCCCAGACAATTTCATAACCTGAAAACAACTGGTGACAGCATTTCTCACAAAAGTATCATATCCAGCTTCTCCCAAGTTACAAGACCTCACGTAACCATCACCCTTTCACCACAATTCCATTTTTGTCCAAGCTGCAGAAAACAAGACTAGATCATTCTCTGCATCATTGTATCCAAAATTCCATTTTCATGTAGTCCTCACACTTTACAAGTGATTCCAATTCTTGACTCAAAGATCGACTTTTAAAACAGCCTTGTAAGTGGCTCCATCACTTTCCAGTCAATCACTTTCCCTGTGACTGTGTTCCCTGGTTTATCAAGGCTGTACTCCAGCAGCTACACACAGGCAAACTCAGCTCTTTCACAGACAGCTGTCTTAATTGGTTACCACTTCCTCCAGGGAGGATATTTTCTTAACCTGTTCAGAGATGTATTACACACCTCTGGAGTAGGTCAACAGCTTGCTGGCCAGGAGTTAAAAATGCTACCATTGAGCCACAAGAACCCTACTATCCCCCACTCCAGAATTATCTGAGCTCTAATAATCTTTCAGTTGCACCAACCAAACATTGGTCAAGGGCTTCTTCACCCCCATCTTCAGCTGTGCAGAACCATAAATGGCTCCCAGAGCTTCTTCATAGCCCCAAGTGTTTCAATATTTTTTTTTTGTAAGTCTTAACCCCAACTTTTAGCTGCAATCTACTGGCTTTCAGGGCCTTCCTTCACCCTGTTCCAATAGCACCTTTTTCCCTACTATAGAATACTCCCAATCACATGGGTCACCAGTGTGTCACAGGACTTTTCTTTTAATGACTGCCCCAGTCCCACGATTTCCCTTCATTCACTCCACAATGCAGGCATTCTCCTGAATCTTCAACTGCATTACCTCTTTCCCCCAGAGATAAAAGGTACTGCAGATGCTGGAGAATCCGAGATAACAAGCATGGGGCTGGATGAACACAGCAGGTCAAGCAGCATCATAGGAGCAGGAAAACTTGACGTTTTGGGCCTAAACCCTTCATCAGAAATGGATTAATTGGTTTTTGTTTTAATTTTGCCAACACCAGCTTAATGTCAGTTTCATTTTCAGCTGGACAGTATTGAGATGGTGTTAACTGGAATATGGAACTTCAAAATGGCATCAAATCAGCATTGCCCTTTAATTGACAAATCAAAGCTGCCTCCAAAAAATGTAACTGAGTACACACTAAGCCCCTTTCCAAATAGGCACCTGGCATCCCTCATGTTACAATAGGGCACATGTACACCATGGACGCTGTTCTGAACAGATCAGAGGACACACAACACGCAATAAATGGACATTAATGAGCCTCCATTATTCACTGGTCAGTTGACTGAAGGTGAAACCCATTTCATGTCAGAAATGTTTTTGAGATCATCAACACTTTGAAAGACTTAAATGATAAGAAGTTCCTTTAAAAAAACCTTATATAGAAAAGTGCAAACTGCTTGCAGAGAGAAGAATTACCCAGATTTCGAATTTAAGATGCAAAGAGATTTTTTTGTCGGCAATTTATTTCAGATATTAATTATTTTGAGTTTCACAATGATCAGTTCTAGTACCATTAAGATTCGCAGCTTATAGAAGTCTATTGCCTCAAGGTACTTTAACAAGTATTGAAATGAGATGCCCTGTTCATACAAACCTAATTAACCTCCACCAAGAGGTTACTATGTCTGACTGAGATTTCCTTGTCTGCCATTTTACACACTTTACATTTTCTTTCCTTTTGGTTGATCATTCCAGAAATTGTTTAGTCTCCAACTTAACTTGAACTGATTAAATTTTGAACCAACTATTTATTTCCAATGCAAAGAAATGAATATTTTATTAAGTTCATTCTTCCAATACATTTTTTACATGAAAGTACTTCTTTTGTATTACGGGAACTGCCCTCTGGCACACAAGATGTTCTGAAAGCTGTAGCTCTCACCAGATAATGCACTAAGGTCGGGAACTATATTTAAAATGTGGCACGCAATTATCTTTATTTCGAGTGACAGCAAAGGTATAAAGGGGTGTTACAAACCTTTATAATGGAAAAGTCCATTTCATGTCTCATCATTCAGACTGGATAAGATTTCTAACTATATTTTGGGCTTATCCACAAGGAATCAAATGTCTTTTTTCCTTCTTTCATTTCCCTTTTCCCACCAGGTCTACGTAAAGCCTAGGTCATTGTGCCCATGGAATGAAACCTAATGTTGCCTCCCAGGTCCATGGTTACATTCTGATTCTCACATCTAGTTCAGTTTTAAGACAAGGCTAAGGAATAAATAAAGAACAAGAATCAAAGTTGGCTAGAAATTTTAATTTTAAGAAGTTATTAATCAGAAATTTAATCAGTGGATTAAGGCCCATATGGATAGTTTGTTTGTCAAAATGTAGTACTACCTAGCCAGACTTTTAAGCAAGCACAATATAGAAAGGAAAGAAAATGGAAGGTAAACATTGATAGGATTCTGCTCTGAATTACTTCCAGTCTTGTGGTAGCTTTGAAGCTGTTCTGCGCTCTATCTGAAAATTTAAATATCAATTTTGCTTTCATTGCTCTTATAAGTAGTGCAGCTATCAAACGTTCTCAGTTGAAATGAGTAGATAGCACTTGTAGATATCAAACAGGCAGTAGGAATCTACTATCAGAGGATCAAAGTTCTCAATGACACATAGTTACTCTTAATTAAGGCATCAAAAGCTCTCAAAGCTATTGAGATGAAGCTCCCCAGGAAGTTTTCAAAAGGTATCATTTGACTTTGGTTTATATCAAATGCGATCAACAGCCTGTTAATTGGAAAAGCACAAAACAAAAAAAAAGTGACAGAAAGGAAATTATAGTGCATTAACTGAATTTATTAAACTCATGATATAGTGCAAAAGATATGAATGATACAGCCCATGAAAACTATAATTATGAAAGTTATAAAAACTGCAAACATGAGAACTA
>JAHRHZ010000016.1:35407602-35418768 GCA_024137785.1 Ginglymostoma cirratum | reverse complement strand
GAAACGTCAAGTTTTCCTGCTCCTATGATGCTGCTTGACCTGCTGTGTTCATCCAGCCCCATGCTTGTTATCTTGGATTCTCCAGCATCTGCAGTACCTTTTATCTCTATGCTGCTTGGCCTGCTGTGTTCATCCAGCTCTACACCTTGTTATCTCAGATTCTCCAGCATCTGCAGTTCCTAATATCTCTGAAATGGGGAGGGTGGGGACTTGACTGATGGGCGTTTCGAGCAGCCTGAAGTTGTGTATCTCTTGAGATGTTCCGATGTGGAAACTTTCGAGTTGAACAAGGGTTCCGGAGGACTGAAGCACCAGATTAGAGAGTGTTTTCCTTGCTGTATTAAAATAAGGGAATTAAATCATAGAATAATACAACATCGAGGGAGACTTTTCAACCCGTCAATACTTTGCGGATTCTGATGAAGAGTCACTGGACTCGACACGTAAACTCTGCTTCCTTTACACAGATACTGCCTGACCTACTGATGTTCTCCAAAAATTTATGCTTGTTCTTTCAGATCGTGCTCGCTGTAGACCCTCCCCTGTAATTTTGTTTTAAATGATCCAATCACTAGCTATGTTAAAAATGTTTTCCACATATCCCTGTTGCTTCTTTTAACAAGTATATGTGCACCTGTTGAAGCCAAACCAGGTTTTTTTTTTGCTTCATGGTGACTTCCTCGCTCTTGGACTCTTTGTCCTTATTTATAAAACATAGTCTATCATTTATCTTATTAATTGCTTTTTCATCATTCCTTGCTATTTTCAATGATTTAGTAATAGAGGTATACAGCACGGAAACAAATCCTTCAGTCCAACTCATCCGTGCCAACCAGATATCCTAAATAAATCTATTTCCATTTCCTAGCATCTGGCCCATATCCCCTATTGGACCCCATACACAAACCCATACAGATCGAAACTGGAAACGACAGTACTCACCATAACGGACCGGACAGTATCGTGTGATCTAACCTTGCTAAACCAGTCTACTATGAGGAACCTTGTCAAAAGGCTTACTGAAACCCATATCAATCACATCCACCACTCTGCCGTCATCAATCCTCTTCGTTACTTCTTCTAAAAACTCAGACAAGTTAGTGTGACATGATTTCCCACGCACAAAGCCATGTTGACTATCCTTAATCAGTCCTTGCCTTTCCAAATACATATAAATCCTATCCCTCAGGATTCCCTCCAACAAATTGCCCACCACTGATGTCAGGCTGCCTGGCTTTTCCTTAACACCTTTCTTAAACAAAACCAAGTTAGCCAACCTCCAGCCTTCCGGCACCTCACCTGTGGCTATCGTTGATACAAATATCTCAGCAAGGGGCCCAGCAATCACTTCCCTAGATTCTCACAGAGTTCTAGCTCCCGGGGTTTAATCCACCTTTCCACGTTTTAAGACATCCAACACATCCTCGTCTGAAATATGGACAATTTTCAAGATGTCACTATTTGTTTCCCCACATTCTCTATCTTCCATATCCTCCTCCAGAGTAAACACTGATGCAAAATACTCATTTAATATCTTTCATCTCTTGTGGTTCCACGCATAGGTGGCCTTGCTGATCTTTAACGGGCCCTATTCTCTCCCTAGTTACTCTTTTGTCCTTAATGTATTTGTAAAATCCCTTTGGATTCTTCTTAACCCTATTTGCCATAGCTATCTCATGACCCCTTTTCACCCTCCTGATTTGCCTCTTAAGTATTCTCCTACTGCCTTTATACTCTTCTAGGGATTCATTAGATGTCTACTGTCGATACCTGACATATTTGTGCACAAAGCCCTCAGATCATCCCCTCTTAGCATTGTATCTTTTTCGTCTCAACCCGTACCAAAATTAATCACTTCGTACTTTTCATCTGACACAGGTTTAAAGGAAAAGCTGTAAAATTATTTGGACAATTTAGCAAATCATAGTTAAGATAGAATACATTGATTATTGCTAAAAAGCTAAAGGAATAAATTAGAAGAATCATTGTTTAATGATTGGGGTTACACTTTGAAATAAAACATTTTATCACAAATGCCTGCTGAAGTCTGTAATGTAATTTAAAATTGGATTTAACATGAATTTGTAAAGGAAAGTGATAAAAAGACATGGGAAATTGAGTGAGAAATCTACAGAGCGGCTCATGCTTTGTCCAAATACAAACCCACGCCAGAGTGAATTTTATTGCTCACTTAGGTAGAATTTTTTTAGTTCCTGCAATTGAATGTGGAAATATTGAAAAACTTTATCGCACTACTAGGATCCATCAATAAATCCATTATTATTTAGTTAAGTAATTTATCATTTTAAACTGAAAATTGTGGTATTTCTACTTCAGACATGATCCCAATTGGCATTTAGACATTAACAAACATGGAAATTCTGAACTAAGTCAGTTGGCTTTAGTAGGTAGCACCAGCATCTGTGAGTCAGGAGTTGTGGGTGACAATCCCGCAACAGAAGATGATTTCCTAATCTTGTTCATTTGCCAGTGCTAAAGAGGTGTAATTTTCTGGATGAATTATCAAATATGTTCCTGTTCTGGTTTTGCAGTGATTAAATGACTGTTAACGGTCCCATAACACTATTTGACAATGATTGGCGTCAGTTTCTGTTTCAGTAACCATCAACAAATAAAATTACGTTATTTCTTTCACCTCTTGCTGCTTATGGGGTGGTGCTGTGATAAAATGATTATGTTTGCCGACGTAACAACTGTCAGCACACTTCAATGTAATCATTATGTTTGGTATTCTGTGTGTTTCTAACACGGAATTCAATCCCAATAATTGCAAGATGATGCATTTTGAGAGGTCGAATAAGGGAAGGATTCCACAATGAATAGTAGGTCCGTAGGGGGTATGGAGAAACAAAGGGGCCTTGGTGTACAAGTCCATAGATTCCTAAAACTGTCAGTGCAGGTAAGGAGATGAAGAAGGCACAGAGGATGCTTGCCTTCATTAGCCGAGGCTTAGAATATAGAAGTGAGGAAGATTGTTACAACTTTATAAAACATTAGTTAGGATGAAATACTATGTGCAGTTCTGGTTGCCACACCATGGGAAGGATGTGATTGATCTGGACAGGGTGCAGAAAAGATTCACCGGAATGTCGCCTGGGATGAAAAGTCTCAGTTAGGAGGAAAGCCTGGATAGGCTGGGTTTGTTTTCTTTGGGGTAGAGGAGGCTGAGAGGTGGTCTAATTGAGCTATCCAAAATCATGAGAGTCATAGACAGGATAGATCATAAAAATCTCTTCTTCATGGCAGACATTTCTGTGACCGGAGGACATACATTTAAGGTGAGAAGCAAATGGTTTGCAGTAGATCTGAGGACATTTTTTTCACCCAGAGGTTGGTGGATATGTGGAACGTGATGCCTGAGAGGGTGGTGGAGGTAGAAGCATCTGGATGAATGCTTAAAATGCCAGGGCATTGTAGGCTATGGACCAAATGCAGGTAAATGGGATTAGTGTAATTTGGCATTTGTTGGTCGGCATAGACACAAAGAGGCAAAGGGCCTCTTTTCTATGTTTATTTTAGAGCTTTATTCAATGTTTTAATCTGTTCATAGTAGATTTGGCATCTGCAGAATTTTGAACTGGCCATTATTGGTTCGAGCTTCTGGACATTTTTTAAAATCACTTCGACGGAAATTAATGGACTCTGGGCGAATATCATAAATTGAATCATTTGTGAAGGTATTCTGCCATAGTTATGGAGGGACAATGGGAATGTCTCCCAATTGAATTGTCAGCTATCCAATTTTTGATGTGTTTTTTTAAATAATTCATGGTATCTGAGCATGCTGTTAAGGACAGCATTAATTGTCCGACTCTAATCAACCCACAGAAGGTGATGGTGAGCTGCCTTCTTAAACTACTTTAATCCATCTGCTGAAGGTGCGCCCACAATTCTGTCTGGAAGACTTTTTCTATGACCCAGCAACAGTGAAAGTTTGGTGATACAATTCTGAATCAGAATGGCGTGTGGCTTAGAGCGGAATATGCTTCCAGTGGTGCTGCATGCCTTTGTCCTTCGAGGTGATACAGATCACATATTTGGAGGGCAATGTTGAGGAAATCTTGGTGGGTGGCTGCAGTGTATCTCACAGTTGGTACCTATTGTTGCCATGTGTGCTGGTGGTGAATGGGGTGAACATAAGAACATCAGGATTAGAAGCAGAAGTAGGGCATCATTCAGCCCCTCAAACCTACCCCACTATTCAACAAGATCTAGGCTGATCTACAACTGGCCTCAACTCCTTTCCTTCAACAGCTTAATGTCCCAACATTTCAAAAATCTATCTACCTCCTTTTTAAATACATTCCGTGGTCTAATCTCCACAACTGCCTGGGATAGCGATTTCTTAATCATTCACTACCTTGTAGGAGAAGAAATTCCTTTGCATCTTAGTTTTAAATGAAAATTCCCTTATTCTATAACTAGTTCTCCTATTTTGAAATCCTCCCACTAGTGAATATGTGTGACATTGAGAAACCTTTCAGTATCTTGTTTCACGTCAAAGTCACAAAAGGGATAAGGCAACGCCTTCATCCCATAAATCAGTCTCGTAAATCTCTTTGAACAGCCTCCATCACCATGATGTACTTTCTCAAATACGGGAACCAAAACTGTACACGGTATTTCAAGTGCAGCCTCATCAACACCAGAGTTTGTAATAAGAGTTTGCTGTTTTTAAACTCCAGCAATAAATGTCAAAATTCCACTTGCCTTCATATTATTTGTTGCACCTGCATGCTAATGTTTTGTGTTTTTTGCACAAAATACCCAGATGCCTCTGCGCTGCACTTTTTGGAGTCTCAAGATAATGTTGACAGTAGTGGATGAGATGCTGATCAAAAGGGCTGCTTTCTTCTGAAAGGTGCCAAGCTTCTGCAGGTTTGTTGGAGTTCCATTCATCCAGGCAAATGGAGAGTATTCTATTACAGTCCTGACTTGTCCCTTGTGGATAATGAAGGAAAGGTTTTAAGGTGTTTTGAGACAATATATACGAATTCCCAGATATCAACCTGCCCTTGCAGCCACTGTATTTATATGGCTGGTCAAAAAAAGTTCCTGATCTTTGGTAACCTTCAGGTGTTATGATCTTAGTAGGGATAGATAACTTTTAAGAAGTGATTCAAACTTCAGTCACTAGCTGAATTAATGACACAGCATGATTTAACATTTTAAAAGTTTTACTCAAACAAATGATTAAACAAAAACAAAATTTACAAGATGTGTGTTTGTGTAAGCCATACTCACACTTGAAACTACTGAGATGAATATTCCCCTTTTATACTTAACACGCTACTCATTCCTGCAACTACAATCCCCTCCTGGTAAACAGTGTAGAGTTGCTCACGGTTGCTTTATAATCCATTTGCAGGAATACAGGCCCACATTATTATTACACATCCCTAACTGCCATTGAGAAGGTGGCAAAAAACTGCCTTCTTGAACTATTGCAATCCTTGGGACACCCACAGCGCTGTTAGAAATGGAGTTCTGAGATTTACCTCAGTAACAGTAAAGGGCAGTACACAGTGGTTCCAAATCAGGATGGTGTGTGGCTTAGAGGGGAATTTGCTGGTAGTTGGTGGAGGTTATGAGTTTGGAAGGTGCTGTCAGAGGATAGAAATTGCTTTGCATCCTGTAAATGCTAGATACTGCTGCATTGTTTGTCAGTGGTAAAGGGAGTGAATGTTGAAAGTGGTAAGTGAGATGAACTGAAATGATTGACCTCCATGACTACAACTGTTTTCGTTTGTGCTGGGTGTGATTTCAACCAGCAGAGATTTTCCCCGATTTCCATGGATTCAGTCTTGCCAATGCTCCTTTATGCCAAACTCATTTAAATACTACCTTGATGTCAAGGGCAGTCACTTCTATCTCACCTTCGGACTTCAGCTCATTTATCCATGTCTGGACCAAGGCTTTCCTGATATCAGGAAATGAGTGGCCCTGTTATCGCCAAAGCTGAGAGACATTAAGCAGGTTATTCCTTCGTGAGGACTGTCAGTGACCTCATCTTCACTTTGCTGATGATGAAGAGAGACTGTTAGGGTGGCAATTGGCCATGTTGGATTTGTCCTGTTTTTGTGCACAGGATATCCTTGGGCGATCTTCCACATTGTCAGTTAGATGCCAGTGTTGTAGCTGTAATGGAATGTGTAGAGACACAGATAGTTTTGAAGCAAAATTCTTCAGTATTATTCCCAGAATTTCATCAGGGCCCATAGCCTTTACAGTATCCAATGTCTTCAGCTGTTTCTTGATATCATGTGGTGAAAGTAAATTTGTTTGATAGGCAATATCTGTGATGCTGAAGACCTCAGGAGGAGGCTGTGATGGAGCATTTACACAGCAATTTTGGCTTAAGGTTTGGCTAAATTTTGGCAAGCACTTCAACTTTGCATTTTGCACTGATGGAGGATGGAGATATTTATGGAGCCCCCTACCTATTCTCAGTTTCACAAATGGATGTGGCGGGGCTGCAGAGCTTAAATCAGATCTCAACAACAACAAAAACAGAGGTTGCTGGAAAAGTTCAGCAGGTCTGGCGGCATCTGTGAAGAGAAATCAGAGTTAACGTTTCAGGTCTGGTGACCCTTCCTCAGAACACTGATCTAAATTAGATCAGCCGGTTGTGATATCACTGCACCTTGTCAGTCGCATTCTGCTTTCACTGTCTGCTGTACAGGTAGTCCTGTGTTATACCTTTGCCAGGTCAACACTTCATTTTTAGATATGACTGCTGTTGCTCCTGGTATGCCCTCCTGCACTCTTCATGAAACTAGGTTGATCTCCCAGCTTGTTGATAATGGTAAAGTGGGGTATATGTCAGACTGTGAAATTACAGATTGTGGTCGGATACATTTCTATTGCTGCTGATGGCCCAAAGTGCCTCATAGATACCCAGTTTTAATTTTCCAGATCGGTTCAAAGTCTGTCCTATTTAGTAGGTAGTAGTGCCAAGCAACATGAGGGGTGGTATCCTCAGGATAAAGATGAGACTTTGTCTCCACAAGGACTGTGCAGTGGTCACTCCCACCAGTTCTGCCACTCACAGTGCATCGTGACAGTTAGATTAGTGAGGAAGTTGGGAAGACTTTTCCCACTTATTGATTCCCCACCTCTGCCATGATGCAGTCTAATAGTTATGTCCTTAAGGACTTGGCCAACTCAGTCTATAGTGATGCTACCAAGCCACTCATATTGATGGATGTTGAAGTCCATCGTCTAAAGTGCACTCCGTGCTCATCACAGTTAGTGCTTCCTCCAAATGATGTTCAGCATGCAGGAGAATTGATTCATCAGGTAGGGCTGGGACATTAGGTGGTAATAGGCAGGAAGTTTCCTTGCCCACATTTGATTTGATGTCTGAGTGTTAATGTAAAGGATTCCCAGGGTCACTGCTTCCCAGCAGTATACCGGTCTGCCACCACATTTAATAATTTGTCTTGCCAGTGTGACAGGACATTGCCAGAGATGGCGATGGTTGTGTTTGGGACACTGTGCAGTATGATTCTGTGGGTGTGACTATTTCAGGTTGTGGCTTGACCAGTCTATTGAGCTGTTCTCCAAATTTTAGTGCAGGGCTGCATTTGCCATTGGCATTTCCAGTGCCTTGTTTGATACAAGGTGTTCTGTTCAGCTTTATTCCTTTCATGAGACTTTATAGTTGTTTGACGTAATTGAGTGGTTTGCTAGGTCATTTCAGAAAACATTTAAGAGCCAACTACCTGCCTGTGGAGTTACATGGGCCAGACCAAGCAAGCATAACAGATTACCTTTCGGAAAGGACATTAGATTCATTGACAGGCAGAGTTCAGAATAAATCAAATGACCCTCTAATTTATCCTCCATGTAAAGCTAGTGTCCCAAAACATCACAAGTTCACAACTTCTTAATTGCCACACAGGATATTGTTGTTGGGGGAATTCAATGACGCTAATGCCATTGAATGTCAAAATGACATGGTTGGATTCTCTTTTGCTGGAACTGGTGATTGTCTATGCTATTTGTGTAGCACAAAAAATACTCACCACATCTCAGCTCACACCTAAATTTTGTCCAGCTCTTGCTGCATGCAGGTACAGGCTGCTTCAGTATCTGAGGAAATGATAGTGAACACTATACAATCATTGCTGTACTCTGGCCTTATGGAGAGAAGGTCATTGATAAAGAAACTAAAGATGTTTGAGCATCAGACACTACCCTGAAGAAATCTGCAACAATGGCCGGGGCTGAAAGGATTGAATAATAACATCCACCTTCATTTGTTCTGGGTATAATGTCAACCAATGGAGAGATTTCCTTTCAATTCCTATTGACTTAAATTTTGCTAGAGCTCCTTGATGCCACAGTTAGTCAAATGCTGCTTGATGTCGAGTGTGTCTGCTCTCAGTTTACCACAGGAGTTCAGCTCTCTTATTGTTGTTCGAACCAAGGCTGCATTAAGCTCTAGTGCCAAATGGCCCTGGAGAAACCTAAACTGGGTATTGATGAGCAGGTGCTGTTTAATCATCGTTGGTAATCACTCACTAAAGAATATGATTTTCTACCTAGGAGATTCCGTGTCAACGATCTTAGGTTCAGTGGGTCCTTGCATGGCTGATGAGGCTGATCCTAGAGCCGCATCTCCGACCACACATTTGGCAGGTGTTTCCAGGAGGTGGAGTAACTGTTTTACGGTACGATAAGGAATATAGCTCCTTTTATTCCTCTCTCTCCATTTGAACTCGCCAGGTTTGTTTTACAGGATATGCTTGTCAGTTCATTGAGTGCTTAACATTTTACAAGCTATGACTATAAAAGGCATACACAGGACTGGTGCCATACAGCAAGATGTCCACCACTTTGACTGTTCACTCCTCTGGACTGTGACAAACTGCCTGACCCTCCATATATGCTGAAAAGCAATGCCAAGTGACAGATTCTGGCACCCGACGATGCTCTGAAATGCACTGAAATACACTGCAAGCCACAAGAGGCAGGCAGCCTCAAAATTAGTGCAATCTTCTGAGTCCTAAGAAAGCAAGCTAAAAGGCATCCTATGTAGACACATGCAAGGCATGTGTGTGCCTGCAGCCAAGGCAATCTGGCAGAAACATGAAAGGCAGAAGTGTCAGTGAGATCCAAAAGTGAAGTCCTGAAAAGTTGATTTGGTTTGTGAGTTATTCCAAGAGCAGCCATGACAATCTAGTGAGGCTAGTGGCTTGGTGGTGAGGGACAAAACAAACTGCAGATGTTGGAATCCAAGGTAGACAAACAGGAGCCTAGAAGAACACAGCAAGCCAGACAGCATCCGGAGAAAAGAAATTAACATTTCGGGTACAACCCTTCTTCAGTCCTCCAGATGCTGCCTGGCTTGCTGTGTTCTTCCAGCCTCCTGTCCGTCTATCCTGGTGGCTTGGTAGTGCCCAGTTGCATGAATGAAAGGTGTCTGTGGAGCATGCAGGAAATAGTGGTGACGGTACAGTTGGATGAAGGCCTGGAGAAACAAGTAGTGAGCTGTGGCACCAAATAATCACTCTGGGTTTCATTCAGGAATTGGCACTATTTGGTTTCTCAGGGAAGGAGGGAAGAATGGGGAGCTAAATAGAAATGGGATTAATTTTTAATGAGATGCAATTGCATAGACATAACAAGGTCACCTCTAATGAAATTGTGAACTCACTATTGAAACTTTAAGTGAAAAATTGGATTTTTTTTCTCAACATTTAGAATTAGGTTTCTGCCTTCTCACTGTATTTTCACAGCATTCCCAAACCACTCAAACCCAGGGAAAATTCTGCCCATGGTTTTCATTCCTTTTTAAAGATTTTTTTGTGGGTTGGGGCTGGGAAGGCCTAATTGTTTGCATGCTTCTTTGATGAGGATTTAGAACCTTGCTGTGAAGAAATGGGAGTTAGTAGTTCGGTACATCATGAAAAACGATTGAGGACAAATAATTGTGCTCTTACTTAGTGCCAGGAGTCCGAGGCCTTACAGAGGCACAAAAATCTTGAAGTCACTTAGTCTGTCAGTCAGTCGGTGTGTGCCGAAGAAAAACTACTGAGACTTGAGTTTAGGAAACTCGCATTTGCTCTGAGGTGTGGACTAGTTGGACCAAAGGGTCTGTTTCCATGTTGTATGACTCTTTGAGTCCATAAGTCAGAGGAATAGTTAATGTAATTTGCAGAGTGTTTAGGTGCCTCAGGGAGAGATACCAGCTGAAGGTACAAGCATCTAATGATTATGCAGAAATTCATTGGAAGGAAATTGAGTACAGCAATGTGAGCCTGAGCAAGAAATGTTGGTGTGGAGATAGCAGTAACTCTCCACTTGAGTTTTATTGTTTGAAAGGGTATTGCTGAGATAAAAGAAGAAGTGTGAATTTCATTCCTTTTCTGATGCCCTTAATGAAACCTTTTTGTCTGGTGAAATATGGTTCATCTCTCTTTCTTTAATAAATGTTTTAGTCATTATGTTAAAAAGTTAAACTGACAGACTCTTGGGAGTGTGTGTAGTTAGTGAAATCCACTATTTAAAAAATAAAAATAGGATCTAACAATCCAGATTACACTCTGACGTCTGACCTATTCAGAATCAACATCAGGTAGGATCAGGATGCAGCCAACTACTTGAAAAAATTCGCAACTTGTCACTATAAGGATGGTAAGAGTACACTTGCTATTGACACTGTCATGATTTAACTACAAAAAATGAGAAGATAATCACAACCCACTGTTCTACAAGCTGTCACAAAATGTACAATTGTATAAAATCCCATTGAGACCACCAAAATGGCAATTTACCGGACTAACTGCTATTCAGGGCAAAAGCAATTCACACCATGTTTTGTCATTAACATAAAATAACTATTTATTGTAACACACTTGACTTTAGCAAAGAAAAATAGAAAAGAAATGGTTTAGAATTTACTCCTAAGTAACTTAAGATAGACCCCTTCAAAAGATTAATAGTTTAACACAAACACCACAGGTGGTAAAAGAATATGGACAAGCCAAATATAGACAAGTTCAAAAGTCCAGACCACACAGTGGAAAGTTATTTTCTCACAGATCTTTTAACAATGATTTTAACAATGGTAGCAATGATATTGTCTGTATGGTATCAGAGATAAAAGGTACTGCAGATGCTGGAGAATCCGAGATAACA
>JAHRHZ010000016.1:35368973-35407202 GCA_024137785.1 Ginglymostoma cirratum | reverse complement strand
CTGCTTGACCTGCTGTGTTCATCCAGCCCCATGCTTGTTGTCTGTATGGTATCCAGTTTTTCTGTTCCAACATGGACCTAGGCCTTTGATTGTTTTAGCATTCTTTCTATAAAGCTTTCTTGTTTTTTTTTTGTCTTTTTCCCAAACAGAAATAGAGAGGGAGGGATGGATGCTTTCTGTCTGAAAGCTGTGGTGGTTTTTCTCTTCTACTGTCTCTGGCACTTACAGCTTTTTAACACCGTGCATCTCAATCAAACAAAGGGCTATTGTCAGGCAGAATTCCCCTAACTCCAAAGATTCTCATTAGTCAGTCTCCAATTCTCCCTCTAATTGCTTCAAAAACAACATTATATCGCACAGCTCAACAATATAAATTTTTACTTGATTTTTGAAGTTACAAAACTTATCTGATAACTTTGACTATAGAAGTTCAATGTACTTTTCATTTCACAGTCCCAAAAGAGAAAGAATGAAGTCTATTGCAAGATAATCAAATGACTGATTGTCATATTATACATGTTGATATTTAATTCTGTCACCAGGTTGTTGGGAATTAATTCTCAGTCTCCCCCATTTCTGACGGACTAGGACACCAAAATTCCTTTGATTTTCAGCACCTCCTCTTCTGCCAGGATTGTGAGTCCCCATTTGCCTTCCAGGTGCCAAGGTTAAGACTCATCTGGACTGCAGAGGAACTTGGAGTGGGAGGAGAAAGATGCATTTGTCATGGTGCATGTAGGTACCAATGATATAAGTAGATGGGGAAAGAGATTCTGCAGAGCGAATATAAGCAGCCACATGCTAAATTAAGTAACAGAACCACAAAGGTAATAATCTCCAGACTACCTGAGCCACAAGATAATTGGTACAGGGTCAATAAGATTAAAGAGGTAAATGTGTGGTTCATAGATTGGTGGGGAGAAATGGTTTGAATTCATGGAACATTGGCACCGTGGGGAAAGGACGAACTGTTTCATTGGGATGGGCTCCAGTTGAATCATGCTGGGACTAGAGTCCTGACAAGTCACATCACTAGAGCTGTAGAAAGGGTTGGTTTAGGGGGTGAGGGGGAATGGAAAATAAAGGAAATAAAGGTGGTGTAGATTGGTGCAGTAGTGAGAAATGATGTCAGCATTGAAGGCCAAATGTAGATTCAGTCTGGATGGAAACAGTCCCCATTGGGAGTAATCTATAGGTTTGCTAACAGTAGCTCCACAATAGGACACAGTATAATCCAAGAAATAGTGGGAGTTTATAGGAATGGTATAACAATAATCATGGGTGATTTTAATATGTATATGGGCTAGATTAACCAAACTGATAAGGGTAGCCTTGAGAGAGACAAAGAGAGAGAGAGAGAGAGAGTTCATAGATTGTCTTAGATACTGTTTCTTGGAGCAATAGGAACTAAATGGGGGCAGGCTATTTTGGATTCAGTGTTGTGTAATGAGATGGGATTAATTAATTCAGGGATAGTAGGAACTGCAGATGCTGGAGAATCTGAGATAACAAGGTGTAGAGCTGGATGAACACAGCAGGCCAAGCCTTCCTACTCTTCTGATGCTGCTTGGCCTGTTGTGTTCATCCAGCTCCACACCTTGTTAGGTGGGATGAATTAATAATCTCTTTGTAAAGGATTCTCTAGGGATGAGTGATCGCAGCATGCTGGAATTTCAAATTCAGTTTGAGCATGAGAAACTTGTGTCTCATACTGGCATTCTACTGTTAACAGTAATTCGACAGACATGAAGACAGAATTGGACCTAGTGGACTGGGCAGAAAGATTAAAAGGTAGCATAACTGATGGAGAGTGGCAAACATTTAGGGAGATATTCAATTCCTCCAACTAAAATAAATTCCAGAGTGGAAAAAAACGATTGTAAGAGGGAGAGAAGGTATCCATTGCTAAGCGAGGAGGTTAAAGGTAACATAAAAACAAAATCTATTTATTATATGCCATATTGCAAAGTTCTATGGCAGGCTAGAGGATTGGGAATTCTTTTGAAGACAAACAAAGGATTACTAAAAAAGTGACACAAATAGCATTGATATATTAGAAAGAAAACTAGAGTACTATACAAAAATGGATAGCAAAAGCTTCTATAAGTATATAAAATGGAAGAGAGAAGCTAAAGTGAATGTTGCCCACTTAGAGGTTGAGACTATCGAGTTAATAATGGGGAGCACAGAAGTGGCAAAAATGCTAAATCAGTATTTTGCATCAGTTTTCATGGCGGCGTACACTAAAACCATCCCAATAGTAGCAGGTAACAGAGGATATAGAAAGGGAGGAACTTAAAACAATCACCATCGCTCAGGAAAAAGTACTGAGCAAACTACTGGGATTAAAGGCAGACAAGTTCCCAGGGCCTGATGGCTCCCAACCTAGAATATTAAAGGATGTGACAGCAGGGACAGTGGATGCATTGGCTATAATATTCCAAAAATTTCCTGCATACTGGAAATGTTCCAATGGATTGGGAAAATAAATTGTAATGAGGAAATAAGAAATTTACAAATTGATACGGATAGGTTCAGTGAGTGGGCCACAATTTGGCAAATGGTGTTTAGTGTGAGGACATCATTTTGGTCAGAAGAATAAAAAGGCAACTTATTATCTAAATGGACCAAGATTCCAAATTACTTCAGTGCAGAGGAATCTGGGTGTCCTCATGCATAAATCACAGAAAGCAAGTATGCTAGTACAGCAGGTAATATGGAGGGTAAATGGAACTCTGGCATTTATTGCAAAATTGATGGAGTATAAAAGTAGGGAACCGCTGTTGCAACTGTACACAACTTGAGTGAAACCACATCTGGAATAATACTGTGTGCAGGTTTCGTTTGCTTACTTGAGGAAGGATTTAACTACGTTGGAGGCAGTTCAGAAAAGGTCCACCAGATTAATTTCAGAGATAAAAGACTTGTTTTATGTGGAGAGATTGAGCAGTTTTAAGCTATACTCCCTAGAGTTTAGATGAATGAGAAGGGATCTAATTGGGGTTTAAAAGATACTAAAGGGTTTTGAGACAGTAGACATAGAGCAAACGCTTTCATTCGTGGGGGAATGCTTTCGCCTGTGGGGCAATCGAGATGAGAGGTCAGAGTTTATGCCAAGGGGTGGCAGATTTAAAACAGAAGAGGGAGAATTACTTTTCTCAAAGAGTGATGAATTTGTGGAATTGACTACCCCAGAATGTGGTGGAAGCCAGGATATTGAATAAATTTGAGGAGTTAGACAATATTTTTAACATGTAACTGGCTAAAGGGTTATGGGCGTAGGAAAGTGGAGCTGAGGTGGAGATCGGATCAGCCATGATCATATTAAATGGCGGACCAAGTTTGAGGGGCTGAATTGCCTACTCTTGCTCATAGTTCTTAAGTTCTTATGTTCTCTGCTTCAGGGTCAGCACTCTTTTCTGCAACATCACATTTGAGTGACTATAATGGTATGAGTTAACCCAAAGCATGCAGTCCACTTGATGAGGCTGAAGCAGAATATGAAACTGAATTTGAATGGAAGCAAGTGGAAGGATAGATGGCATTCTTATCTTACCAATACCCTTTCGCATATTTTATCTCTGACAGCGCCCTCAGGTATACAACAACAAGTTGAAGAAGATAGAAAGAGATGAATGAGTGCACTAGCAATGTAGCGTGAGGAGTGATATGATGGTACATGCTTGACAAGACAGAATAAGGGTCAGAGGTAAAGCTTATGTGCACCACAGTAAATGTGCACCTCTAGTTATCTTTCCTGTTCTGATTAGGCTATTAAAACCTTCCCTACTGAAATAATCCTCTAACTGCTGACCTGCCAGGCCATCTTCGTTCATGCCTGCTTTGTGTCAGCAGTAGATTTCTTCTCTAACTGCTGAGGAAACATCTCTCTCTCTTGTTTTTCTCTGACCCCGGCAAAAAGCAAGTGAAGCATCATTGAACCCTAGTGCCACCTTTGACTATCTAGAATCCATAATCATGCTTTCACTGCTTGACAACTCACAACCACTCTAAATTCTGTCTGCAGATTGGTCTTTTAATTACTGGTGTTGAAATTGTGCCATGAGTGTCATCACCAAGCCGCCATCAAAAACTAAACACCAAACCCAAAATTAAATTCTGACAGGCTAGCAAAGTAAAATGAAAACCCAAGTGAAAAAGTGTTCAAGTTTCTTTTCAATATTTTTACATGTAGTCTTACCTCTCTAAATTTGAAACATTCAGTATTAAATTTTCAAGCTTTCAATTATTTTTCCACTGTCAATTAAGTAAATATCTGAGCGTGAATATTTTTGTTATTTGCTCATGGGATCTGCGTCAGCATTTATTACTTATCCCTGATCGTCCAGAGTACAGTTCAGAATAACGCACACTGCTGTGGTTTTTTTGGGTCAAATACAGGCCAGACCAGGTAAGGACAGCATATTTCCTTCCAAAAGAACGTTAATGAACCAGATCAGTTTTTACAACAATTGACATGGTCACCATTTCTTATTTTCTTTTATTCCAGATTTGTATTGAATTAAAGTTTTACCATCTGCCATGGTGGAATTTGAACCCACATGCCTGGAACATTAGTCCAAAATTTTGGAATACTGCTGAAGTGAATTTAAATTTCAGCAGCTTCCACAATGGATATAAACCCATGTGCCCAAAGCATTAGCTGAGCACTTAAATTACTAGTCCAGTGACATTCCCAACACCATTATTCCCAGTTCCACATAATACCATTCCCATATCATTTTTAGTGAAGCAAATAGGAGAAATTCCAAGCTACATTGTAAAAACGTCATAAGAATACCCATGTCCATAAATTGCATTGACAGGATATGGTTTATACACATGTAGCCATCAGAGGGCAGTCTACGTTAACAATCTGGTCTGACAAATTTAGGGAAATGATGAAATCAATAAGCAAGTTTGTTGTGCAGAAAAGCTTATTTTCAAACATGAGGCCTTTCTCTTCTGGAGACGTATTATAAGAAATTTCAGACCGGGAATGGTCTGTCACACTAAAAGTGGACCTTTCTACATTAATCACTCCCATTTACCACATCTTCACATTTTCATATCCCTCAAGCTCCTTCCTTAAGACTGTCCTGGAACATTTGTTGACAAAGAAGCCATTGATGCAGGAGATGAAAGTTTCTATGGTTCTCGGTGAGACCTATTGCTAGATCAACAACTGTCTGCCTTGTCAGATATGAACCGAACAACTGAAAGGTCCCATCCTTTAAACTTAGGGTCATTGCCCTGAAAAAAGTCTAGCAACACATTGAGCAATCTTTTTCTTCCACTATATTTACATCTAGCAGATTATGCTTTGGGTTGATTATGTGATGCTTGCCTCTTAATCTGGACAAATTGTTAAACAGACTTAGAGGTCCCTCCCAAGAGGATCAATTAGGGGTTTGCTATTCTACTATCATTAGAGTTTGGTATCCACAAGTACATCTCTTAATGTGAACTCTGTATACCATGTTTGGAAGTTTACCATCCACTCCACTTTTAGTATACAAAGACCTCCAGCAGCTAGTAAGACTATGACCGGGATGGGAATCACAGATTGGGGAGTCAGAGACTGTTGGAGATGTGAATGTGGAAAGTAAGAAACATTGAGATTTATTTACTACATTCTTATTGCCGGTTTTGTTTCACGCTGCATAAAGTTCACACAATGTAATGAGCTGAGAGGACGATAAGAGGATAAGAGATAGATTGAGGTTTGAAAGTAGTTGAGAGCGAAAATAAATTTAACGTTAGTACAATTTGCAAAATAAAAGGTGTTGAGACCAGAAAACTGAAACAAAAACAAAAACAAATCGAGTTGTAAATATTCAGCCAGGTCTGACAGAATCCTTCCAAATCCATATTGTGAAATTTCTGTAAATACTTTTAAAAATCAGACGCAAAAAGGCTGTTAAAATGGCTGCCATCAATCGTGTTACTTTTGGCATTTGGACTACAGATGATATCAAGTCTCCAGTAAATATTTAATTAAGTGTTGACATACATGAGGCTACCTCATAAACAAATGTGAAATTCACACATCTCATTGCTTATGATGGGCCAACACCAAAAGACTATGGAGTTTTCAGACTTCTGTGTCTCCATATTTTATATTAGGCTTCGTAGCCTCAGTGACGAACCCAAGCATTTACACTGACACCCATGAATCACTGTCCCAAGACTGTCTAAAGTGGAGGAAGGTGTTGAGCACCTTGAGACTTACCTTTAGGAAAAAGTGAACGCCAGACAGAAACAGCATAAGAAGTGCACTGCCACACCAACGTCCCACTCACCCCTTCCCGTGACCACCTTCTGCCCCACGTGTAGCAGAGTCTGGGGAAGCCGCATTGGACTGCACGGCCACCTACAGATTCACCCTGAGAGTGGAAAAGAGTCATTCTTGTCTGAGAGGCACTGTCAATGATGATGATAATTGGACAAAAGGGAAAGTCAAAATTCAACATCTTCTATCAATTTTGCATTGTATCATGGTGGCCTTCCCCATCCAAACTGAACTGGATGAGCTCAAGAAATGTTAACCTCATAGTTAACACGATCCAGACTAACTGCAGCGACCACGCCTTTATTATCCCGTGACCTAGCAGATCATTCAAAACCATCAGTCATCAGCCAGTTTGAAAATCAGACTCTAAAACTAATATTTAACCTGTTCAAACTACTCTTCAGTCCATTTCCATCAGACTGAGAAATACCCTTTGTCTCGGTGCAGGAAAACCTGGCTCCATCCCCTCAGACTGATATCTTCACAGCACCCTGACTGACCTTGCTGTAACGCCCTGACTGGGTGCACTTACCCTGCAGGACTGACAAATGTAGCTCATTCAAAAACCCAATTACCCGCATAGAGTTAAAATGGGGCCTGAAGTATTTAGTATGCCATAATGTTATTACCTTTCTCACCTGTGGAAACTCTGCAGTGCCACTAAGCAGTTTTAATTACAGTATGATACTGTAGTTTCTGTTATAAATGTAGATAAAGCAATTTAGAATGAAAATATAAAAAGGACAAAATGTATCACTTTAAAACGGTACCTGAATGATGTCAGCAAGCAATTACCATTTTCTTTCTAATGCCACGTCAAATAAAGACTACACTTGATCTTGATTGCCCATGTGAAAATCCATGGAAAATCAACTAGCAATTATTATATTTATAGCACATGATTTTAAAAAATGGGCATCTATTCAGAAGTAAAATTATGTTCTCTTTCATTAGGTGCTCATGATTCTCAACATTCAGTGACTGAGTTTGCAAACAACCATCTCAACATTTGTGATTCACAATGTGCTATGCTTCTCAATACTTGAGAGTCAGTAGCAATGTGAAATTGCAGAGGGTACAAATTAGGCCTTTGAATACTGGGTGGAGGGAACCTGTGGAACAACAACATTCAATCCTACTCATGCCCTTTGTTTTTTCAAGAATTTTTTGGACCTGGCAGCATCCTGCACAACTTTGTGAACATGCCATATTGGAACGGTTACAAATTATTAGGCCACAGAGTAGTGGAAAATAAAGGGCCTTCGTTATTCTGTGCTTCATTCCGAGAAATCTAACAGGACTCCTGTGGAATGTCAAATGTTGGGTTGAAAGTAATCATGCTGTCATTTCTGTCGATAGAGAGAATTTTCTACACAAGGAGGTACTGAAAATCAAATTTGTCATGCTTTTGAAATGGAACAAAAGTTCAAGTTCTTCCAGAACCACTACAATAGATGCCACTCAAATGAGACAACCCGATAATAGATATTGCTTCCAATCCTTACCGCAATCATTTTCAGTGTGATAATGTGATTGGCAGGCAAAGTGGTGATGTAGTGGTTATGGTACTGGTCTAATAACAGTAAATGATACCATAAATATAACACGTAGAATATAATAAAAACAAATAAACAATAAATGTTGCCCCCCCCATCAGCAATGCCCACAACTCATGAACAAATAAAAGTGGGTGAACAGCCTAAACAAAGTAACTGCTTTAAAGTCAGATTTTCAAACTTAATATCTTTGACATAACTCACGACTCATGTATAGGATTTATTGGCATTGAAGTCAATTAATATAATTTTGGAGTGGATCAGTACTGCGACACTGGGCTAACCCAGTGCCATTAAAGATCAATTTATTCAATATTAGTCAGATATAGTTCGATGTTTGCGCTATTCTCAGTGACAGGCATCAAGTTAAATTTTCCCAATTTTTGATGAATTGTGTTTTCAAGTGAGATTCATAATGCCTGGTCCTGAACTGGCTCATAGTAACTTCTCCCATGTAGTTTTGTGTTCTCAGCTCATTAATTGCGCACTTAGCCTCTATAGTGTCCTGTTTTGCAATTACACAGCAGGAGAGCTGGAAGTGCTCAACACTGCTGGGACATTACAACATTCACATTACCAGTGCTATATTTAAATCCAACCTCAATAACGCTTCAGATGATGCAAGCCCTTTGTTCTGTGGCTCTGCACCTTTATCCGCAAGGGAATGGCTCAGAAAGGTAAGTTACCATCGAGGTTTGTGGACAGGGACCTGAAGGTCCTGGTAAATGGAATGGTAGAAAGGATTGCAGTGCTGTATCCTGCTGATTGGCAAAGGAGCCCTCACCACCAGGCTCACCAGACCTTGTGAGCTCCACAGAGTTAAGCTCCCAGTTTCTCTCTGCTACCCCACTCTCACAGAACCAGCACTCATTCCAACTATGCCACTGCACATGCCAATCATCAAGACACATGGATTGTATATCTCACAATTGTGTTTATCATGTCCACTCAACAGCAGTCACTGGCCTCACTTACCAAATGACTAACCATACCTGCCCCCTATGCCTCCTGCCGACTTACCACCTCCCCTGCTCTGGTTTCACTGTTATCTGCTCTTCTATTTACTTCCATCATACTCGGTCCTGCCCTTGACTCACTGCAGGAGAACTTGACCTAGCCTCTCAGACTGAGATCTCCTCAGCACCCCAACTGACCTACCTGTAGTGCCCTAGATAACAAGGTGTAGAGCTGGATGAACACAGCAGGCCAAGCAGCATCACAGGAGCAGGAAAGCTTGACGTTT
The DNA here is from genome assembly GCA_024137785.1 of Ginglymostoma cirratum. Lineage (NCBI taxonomy): Eukaryota > Metazoa > Chordata > Chondrichthyes > Orectolobiformes > Ginglymostomatidae > Ginglymostoma > Ginglymostoma cirratum. Next base: position 35,398,111 of record JAHRHZ010000016.1, on the reverse strand, counting down.
CGGGCCTAGACCCTTCATCAGAAATGGGGGAGGAGAAGAGGGCTCTGAAATAAATAGGGAGAGAGGGGGAGGTGGATAGAAGATGGATAGAAGAAAAGATGGGTGGAGAGGAGACAGACAAGTCAAAGGGTCCGGGATGGAGCCAGTAAAGGTGAGTGTAGGTGGGGAGGTAGGGAGGAGATAGGTCAGTCCAGGGAGGATGGACAAGGCAAGGCGGCTGGATGAGGTTAGTAGGTAGGAAATGGGGGTGTGGCTTGAGGTGGGAGGAGGGGATAGGTGAGTGGAAGAACAGGTTAGGGAGGCGGGGACGAGCTGGGCTGGTTTTGGGATGTGGTAGGGGGAGGGGAGATTTTGAAGCTTGTGAAATCCACATTGATACCATTGGGCTGCAGGGTTCCCAAGCTGCATATGAGTTGCTGTTCCTGCAGCCTTCGGGTGGCATCGCTGTGGCACTGCAGGAGGCCCAGGATGGACATGTCGTCTGAGGAATGGGAGGGGGAGTTGAAATGGTTCGCGACTGGGAGGTGCAGTTGTTTATTGCGAACCGAGTGCAGGTGTTCCGCAAAGCGGTCCCCAAGCCTCCGCCTGGTTTCCCCGATGTGGAGGAGGCCACAACAGGTACAGCGGGTGCAGTACACCACATTAGCAGATGTGCAGGTGAACCTACTTAGAATACACCTCCTCCCACCCACCTTCCTGCAAAAATGCCATCCCCTATTCCCAATTCCTTCGCCTCCACCGCATCTGCTCCCAGGATGATGCATTCCACTCCTGTACATCTCAGATGTCCTCGTTCTTCAAGGACCGCAACTTCCCCCCAGCAGTGGTCAAGAGCACCCTCGACCGTGTCTCCCGCATTTCTCGCAACTCATCCCTCACGCCCCGTCCCCGCAATAACAACCAAAAAAGAATCCCCCTCGTCCTCACGCACCACCCCACCAACATCCGGATCCAATGCATCATCCTCCGACACTTCCGCCATCTGCAATCCGACCCCACCACCAAAGACATTTTTCCCTCCCCACCCTGGTCTGCTTTCCAGAGGGACCACTCCCTCCGTGACTCCCTTGTCCGCTCCACACTCCCCTCCAGCCCCACCACACCCGGCACTTTTCCCTACAACCGCAGGAAGTGTTACACCTGCCCCCACACCTCCTCCCTCACCCCAATCCCAGGCCACAAGAAGACTTTCCACATTAAGCAGATGTTCACCTGCACATCTGCTAATGTGGTATACTGCATCCGCTGTACCCGTTGTGACCTCCTCTACATCGGGGAAACCAGGCGGAGGCTTGGGGACCGCTTTGCAGAACACCTGCACTCAGTTCGCAATAAACAACTACACCTCCCAGTCACGAACCATTTCAACTCCCCCTCCCATTCCTCAGACGACATGTCCATTCTGGGCCTCCTGCAGTGCCACAGCGATGCCACCTGAAGGCTGCAGGAACAGCAACTCATATTCAGCTTGGGAACCCTGCAGCCCAATGGTATCAATGTGGATTTCACAAGCTTCAAAATCTCCCCTCCCCCTACCGCATCCCAAAACCAGCCCAGCTCATCCCTGCTTCCCTAACCTGTTCTTCCACTCACCTATACCTTCCTCCTACCTCAAGCCACACCCCCATTTCCTACCTACTAACCTCATCCCGCCCCCTTGCCTTGTCCATCCTCCCTGGACTGACCTATCTCCTCCCTACCTCCCCACCTACACTCACCTTTACTGGCTCCATCCCTGCCTCTTTGACTTGTCTGTCTCCTCTCCACCTATCTTCTCCTCTATCCATCTTCTATCTGCCTCCCCCTCCCTCCCTATTTATTTCAGAGCCCTCTTCCCCTCCCCCATTTCTGATGAAGGGTCTAGGCCCAAAACGTCAAGCTTTCCTGCTCCTATGATGCTGCTTAGCCTGCTGTGTTCATCCAGCTCTACACCTTGTTATCTCGGATTCTGCAGTTCCTATTATACCTGTAGTGCCCTGACTGGTTGCACTAGCCCTGTAGCATTGACATTGGCTTGACATGAGACAGCAAAGCCATGGATTGCTGGACTTCAGTAGGACTAAGGTTCTGACTGATTGTGGCCAACTGGGCTGGAATTTGACAAATCCCCTGACTGACAGTACCCCCAACTTAACATTGTTCCTTTTGATTTCATTAAGAACTGCTCCACACCCACTAGTTCACATAATCATTTGGTTGAAACACATGTGTGTTTGTCTTGTGAGCTGCTGGCACATGCAGCGGGTGTGACATTGACAAAGCATGGTCGCATAAAGCATTAGTGCTCCAATCCATGACAATCTGTTTGCCAGACTTCCTGTGCTAAAAAGTAATGAAATCTACAGAGGCTGGCAGCCTTCAAGTAACCACAAAGTGAGTGAGCATTAGGAAAGCAAGCATAAACAAGAAAAGGCGTAAGATGCATCCTGGGTAGAAGCATGCAGTGTGTGTGTTCCAACAGGCAAAGCAACGTGGCAGAAGAGTATAAGTCACAGGTGACCCTGAGCTCCACAGTGCAGTCTTGAAGAGCTGAAGTAGTGTGTGAACTGGTCCAAGAACGGGCACGATGATGTAGTGAAGCTGGTGGTTTGCCAACGTAAACTTATTGGATGAGGGATAGAGGAGAACCGTATCCATGGAGCATCCAGCAATGTTGTGATGAAGACAGAGTTGGATGAAGGCCCAGTGAAACAAGCAGTGAGCTATTGCTGCCAGGTAACTGCTGACTTTCATGTCAGAATTGGCAGCTTACAGTTTATTGAGGATGAATAGGAGAATTGGAACCTGCATAAAAATGAGGCAAGTTGGGGTATTAATCAGATACACATGAAGAGGAATAATGAGTTAGCTATTCTAGCAAGATTTTGAACTCACTGTTTAAACCTTCGGGGGAAAATGGGAAATTGTTTTCTTGAGATTCTGATATTTTCATTTTCTTTGTTTTTTTTCCTACATTTCTCACCATTGCCCAAGTTGCTCAAGGCACAGATAAATCAACCCATAATTTTTATGGAAGAGATAGTTGGATATACAAAACACACAATGAAGGGTAAAGGCTTGACACTGATACCCCCAGTCTATTTTGGATTATCATTGCTTGTCCAGTTCCACTTTGCCATATAAACTTTTTTTGTCATCTCAGATGGGTGTTTTCCTAAATAAAATCCAAAAGAACTGCGGATGCCGTAAACCAGGAACAAAAACAGAAGTTGCTGGAAAAGCTCAGCAGGTCTGGCAGTATCTGTAAAGAAAAAAATCAAAGTTAACATTTTGGGTCCGGTGACCCTTCCTCAGAACTCGGGTTCTAAGGCGTTCCAGTTCTGAGGAAAGATCACTGGACCCGAAACATTAACTCTGATTTTTTTCTTCACAGATGTTGCCAGATCTGCTGAGTTTTTCCAGCAGCTTCTGGTTTTGTTGTTGTTGTGGGTGTTTTCCTAATTGTTCAATTGATAGTCACAATACCTACTAAACTATGCAATCAGGAAAGTTCCATGATCAAAAGATAAGCCATGCTGATTTAAGGCTCAACAATCCTAGATTACCGTGAGGAAATAATCTGTTTGCTAAGAAATGAAATTTGCTAACATGTGTCATCATTGGATAAGTGCAGCATTACGTCAGAGACAGTGGTCTGCCTTCAAACATCAAACTGCCTGCTGACAATCAGATTTGGATTTTCTTTTAAAGAAAGCTTTGAAGAAGATTTGCAAGTCAAATAGGATGAAGGGCCTTTAATTAAAACATGCGCTGTCATGATTCCTGCTGCTAAAATTGTTCCCGGCTGCATTTTTGCCAACATATTTTCTTGAATTTAGTTGCAGGTCCAGACAGCAGGCCTCAAAGTGGATTTTGGCTGACTACAATTATGCAACAGCTGACCATTAAACACAGCAGAGGCAAAGAAGGGAAGGAACTCCCTGAACCCACCATCAGCTGATGGAGTTGGCAGCTTGTGTGCTGCTTAAGTGTGGTATGTAAACATGGCACTTCCAACAACACCCTCCCACCGCATCAATAGTCCCCTTCACCTTGTTCCACTCTCCTTTGACCGGCATTAAATCCTTCAATTGTTTCTGAGAATCATTGCCATTGTAAAAGTGACAGTAGACAGGCAGACTCAGAACCAGGGTTTTGCTCGACCAGAGAATTTTCCAGACCACAGGACATCAGCTTTCAGGGTCAAAACAATTGTAAACCATGTGCATAATTTTTAATCTTATTTGTTAATGGGGTGTGGGCATTGCTGGCTAGGCAGCATTTATTTTCCATCCCTAATTGCCCAGAGGGCATTTCAGAGTCAACCACATTGCTGTGGGTCTGGAGTCACATGTAGGCCAGACCAGGTGAGGATGGTAGTTTCATTCACTAAAGGACATTAGTGAACCAGATGGGTTTTTCCCCAATAGTCTGCAATGGTTTCATGGTCATCATTAGATTCTTAACTCCAGACATTTCATTGAATTAAAATGCCACCGTCTGCCACAGCAGGACGCAAACCCAGGTCCCCCGAATGTTATCTGGGTGCCTGGATTAACAGTCCATCAATAATACCACTAGGACATCACCTCCCCACCATACTACTTACATTAGTAATGTGGTCAATGATTGAAGTCCTGATGATACATTTTAAACCATCAAAAATAGCAACACTTCATTCCAGAATTACCTCACCTTGAGTTGTAATGATCACATGTTTGAATGATTTTCCAACTGGACACCAAGATGACTCAGGGTACTTAAACTGAATAGAATGTAATAAAAAGCAGTATAAATAAAGATTGATGCAGTGCCACTAGATACCACTACACTGAAAACCAGAAGTACTGTGGGAAACAGACCACAGAAATTTACCAGACGAAAGAGTGTTGGGTTAGGGAGGTACAACCTGTACTGAGTTATATGATGGCTTGGATAGAGAAGGAGCAGCAAGCTGATAGGTTCGTTGGGGTTGTTGAGAATCATTTCCACACTATTGAATTTGTTGGTTCTAAGCATTTAAAGGTATTTTGTGAAAGTTGCTGAGAATTTAAGGAGACCTCTTTATGTTAAAATAATGGATTTCTCTCTGGAAATTCCAATATTAATGAGATTTATGTGGGAGGTTAGTGAGGTCGTGGAGGTGAGCACAACACCCAAGTAGGCAGCCCCTGACCCAGAAGCATTCATGCGCCTCGACTCTATAGACCATGAAGGATCAATTTTATGGGTCATTTCCAGGCTTTCTTTCTCAACACTGTTGTGTGCCAACTATTAGGATCTGACTTGCAGATTCTTTTCACCAGAGAGATTGTTTGGTCAATTATTATAATAACTACTAAACTTTTACACAATTGCATACTTCCAGGCAGCATCTGGTGAGATGAGTCATATCATTAGTAATTCATTGTTGCAGGAGACAGTGCACAGATGCCAAGTTCAGACCTGCCTCTGAGTTCATTCAGTTTTATATGGAGCCAGAAAAACAGAGAATCAGAGGTAGAGACAATGGCTTATCTCCTCCCTACCTCCCCACCTACGCTCACCTTTACTAGCTCCATCCCCGCTTCTTTGACCTGTCTGCCTCCTCTCCACCTATCCTCTCCTCTATCCATCTTCTATCTGCCTCCCCCTCGCTCCCTATTTATTTCAGAACCCCCTTCCCCTCCCCCATTTCTGGAAAAAAAGCATTTCTGACGAAGGGTCTAGGCCCAAAACATCAAGCTTTCCTGCTTCTATGATGCTGCTTGGCCTGCTGTGTTCATCCAGCTCTACACCTTGTTATCTCGGATTCTCCAGCATCTGCAGTTCCTATTATCTCTGATACAATTTTAACCCCACTGCGAAGCCTCTTCTAAGGAAGCCTACCCTGAAGAAATTACCCTCCTCCCTCCGGACAAACCTCAGGGGATCTCTCTCCCACTGCAACTCTCTCATAATCTCTTCGGCCTTGAAACTGCTCGACCATGTCCTGAAGCAAACCAGGTACTACAGCCACGTCACCTTTCTTAGTACCTGCCTACGGAACCAGATCATCCCCAGTGGACTACAGTCCACATTTAGGCCTTCCCAATTTGGCCCCAACCGTGACAATATCTACATTCAGAACATTGAGACCCTTCAGAAGCGTTTCTCCCTGCGAATCCTGAAACACACACTCACAGCAATGCGCCGGCATCTCCAGGCACTACAATCAAGCCTACCCCAGCACAGAGCCTCCCTCTCCCAGACCTGCAAAGGACCTCGCTTGTTATTTATTCTTCGTAGGATCCACAACCTGAATTCACAATTCTACTCAGCTTTATTGGACACTAAAAACCGTAAGTACAGTAAACTTACTGGTGCCTACCACCCAAAATGGGCTTCCTCCACCTCCCAAATCCCCAGCCATACCCAGGACCTTCCCCACAATGAACGTGCTGCCATTGGCCATGAGGCCACTATCAGAGAACCCACAGGTGACGTCACATCCGCCACCGTCGGGTACACCACTTCCGGGAGAGCGAACGCCATCGCTGCTGAAGCCACCGCCTCCATTTCTGAGACCAACACCACAGACACTACCGTCACCGCTGCTGCTGCCGCTTACCCTGCTCTACCCACCGCCAACGCTGCTCTACCCATCACGAATGCGGGCACAACTCCACCCACCGCTGATGCAACTCCGCCCACTGCTGACACCAATGAAACCCCGCCCACCGCTGACGCCGACGCAACTCTGCCCACTGCCGACGCCGATGCAACTCCGCCCACCGCTGCCGATGCAACTCCGCCCACAGCCATCGCCAATATCACTCCACCTACCGCCTCCACAGCCAGCACCTCCAGAGGAGACAGCAACACTGAGCCCTGCTGAGTCTTCACCATCCCCCCAGACCTCCCCATTACTGAGGACAAACGGTCAGTCCTCAGCAAAGGGCTCACCTTTGTCCCCCTCCACCCACACATCGATGAATACTGGTCATACCTGGACGTTGAGCAGTTTTTCCGCTGCCTCCGTCTCCACGCATACTTCTTCAACCGTGAGCCTAACCCCTCCCTCTACTGACCCCTTCTCCTGCCTCCAACACAAGCCCTTCTCCTGGACACCACCCCAAGTCCTCCTACCATCCCTCGACCTCTTCATCTCCAACTGCCGTCGAGACATCAATCACCTCAAACTCTCCACCCCTATCACCCACTCCAACCTCTCGCCCTCAGAACGTGCAGCCCACCGCTCCTCTGCTCCAATCCCAACCTCACCATAAAACCCGTGGACAAGGGAGGCACAGTTGTAGCATGGCGCACTGACCTCTACATCGTTGAGACCAGGCGCCAACTCTCTAACACCTCCTCCTACCGCCCCCTGGATCATGACCCCACCCCTGAGCACCAAACCATCATCTCCCAAACCATCCACAACCTCATCACATCAGGTGACCTGCCACCCACAGCATCCAACCTCATCGTTCCCCAACCCCGCTTCTATCTCCTTCCCAAAATCCACAAACCTGACTGCCCTGGTCGACCCATTGTCTCCGCCTGCTCCTGCCCTACTGAACTTATCTCCACCTATCTCGACTCCATTTTCTCCCCCTTGGTCCAGGAACTCCCTACCTATGTCTGTGACACCACCCACGCCCTCCACCTCCTCCGGAACTTCCAATTCCCGGGTCCCCAACACCTCATTTTTACTATGGACGTCCAGTCCCGATACACCTGCATTCCCCATGCAGATGGCCTAAAGGCCCTCCGCTTCTTCCTGTCCCGCAGGCCTGACCAGTCTCCCTCCCCGACACCCTCATCCGCTTAGCCAAACCCATCCTCGCCCTCAACAACTTCTCTTTCAATTCCTCCCACTTCCTACAGACAAAGGAGATGGCCATGGGTACCTGCATGGGCCCAAGCTATGCCTGCCTCTTTGTAGGTTATGTGGAACAATCCCTCTTCCGTACCTACACTGGCCCTAAACGCCACCTCTTCCTCTGTTACATTGATGACTGTATTGGCGCCGCCTCGTGCTCCCACGAGGAGCTCGAACAGTTCATCCACTTCACCAACACCTTCCACCCCAACCTTAAGTTCACCTGGACCATCTCTAACACCTCTCTCACCTTCCTGGACCTCTCTGTCTCCATCTCGGGTAACCACCTAGACACCGATATTCATTTCAAGCCCACCGACTCCCACAGCTACCTAGAATACACCTCATCCCACCCACCTTCCTGCAAAAATGCCATCCCCTATTCATAATTCCCTCGCCTCCGCCACATCTGCTCCCAGGATGAGGCATTCCACTCCCGTACATCTCAGATGTCCTCGTCCTTCAAGGACCGCAACATCCCCCCAGCAGTGGTCGAGAACACCCTCGACCGTGTCTCGTGCATTTCCCGCAACTCATCCCTCACACCCCGTCCCCGCAATAACAACCAAAAAAGAATCCCCCTTGTCCTCACGTACCACCCCACCAACCTGCGGATCCAACGCATCATCCTCCGACACTACCGCCATCTGCAATCCGACCCCACCACCAAAGACATTTTTCCCTACCCACCCTGGTCTGCTTTCCGGAGGGACCACTCTCTCTGTGACTCCCTTGTCCGCTCCACACTCCCCTCCAGCCCCACCACACCCGGCACTTTTCCCTGCAACCGCAGGAAGTGTTACACCTGCCCCCACACCTCCTCCCTCACCCCCATCCCAGGCCCCAAGAAGACTTTCCACATCAAGCAGATGTTCACCTGCACATCTGCTAATGTGGTATACTGCATCCGCTGTACCCGTTGTGGCCTCCTCTACGTCGGGGAAACCAAACGGAGATTTGGGGACCGCTTTGCGGAACACCTGCGCTCGGTTCGCAATAAACAACTGCACCTCCCAGTTGCAAACCATTTCAACTCCCCCTCCCATTCCTCAGACGACATGTCCATCCTGGGCTTCCTGCAGTGCCACAACGATGCCACCCGAAGGCTGCAGGAATAGCAACTCATATTCATCTTGAGAACCCTGAAGCCCAATGGTATCAATGTGGATTTCACAAGTTTCAAAATCTCCCCTCCCCCTACCGCATCCCAAAACCAGCCCAGCTTGTCCCCGCCTCCCTAACCTGTTCTTCCTCTCACCTATCCCCTCCTCCCACCTAAAGCCGCACCCCCATCTCCTGCCGACTAACATCATCCCGCCTCCTTGACCTGTCCGTCCTCCCAGGACTGACCTATCTCCTCTCTACCTCCCCACCTACACTCACCTTTACTGGCTCCATCCCCGCCTCTTTGACTTGTCTTTCTCCTCTCCACCTATCTTCTCCTCTATCCATCTTCTATCCGCCTCCCCCTCTCTCCCTATTTATTTCAGAACCCCCTTCCCCTCCCCCATTTCTGACCATTTCTGATGAAGGGTCTAGGCCCGAGCTTTCCTGCTCCTATGATGCTGCTTGGCCTGCTGTGTTCATCCAGCTCTAAACCTTGTTATCTCGGATTCTCCAGCATCTGCAGTTCCTATTATCTCTGGCTCAAATATTCTGATGGCCAGAGTGTCATTGGCGCAGTCTAGACTGGAGTTTTGCATCAAGAATATTGGTATTTACAAAGCAGCTGGTTTTGTGGGAAATGTCCAGGCAACTGAATTTTATGCATGCGTCTGGAATCCTCTAAAAAGGCTTCATTGAAGTTGGAAATTTCAACAGGTTTTAACCTAGTACAACTTTATAGTTACCCAGGAAATGATAGAGAATTTAAAAACACTACTCTAACGCCAGGAGAACTATTAACCTGACCTTCCAACCCACAGCTGACCACCACCTCTGACCACACCTGCCAACCCTTCCACCCAGATCCCTGATAACCACTGCCAATCCCCCCAGTTAACCTAATTAGATTCCACCATAGCCACAGTCCAACCCCACTGGACACTTTCTCCCACTTCTTCAATTCAACATCCCTCACATCCAATTGGATACCAGCCCAACATTTATCATGACTCAATCTGACACTCCAACCCATTGGCTGAAATGAAATCAAACCCCCTCGCTGCACCCGCACCCCACCACCGCCCCCCACCACCACCACCAACCCAACCACACCAGTCGATCTGACAGACCGTGACCCAACAATCCCGTCCACTTGTTGGTCCCAAAAATTGCACCTCACTCCCCCTTCCAATCCCCCACACCATCCCCCCCCCGCAATGACAAGGATTGACAACTGCCAACTAGCCCAAGCCCCTCAGACTCGACTCTTCCTCCCACCCAACAGCGCCCAGCCTGTCACTTGACCCAACACACTCCCAACCCCTAATTCGCCATAAACGCTCATTCATTTATCTGTCCCCCAGACATATCCTATGCACATGGTACCTCAGCCAACTGGCATGCTACCAAACTCATCCACCCTGGAAACCTGCCCTCCCACCCCAGTACTCTACTAACGTCATCCACCTGGCACCCTAACCCCACACTTGTCTTAGAAGCTTACCTTTTACAGGAGCTGCAAAAACGGCCAGCTTTCGGCAAAGATTTGCTTTGCAGCTGCATTTGTAGATTCCTGGATAGGTTTGTAACAGGTGGTCTCTGCTCAGGAATCTCCATCTCTGTTTAGAAGATTTCTAAAGGCAGCGAATTATTTGTAAGTTGATCACTGTCAGAAGAAGTGTTTCCAATGCTGATCAGAAGATCTGAGTCAATAATTTCTTCTGAGTACCTTGATTCCCAGAAGTGCAGAATTTGACTGTAGCCCCTTGTGGCTAGAAAGGGCTTGCTTGAAATTTCCGTCAAACTTCATAAAATGGATCATATCCCTCAACATACACATCGGGCTGAATCTTGTGCCCTACCTAGTGGTAGTTTTTGCGGTGGAGATCATTCAATCAGATGGTAGGACTGTTCACATTGCCATCTTCCCATACCCTCATTAAGTCCATGGTGAGAAGAGCTATGGTTGACAGTGTTCCTTTCACCATTGCCGATTGAGGCTTTATGTGGGTATTAAGATACGCTTAAGGTTCTCCCCTGACTGCCGTTTATAATAACCCAATGGTGGGCAGGGGCTCATCACATGGGAAGCTTGCAAACCAAACCCATATAGAGTTTCTTTCAGGCTCCCTGAAAGGTGATGGCAGGGTGGTTTCTCATTTGAAGGCTTTCATTGCCAGCTCAAAGACCCCAGTATTCAAAGCAGGGAACTCCCTGGAGAGTCACTATCCTGCTGTTGCTGCTGGCTCCAACCTACAACACCCATCCCACCATCACTCACCACTGGCCTGGGATTCAGAGACAATCCAAGTTCCAGGTGGATGTTGTACTGGCAGCAGCCACCACTTCCCTGGTGGTGACTTCTGTGCTTGGGGAAATAGGTCTTCTCTGTCTACTCTCCAATCATTTATTGTTTTATAAACCCTTGATTAAATTGTCCTTCAGCCCCTCTGTTCAATGGAAAACAGTCTGGCCTTCTCCTCAGTCCCTTTTAACCACATACCAGAGGGCCACTGTAGAAAGCAGTCTAATGCTCCAGTCCTTTTCACCATTGAGCTGCCTGGGTTCTTTTGTGTGGCATAACAGCTTGGTGATAATGAGACCCAAGGCCTAATCAGCTGCACTTCAAGTTTAGTCATTCAGTTATAAGGATTTGAAACTGCACACCTAACCAGAAGCATGCCCATATTTCTAGTATTTGTCTTTGAACTTTTATCTCAACCAAATCATATCTCTACAATGGCCTCTAAGATAATTGGTATTTTGGTCAATATGGATATCTCCCTCCTCTGCCAATTATGCTCCACTTTTTGCAGTTCTCTTTTAAGATATAAGTTCAACTCCAACACTTTGTGGGACCCGCTGTGTTTGTGGATATTTCAGCTGCAGCCACCATTTTAACAGTTGAAAACTCTGCTCATCTGTCAAAGATGCACCCTATAATTTTAGTAATGACGTCAAGAGGTTTTCACTTTCACATAGAGAGCGATGCACTACAAACAGGTAGCAGTAAGTACAGTATTCCATCAAAAGTCTGCACTTTCAGGAAGCGAGACGAGTATTTGCTGAGCTGTCCAGTGAGTGAGAATACTTAAAGCACGTGGAGTCTAACAAGAAAATATGTTAATAGTGAATTAGGATGTTCTTTCCAATTCACTTTGATTCAGCCCATTGTTACATACTTCTTCTTCAGATAGCATCCTTCACTATCTGAGGGTTATGTTATGCTGTGATTTTTCCAAAGGTAGGACAAGGAGTCAGGCCTCATATTTATCTCCGTTGAGGTAGGAATTGAACCCTGTGCCGTTAGTGTCTTTCTGAAATCATACTCGCCATCTAGCCAACTGACTTTGACAGCTGCTGTCAAATGGTACGTTCATAAGCTAAATGTGATGTTAGGGATCCAGATGGGCAAGGGGTAGGATGCCAGCTGCATAGGAATAGAAATCCAGGGTGAAATATAACAAATGGGTACGATACTAGATAGGTAAGGAGTTGGGTTCCAGTTAGGTATGGTGCATGATGGGTAGGGTGCAACATGAGTAGGGTACCAGTTGGCTAGGAAGCCAGTTGGTTGGAGGCATTGTGTGCCAGATGAGTAAGATGACAAGTGGGAAAGGAGTAGGTGTGCTGATTGCCTCAGGTGCCAGGAGGCAAGGTGGCAAGGTAAGTGATACAGTGTTTAGGACAATATAGGTGGGAAAAATTGGGTCTGGCCATGGGAGCCAGAGGGTGGGTGTCGGGTCTGGGAACTTAAGTACCAGCAGGGAGTCTCGGGGGTGTAAGTTCTCTAGGAGAGGTGTATTTAGGCATGTGTGAAATGAGTGTGAGGTCTGTTGAATAGTTGATCAAAAGTGAGACTATTCCAAAGTAACTATTCTACTTATTGTCACTGGGACCTGCTGATTTTTCTGTTTTAAATGGTTTTTTTCAGAGAGCATAGAGGAATTTCCCAGCAGTATCTTTAATTTCCCAGGGAATTCCTTTGGCATCTGCTACAATGGAAATTCCATAAGATCCCCAACTGCAACCCTCAGCTAGGCTGGAAAAACACCTGTCTGACCATCGGAAGATCTGGGCCAATATTTCTAAGTGAAGCAGCTGACAGAAAGCCAATCTTTCCAATGTCAGTACTCTAGCTTTATTAAAACATTATACAGTCAGAGGTATTACATATGACTCTATTAATAAAAAAGACCTTATCTATGTATGCATCAGGACTGATTACCCAATTATGTACCAGATTTATATGCTGTTATTACAGGAAAGCCCATGTTTAAACTGCAAATTAAAGCTTGCCTCTTATCGCAACAGTCACAATAACTGAGGTTGTTGGATAAGTCAAAGCTTTTGTTTCTATTCATTCACAGGATATGGGCATCACTGGCTAGGCCAGCATTTATTGCCCATACACATTTGCTCAGAGGGTAGCTGGGAGTCAACCACATTGGTGGGGGTCTGGAGTTACATGCAGGCCAACCAGATAAGGATGGCAGATTACCTTCCCTGAAGGACATGAGTGAACCAGGTGGGTTTTTCCCCTGACAGTCAGCAATAGTTTCATGGTCATCATTAGACCCTTAATTCCAGATCATTACTAATTCAAATTCCACTGTTTACCATGGTAGGATTCAAATCTAAGTCCCCACAACATTTCATGAGTCTCTGGATAAATAGTCTAAAGATAATGCCACTAGTCCATCACCTGCCCCTAACAGTAAGCAATTTTGCTTTGTGATTAGCAATAAATGAGAAAAGGCTTCTTTGCTGACCAGTTGGTTGTCCTTTCTTGTCTCCTCTCTTCAGGTAATGCCTGCTAGAATTTTAGGCTTGACACATGGTAAGGACATTTTTTAAATCAATTCCTTTGTGACGTCTGGATGCTACTGGCTATATCTACATGTCAACAATTTTAGTTGCTCTTGAACAGATCATAATGAGGTGCCTTCTTGAATCTCTGTGGTCTGTGCAGTGTAACTTTCCGCTATCACAGTGTGTCACTCAATTATACCGTGGACAGCATGAACCTGTAGTCCTTGCAACAAGGATAGCAGGAATTCAGCAAACTGAAGGCCTGGGCATGCTTGTACACCAACTACACTTCAATGAATGAAAACCTTTGCAGTTATGATCCCCACAAAGCTCTCACAAAGCCGAATGCATGCATTTGTGGATAGTACCCTGCACCATTAGGGAAGAATGGTATCTTGGGAAAACTACATACCTGTTCTTCCTGCATTTCTCAATTTACTACTTATAGAGAAGACAATGAAGCCCTTTTCCTGGTATACAGAATATCTTGGACGTCGCAGGTACTGGGATGCATGACAAACAATGATACATTGGCAATATTGCCAGCTGCAGGCCAGAAATTTCTGCATGCATAAAAATTAGTGTTCACAGTCACCTTGACAACCTCTAGCAGTACCATCCTCACCCAGCTCCACTGCAATAAGTTCAGTTTAAGAAGTTGGCATATGTATACAACCAACTACTTGGTAAAACATTAAGTGCTGCAGAACCTGTTTCTTGCATATGTGTGCATTGAAGAAGTGCTTTCTGAGATCCAACATAGATCAGACCTATTCCTCCTCCCCCTACAAACAGCTCTCTTCCCCGCTGCCTCAGCACCATCTCCCCGAGATACTGCAGCCAAGAGGAACTGCAACTATTGCCATGACTGGAAACCACACAGCTCCTCCCATAGATCCAGGACCACTCCCTTCTGATTGAAACAACATCAGTGAATGCCTTAAATAGCACAGTACTTCCACTAACTCTACAGCATAAAGAATATCACCCAATGTACCTAGTCCATTTCTCGTCTCATGTCCATACACATGCAGTTTCCACCGGTGTCACTGACAAACTCTGGGACATTCTACCTTGTATGGCCAAGAACTAAAGTGAACTTTGACATTATCTATAAGGGCCATTAACAAAGTTCTATTTTCATATATACTTAAAATATGGTATAATGTAAGTACTGTCTGCAATAATCACATGGAAATGCAAATATTGAAACAAAAGAATGCATAAACATAAGTAATATTATAATTCAAGCAGAATTTAGCTGGTAACAGAAAGGTGACAATAATTACATCCAATGGTTTCACAAAAGATGATTGAAGAAGCATTTGACCAAGGAAATAAAATGGTTGAAAGCTATTTCATAGAAGTAGTTTCACAGGGTTACACTAATAGAAAAAAAACGTAAAATTGCAGCTATTAGGTTTTTTTTGATATAGATGTTAGGAATGTACTATTTGAGGATGATATTGTAAAACGGTTTTCATTTGCAGTGTAATCAGTGCATTGAGTATCCTGAAATTGAAAATGAGTTGAGAAAAAAATGCTTCTATCCTTTGTCGCATGCTCTTTTTTCCCCATGTATGCTGTTTAATCTTAGCTGGCCTGCTAACCGGAAGGGTCATTTATTCCATGTACTCATTTACATGTGTGAACACAGTTAAAATTGAATTTTATATACTTAAAAATCTTTATTTCAGACCGACACTTCCAGCTGAATTCTTTAAAGGCCAAATGGGAAAATCTGTGACTCAGTGTAATTGCAGAGAAGAATTCGTAAAATGTATGCTTCCCACTTCATTAATGTGAACTTTTCAATTGCCCTCATTAACTAACTTTCTGGTACTTTCTCATAATTTATAAGATAACTACAAAGGAAGTAAGAAGTGGTAATTTTTCAACTTAGCATGGGCCACAGTGCATCTGGTGTGGAGATAGTACATGCAATTTTGAAATACAATGAATGCTGGTGGCAGGAAAGTTTTCCCTTGCCAATGTGTAGACATAAATTGAAAATAAAGTGACAATCGAAACCAACTCTGAAAATGAAGCTGTAAAATTTAATAGGATCTTCAGCAATGTTTGTCTGGTTAATGAACTGAATCTTTTCAATGCTCTATGTCTCAAAAAAGAATATGTTTAATAAGTTATTTGACCTAAAAGATTTAAGTTGGAAGCTTTGGGATAAATCTGCCCACTGACAGTGTCTCGAGAGGAGCTAGTCAGGTCTACAGTCCATAGCCTTTTAACATACACCTAGCTGCTATATCTTAGGAGAAAAAAAATCTCCTACCAAATGTTAAAGGAAGTTAACCGGTCTTAAGCTGATGTAATAACCTACTTCTTGTTCTTCTGCTGAGACTTCCAGAAGGTCATCTTTCACCATTTACTATTAAGAAGACTTAAACCAGTGTAAAATGAGATTTGGACATATGGACAGCCCAAAGATCATGATGCAAGGATTCTTTATTCCAGTGGTGTCAGATTATTACAAACATGAAGGGAAATTAAGGTTCAACAAGGAAGAGGCAGTTTTTACTTGGAATTATACCTGTAGTTTACATCTGGTTGAGGAAATCCTTTGTCTATTGGATCCTCTCCACTTGTGGTCTCCTTCTCTCAAAGACACCCATTTCTCTGGAGATGGTGGGTTCATACATTCTGGCTACCCTGCTCAGCACCTTCCTTCACCAATGCCACAATCCCTCACCAGCACAGCCAAGCCAGCTGCCCTGCTTGATGCCCTCCCTGCCTGTAAACCTGGGTCTTTCTATTATCATGTCTACAGAGATCTGCTTATACGCTCTAGTCTGCTCCCAAGCCTTATACAGGCCTTAGAGTGTACAGGGTTCTTCTGTAGTCATTTCTGCTAAGGTGGACTGTTAGACCATTCCAGGTTCATGCCTACTAAAATATGCCTTACGTGTGGGCTTATAAAGTATCATCTTACTCCTGCTGTAACACCTTTTTATAAAATCTTATTTTATTTGCACTAGGTATAAAATTGAATTCAATGTGGGAGATCTTCTGATCCGAATAAGACATATTCATGAAGGATCCTCGTCATTGCAAATCCATCCATGGCAAGGTGAAATTTCCAAAGAATTTCATTGAGCGCATACCAGCAGTTCCTCAGGGTCCTACCACACACCAATGACTTAAGTTGAGGGCATTTCTGCTCTCAGTACTGGAAAATTTGTCCCATTAAGTCAGGTCATTTTTAAGGTAGCGTCATATAATATATTTTATATTTGCTGGACGAGTACAAATTATTCACGAATTCCTCCAGGAAAGGAGATTTCACCTTCCCTCATTTAGTTTTCTTAGAAATGAATAACATATTGTCGACTTTTAATATTCGCAGTGCCGTAAAATACTGGTTCAGGATAAAGACGCCAACTTAAAGGAATTGTTGCAGGCTATAACTGACAAAATAAGATTTTAAAATGTACTTATCTGAAGCTGGGTGCAGTGGGATTGCACCTCCAAACACCCGACGCAAAGTACATAATTACTGCTAACCATAGAATCCTGTGTTTACAGTTACTACCTCCCTTCCCTGATTGCTGACCTGATCACCACTGCTACCTTTCTCCCTGCCACCACTTCCTTTTGGATGCAATTGCCACTGCCTTCCCAATTGCAGCCATTCACCCCTGCCCAAAGCTTAAAGCACCCACAACCATCCAATCCCTTGCAAAATTCATTCTCTTGCTGATTGACACTTTCCAGGATACTTCCAGTCATCATTTGTCTGAGGGCAGCTACAACTGTTGGAGAAAATGATCTTGAATGCTGCTTTGATGGCGAGCTTGTTGGTCATGTCCACAGCTTGTTGGTTTCGTGGAAAGTGGCCTGAAGCCCAAGGAAGGCCTAAGTTGTCTTTGTCGGACCTAGTGGAATACAGGAAAACTGGAACGGAACGCAACAAGTTATCTTTTCCAGCCGTTCCTTGCTTGGAACTGCTTCGCGGTGGGGTTAGCTAGTAGCAAACGGACTGCCACTCCCTGCTCCGGTTTTCAATTCCGCATTGTATTTGAGCACCAATAACATCTCAGGAACCCGCAAGTGCACACCAAATGCATCCTGTCAGTTTTACATGAATCGCCTTGTTGCTTGATTGATAGAGTGGTTAATCAGAACCAATCTGTTCCTGAAGGCTGCCGGGTGGACAAAGATTTGAACTGCTTACCCACGTTCTGAGAATGGTGTGGGTTAAAATCATTCCATTACTGTCAATATCAGTGGTTGATGATTATCATGCATTTTAAAATCAGAAGATTGTAGAGAAAAGAAAACTGAATGTGACGAGGACCTTCATTGTTGTTTGGGACAAATTACATCAGTGGAACGTTTGATAAGCTTTGATTTTAGTTTTTCAGGAATGAAGGAAAAGTGTGTCATGTGCTTTAAACTACAGTGAGATTAAATTAAAAATGTACAGACTATTTAAGTAAAAGCAGCACTGTATCCTTAACTCTTCTGGGATTGACTTAAAAATGATTAACCTTAAAGTGAAGAAACACCACCATTTAGGAAGCAGATTACAGAGAAGTTAATAAATCAATAGTGGGTATGGGTTACAGCAATTGGAGCTCTACT
Organism: Ginglymostoma cirratum; assembly: GCA_024137785.1. Lineage (NCBI taxonomy): Eukaryota > Metazoa > Chordata > Chondrichthyes > Orectolobiformes > Ginglymostomatidae > Ginglymostoma > Ginglymostoma cirratum. The sequence continues at coordinate 35,379,774 of JAHRHZ010000016.1, read as the reverse complement.
TTGCATGAAATGTTTGTATTATTAAAAGTTAAAAAAGAATTCTAATTAGACAGTGGAAGTCTGTTGAAATTAGCAGGAAAAAATACTTCTGATTGAAGGCCTAAATCATAGGGCTTCTAAATTTAGCAGCTGAAATAGACTGAAATCCATGATTTCCAGTTATAAAACAAATCAATGCACCACTTCAAAAATGGATTTAATGCGGGAGCATACGTTTCAAATGGTGATTTAAATATAAACTTTATGGTACATCATGTTGGAACTTGCAGCTGATTCATAAGTTCTGTTTTATATCCAAAATTCTATGTCTTCTAATTTAAAAAGGAAATGTTTTGTTTGTGATAAGCGCCATGTCTGCATTTGTAGGTTAAAAAACTGGAAATGATATGTTGGCACCTTTTAAAGTGACAATAACAGGAAGTGTTCTGTTTAAAAATGGTAGCCTTTTGAATAATAGTGGAGGATTTGCAAGGGTTGCAGAGATGACCGTGATTTAGACGCATTTGCCTTCCTGGCTGGAGCAGGATGCATGGCAATAAAAAGTCTAAGAATGACGACAGACAATTTTTTTTAACATGTTCAGATCCTAAAGGTGTCTGAAAATATTTAAATTTAATTTGAGAAAGCAAGATGAAATGTTTTAAGAGCATAATGTCACCAAGAGTTAAAGAATAAAAGATAAATCAGAATGTAGTGATAGAACATAGAACAGTATAGCACAGTACAGGACCTTCGGCCCATGATGTTGTGCCGACCTACTATCCTACCAAGATCAATCTACCCTGCGTACCTTACATTTTACTATCCTTCGTGTGCCTATCCAAGAGTCGCTGGAATCGTAAAATCTCTACAGTGCAGAAGCAGGTCATTTGGCCCTTCGAATCCACACCAACCCTCTGAAGAACATCCCACCCACCCCTACCCGCACCCCCCAACCCCAGGCTGACCTGTAACTCTGTATTTCCTATGGCTAATTTACCAAGCCTGCACATCCTTGGACACTATAGGCAAATTAGCAAGGCCAGTCCACCTAACCTGCACATTTTTTGGACTCTAGGAGGAAACCGGAGCACCCAGGAAAAATCCATGCAGACATGAGGAGAATGTGCAAGCTTCACACAATCAGTTGCCTGAGGGGGGAATTGAACCCGGGTCCCTGGCACTGCGAAGCAAGATTTGATTGAGTCAAGCATGAGTTTTAAAAGTGATACAAGGGAATCATTGAAGGAAGTGAAGAGTCCCCCTCGTCCTCACGTACCACCCCACCAACCTCCGGATCCAACGCATCATCCTCCGACACTTCCGCCATCTGCAATCCGACCCCACCACGAAAGACATTTTTCCCTCCCCATCCTTGTCTGCTTTCCGGAGGGACCACTCTCTCTGTGACTCCCTTGTCCGCTCCACACTCCCCTCCAGCCCCACCACACCCGGCACTTTTCCCTGCAATCGCAGGAAGTGCTACACCTGCCCCCACACCTCCTTCCTCACCTCCACCCCAGGCCCCAAGAAGACTTTCCACATAAAGCACATGTTCACCTGCACATCTGCTAATGTGGTATACTGCATCCGTTGTGGCCTCCTCTACATCGGGGAAACCAAGCGGAGACTTGGAGACCGCTTTGCAGAACACCTGCGCTCGGTTCGCAATAAACAACTGCACCTCCCAGTCGCGAACCATTTTAACTCCCCCTCCCATTCCTCAGACGACATGTCCATCCTGGGCCTCCTGCAGTGCCACAACGATGCCACACGAAGGCTGCAGGAACAGCAACTCATATTCAGCTTGGGAACCCTGAAGCCCAATGGTATCAATGTGGATTTCACAAGTTTCAAAATCTCCCCTCCCCCTACCACATCCCAAAACCAGCCCAGCTTGTCCCCACCTCCCTAACTTGTTCTTCCTCTCACCTATCCCCTCATCCCACCTCAAGCCGCACCCCCATCTCCTGCCGACTAACCTCATCCCGCCCCCTTGACCTGTCAGTCCTCCCTGGACTGACCTATCTCCTCCCTATCTCCCCACCTACACTCACTTTTACTGGTTCCATCCCCACCTCTTTGACTTGTCTGTCTCCTCTCCACCTATCTTCTCCTCTATCCATCTTCTATCCGCCTCCCCCTCTCTCCCTATTTATTTCAGAAGCCCCTTCCCCTACCTCATTTCTGATGAAGGGTCTAGGCCTGAAACGTCAGCCTTCCTGCTCCTATGATGCTGCTTGGCCTGCTGTGTTCATTCAGCTCTACACCTTGTTATCTCGGATTCTCCAGCATCTGCAATGGTTGTTGGGTGACAAGTTATAAGTTTATGATGTGTATTGGCAAAGCTAATAAAAGCATGTAAAGATTAGCTCCAGTTCTATCCTTTGCCAGAGATAACAAGGTGTAGAGCTCGATGAACACAGCAGGCCAAGCAGCATCAGAGGAGCAGGAAGGCTGATGCTTCGTCTAGGCCTGAAACGTCAGCCTTCCTGCTCCTCTGATGCTGTTTGGCCTGCTGTGTTCACCTAGCTCTACACCTTGTTATCTCAGATTCTCCAGCATCTGCAGTTCCTACTATCTCTATCCTTTGTCATTTGGTTTTCTGGAGTTTAACATGAGCTGGACCCTAAATATAGGGCTGGCATATAGTTCTTTTATTCATACATGAAATATTGGTTTCACTGGCATGGCCAGCATTAATGCCCATCCCTAGGGTTCCTGGAGAAGGTGGTGATGAGCTGCTATCTTGAACAGCGGCACTCCTTGGGTCGTAGGTACACCACAGTGCATTGTTACAAAGGGACTTCTAGGATTTTTACCCTGTGACAGTGAATGAATGGAGATATCGTTCCAAGTCAGAATGGTGTATGATTTGGACTGGAACTTGGGAATCTATTGATGCAGATGTCACAAAGCTTAGAAGAGTTGTCCTGTTCACCCTAACTTTAAAAAATAATGTTTCACATCGTTTTTTGAAGCAATTTTATAGTCACAACACTGTACAATTGAGCAGAGAACATGTCACACGCTTTACCTTGTATACTTTGAACTTACAATGAAGTCATTCAATTTAATGCAGTTTGCACCCTTGATGTTGTAAAACATCTTAAAGCATTTTTCAAGAGATTTTTCAGACTAGATTTGACACTGAGCCACATCAGTAGATACTAAGGACTGGTAAACAAAAGTTGATAAAACAGGTAGGTTTTAAGAAGCATCTCGAAGGACAGAGAAGCATGGCAGAGAGATTTACGAAAAAAATTATCGAACTTAGGCTAAGCAGCTGAAGGCATAGCTGCTTTGGTAGGATGATGGAAATCAGGGCCATCCACCAGGCCAGAACTGGACGAGCGTATGTACATCAGTAGCAACCAGATTTGTTGGGAATAAGAAAGCTCCTACACTGCTACAGAAGCTACGGTGCCAAAGCACAAATAGCAAACTATGTTCACCACAGCCACTTTAACTCTAATACCAAACAAAAGAGCTGCAACTACAAAAGACATGTTTTGTATTGCGTTTTGTCCAAAACCATACCAAGAAAATAAACCGTCTTTTATCTTTTTTTAGCGATTGATCAGAATTATCTTATGATTGTTAAGTTAAAGCCCAGTTTCGTTCTTTAGTTATTAGCTTCGGTCACAAAAACCCAAACTGTGTGGTTTAAATGGAAGGTCATGTTGAATGGGTTCGCATTCAACATGGATGTTCATTTCCAACGAAAAACAGCAAGAGTTGCACCTGAAGGCTGATAAATTAGACTATGAAAGCCATGTTTCACAAAGATAATTTTGACATTGGTGGTTTTTACAATAAACTTATAACAGGAGGTCCTCTGGTGCAATGTAGTGTCCCTACACAGAGGTTTTGGGTTTGAGTCCCATCCCTGGACTTGATGGTCAAGGTACATTTAAAATGTGGTCAAACACGTTGTTGATCAACCTACAAATCTATATAAACATGTCAATGGCATATGGTAAGTGAAAGAGATTCCTGGTCAGCCATATGATGGAAAGAAACCTATAGCTTCTATCTTGCTCTCTATGGCTTCAGACTACAACGTGCATGTAAAGTACAAGTTTTCTCAGCAACTCAGCCTCCTTCAGTGATTTGTAACACACCAAATTAGCAACAAGCATCGAATTCTTTTTGAATTTGACTATTTGTGCAAGAACAAAGAAAGAAACTTGGGATTTATGTGATGCCTTTTACATTGAAGAGTCACTGGGCACGAAACATTCATTCTATTTTCTCTCCAGTGATGCTGCTAGGCTTGCTGAGTTTCTCCAGCAATTTCTATTTTGGTTTGTTTTTTGATCTCTAGCATCTGCAGTTCTTTGTTTTTATGGCAATCCTTTATATTCTTTCAATGGATGTTGGCATCACTGGCATGGCATCTGTTGCCCATCCCTAACTGTGTCAAGAAAGTGGTGATTTACTTTTGTGAACGGCTGCAATCCATGTTGTATAGGGATACACACAAGCTGTTGGGAAGGGAGTTCCAGGATTTTGATACAAGGGCAGGAAAGGAACTGTGATATATTTCCAAATCAGGATGATATGTGGCTTGGAGTGCGACTTGCAGGTGGAGGTGTTCCTAAGTATCTGTTGTTCTTGTCCTTCTAAATATTCAAGGTCATGAGTTTGGACGGTACTGTTGAAACAGCTTTGTTGAATTGTTTCAGTACACTTTGTGTATTGTACTGTATATCGGTGGTGGAGGGAATGAATATTTAGATTGGTAGATGGAATGCTGACCAAGCGGTTGCTTTGTCCTAAATGAGTGTTGCTGGAGCATTCATTTAGATAAAGAGACCACACGTTACTAGCTTTGATGTGTGTATCCCTGAAGAACTTGCATGCTTAAGTATCAGAAGCAATCCAAGAGATCTGATAATGTCATTAATACTGGGCTATTTTGCTTTCCAATGTGGCTACTGATTATTGTTATCAATAATATTATTGGAAATTAGACATCAGTTCTAAAATACTAATCAGGCATCAATAACAATTAACATTTACAAAAGGCTTTTAACATCCCAAGGTGCCTTTCAAGGGAATTATCAAACAAAACTGACTGAGCTACGTAAGGGTATATTAGGCAGACATTGGAATAATCAAGTCTAAATGTCATAAAAGGATGAAAAAAGTTTCAAAAGCAGATGAGCTGAGCCAGAATTTCAGAAAGATGAAATTAGACAATTTCATCAATGACATGAATGTGGTTAGAAACTCAACTAAAGTTCAATTATGTCAGGAAGGTTGACAACATTCTGATTTAGACTCAGAAAGTTGGGAGGGAGAGGCTGGATTTGGTGGTGAAGGTACAGAGTTTGTGATTGGAGTGGAAGGTAGGGGTGAAAGATAGATCTCTGTGAGACACCGAAGGTAACACTGCAATGCTAGAAAAGAACCCCTTTTGAAGGTTCGGCCATGATTGAATAGGTAAGAATGGAAGCAGGCAAGCTCACCCAGATGTTGGGAGAAAAGAATTGGAGAAAGATAATGCGGGTCAATGGTGTAAAGGTTCCACATAGATCAAGATAATTGAAGGATGGTTTATCACTGTCACAATCACATAGAATGTCATTTGCAACATTGCTAAGAGTTTCTTTGGTACCATAGCAGAGAAGAACCATGACAGAAGGGTTCCAACCAAGGAATGCCAAAACAAATTGCGTTGCATTTGGGAGGCAACACGTTTGATGTCTCTGGACAGGAAATTGAGGTTGCAGATGAGGTGGCATTTTGGAAGTAAAGAGTAAAGAAGTAAAGAGTTGAATTTTGAGGCAAGGGATGCTGATGGCAGATTTGACGGAGACGAACAGTACCTTCAGCAGAGGGAAACATTAACAGCTCATTCAAAAACTGGAAAGCTTGGGAGATCAATTGTCAGTTGCAGGGGGGAGGGGAACGGGGGGGCCTCATGGACAAAATAAGTTCAGAGATGGTACAATGCAAAATGCCAGTAAATTAAACTGCTATCAAAAATTCAAGTTATTCTACAGTAGACGTGGTTGGCAATTGAATGTCTTGTCACTATCTCAACATTAACATGCTTTTCACCAAAGTATATTTGGCACAGATCTAGGCATCCAAACAAAATAAAATTCTACAGGTGCTGGTGATCTAAAATAAACACAGAAAATGCTGGAGAAACTCAGCAGATCTGGCAGCATCTGTGGACAGAGAAACAGTTAATCTTTTGAGTCTAATGATTTTCCTTTGGAACTATTGCCTTAACACTTGAAAGGAAAACGACTCTTATCTAGGTGTTGAACAAGACAAGGAATGAAATGGAACTGAGATCCAGGACAACTGTGAGATAGCGTGAGGTCGCATTGACGGAGACAGCCATGAAAAGTATCCACATGGTGGTGCATGATACCGAGAGTGGAACTCAGGGTACATTGGGACCAGACGTCCAGGGAGAGTTGAGTTTAGATCTTTGATCTATTTGTCATCCTGGGTGTATTCAAAACACAAAGGCTGGCATTTCACTTGAAATCAATGAAGTCAGAGCTGGAGACAGTCACTGAGAAAGGAGATATGGCTGTGAAAGGGAGTTCTAACATTTTATTAAACACAATGAGGGAAATAGGAAGAAATGAAGGTGAATACATTCAAGGATACAAATGGAAATCTATTCAAAAAAGATCTGAATTTCTTCAAGGTGGGTATACCTGAAAGACAATTGACAGAAGGAGGCCATTCAGCTCATGCTGGCTGCTTCTTGGAAACAGATGCCAGGTTGTGTGTGTTTGAGCCATAGGGACAGGCTGAATAGGCTGGGGCTATTTCCCCTGGAGAGTCAGAGTCTGAGGGGTGACCTTATAGTGGTTTATAAAATCATGTGGGGCATGGATAGGGTGGGGGAGTACAAAACTAGACGGCATAGATTTAAGGTGAGAGGGGAAAGATTTAAAAGGGACCTAAGGGGCAATTTTTCATGCAGAGCGCTGTGGTGTATGGAAATGAGCTGCCAGAGGAAGTGGTGGAGGCTGGTACAATTACAACATTTAAATGGCATCTGCATGGGTATATGATTAGGAAGGGTTTAGAGGGGATATGGGCCAAATGCTTGCAAGTGGGATGAAATTTATCTTGGATATCTGGTCAGCATGGACAAGTTGGATGGAAGGGTGTGTTTCAGCGCTGTACAGCTCTATGACTCTACATGTATGAGGTCCACAGAGAGCAAAGGCCATTCATTCTACTCAGCTTGATCCATCTATAGTTCACGCACGGTCATTTTATAGCACACACTGTCAACGCCCAACTTTAAGTTCCTCTCTAATGCACTGATAAAGTGTCATTGATGCTTTTTTTTTTGAGAACTCACATTCCACTTCTCAATAAATAACTTCTAGTTCCCCATTGATACGTTAACTGAACTCGAATCACCACTTTTATATTTCTTTATGACCAGCACTTGCTAAAGTTACATAAAATTATGAAGAATATAAATATTGGAAAATATCTATGTTATATATATTTTATCTACTTTTGTACAGAAAATCATTCATAACCCAGAAGCCAACTCCGACGTTGCGAGGCGGGGTCTATTTCCTCATCACTTAAAACGTGAACGTTTTCCTGGGTGTGGTGTCAGATTCAGACATTTGAGTTCCGTTAGCAGAAAGTTGGGGGAAATTGTGGCTCAATATTTAATGTGAGTGGAGACAGTTAGTAGCGTGCAGTTTGAATAGCTTAAGGCTCATTTTCCTCCTACCCATTCGCTTTGAAGTCGGCGTAATAGATCCGAACTGATTTTTCATCTTGAATCGCAGGAGAGCGGCCAGAAGCCGATGGGCAGCAGAAGCATCTGGTTTTAAAATAGAAGCCGGAGATTTGCAGAAAGAAAAACTGGTCATTTGAACAAGGTTTCAGTTGGAAGTGGAGGAAGTTTGCAAGAAAGCAAAATGCCGAAAACGGTAAGCAGCTTACTAACATCAATTTTTGCTTGTGTAAATCTGGCGTAAGTTTACACGACTTCCTGTACAATTGAACTTTCTTTTTTGGAAAAAAGAAGTCTGAGCTTTTATTTCATAAGTTTTATTGCAAGTTTCGACTGCCGTTTCCTCTCCCCTCCTCCTCTCTGCAACTGTATTGAAACTTCAGTTTCCGCTGCAGCTACTCTTCCCTCCCGACGCTGAAGATGGGTTTTTTTAAAGTAGTTGGAGTGTGAGTAACGCAATAACTGCCAGCTCCTGAGTTACTGCTCTCTGCGAAGTGCTTCGGAATCGGTAGCAGACACGAGTGAATGGGTCGGCTCACTGCCAATCGCAGGCTGCCTTTCAAATAGACAACTGATCTGTTACTTTGTAACGAGATTTTCTATACTCTCTCAACTCTTGACAGTTTTGGAAACGAAACTGACTTGATTTAGTAGCGCGTGTTGTTTTGCATCGGATCAAGCTCGCTCACCTACTTAGACTTTTTTTTTCCCCACCCTCTTAAGGACGACTAGTTTATAGCTTGTTTGTAAACGTACTGGTTAATTTTGGTTATTTTATCTTAACTAACTCGATATTTGGACTTTGTCCAATTTCTAACGGAACTAAAATGACTCAAAGCTTCCTGCAATGCGTCATGTATGGGATTCTTTCCTAAAAGTAGTCTAGAGGGTAATGGAAGGAACCTTATTTGGCAGTTTAGTTGTTGCTTGCGCGTAAGGCTGCAGCATGAGGACAATGGCCTGTTTTTATCGGAGTTTAGCTGCACTTAATCACTCACTCTTGCTTGTCTCCCCACCCTCGCCAACTTAACCTAGTCAACTCCCGCTTCAATGCAGCAAGGCTTCTCTCTCGAACCACCCACTCGGAATCCATTTTTGAGTTATGACTGGTAACTTTTATTTAGGAACTTTTTGAATTTCCTTCTAAATAAGGTCAAGGACGTAAAAGTTAACTCGAAGTAATGCAAGTTAATTATCAGGCGTCATTTTCAATTATAGGTGTAAATAGTCACCATGGCTTCATGGGCAGTGCAAGGTCAAGTAAAATTCTCGTGCATTTTCACAGGATTCGGGATGGAAAATGGAACGTAATAACTCGTATTTCAAAAGTTAATGTTTGCTACTGGTTTTAAAAATCTAGATAGTATCAAGAAACAGTCTTATTGAGTTTGCATGTCTGATTGTTCGTCCTTGTGCTTTTAACATATTAAAAGCACATGTGAAAGGGACTATCTCCTTCAACTCAAACTTGATTAGCAGTACAGTTGCAAAACAGCAAGTCTCAAGAACTGGCTAGTCTGAGGTTTGGGTGTTTTTTGGGCTGCTTCGTGCTATCTATGACATCGAGGGCGACATAATCCCACATTATTTTAAAGTCTGTCTTTTATGTTGATACATGTCTCTTTTTGACAGTGTTCTGTTGCTCACTGGGTGTAGTTCCATGGATAATGATGCCTAGGGCCTCGCCCAAAGGTCATTCTTGTGTCTACCTTGATGTTGAGCGTCTGCAGGCATTGCCAATAGCTAAAATTAGCTAATGTAACACGTGTAGGGTTGGAACTGGCTCAGTACCAGACTGTGGTAGTACATTCAGAATGAGCCTTCAGAGGAAAGTACAAATTTGTTCTGTAATGTTGACTCATGAGTAGCTGCACTATATTTAGTTGAAACTCACTTGGTAATTGAATTTTTAGCAATTGTTTAAAATTTAACATGAAGGACTAATTTTTTTTTTTGTTTCTCATGAACAATCATGTACTTTTTGGTAACATTCCTTTTATTTCTTTATGCAAAACACACCCCTATTCCTGGCATGGGGCCCACCTTTCTGGAAAATCCTTCATTCCTCCAAACAAATAGCTTCTGTCCTACCACAAACTACCTCCAGTGAATGAGAAAAGAAACTATCCCTTCTCTCTGCAATCTTTAACGTGGTTGACGGCACCCTTTCCCTCCAGTTGAGGATGAAACCAGATAATTGTAGTCAGAATATCATATTAAATCTCTTCCTGCACTTGCACCATGATCTCTCTCGTTCTCCCAAATATGTAACATTGGGGCCCCGTGAGTTCTCCTCCACTTGCTGCCTTGGGCATCATGGAGAAAACCCATGCAGGCTAATTGTGGTCGTGCTGTACAGTACCACCATTTCTCTGGACTTCTCCACTTGCTAAACTTGGGCTGCTTGTCCAATATAGTACTGAATGAGAAAAATATCTTTGGCTTCAATCTTACCAATTTTTAATTCATTGTATTCCCAGAACTGTTTAGCTACCAATTCCATTTCTCTCACTTGCGATCCATCTGGCTTAGCCAGAGACAGTTGCAACACTGTTATAGTTGATCTGGCAACATCTGTGAAGGAGAAAAGAGTTACTGTGTCAGGTCCGGTGGATGGGAAACCGTCAGCCACCAGCGGTTCTGAAGAAGGGTCACTGGACCTGACGCATGAACTCTGTTTTCTCTTTCTCAGATGCTGCCAGACCTGTTGACCTTTTCTGGCAACTTTGTTTTTGTTCCTGATTTACAGTATCCACAGTTCTCTTGGATTTTATTGTTAGATTTGTGTTGCAATCAAATTGTATGCTGTCACAGACCACCTTGATCTGTCACTGTGATTATTGCCTGACTCCACTCCTCCCAACTTATTTGTGTGGGAAGTCTTATCTGTGCCTTTGATACTTGCTGCATGTTCCCATATGTTCTCCGATTTTTAATCTTGAACACTTTATGCTATGTAGTGTCTTGTCATCCTAAATTCTACTGTTTTGTCCTATCTCGTGCTAATTCCTGTGACCTACATAGGTGCCCTGTTATTACATATTCAAATTCTGATTTTCTTCTTCCTTCTCTCCCTCTTCT
>JAHRHZ010000016.1:35316853-35368573 GCA_024137785.1 Ginglymostoma cirratum | reverse complement strand
CCAAGGTCTCACTATTATCACTTGGCCATGCTAAATTGTCCCATCAATTTGGGGATGTGCAGATTACTTGGATTAGCCATGGTAAATGTGGGGTTACAGGAGGGCTGGGTCTGGGTGGGATGGTCTTCAGAGGGTTGGTGCAGATTCAAAGAGGCTGTTTGGCCTGTGTGCACTGTAGGGATTCTATGGAATAGAAGAAAGAAAGATCAAGTTGCTCTTTTGACTCAACAACTACTTGCCCTTTGGTAATCTTATGCTGAATCAATTAATTGCATTATTCTGCCAAGTTTGGACTTGTTTCTCTAACCCTTCAATAACATGGAGGCTCATGTGAGACACATTTTAGTACTAGGAAAAAATGTCGGATGCAGGCACAGTTACATCATTTTGAGACTCTTTAGATAAGCTCGTGAATAGGCAAGGTTTGAGGGACGTGGGCTATGTGCAGGCAGGCAGGACTAGTTTAGTTTGGAAATATGTTTGGTGTGGCCTTCTTAGACAGAAGGAGCTGTTTTCTGTGCTGTATGAATCTGACTACGACTCTAATTTTTAAAAATTTAAAGACACTTCTCCATCACTCATTTACTATAATTTTGTTGCATTGATAGCATCCTCAATTGTGGAAGACCCCAGCATGGGGTGGGGGTGATGTTTGGCCCTACAGCCTATGCCTCTAGCTGTCCAACAGCAACATAACTAACACACTATCCTTGTATCCTTTCCCTGTTGCCCTGAAAACTTTCTCAAGATTATCCACTTCACTGAGCCAAGAATAAAATCTGTCTTGACTGTGCATGCAGGCATTGCCTTGAGGACTAAAATCAGAGTTAATAAATAATTGGTTCAGCCCACATTTCAAACGTGGAATATTCCATGCCTTCTCTGAAAGGCAGTGTAAACTAGATTGACCTGTTCAGATGATGGTAAAAGATTCCCTCTTTTAGGCTACATAGTTTCTTGAGGTGTAAGACAAGTGGATGGAATTGTCCTCCAATTTCTCAACTGAAAACGATCAATTGTTTGGTTCACAGGTGTTCTTCAAACTTGTGTGCCAGTAGTTGCCAGTTGTCGTCATGTTAGTGAGCAAAACTTCAGAATTAAAATTCAGTGAACTTGTGAATTCTGCGCAGAGCCAAACATCATGAAGATGTGCAATAAAAAACCTCCGCTGTCTCCTTTCCAATACTGAATCATTGTACCCAAACACAGGCACTTCTGAATGGTTAAGAACCTAATTTCTTCTGAATCACTTCCACCAGGAATCTTTAATCCCTTGGCTCCATTTTGAATTTACCTAAAATACCTATACCTGCCTCCATCTTGTTCCACATGACATGCGAGCACACTTTAAATCCAAAAGTTTAAAGACCAAAATGAAAAGGAACTCTTAGAAACACAGATTAAAAAACAAACACTTAGCGTTCCTTTGGCAAATACGGTGCAGCTTAGTGTTGTCATGTTGAAGCAGTTTGCTGACTTCCATGCTCCCTGCAAGCATCATGTTTTGAAAAGTGAACTGTCACTTGTGTAGTCAGAATGGACAAATGTTATATTTTTACTCTGCTCTTTTAAATGGGAGGTTTGTTGTTCTTCTTTTTTATTTTGAGAAGTGCCTACACTATGGAATAGGACACCAAATCACAAGTAACTGAGGCAACATGTAGCAGAGGGAGAGTAAACTCTGTTCACTATTTTATCCAATTAAGGTGTATGTTTGTTCATTGAAGGTCAAGTCATAAACACATTTGAAAACATTAATTCATGGAGTCTATAATTGATATGTTCAAAGTTAATAGATTACAAGCTACTTGGATGTCATTTTGCTAAAATGAACAACAAGGCTTGAAGATTCATTCACCATGGAGGTACTTAAGTAGTTGTGTAACGACAAGTTTGAAAATAGTCTCCCAGGCAAAATGGGTATATTTTGGCTTTTATAGCTAATCAACACATTGCCACCTATGGCTTTCTGCATCAGCTGCCCATGTTTTTTAAACTTTGCCTGTTAATTTTACCCAATACTGAAACAAACAGCATGCCAAAAAAAAGTTGTCACTTGTCCTCGATCCCTACAAACCTGCAATAATGCAAATTAAAATGCTGGTTTACTTGAGGCATTGGTTCAGAATTGGCTGTCTTTTTCCCTCAGGGTAGTAGAAGGCTGAGATTGGCCAGCAGCCTCCAATGATGTACCACAGGGATCTGTGCTGGTTCACTTAATGTGACAGTCGAATAGCAAGGAAAATGATCTTGGGTTACAGGAAGACTAGACCCAAGTTGGTCAGAGGGCATTTAACCTCAAAGTGAAGTTCTATATCCTTGAAAGAAGGAATAAGACAAAGGAGTAACCAACCAGTGGAAGGACAGGAGTAATCTCAAGAACACTGGGATCTTGCGATGCTCGTCCAGAGACACAAGTGGCAAGTCAGGTTGGGGTAGCATACGGACACCTCTCTTAATCTTGAGGGGTAAGAGCAGGGAGGTTTTGTTGGAGCTCAACAGAACATTGATTAGGCCAAAGTTTGACTACCATGTGTCTTGATCATAACGACACGACAGAAAGGGATGTGATTGCACTAGAGGGGGTTCAGAGACAACATCCTGGTGACTGTCCTGTCACTTGGATAGCAAGAACTGTAGATGCTGGAGCCAGACTCCACAGTGTAGAGCTGGAGGAACGCTGCTGGCCAGGCAGCATCAGAGGCACAGTATGAAGGCATATGCTGCCTGGCCTGTTATGTTCCTCCAGCTATACAGTGTCACCAGGACATTACCTGGGTTGAAGCATTTTAGCTGTAAAGGCAATTCGATGGACACTTTGCAGCTAACATATTCAAAGTAAAGTAATCTATGATGGCAGGAATGTTAATATTAGCCTCAGTAGCTCTGGATGTGTGTGGAATTAGGTTGGTGAGAAGAAATAAAATCACAATTGCATCGCTATGAAGAGCGAGTCAAGAAAAATTTGAGGCAGACATACAGGGAGAGAACAAAACTGTGGGAGGATCTCCAGATGTGAATCCTACATACAGTGTCTTGGATGTTCAATATCCAAGTTGTGGTTGGGGGGTGGATAGGAAGGAGTGTGCCAGAGCTGGCATAAAACCTGTCTTTAACAGAAGACAGTAACCGGACTGATAGTCACCAAACTTACTGACAAAGATGATATACATGTTTCAGACCTAACCCTGATAGGAGTGCTAAATGTCATGCTGGACCTAAACTTCCCTTTTGAGAAAGGGATGAGGATGGGTCTGAAGGTCAAAAGTCATTATAAACATACAGCAATTCAAGATTTTTTAAAAAAATTGAGGGGCGGGAGGAAGAATTCAGCAGTATGTTTATGGCACAGTATTGATGTCATAGGACTAGCAATCCAGAGCCCAAGGCTAAAACTCTGAGGACATGGGTTCAAAAAAAAATCACACTGTAGCAGATGGTGAAATGTGAACTCTAACGTTACAGAAGAAAAAGGCTCAAGTGATAGCAGCTATGCAGTCATTATCATTAAAACCCATCTGGTTCAATCCTCTCCCTTAGGGAGACAAATGTGCCATTCTTAGCTGATTTAACCTGTGACTGCAGAGCCACAAGTGGCTGACTCAAATGCCTTTTTGGACAGTAAGTGCTGGCCTACCAAGCAATGCTTGCATCCCTTGGGGGTGGGGGAGAGAAGAACAAAGGTTGAAGCCTGTGATCCTGATTTTTTTTTTTTTTTTTTTTTGAGGCAAAAATGCTTTGGTATTTTTACTTGCAGCTATAAATGAGGCAAAAGATGATGAAATCTGCTGAGCAGTGGGCAGTCTGAACAGTTGAGACAGTGAGTATCGCTTAAGGGGGAAGGTCAAGCTTACATGTGGTGACACATGGTGTTGAAAATGCATCTTGGAATACAGCAAGGACAGCTGTTTTGAGGAATTCGGAACAACTACAAGATAACTGTAGTAGAATCAAAAAGCAAAGCAAGAACTGCATTTTGAAATAAAACTTGAAATCCACATGGAATAAGTTGGAACTGAAGATAGTTGCCTAGCAACTAAGTAGATGTCACTGAAATGAATTTTCATATACATCTAAATCATAGTGATGAGAAACAGTATTCTCTTGTGCTTATGAACTGTTCTTTTAGGGATCAAAGGAGTGGTGGGAGAAAACAAAAGCAAAGAGACTCAATGCAAAACACTTCCAAAACAAGCTGGCAGGGTGTCAAGATTAATTTGAAATAATTATCTTTCACAGGAAAGCAATATCTTCTATTTAATACGACTTTAAAAGCAGACAGCCAAAATCAGTGAGAATAAAGCTGAGGACAGCAAGAAATTTTTAATGTCTCTTCTGTGAAAATGGTTTCAAAAGTTTGTGTAAACATTAAATGTGCATATAGAACAAGATGCCACAATATAGTATTGAAAACACTGAAAAGTGGTGATTAACTGAGACTCGGCAATCTGCCAAGTTCCAAAGAAGCAATTTGAACTTTTTGTCTGTTACAATGTACTGTACATGATGCAAAATACCTGTCTTTTTA
Organism: Ginglymostoma cirratum; assembly: GCA_024137785.1. Lineage (NCBI taxonomy): Eukaryota > Metazoa > Chordata > Chondrichthyes > Orectolobiformes > Ginglymostomatidae > Ginglymostoma > Ginglymostoma cirratum. The sequence goes on along the minus strand of JAHRHZ010000016.1, from coordinate 35,364,045 downwards.
AGGGCATGCATCACCCATGCAAGCAATGCCATGGTCCTCTATCGCCAATTAGTCAACTTATTTTTAGCATTTTGAAACATTATTGGCTTCAGGATTTTTCTAACGTTTCTCCAGAAACAATCTTGGGTTGCAAAAACAGCCTATAGCTGAACTGTGAAATCATCTGGCTTGACGCGCAGCCTTTTGAATTAGCTCACTTCAGTCAGACTGTTATCAAACTGAGGTAGCACTTGGCTTGTAACTTTTCCTCCAATGGCAAGAAAAAGCCCACTGTTGCCACAGTCCCAATTTTAACCCAATATTTTAATTGCCATCTTCTGGACCACGTCCAAGGCAGGTGCAATTGAACCAGGCCTTCTGACCCAATGGCTTTACCATTGCAGCACAATAACCTTCCCTATTCACCTACAAAACTTAAAAAATTGGGGGCTTAAGCAGTCTAAGCTCAAACTTTCAGTGACCTCAACAAAAATCTCCCAGAACTTTGAACACAGTTGACGTGGAGAATATATATCTTAATGGATTGTTGAATTTAAAATGGGTTTCATCCAAACCATGGTTTGAAACATGTTAAAAATTGAAATTGCTACACTTAGGGTGTGCCACCAGACAAAAAAATCATTTACATGCTAAATATCGAACCCACCCAACAAAGTGGCAGGGGGTTGCTGCAACAGTTGGGGGTGAAAAGAAAAAGCTTTGCATGTTACAAGTTGGCAGACAGGATACTGTTTGTTTTGAAAACATTTTGTACTGTTCACTTAGGACAATGATACTACTACAAATATTGCACGTTTTGGAAACGTTGACCGGCCTTTCTCTCTGAAGTGAAGGGATTGAATAGATGCCAAACACTTTCTCCGTTCCATAACTGTCCACTTTTTTAATGCTCCAAACAATCGAGCAACCAAGCACTACATTGGAGTATCTTATTTTCTATCTTGTGTAGGATAATAGTCATCACCTCAGGATGTCTTCCACCCTACACTAACTGCATTTGTATAGCAGCACATTTTGACTTTAAATGCTCCAGGGCACTTTGCAGCAGTGTTATGAACCAAACCACACAGCCATCTAAGGCAATATAGAACAAATGTCAAAAACTTGGTCCAAGAGATGGCATTTTTCATTGGCTTTTGATAAGCATCTTTACACGAAGAAGTGAAGTAGAAAGGGAGGGAATTCTGGCAGTCAGGGGTTGTAAACAACTAAAGGCATGATTCTGAAGTGGAGCAGTGAAAATCTGAGATGCTCAAGCAGTCAAAATTATATTTTTGTTTAAATTTATTCACAGGCTGTGGGCATGGGCACAATTGGCATTGCCAGTTTCCCAGAGGGCAGTTAAGTGAACCACATTGCTGTGGGTCTGGAGTCACATGTAGGCCAGAGCAGTAAGGATGTCAGTTTGCTTCCCTTTTTGCTTTGTTAAACAAATCAGTGAGCCAGACTCTTATTTTAAATGACCATCAACAGTTTCTATGGTCATTAGACTCTTACTCCCAGGTTGCAGTAGAATTTGAATTCCACCATCTGCTGTGGTGGAATTCAGTGGGTCCCCAGAATATCACCCGCATGTCAGGCATAGTCTAGTGATAATACTACTCAGCCATCACCTCCCTAGATGAGTGTAGAAAAATACAGGTGATAAAACTGGGGGAATACCAGAGCATCCAGCAGAAACCCATGTAGACACAAGGAGAGTGTAAACAACAGTCAGTCACCCAAAACTGGCATCAAAGCCAGGTTCTTCACACTGAGGCAGTTGTGCTTTCCACTGAGCTGCCCTATTTATTCCACACACCCCCCCCCCCCCCCAACCCCTTCAACTATTGTACCTGGTGTCTAGGTGGGCTTGCATCTGATTATCTGCTTTACTAGTCATTCACTCTTGGCGTGAGCATATGTCCATGTTCAAGCAGGACAACTGTAGTCAGCAAATTGGTTATTGAAAATAACTGATCCTTTTGGGGCTAGTGGTAACTTTATAAAGTCTAAACTTGACACTTTCAGTTGACTGAAGATTTTTAGCATAGTAGTGTGAATTTTCAATGGTAGTGTATTGTGGCTTGGGCCAATAAGAACTCCTTGTGCAACTTCTATTCCATCTTAGTTAAGATGTTAGCTTGGGTGTTGTAATGACCTAATAAGCATGCTGCCAAGATCATAGCTTGTGTCAATGATAGAGTGCAGGTGAAGGATGGTGTATTTGCTTGCAAAGGTTTATGACAGCTGATTGGAGGGAGAATGTAGGATAATTGTCACAATGAACAAACCTGAGTGATTTGTGATGAACACTTTTGTGATCTTTTTAATCAATTGTTTTTGGCAATATCTAATATTGGTTACTGTTACTCCTGAAACTTCCTATGGTGCAGAAGTAAGATTCAACATATGAAACATTTTAAGATGAAACTTTATCTTGGAGCAGATGCTTGGTGTAAATTTGCATAATAATAACCATGGATGCCATGATGTCTGCAGAAATATTGTCATGCAAAGTTGACACTAGTGTTGTCTTTCATGACCACTTTTGAAATGAGGAGCCACCTTTCCGTCCCTCTAGAACATGCAATTGTGGAATGCAGCTGCAAATAACTAACTCTTTTATTTCTACACCCTTTTTAAATTTGAAATTTCCAAAATGCAAACTCATTGGTCTTCAAAGTGTTTGTTTAATCCATATTCTGAAACTAATTTCAATATCGAGCGGCTCAAATGACTTTTTTTCTTTTGAAAAAGAAACTGAATTGCACAATCTCATTAGAAAATGCAAGTGATAATTTGCTACCTTGGCTTTTTTTGAGCTACACTGAAACAGAACACATTTTCCAATTCTTCGTTATAATGCTGCTGGATTTGGGCCAGAAGATAGTAATGAGTTTAATAGGACTGTTCAGAACTTTTTTTGTTGTTGTTTGAACCACGGCCGAGTTACTGACCTCACTTTCCTCAGCATCATAAAGACCACTACAATTAAATTCAGTCCCTGAACGTGACAAAACTTTTATCACTTCAAGCTAAAGTATTCCTGCAGTCTTGTGGATAGCCTGTATTTTCCATCTGCCAAATTCAGTTTGACCAAATCTTTGCTACATGAACTCCTAACTGATAAAGTTCTGTTGCACTGAGTGGTCACTCTCCAACAGATGGATTTTACATTGCTCATTCATATGCTGGTGGAGTTGTTTCTAGTGCTACAATGTTAATCTGCATCAGGCTACAATCATGTAAACCGCAGCACCTTTGTTACAAACCATTGAAATTGTATTAACTCCTTCATTGCTGGATCAAATCTTGGGCCTCCTGACCCAATTTCCCCCCAGCCCCAAGGTGTGCAGTTGAGTTGGATTGACTGTGCTAAATTGCCCTGAGTGTACAAGGGTGTGTATGGTAGGTGGGTTAGCTATGGGAAATGCAGGGTTACAGGGATAAGTTGGGGGTGGATCTAGGTGGGATGCTCTTCACCATCTCCTCTGGCAGTGCATTCCATGCCCTCACCACCCTTTGTGTGGAAAAACTTGGGTTGCACAGTTTTCTTTAAACCTCACCCCCTGCACCTTGAACCTGTATCCCCTGGTAATTGACCCCAGTACCCAGGGGGGAGCCTCCTACTTTTCACTCCTCAATCCCTGCTATTCACAACATTATAACCTTTGTTAGGTCACCCCTCAATCTTCTGCATTCCAGTGAAAACAAACCCAGTCTAGCCAACCATGCTCCATAACTAAAATTCCCCATACCCGGCAACATCCTGGTGAACCTTTTTCTGTACCCTCTCCAAAGCATCTACCTCCTGGTTGTGTGGTGACTAGAACTGTATGCAATATTCCAAGTGTGGCCTAAATGAAGCTCCTTAAAGTTTGTAGCATAACTTGCCTATTCTTGTATTCGACACTCCTGCCACCGAAGGCAAGCATGCTGTAAGCCTTTTTAAACTACCTTATCTACCTGCACACCCAGATCCCTCCTGCATATCAATGCTCGTAAAGGTTCTGTCACTCATTGTATAATTTCCACCTGTACTTGATCTTCCAAGGTGCATCACCATACATTTGTTCAGATTAAACTCCATCTGCTGTATATTTTTTCTGATACAGCAGGATATAGATCACTTGAAGGCATCATCTGATAATCCTCCTCACTCTGCAACTCTACCAATCGTTACATCATCTGCAAATTTGGTAATTAGATCAGCTGTGTTTTCCTCTAAACCACTTGAATAGAGCATAAACAGCCGATGTCCCAGTACTGATCCCTGTGTAATGTCACTAGTCACAGCCCTCCACTCTGAAATGTAATAGATAAATCAACAATATCCCATTCATGAAATGAGTTTGGGTGTCGTGGGGTTGAACTTCAAACTCAGTTGCTGCAAATCTCATTAGAAGTTTGCATTATCTTTTTAAAAAAAGACCAAACTTTTTAGGAAGTGTTTAACTTTCAAACTGTGTGTGTGATCCATGTTTTGGTGACCAACGGGGGGTGGAAAAAAACCCACTAGACTTATCATTCTTAGCCACAAAGTGGTCCTGAGTGCTGTAAATTTCAACTCCTCACTAAAATGGAGGTCATCGTCCCTGTGGTGTCATGCAGATACTGTGTTTTGCATCTAATTTTGACATCCTGTTTTCTGTCTCACTTGTGTATCTTGAGTTATCACAGTAACTGTTATTTTACCTTAGATGTTTTTAAAAAACATTGAATTCTTTACTCCCCACAAGTGAATAGACTAGAGTGTGCATTTTTGCTTTGGTTCTTACCCTGTTGGCTAAAGAAAAATTAACACCTTCTGTTAGGAAACGAGTAGACTGACTTGAGTGCACACCCATTCTTTCTTTCCTTTTCCCCTTTCCTTTATCTCCTGCTCTGCCCACATTCAGTAATTTTTTTAATTCTCCCCTTTGGAAGTGGCCTGTATTGTGGGGACATCCTGACCACTTCCTGTCAACTTGTTAGGTAGCAGTAAATCTGGATGACTCTGTGTAACTAAAGCTATGGGCTCAGCAAATGCAGCATTTGCTACCGAGATTAGATGTATGCTGGTCCTGAACACTTCAAACACAATAGAAATCATTCATTCTTTTACAGCAAGAATGAGTAAGCAACAAAATTGCAAAGTGTAGTAATTATGACCTGAAGTGCGTGTTCTGTTTTTAAGCTGGGAACCAGTCATATATATATTTTTAAAATGTATCACTTATTGGTCTGCTAGTAAAAATACATTTTGCATACAAAGAATTACCTTGTATTGCAGTGACTTGAGGGTAAAGTTAAATTTTGATTCCAATTCAAAATGTGGAATATAAAACTGTCTCCAGCTTTAATAGTAATACAATGGTATTGTGGTTTTTTTTTACTTTTTTTCCTGGCCAGCTGAATCAAGTGCTCCTCCCTTCTGGATTGGGCCTATGTAGGAGTTTTATTTGTGCCGTTTGAATAAGAAGTAATGATGGCTAGGAGAACCATTTGAGGATGAATTGTCGTCATTGGAATGCTTGCAACATACTTGTGCAAACTTAATTTTGAGGACCCAGAATTAAATTCCAGGAGCCAAGCTCAAAGAGGAAACTACAAAGTTAAATTAGAGGATATTCAGATCTTTTTAAAAGCCTGTGGATTAGAGATGGATTAATTTTCTCCTCTTATAATTCAATTTGTGGAACAGTGACCAGACTGTTGTCTGTATCAGCTTGAATGAGATATGGTACTGGTTAATTAACCAGTGTAGTAACAATACACAAAATTATCCCATTGATCAAGATATCTATTCTTGTCCATGTAGATTTTTTTTTTTGGGTACTTCCCCAAATCTGATCACTTTGAATGGTGTGCATCAACTCTAGTTGCAATTGAATTATAGCTGATTGCAATCCTGTTATGATATTTAGTCTGATGAAACCATACAGTTCTATGAAATATACCAGACATAACAGATCAATAACTTGCACGGAAGCCATCAAGTCCACTCCAGCTTCCTGTAGAATAATCCAGCTTCTGATGTCTCTGCTCTGTCCTCTGTCCTGTAAATCTAATTCCCTTTTAATGTCCACCTAATCTTTTAATAAGAAAAAAGCTTAAAGGGAAGGAGAACTCAAGAGCTGTTAGTAATGGAGGTCATAGGACCCAAAAAGAGGGTGCAAAAACTGGCATAAGGGCACTTTATCTGAATGTTTGGAGCATTTGAAACAAGGTGGATGAGTTGATGGTGCAAATCATGGCAAATGGGTATGATTTAGTGGCCATCAGAGACATGGTTACAGGATGGTCATGACTGGGAGTTAAGTATCCAGGGGTATCAAACTGTTCGGAAGGACAGACAGGGAGGTGTCGCTCTGATTTTTAAGGATGATATCAGGGCAGTAGTGAGAGATGATATAGGTTCTACTGAACAAAACATTGAATCCATTTGAGTAGAAATTGGGAATAGCAAGGAGAAGAAGTCACTGATAGGTGTGGTCTATACGCCACCAAATAATGACATCGTGGTGGGGCAGGCAATAAACATAGAAATAGCTAATGCATGTAAAAATGGTACAGCAATTATCATGTGGATTTTTAATCTACATATCAACTAGTCAAACTAGGTCGGTCATGGCAGCCATGAGGAGGGGTTCATAGAATGCATCCACGATAATTCCCTTGAACAATATGTAATGGAACCTACAAGGGAGCAAGCTATCCTAGATCTATTGCTATGTAATGAGAAAGGAATAATTAATGATCTCACAGTTAGGGATCCTCTCGGAAGGAGCGATCACAGTATGGTCGAATTTAAAATACAGATGGAGCGTGAGAAGGTTAAATCCAGTACCTATGTCCTGTGCTTAAACAAAGGAGACTATAAAGGAATGAGGGAGGAGTTAGCTAAGGTAGAATGGGAGCAAAAACTGTGGGTCAATTGAGGAACAGTGGAGGACTTTCAAAACAATTCTTCAGTGCTTAGCAGAAGTATATTCCAGTGATAAGGAAGAACTGTAGGAAAAGAGCCAGCCATGGATGTCTAAGGAAATAAAGGAAAGTATCAGATTTGGAAAAAAAACCTACAAAAAAACAAATAGTGGGAAACTAGTAGACTGGGAAATCTTTAAAGGCCAACAAAGCCACAAAACTTACAAAGCAAAGTAAGATTGAGTAAACTAGCTCAGAATATAAAAACAGGCAGCAAAAGTTTCTAAAAATAGGTAAATTGTAAAAGAATGGCAAAGGTAAATATTCCTCCTTTTTAGAGGATGAGAAGGCCAACTTAATAACTGGGAATGAGGAAATAGCCAAGACATTACACAGTTATTTCATGTCTGTCTTCACAGTGGAAGACACCAATAACATGCTGAAAACTAATGGCAATAAGGTTATAGTTTCTAGGTCCTCACCTGCTATCATTATCACTAAGGAGGCAGTGCTGGGCAAGCTAATGGGGCTAAAGGTAGACAAGTCTCCTGGCCCTGATGAGATGCTTCCCAGGGTACTAAAAGAGCTGATGGGGGCGGGGGGGAGGAATAGCAAATGCACTAGTAATTATTTACCAAAATTCACTGGATTCCTGGGGTAGTTCTCACAGATTGGAAAATAGCCACTGTGATGCCAGTGTTTTAAAAAAAGGGAAGTAGACAAAAAGCAGGTAACTATAGGCCAGTTAGCTTAACTTCAGTAGTGAGGAAATGCTTGAATCTATCATTAAGGAAGAAATAGTAAGACATCTGGATATAAATTGTCCCATTAGGAACATTCAGCATGGGTTCATGAAGGGTAGGTCCTGTTTAACTAATTTTGATGGAATTCTTTGGCCACCACGCAAGTAATCTCCTCAGTGGAGAATCTGTGGGTGTGGTGTTTCTGGTCTTCCAGAAGGCATCTGACAAGGTGCCACACCAAAGGCTGCCACACAAGATAAAGTTGCACGGTATTACAGGTAATGTATTGGCATGGATAGAAGATTGGTTAACCAGTAGAAAGCAGAGAGTAGGGGTAAATGGGTGTTTTTCTGGTTGGCGGTCAGTGGCTAGTGGTGTGCCTCAGGGATCAGTGTTGGGGCCACAATTGTTTACAATTTACATAGATGATTTAGAGTTGGGGACTAAGTGTGGTGTGTCAAAATTTGCAGATGACACTAAGGTGAGTGGTAGAGCAAAGTGTGCAGAAGACACAAAGTCTGCAGAGGGATATAGATGGTCTAAGTGAGTGGGCAAAAGTCTGGCAGATGGAGTACAATGTTGATAAGTGTGAGGTCATCCATTTTGGTAGGAATAACAGCAAAATGGACTGTTTTAAATGGTAAAAAAATTGCAGCACGCTGCTGTGCAGAGGGCCTTGGGTGTCCTCGTGCATGACTTGCTGAAGGTGGGATTGTAGGTGCAGCAGTTAATTTAAAATGTCAAATGGAATTTTGTCTGCCATTGCTTGAGGGATGGAGTTTAAAAACAGGGAGGCTATGCTGCAGCTGTTTAGGGTCCTGGTGAGGCCACACCTGGAGTACTGTGCAGTTTTGGTCTCCTTACTTGAGAAGGGATATACTGGCACTGGCGAGGGTGCAGAGGAGATTCACTCAGTTGATTCCAGAGTTGAGAGGGTTGGACTATGAGGAGAGACTGAGTAGGCCAGGATTATACTCATTGGAATTCAGAAGAATGAGGGGAGATCTTTATAGAAACATAAGATTATGAAGGGACTAGAGAAAGTTGGAGGCAGGGCGGTTGTTTCGACTAGCAGGTGAAACTAGGACTCTAAGGGAAGCAGATGTAGGACTGAGGTCAGGAGGAACTTCTTCACCCAAAGGGTTGTGAATCTGTGGAATTCCCTGCCCAGTGAAGCAGTTGAAGCTACCTCGCTGAATGTTTTTAAGGCAAGGCTAGATAAATTTTTGAACAGTAAAGGAATTAAGGGTTATGGTGAGTGGGTGGGTAAGTGGAGCTGAGTCTCAACAAGATCAGCTATGATCTTATTAAATGGCGAGGCTGGATGGCCTACTCCTGCTCCTAGTTCTTATGTTCTAATTGTTTACAAGAAATAATTGAATATCTCCATCCATAGCCTTGTAAGCACTGTCATTGCCCTAACTGTAAACTCTTTGTTAAATTGCTCCAAATCGTAAATCTAATGCAAACAAATTGCTGGAAAAACTTTGCAGGCCCAGCAGCATTTGGGGAAGAAAGCAGAATTAATGTTTAAGTCCAGTGACTCTTCACCACCAAAATGTGATTCACCTTGCTCTTGCACTGAGCTGATGTAAATAGCTTTTCTTTGTCCATCTCGTCGTACTGCAATGATCTTGTAAACCTGTCATCTTTCTCCAAGGAGAGCACCCCCAGCTTAAGTAACTTTTTTTTGTTTAAATCCCTCATCAATGGAGCCGTTCTGATTTGTATCCTGTCAGCGCTCGAGCCCTTAGTCTTCCCAACAAGGTATTGATAACAACTGAACCGTACACTCTGGTTGGGCTTTATAAAGGGTCACATAAGATGCCTGTTTTTGTACTCTATGCTTCTCATTTTATAATGTCCAAAAGATATCAAGTTTGCAGATGATAAATGGGTTGAAAGTCAAGTAATGAGAATGATGGTCTCTTTAAAAATTATACAAGTTTAGCAAGTGTCCAAGAACATCTTGGATGGCCTATGAGAGGATGGGGAATGAAGTTATGCTCTTTGACAGGAAGAATAGAAGAGCTAAATGTCTTGTAAATGGAAAGGCTGTAGAGAGCTACAGCACATTTTTGGGGTCTTTGTGCATGGACAGCAAAAAAAATTGCAGTCTAAGTTGGTAGGTAATTGGTAGGCAATTGGACTATTGAAATAGTGTCAAAGGAAATGGCGTATGAAAACAAGAGGATCTTGCTCAAACTATACAAGGTACTAGTTGGACCATGCATGAAATTATTGTGAAATGTTTTAGTCCCCTTCATCAAAGGAAAGAGATACTGGCATTGAAAACAGTGCATAGATTCAAAAGATTGTAACAAAATGCTTCCATAACCAGAAACAAAAAGGGGTTGAGTAGGCTTTGAGATTAGAAGCAAGCTAAATGAAACACGATTCTTGGAGGGGGCTTGGTAGGATATTCAGTGGAGAGATGGTTTCTGCTTGTAGGAGAGTATGCCCTCTGCTCCTAAAATGTGAATGAGGGGTCACCCATATGGACAAAAGGAGGAATTTCTCTGGTGTTGAATCAATGGATTCTTTCCCTGTGGGAAGGGGTGGGGTCTTAAAAACCCTAAGTCCTTGAGTATATTCAAGGCAGGTGGAGATTTTTCTCATCCATAGTAAGGGAATGGAGAGTTATGGGGCAAATGAAGTTTGAAGCTGACTGGATCAGCCATGCATTTGCTCATGATTGTTATGCCTTTACAGTCTTGTGTTTGCATCCCCACTACCTTCACAGTTGTGAGCAACAGATTCCTCTGTCCCTGGTCATAAACTGTATTTGGAACTGATGCAATAAATCTGTGTTGCTGCTCCCTATCACTTTGGCCAAAATGTGTCACCTCACACTTTGCTGCTAAATTCCATTCGTACATTCTGTTAGCACATTTTGTCCTGTTGCAGTCAACTGCTATCATCCTTGTTGCCACTCTAAATGAGGCATCAACAAATCTTAATGTTACATATATTCCAAAACTTGGAATAAGTTTCTGGGATGAGGGTAGTGGCTTTAATTACTAGCTTTTGTTTTTTGGTGGAACCATTGTTCAGGTTGAAAACGACCACTTACTGCTACTTGGAGTTTTTTGGCTTTAAGCCAATTTTCTATTCAAGCTGAGTTTTTTCTTTTATAATTCCATGAATCTTCATGTTTGCCAAATTTGTGATACTCCTGTTGAGCACTTCCTTTTTTAAATCTTTTGAGATAGTAAGAATTGCCAATGCTAGAGTCAGATAAGTGTGGAGCTGGAGGAACACAGCAGGCCAGGCAGCAGAGGAGCAGGAAAGCTGACGTTGCAAGTCAGGTTTTTTTCTGATGGGTCATGACCAGAAACATCAGCTTTCCTGTTCCTCTGCTGCCTGGCCTGCTGTGTTCCTCCAGCTCCGCACTTTTTTATCTCCTCCCTTTTTTTGGCTTTGATTTTCACCCTGTACTTGTCTCTAACTGCCCTTGAAGGGGGAAATATTGAGCAGTAGGCTTGACCTGCCTTCAGCATAGATGTAGCTAAACTCGGTGGTAGAAAGGGAGTTCCAGAATTACCAAGTGTCTGTATAGTTCCAAGTCAAGGTAGCTTAGAGGGAAACTTGTCATAGAATCTCTACAGTGTGGCACTAGGCCATTCAGCCCAAAAAGTCCACACTGACCCTTGGAGCATCCCACCCAGACCCATCCCCCCTAATCTACATATCCCTGAACACTACAGCCAATTTAGCTTGGCCAATCCACCTAGCTTGCACATCTTTGGACTGTGGGAGAAACAGGAGTACCTGGAGGAAACCCATACAGACATGGCGAATGTGCAAACTCCACACAGTCACCCAAGGCTGGAATCAAACCTGGGTCCCTGGTGCTGAGGCAGCAATGCTAACCACTGGGCCACTGTGATCCCATATGTTTTCCATCTACAATGTAGATGCTAGAGGCAGTGGGTTTGGAAGGGAGTGTTCAATGTGTCTCACTGGCATGGTGTGCAAGCTGCCATGTGTATGGAATCCCCTAACATGGATGTGTAGATTAGGTGGGTTACGAGGGGATGGGTCTAGGTGGGATTCTGTGGCCAGTGTGGACTCGTTGGACCAAAGGGCCTGTTTCCACACTATAGGGTTTCTATGATGTCCTGCACGTGCTGAGTATCTACTGGAAGATAGGCAAGGTCATGCAGCAGAATCCTTCATCTTTGACCTAGTCATGGCACAATATTTTCAGCTGATCCAGTTCAGTTCCTATGTAATAACAAGGATGTTAAGCATTGCTAAGCCCCTTACTATCACGCAACTGAATATTAAGAGAATATTGAGATGTTGAGGTTTTTGTTGCCTGACATGGTGTGACTCTGAATATAACTTTTCACCCAACTGAAATGGTCATCTGATCATGCTATGTTGAGCAGAGACAGCTTTGTTGTTTGAGGAGTCACATTGAACATAGATCATCGGGGCAGGGGAGAAGTCCCTGCCACTTCCCCCATGGAGGGAAGGTGTTGAAGTGGCTGATAATGGTTGGGGCCCAGGGCTCTACCTGACCAAGTGCAGAAGTGCTTACAAACTCACATCATCCTTTTTGTGCTATGTATGACATCAACCAAAGCAATGATGTCCAATTCTTAACTCCCTAGTTTTGTTGGAGCTCTTTGCCACACTGTCCAATGGTGCTTTTTTTGAAGTGAAGTGGAATCCCTCTTGGTTCACCACTTGGACAACATCTGTTACATTCTCTTAATCTTTGCGTTAGCAGCAAATTTCAATTGGATTTGTCTAGCATGATTTCCCTTGTAGAAATCAGGCTCTATTTGACAACTTGCAAGTTCCTGTCACCATGTTTCTCAAACATTGCACAGCACTGTTGTGTTGTTACTGACAGTGTCCTTGTGCCACTTCTTGAAGGCAGGTGACCATGTTTGCTGCATGCCAGTATTTTGACTAAATCTAAAAAATGAAAGAACTGTGGATGCTGTAAACTAGGACTGAATGTGTCTAGCAAAGAGTGTGTTGCAGAAGATGGGTCTGGCCTCAATGCTGTGGAATGTTCCAAGTACTTGGGTCATTCCATTTGTGGAAAATTTGAAAATAGAAACACCTTTTGACCACCTGACCATCAGGAAGTGGTCAGCATGTAGTGTCAAGACCCTGCAGGAAAAGGAGGGTGGATTCTGAGCAGACTATCAAAGAATACTTCATAGTCAAATTTGCAACTAGCACCAAGACAATTTGGTTAGTGATAAGGGCACTGCACCAAGGGTCTGGTGGACAGAGACCAGGTGTGCACAACCATACATTGCCTTCAAAGTGGCTGTGCTGGTGAAAAAACTCATCTCCTGGCTTTTTTCTTTTGAAAAGAAGTCTGGAGGGAGATAAGGTGTAGAGCTGGATGAACACAGCAAACTGAGCAGGAAGGCTGACGTTTTGGGCGTAGACTCTTAGGCCGGAAACGTCAACCTTCCTGCTCCTCATGCTGCTTGGCCTGCTGTGTTCATCCAGCTCTACACCTTTGTTATCTCAGATTCTCCAGCATCTGCAGTTCCTACTGTCCCTAGAAGGAGATGCAGTGGTTTTTTTTTGGTTTGTCAAGATTTGTCTCCAATCTGTGATGCAGGATTGCATTCAGTACAAGCTGTTTCCCCCAAAACTTTAGGGCCTAATCTCTCCCATCAAGCTTTTGTTATCACAGCCTGCCATGACACAGTCAGTCACCTAACAGCCCCCATTAACAACTGTTCATCCTCCAAACCAGATCATTATCAACTCCTTTGTCTATCTAACTGCTGCTCTCTCTCAGGACTCTATCCTGTCACTTTACTCCCCACCCCATCCCCTTTCCTGTTTTCTGCATATTAAACTGTTTTCCCAGCTACCATCAGTTCGGAGGAAGGGTCACCAGACTCTAATCGTTAAGTCTCTTTTTTTTTTTTTCCCTTCACAGATGCTGCCAGACCTGCTCAGCTTCCAGCGTCTTCTCTTTTTGAACCTGGCATGCAAGCTGTCCAGACCAGGCTGCTTATCCACCTAAAAACTCTCTCAACCCATCTGTTTTACTATAATGGAATCTCTCTTCCATGTCCCTCTAGTCTGGTAGCTATGAAGCCAAATTTAGTTTCATACCTCAATAAAAACTTTTTAAATGTAAACAAAAATATTTTAGGCACTTCAAAGACTTGAATGGTACTGTCATTCTGAACAGATTTTTACTTGTAGTAAAGCCTTCAAATATTATCCACCTCACTTCAAAGTTAGGAAGTCAGTAAATGAGGAGAGGATTTGTACAATTGGACAGTAGCTACTGTCCAAAAGAACAATGTTGAAACAGACAGCATAAATCTGTTCAGATCACCAAATTCAAATTTCAAGCACCGGTGTTGAAGATGGTGAGGATAGCTTTTTGTGTGGGGAAAATTAATGTAGCTGTTGGTTTTGAAGGGTGGTGTTCCTTGATTAAATCAAGTTAGTAGCATCTATGTTTTAGCATTCTTGGGGTTAACAGACACTACATTGTGATAATAGCTAAAACTAAGCTAGATGTCAAAAGTCCAGTCATTGACAACAAATAGCCCTGTACCAACCCATTCCTGATCCCCACAACGTTTGTTGTTTTGATTTTTCTTGGTTTAACACGTGACTATCCCAGATCATTCAGTCCCCTATTTTGTGGTTCAGTGGTGCTTTTAACGGTGTTCTTTATGAAAAATAATTCAACAGTAAGATATTTTGAGGGCAAACCTGATTTGCTGCTGCTTTGGGGTGTCAATCAGTAATGTTAAACTTCATTTTGATGTAATATACTGTCCTGCAAGCAACATTTTTTGCCAGTCAAAAAAAGTGTCCTCTTTTAGATCAAGATCACACCAAACCAGATTTGTTTGGTTTTGTATCTTGAGTCTTCATGTGACTTTATTACTTTCCCCCATCCCACAACCAACTCAATACAATCAGTGTGCTAACTTTCTCACCTGACTCTGTCTGTACAGCATACCAATGTTTCTGAATCTCCTTGATCATGTGGGCTTGCAACTTGCTGTAGGCTTTGGCCTGTACAACTTCAATTGCAATTTATAAACTGGATCAATTCAGGGCTGCAGAAAAATAATGCAAGTATTCTTTAGCACATCATTTCCTGCCTGATTCTAATGGTAGAAATAAAGTTTTAGTAACTGAGCACAAAGGCCATTATACAAGTTTAATCCTTGTTGGCAATTTTCAGAAGAATTTCATCTGGAAGCTTGGCAAAGGCTGCCGTTCTTAGCAATGGATGTAATTTTAAAGGTGAAGTGAAGTTTCCCTTTGTATTAAAGGGACCTGATTATGAACACAGCCTAGCTCCATTTACCTTTTTTATACATTGTGCTGAGAAGTGTCTGATTTGTGTTCTTTTCTTTAAATTTGAATTTCAATCTCCATACATGGCTGCTTTTTTTTCCTGTGAAGGGGTTTAATGATTAACTAGGTCAGTCTTTCTGCAATCACCTCTTCAAGCAGTATCTACATAACACTTGGAGTTTTAATAGAAATTTGTTTCCATTTTATAGGATTTTATACTAGGGAAAGAACTTTGTAAGATGTTAGCATGCTTTTGGATGTAGAACAACTAAGGGATGATTTTAGTTTAGGAGATTAAAATTGGGAATCTCAAAGGAGATATGACTGATGTTAGATGCAAGTTTATAGGCGGTACTAGAAAAGGGCTGTTCAGAGTAGCTAAGGAATTCACTTTATCTCCATGAAAGTGTAGTATCTGAAAACATCCAGATCTAGAGTGCTTGCTTAGATATCTGCATTAGGCTCTAAATCTGCTTTGAGTAACTAAGGTAACAGTTGTGTGACAATTCATGGAAAAGGCTTCACGGCTCAAGACGAACCGAATGGATTAAAAACACTCCGTCAAACCTACGGAAAGGAAATTTCTCTGGATTTCTAACTCTTAATAGAAAGTAAAAATGTTGGATCAAATGGGACTTTTGATCAGTTTTGCAAACTCTTGTGGGGTTTAAACCAAATCCCTGCCCTTGTTTGCTTCTGTTGCAGTAACTTTTTTTTGAGATTTATAACTGGTCACTATCTGTTTCTGTTGCCAGCAACCCCTAGTTGCTCTGCCACTGCGCTAAACCATTTGCAAATGGAGGTTGGCCCTTTTTGGGCAGTTGAGCCTGCTGACTAATTAACAAGATCTGATTGCAATGTCAAAATCACACTATCGATCCCAGATTTTGATCATGACCATCACCACCACACCCACCCACCCACAATCAGAATATACTCCAAATTGTGCTTCCACCTCCTTTTTTGAGGACTACCAAAGACTTGCAACCCACTGAATTTCACCTCCACTGTCTTAAATGGGTGACTGCTTTACATTCAGTGATCTGCTCTCTAGTTATAGTTTTTTTCCAAAGAAACAAACGTTCTGTCCTCAGAACTTTGAGACCTCCTTGATATTTTGCTTTGAATCAAGTAGCTGCTCACTCACTGTTCCAAACTTGAAGGCTAACCCATCCAACCTTGAGACAAGGCTCTCGTTGCAGATTTTTGATTTGGCGAACCACTTCCAGTGCATTTAGTCATACAGCATAGATGCTGGGAAAAGTCGTCTCTACATCCTTTCAAGAACAAGAACAAGACCAAAACTGTACAGAATACCTTGTCTCACTCCCTTTTAAGTCAAGAAGTTAAATTTGCTGTCTTCCAATCTAATGAAGCCTTCCCTGATTCTAAGAAAACTTGGAAAATTCAAACAAAAGTATCCATTAGTGAGATAATGAATTTTATGACCCTAGAATGACCTTCATTTGGGATGTGGGGACAAGATAGACCACAGCTCCACCGATTTGCTCAGTGCCACTTCCCTTCATGATTTGTAATGTTTGTTCTTCCTCCCCTTTTTTCCTTTTTTAAACACCTATATCTCGAGTGTTACTTCACGTCTCTAATGATGGATGCAAAATTCCTGTTTAACTCAATTGATGTGTCCTTCCTATCCATTCCTTTCTCAGACCCTAAGAAAGGTCACTGGAGTCAACATAATTGCCTTTTTTACTTCAGATTCTTCCGATGTTTTGTTCTGGTTTTGCTTTCTAAGTTCAATAGGACCACTTGCAACCTAAAGCCCTCAATAACTAATATCTCCAGTCTCAGTTCATTTTGTTTCTGAACTCCTCATTCATGCCCCGGTTGTCTCTAGACTGAACATCTCCGATCATCGCTCGTGTGCTCTCTCGCTCTCTCTCGCTAACCTGATGGTGTGTAAATTTTAGCTTGTCTAAAACAGTCTTGCATCGAGGCATGCTCAGCCATCATCTCTCTGCTGCTACACTTATCTCCTGGTTTGCTGATGCCCTTTTTTAAGAGGAAAATATCCTCATACTTTCAAAGCTTACCTCCCCATGACCACTGATTTCTCTGCAATCTCCTACAAACTTATCAATTCAGTTCTGGCCATGTATCCTTTTAGTTTTAATCAATTGCTGAGGTCCTATGCTTTAGTATTCTTTCTTTAACTGGTTTGTCTTTTTCCTAAAAATAAAACCTATCCATTTAGAACTTTCTTAAACCAGAATTTAATATCTGCCTTTCTTACTGTTATGCTTTTGTGAGCTTATTTTGGAATGAGATGGTGCGTTGAATATTATAAACAAGTTTTCAATTGAGTGGCTTAGTTGACTGAGATTGGCTGTAACCTGTACATGTTTTAGGGGTGGAGAATAAATATTAAGCTTGCAGAGCTCACTGAATACCTTTATTTGACATGCCATTGAAAGGCTCGTGGCTAGTGATTGGTCAATAGGATTCCTAGTCAATTGAAGATTAGGAAAAGTAGTAAAAACTGAAGTCAGTGGCATTAAATTCACAAATTACAATTTCCAGATACCTTTTTAAAACAAACATTCATGTCAAATTTAGGCTCTCTTCTTTTAGAAAGCTCTTCTGACACTTCGAGGTGATTGTCTAGTGGTGTAGTTCTAGGGATTTGGGTTCACATCCTGCCATGGCAAATATGGAACTGGAGCTGAATTTTAAAATCTGGAGTTCAGAGTCTAAACTCTGAAACCATGTTGATTGTCAGAAAACATCTGGTTTACTAATGTCCTTGGGGAAGGGAAATCCAGTCCTTAACTGGTCTGGCCTACATGTGACTATAGACCCATAGCAACGTGATGGCCTTGCAACTGCCCTTTGGGGATGGGCAGTGAATGCTGGCCTATAGCCAGAGACAACCACGTCCCCTGAATGAATAATAAAAAAAAAAACTCCCTCTTGAGACTAAGTGGGTC
The DNA here is from genome assembly GCA_024137785.1 of Ginglymostoma cirratum. Taxonomy (NCBI): domain Eukaryota; kingdom Metazoa; phylum Chordata; class Chondrichthyes; order Orectolobiformes; family Ginglymostomatidae; genus Ginglymostoma; species Ginglymostoma cirratum. The sequence goes on along the minus strand of JAHRHZ010000016.1, from coordinate 35,346,152 downwards.
CAAACAATTGGCATCAAAGCAGAAATGTACTGTTGGCTGTTGCTATATTTAACAGGTGGTAGTGTGAACTGCACAAACTGTCACAAATAACAAATCTTGGCTTAAAGCACCAGAACCAGTGACAGTGTTTAAATGCAGTTTACAATTAGCTAGACTAATTGCTGCAATAACAGATTGCACACAATGCAGTAACATACTCTGAAGTTACATGGATTAAAACTTAATATTTTATTCATCTCCCTTTCCTCTTGTAGTCCTCACAGCAGGCCTTTAAGAAAAAGTAGGAACAAGTTTCAATTTCACCTGTTGCTGCACAAGCCAATTTGACATGCCTGCTAAGTTTGAACTTTGGACCTCTTGGCTACCAAGCTCCATAGCTGACAGATGATCTGTAAAAGCTCTGTTCTCTTCTCCTGTAGTGCTTTCAATAGCATGAATATTTGCATTGAATAATGCCATCCATGATTCTTTTCTAATGTCCTGAGCTAGCCTATAGATCAATAGAATACAGCACTTCGTTGACAACAGGAAACAAGATTCTGTTTAACCACTGCAGCCATCCATCGACATTTCTAAATCCTCAGTCTTGTCTTATCATAAGAGATTCAATTGTTAGAGCTGCATATGTTGTAATGGATTTGCCATCTGGTGGGGGCAGCTGTTCTGCCATCCAGTGGCACATGGCTTTTTTTTTCTAAATCTTCTTTTTAGAATTAGTTTTCTCTGACAGAGGTCCTTTTTAGAATGTCCAGGTTAACCATTTTTAAACTTGTAATTATCAGCCACGTACCTGGTTCTGAAACACTTTTTTTTTCAGCATCTCCAACCTGGCGTGTATTTTCAAGTTTCTGTATGAGAGCCAGAAGTTTGGATCTCCTTGCAAGTTACAACCAAAGTAGATTTATGGAACATTCTGTGCACCAGCAGTTCAGGGCCATAATTTTTGGCTAACTGAAGGTTCCATAGTGAGTCATAGCAATAATCAGTTAAGCTGCCTATATGAAGTGCTTTTAAATCACTTTTTTAAAAAATTGCTGCTTCTGGTAAATTGTTTTTAAAAATAGCACTCAAAGGACCCTCCCTTGGAACTGATGGCACTTCCAAATAATTAAAAGTTCAGCTGTAATCTTTCCAGAAGTTTATCACCTACCTTGAATTCGAATCTGGTGGAAATGTTCACTGCCGATTGATTAACATCTATTTACCACGAACAGAAGTATTTCAAATAAATGGATCCTGTTGCTGCATTCAAATTGAAATGCTTGCATTCAAATATCTGCAAGTCCTTTTTTTCTAAAGTCAGCAATTCTACTAGAAAACCATTCAATCTAGTTCATATTTTACATCTGGCTAAAAAATAGCTCCAAATGGTACAAGTTATATCAAGCATTAGCTTTTAATTCATATATAAAATGGTTGTGTAAACATGGTACCATCATGGCTTATTCAGTTTGTTTACAGTCATTTCCTCTGGATCTTTCTACCTGGTGAACATCAAAATGTTGTTTCTTCCCTGGTTTACTTTCAGTGTAGCAGTATTTTTTTGCACAGGATTCACAAACTAAATAGCTGGTTTCTGCCCTTAAGAATGGGACACTTCTTTCAGGGGCCAAAAGACAAATAGTCAAAGGTGGCCGTACAAGTTCAATTTCATTTTTAAATTCATTTTTTTTTTTCCTTGAAAGGGAGAATATTCAAAGCAAACTAATAAAAACTAAACTTTTGAGTAGCAAATTCTTTTTAACCTGTTAACAACAAAATCAAGTTTCCTGGTCTACATTTGAGTTTTCCAGAATTCCTTTTTAGGAGAAAGGAGAGTATTTAGCAAAATGACTTTTGTTCTGACCACTTTTTCCTATGGGATTTTGATCTGAGACCTAATTGGTTAGTTAGTTAGTCACTCAATTAAACTTATAGAAAATGGTCAACTTACAAAAAAAAAAAAAGACAATCTGCCTTGAAACAAGCAAGCTGTAGCTAAGCTTAGTGACTTTTTAAACCAACATTCATGGAACCACTCAGTAAGAACTGCAGATGCTGGAGTCTGAGATAACCCAGCATGGAGCTGGAGGAGCGCAGCAGGCCAGGCAGCATCGGAGGAGCAAGAATGTTGACGTTTTGGGTCAGGACCTTTCAAACCACGAGACTGGAAGTTGGCCTCCTCATCTAGAGCAGACCTAGGCAGTCCTGAGTTCATTAGGTTGATCTTGGATGTGGAAGCATTTTGAAGGGTTGAGTAGATTGGGCTTGCACTCCTTTGGAAGTTAGAGGAGCCTTGAAGCTGCAAGAATCTTTCAGGGACTTGGCAGGGTGGATGGGGAGATTTGGTTGGTTTTTTCTTTTTTGTTTGGCAGCATGAAAGACCAAAAGGCTTAAGTTGGGTGTCGCCCAAATGAGACATGAGGAATCCCTTGATTACTGAATCTGTGGAATTCTTTACCACAGAGGGTTGTTCAAGTTGGATTACTTAAATATACTCCAAGGCTGAGAGGTCTTTGTTTTGGATTTTAAGTGGTAAGGAATTAAGCCTTGTTGGGATAAGGCAGGAAAGTGGAGTTGGGGATTCAAGATAAGCAATGATCGTAGTCTATAGCAGAATAGACTAAATGTGCTGAATGACTTCTGGTATATTTCATACTCTTAGAAGTTAATGTCTGCCACTTAAACTGGCCTGTTTTTAATCCACTTACTTTCCATTGGGCCCCACATAGACTAACTTTTACTGGGAAACGTGTTACATGGGACAAGTTTTTCTTGTGACACCACCAACTATGGAATGGTGTTTTGACATATCTTGGCAAGGGCTATATCTATATCTATAAATATATCCAGGAAAGCCAGAGTCTGCAAAGCTGCCCTCCACTAATGCAGTCTCTGCTTGTATCTCAGATTTGTACAATGCTGCATGTGACCAGAGTCTCCCTGACAAAGTTGATTACCTATTTCACTAATGGGAGCATCACTTTGCTTTGGGGATTTTTGTTTTAGCCATCAACTTTTTAAATTAAGTTCTTCTGTTTTATTTCATGTAAGTGTTATACTCCACAACACAACTCCTTCCTGCAGTTATAATGGCTGCCTTTATTGAAATACCTGTCATGACTCATGCTGAACCACAATTTTAACAGTTGTGACCACTTATTTGGAAAACTATAAATTGTTTTCAATGTTCTTCATTGAGATGAAAAATGAGCCACCCCAAACCCTTTGGCAGGGAAGGATAAAAGAAACCGTCGTCAGTGCTTGACCAATAGTCTGTATTCCCAGAAATATACTTCAAGAATAAAGGATCTTGTTATGGTCTTGTCTCCTTGTTTGAGAACACCACCTTGGATGTAAAGGTGAAGGATCTCCTTGAGGTCTGGCTGCCTTGCCTCACCCTCTAAGTACCAGTGATCCAATTAATGTTGTTTGTTGGATAAATCACTTCAAGGCAACTGGATTTTGGTTGGCAAAGTGCTTACTGACTTTTTTGGTGTGGGATGTGTCCTTTTAAGGACGCGCGCGCACACACACACAACTGCCCACTGTTCTAAGATTTCACTTCTGAAGTGAACTACTTTGGGAATTGTCTTGGCAAGACTCTAGTCTCTCAAAAGACCATTTTAGGGAGGAGTTGGGAAACACAAATGAAGGTTATCCATTTAAGTATTTGTTCTCTTTTTATACTATTCTCAAAATAAACCTGTTCACTTAGTTTCTTATGGCATTTCTCTGGGTCGTCATAGTAAATTTCCTTTTCAGCTATTTGGTGGACAAATCTATTTATGCAAGTTGAGGTCTTCAAACAGTAACACAAACTAAATAAAACTGAAAGAGCTGTGGATGCTGGAAATCGAACACAAATTGCTGAGAAAACTCTGCAGTTCTGGCAGCATCTGTGGAGAGAAATTGGAGTTAAAAGCTTTGGGTCCAGTGAAGGGTCTTGTCATAGCACTTGTAGAAATTAATTAGACCTGTGTCCATCAAAGCACAAGGTTTGCCCAGGACACTTGATCGCACTGAAAATAAACAAGCCTAAACAACGTGCTCACATACCTAAAATTGTGGCTCCAGCTTGATGTCACCTGGCTGAGATAACTACCTTTTTAAAGAATAAAGTGTGGCAGTATCAGCATGTCTAATCTCACTGCATTTTCTTGCCCTGCCCTTACTAACTTCATGAATCACTTCCAATAGCCAAAATTATTTTGGGATTTCCCATGACACATAGCCGTGTTCCACCCAAAGCTTCATGTAAAATTGTGCTTCTTAGTTCTGCTTTCCTGCAACAAGCTTTATTTGTCAGCTGGCCTTGTGACCTTGTTGAATATCTATCCTGACTTAATTTTTTTTTTGTGTGAACATGAACCAGGATCTAATGATTTTGAAAGGTGTGGACTCATTGTTTTAAATATTCTGCCACTAAGATGTGTTCTTTTTTGCAAGGTGTAAGTTTTTTTTGCAAGGGACACAAGTGGCAACTTTTTCCAGCGTGTGGTTCACTTATGGCATCCCATGTTCTTTTTGAGACTAGAGAAAGTCTTAAATGTTAATGTAGTTCACCACACCAGCCATGTATTGCAGAGTCTAGAGATTCTGGTTCTGGTTCTGTTTCTTTGCTACTGGTGGAGCATATCAGCTGCTTATTTGTAATGTATTGTGTGTGATGCTATGCTTTGTCTGTGCTGAAGTGCATCTTCCACTTAGCTGTGAATTTGCATACTTCATGAAATCAGTTGCCTCTTCAACCCAAATGCATTTATGGCCACAGATTACTATTATATTCACACTGAAATTATTCTGGTTCCTCTGTCATTGGCAGTCACAGCGTCCTACCACACAGGAGTAGGCCCTTCAGTCCAACTTGTCCACGCCAACTATAATCCCAAACTAAACTAGTCCCACTTGCCTGCGTGTGGCCTATATCCCTCTAAACCATTGCTATTCATTTACCTGTCCAAATGTTGTAACTGTATCTGCATCTACCACTTCCTCAGGCAGTTCATTCCATCCTTCCTCAGGCACTGGACCTGAAACACTAACTGATTCCACTACACAGATGCTGGACCTGCTGAGCTTTTCCAGCAACTTTGTTTTTAAATTTTCTTGACTGGCACTGAGTAGGCAATACCCTAAAAACTGAGCCTATCTGTCATGGCGGTAAGCTAGAAATTATTTACTCACTGGCAGCACTGCTTGTCTATCCTGATTTTTGATTTTTCTAATGTCTGGGCAAATACCTGTGAAACTTGGGGACAAGGAAATAAAACAGCATCTGTGTCCTAGAAGATGGTTCCCTCTTGATGTTTCCAAACAAGGCTGCAGAGTAAAACTGAAGCACTGACATCTTCCCTCCGTTCTTTGATAATGCAAGATGTATTCAACTGCTGATTACATCTGCACTCACTTGACTCCTCTGGTTCTTGGCGCACAATTTTTGTTCAGTTGCTAGAAAGCAGCGCTAACTTGGACCGCTTGTCATTGCCAATGACTAACTTCTTTCTGGGGTGGGTAGAGAGCAGTAGAACATCAGGTTTCCCAGTTTCCTGGCAATCAGGAAGTGAAAATATTTCTGTGATTTCACTCATGTCTCTTCCTCTAAATTGGGGTTCTCTTCATAATGTTGGACTTGATAGTGCCACTTTAATGAGTAAATATGTTCTCTCCTTTTTTAGGATGTAAAACCTACCTTGGGTTTTTTCTTTTCTAGCTAACTAAATATGCAACTGATGGGGCTTTCTATTTTAAGGTGCTATATTAGATCTGAGACATTGACTGCTGTTAACAGCTTCATTTTTGCTTAATCTCTTAACCTTGACTTTTTTATACTTGTGCCTCCTCTTGATCCTTCACCTAGGTTTAAGAATGTCAAATCGTTACAGCAAGTTTGTTCCGTGAAGCTATGACCACTACTTCTCATCTTACAGCCAGTTTCTTGGGCCATTTTAATTGTATCCTGGGTTAGCTGAGGGGTGGGGTGGAGGGAGGTGGTGTGGGGTGGGATGCTAGGAATGGTGGCTGTTTTTGTTCAGCAGAATCCTCTTGCTGGGTTAGATTGGACTTAGAAACAATAATTGTGTATTGAGTTGGTGCCAAAATGGGAAATGGCTTTAATTAAGTGTAATCCCTACAAAAATTGTGAGCTCTTTCATGTGACTTAATTTCAGACCTGCTTTTAGATGAAAGCTTGTGCTTTTTTTTTTGGTGTGGAAATAAATTTGTGGAAATTTCCTACATTTTTGTTTTGACATTATAGTCCAGAAAGAATTCTAACTTTCCTTGCTGTAAGTGTCAGAAGATACTTACTATGCTTAGCACTAAACGGCTGTTATTCTGAAAATGAATAGTCAAGTTTAGCATTATCTTTTCACTTAATCATTGAGCAATGTTGGACCCTACAGAGATGAAGATTGTCACTTTATTGCATTTAATCAAAACATGGAAGCTATGTCTATGGCTTTTCCTGAAGAAAATATCTGAAAGGAGATGAATCCTGATGAGGTTGAGCATAAATTGAGTGTCTTGAGGAGTAAGAGGACCATTTTAGCTGAGGTGAGTTAATGGGGAAATGAGTCAATAAGGCTTGATGTGATGAATTTGAGGATTTCTTCGCATCCACCTAAAACTACCATTTTAGAAATGGCTGGTGTAGAATGGAAACTGTTATGCTCAATGAACCTTTTTAAGTCCCAACATTTTACCCATGTCAGTTAACTTTTGAAGCTCCTGTTTTAGATATTGATTTGGAGTGAAGGTAGTGTTTACTCTGCATTTTTTTTCTTTGTAAAAGGGGAAAATAACCCACTTCAGAATTCTGTGGCTCTACTCTTGGTGTCCAATAGTGCATATTCGGATGTGTGCTTGCTGGAATGGTGTTCAAGTTGACTGAGGTAGGACAGGTGTTGGGACTCTCGATGTGAAACATTCTGGGGAAGTGGATATGTGAGCAGAAAAGTAGAAACCTCTTGCTTATTACAATCTAAATTACTAGGCAATGGAAAACTTATGGATAAGTTGGGTAGCAACAAACAACTTCTTATTTGGCACTTGTTCCTCTCCCCCCACAGTCAGGATTAATTGGGAGAGCTGTTGAGCAAAGGCTGAAAATCTTTATACGGAGTAAAGCAGAAATTGTCAACAGAAGATAAAGTAGATTTATAATCCAGATTATAAAATAACTATCTACCTGACATATTCAGGCGGAAATGATTGTGAAGGGTGACAAGATGATTTGATCTGTGCTCCTCCATTTTGGGATTCACCTCCGCTATCCTCTTCAGGACAAGCCCTAGATATACTAAAACATAGAAAGTATACAACAGGCATAATTCTGAGGTATAAGCGGCCCACGTGTTAGAATCTCAATAGAAAACAATTCACTTTTTAGGAGCCTTTACTTCTAGTCTGGAAATGTTTAGCTCTGGGACAGTCTTTTTCAAATTGCAGCTTTTTGTGGTGAACTCTTGCTCTAGCTTAGACTCAGCAAATTCCCCCAGCCTTGTTGTTTAAACTCTCCTCATTTGTCCTAAACCTAACATGAATTACACTACGAGGCCATCTCCTCCAGTATGAGGAGCAAGTTGGTTTTTTGGATTAGAATGGGGGGAAAACCATACAAGGTAGCCAAGAGCAGAGGGACCTGTGAGGGTTTTTGGGAGGTGAAATACAGTGGCAGGAGGGATGGCGGTAGATCAGAGTACAAATGTGAGAATGTTATGGTGAGCCTGCTGAAAACATTAGTTGGCGTTCATCTGATGCAGTCAGAAGTCACACCACCAGGTTATAGTCCACCAGGCTGATTTGAAACCACAGACTTTGTGCTGCTGCTTTGTCAGGTGAAGCCATTACAAATAAACCCGTTGGACTATAAACCTGGTGGTATGTGATTTCTGACTTTGTCCACCCCATTCTGACACTGACACCTCCCTAAATCATTTGAGTTATGACCATTTTCTACCTACTGTGCTCTAGGAAGGATGCCAACTATAGGAGAAGGTGCAGGGAAGATTTCTTAAGTGAAGAACTTCAATTACAAGGATAGATTGGTCAAATTGTAGATCTCCTTGAATAAGTTGGAATGGAGATTTAACAGTTGCTCAGAACCACCAGTTCAGACGCACAAACTTGTTCTAGTAGAAGTCTGACATTCAATTCATACACTTTGTCTTATGGATAATAAACTGATCATACTTGCCCATGTGCTCTGACCAAATGATGCAAACAAAGGGCTGTGATTCAAAATCATCTGTTTTAAAAAATTTTAGAAAACAATTTATCCAAATTTAAGTTAACTTTCCCAAACTAAGCTGGCTGCTGCTTGGGGGAAAAAACACACATGATCTGAGATAAAAGGTACTGCAGATGCTGGAGAATCCGAGGTAACAAGCATGGGGCTGGATGAACACAGCAGGTCAAGCAGCATCATAGGAGCAGGAAAACTTGACGTTTCGGGACTCTGATGAAGGGTTTAGGCCCGAAACGTATGTGTTCACACATACAATCTGCTCTGAACTTGATTTGGGCTGCTGGATCTAATTCATTGAGCTCCGTCAACAGGGTGCTTGGGTCACCTTTGTACAAAAGGTCTAGTATGGAGTCTTTGTCAGCAGATTCTTTTGAGAGAATAGCCACCAGGTGTCCCTTCTACCACCTTTTTGAGCCTATGTGGCCTCAGCTAATGGGATCAGAGGTTAGGCCAGATCATCCTAGGTATGTCTCTGCTCTTTCCAAGATATAATTACTGCATGGTGTCAAGGGGTCTGGCTGAAAGTGGGGAATACACATACATAGTGTCTTTCCCAATTAGATAGTAAGAACTGCAGATGCTGGAGTCAAATGTGTGGAGCTGGAGGAACACAGCAGAGGAGCAGGGAAGTTGACGTTTCGGGAAATGTCAACTTTCCAGCTCCTCTGCTGCCTGGCCTGCTGTGCTCAAGTGTCTGCCAATTGTTTTGTTTGAGTACGTCAATGCAAAATGTAAGATAGGCCTGAACTGATCCCTGTTGCCTTTTTTTGACCTGTTAACTTTGGTCCTCTTGCATTCCATCAGACTTTGCTTTCTGAGACTGTTCAGCCAATTTTATTTTGGGCTCAATTGTTTGTGGCTGAGGATATAAATTTGAAGTGTTTTTTTTTCTGCTTTTGACAATGCTAACATTGTTTTACTCAGAAAGGGGTGGGAATATAGATGTGTTGTGTACAGGTGAGGGAAGACTTCATTTGTAGTTTTTAACAGGGAACAGAGGTCCATCAGGAGGCACCATTGGAAGGCTGTTTGGGGGAGGAAAGGCACTGAGTAGTTGAAGAACCTCCAATGTGACTTAGCCTAGAATAGTTACTTGGATTTTGGTGAATCTGTTAATCTTTTACTTAAATTGTATTGCTTCTGCTGAAGTCACTTCAATTACTTTGTTCCTGGTAGATCTGATTACTGTAATTTGAGGTGGTGGTATACAGTCTTTTGAAGATACAATTGCAGTCCCCAAATGGAAATGGTTGGAGTCCAGATTCTTTGCTATAACCTTACTGCAAAGGGATTTTCCTCATCGGTGGCCACTTCAACTGGAACTGCATTACTTGAAACATCTAGGTTCTCCCTTTTCTTAATATTAACTTGTGTTAGTCTTCAAGCAAAAGAGAAAAAAAATCTGCTTTAGTCTCCATTCCAAATCTACACATGCAAGATTTCTTGAGTATTCCTCTTGAAATAGTTAGCAGTTTACTGGTGGATGGACATCATCTATTATAAATGCATTGCATTAAGCACAGGGAAAGTGACTTTTTTTTTTTTTTTGCTTCTTTTTTGTACAAGAAGACTAGGCAACCATCTTGTAGGTATCAGTACTTTTGTTCTAGTGCTACTTGTGGTTTTCAAATAACCTTGGGCAGTATTTGGGTTACTTGCTGAAGCAGGACATGCCAGAATTTTTGGTCTGGTCTAATATTCACATGCTTTTTGCTGCAGTCGGAAGTAAGAATGTGTTTGTTTTAGAAGCTTGTAGAAAAGGAAATTTTGTCAGACCTCGATCTCAGTATTTCAGTGAAAAACAAGTCTTGAGGCTGGTACATTTTAAGAGGAGCAAGTCAATTAGTCAAGGCAGAGAAATGAGTTAAGACTGAATAAAGTAAACTGCATCTATTTCAATGCAAGAGGCCTGATGGGTAAGGCAGATAAACTGAGCGTGGCAAAAATGGGGCTAGAATGTCTTTGCACTCTCAGATGTGGCTCAGGAAAGGGCAGGACTTGTAGGATAGTGTTCCATGGTCCAATCCTATAGGAAGGATAGAAAAGAGGAGTGGCATTTTTTGATTAAGGCTAACATTATAGCCATATTTGTAGGATATTCCTGGAAATATCTTCAATGCAGATATATGGGTGGAACTGAAAGGGATGATAACCTTTATCAAGGCTCTACTATAGAACTAACTTCTGGAAGTTAAAGTTCTAAATTGGAGGAAGGCCAATTTTGATCATATTAGGCAAGAACTTTGAAAAGTTGATTCAGAATGGATATTTGCAGGTAAAGGGCTAGCTGGAAATTGGGAAGCCTTCAAAGATGAGACCATCCAGAGACAGTATTTTCCTCGTAAGGTAAGAGCAAGGCCAGTCGGTGTAGAGACTGCTGGATGACTGGAGAAATTGAGGCTCTGCTCGAAAGGGCAGGAGGTCTACATCCAGTATAGACAGCTAGCATTGAGTGAATTCCTAGCAGAGTATAAAGGTGGTAAGAGTACACTGTGGGGGAGGAATTGGGGGTGAAAAGAGGATATGGATTTACCTTATTTACCCAAGATTCTCCAATACATTAAGGACAAACCAATAACTAGGGAGGGAATAGGGCCACTTTAAAGATCAGCAAAGCCATCTGTGTGGAACTGCAGGAGAGAGGGCAGATGCTAAATGTGTATTTTGCTTAAATATTTACTGTGGAGCAGGATATGGAAGTTAGAGCATAGAAATAAATACAAATATTTAATGTCCGTATTACGAAAGGGGTGCTAGATGCCTTCAAATGCATAAAGGTGGATCAAGACCTAGGACCTGTTCAGGTGCACCCTAGAACTCTGGGAGCTAGGGGGGAAAAAGTGATTGTTGGGCCCCTTTGCTGAAATATTTGTATCACTGATAGCTACAGGTGTGGTGCTGGAAGACTGGAGGTTGGCTAATGTGGTGAATTTAAGAATGGTGGTAAAGGAAAATTGGAACTACAGACCTGTGAGCCTGACCTCTGTGATGGGCAACTTAGAGGGGAATTCTGAGACCAGATTTATGTGCCTTTGGAAAGGCAAGGACTAATTAGGATAATCAACGTGACTGGGGAAATCATGTCTCACTAACTTGATTTTTTTTTTGAGATTTCTGATGTGACACAAGATTTGAAAGCGATGGGCACTGTTCTGCCTATATGGACTTCAAGGTGCTTGACAAGGTTGGATTACATGGAATCCAGGTAGGGATAGCCAGCTGAAAACAGTTATCTCCTGCCTTCCTGCCAGAGGGTGGTGAATCCTCACAGGAAGAGTCTTGGAAAAATGACTTGTGCTACAAGGATTGGTGCCGAGTCGACTGCTTTTTGTCACTTCTATTCATAGACAAATCACTTCTAATAGGAGGTATGGTTAGTAAGTTTGCAGATGATGCCAAAAGTTGGTGTAGTGGACAGCGAAGAAGGTTACCTCCAGAGTACAACAGGATCTTGACCAGCTGGGTTGATGGAATAAAGAGTAGCAGATGGAGTTAAATTTGGATAAAAGTGAGGTAAGGTCTTGAGTGTTGCTGAAGAAAGACTTTGAGTGCAGGGTCACAGTTCCTTGAAAGCAGAGTCACGTGTAAATGGGATAGTGAAGACAGCATTTAGTATACTGGTCAGCGCATTGAGTATGCGAGTTGGGAGATCGTGTCCTGTACAACTGTAACACTTGGTGAGGCCACTTTGGGAATACAGCATTCAATTGAGTTCTGAGGAAGGGTCACTGAACCTGTAACATATTAACTCTGATTTCTCTCCACAGATGCTGCCCCACCTGCTGAACTCTTCCAACAAATTTGTTTGTTTTTCAATTCTGGTCTCCCTGCTATAAGAAAGGCTTCAGAAAAGAAGTAAAAAGATGGTTGCTGGGGTTGGAGAATTCTTTTAGAAAGAAGCCAAATAGGCTGAGGGGTGACCTTCTATAGATGTTTATAAAACGCATGAGGGGCTTGGATAGGGTAAATAGCCAAGGTCTTCTCCCTGGGTTGGGGAGCCCAAAATTAGAGCATAGGTTTAAGGTGAGAGGAAAAGATTTCCAAAGGGACCGAAAAGGTGACTTTTTTCAGAGGCTGGTGTGTGTGCAGAGGATGCTTGTCGAGGGATATGGGCCAAACAAAGGCAAATAGGACCAGATTAATTTAAGATATCCAGCCCAACTCATCCATGCTGACTGAAGAGAAATAGTAGGAACTGCCGATGCTGGAGAATCTGAGATAACAAGGTGTAGAGTTGGATGAACGCAGCAGGCCAAGGGTCTGTTTCCTTGTTAAACAACTGACTCCTCATTTGGTCTGTTCCCAGTCAACTACTTTTTTTTGTATCAAAAGCTTGCTGTCAAAAATGCGCAGAATTCTAATTCCAGACTCTTAATTAGACACATTCTTCACTGAAATCAGTTATTTTCCTTTTGTGCCCTTTTATTTCAAAAAAAGAGCAAAAAGGCCATTTGGCACTTCTGGTCCAGTGAGTATTTTGTTGGCCCATTGAACTTCCTTCTGCTATTAATGGTATGAAATGGTCTGTTAACACACTACAGGAACAACAAAGCAGAAGTGTCACTTCTTGTGATACATACTGCCTCCACACCCTGGAGTTGGTGGTTCTCGTCAACTTGATTCACAATGCTACTGGCTTGGGTGGGGAGTGGTGAGACAGAACAGGATCAACACAATATTCTGTTAAACATGCTGGTTTAATGCTGGGTTTTTTAAACCAAAAGCCCTTGGCCTGATTTGGTTGACCTTTTTTTGAATGTGAAACTTTATTACAGTTTCTCTAATTTATGGTTTGTGAAATTCAGTGGCTGAATACTCAAGACTGGTGTTACTACACTTGTCGTACGTGTTGGGGAGGGGCAACAATATGCATAAGTTTGAAAGACCATGCTAGCCTGCCTGCCTGTCACTGATAATCAGTCCACTGAAAAATGAGACAAAACAGCGGCTTAGTTGTTGAGATTGGATGTTGCGATCTATTCCCCCAGGCAATACTTTTGAGTGAAAAAACAAATTTGCACAAGTAAAAAAAGTTCATAATTGAAAGGTATTCCTAGTTTATTTAAAGTGACACTTAGTCATATGTTTTTTTGTTTTAAAAAAAAGTGAAGTTGGGGCTTCCATTCAGCAAGGAGGAACGGAAAGCCTTTGTTGGTATGTATTCTTTTACAGCAGGGTTGGTGTGAAATAAGGTGTTTTTTTTTTTTAGTTGCATAAAATAGTGGATCTGAAATCTCCACCATCTCCATTTTGGAATTTTGAACTATGTTGAGTTGCAGAGTATCACTTTTTTTTTCCCTCCTTGCAGTGGAATGGCTCATGAGTGCCTTTTTTGCCCAGTGACAATGCTGTGTCCATTCTGTGGCTAACTAAACTTTTAACAGTTCCTCACCTATTCCTGCCTGGCCTTGAATTGGTCATGAGCTGCAGTCTCCGAAGCAGCTCAGGTGCTGAGTGCACCCAAATTCCATGTATCTTTACCTAGTGACAGTGAAGGCATGAAAATCTATTTCCAAGTCAGGTGGCATACAGCTTGAAACTTCTGAGTAATGGTGCTCCTGTGTACTTCCTGCCCTTGTCCTCCTAAATTGTAGGTTTGGCAGGTGTAGCTCAGAGCTGTTGTAGTCAATCTTTTTAGATGTTTCACTCTACCACTATGTACTAGCGAGTGCTTGAGGTGGTAGAATGTTCAGAGCAAATGCAGAACACACTAGATCAGATGAAGCCAGGCTCAGTTCACTTAACTCTTCTTGTGTACTGAGAACTTACCATGGTTACATACTGCTTGTCAAAATGCCATTTGAATTCGACATAATTCAAATTGTTGCATGTCAGGAAAAATGAGGGTTTAACTTATCTAACACATTTCTAATGTGAAAGTGCACGTCTCTCCTGTTTGGACGACCAGGGTGGCATGTGGGACAGGATAGTGGATGTCCCATTGGATATGGGGAATTTTGCCTACTGTCCACACAATTACAGTACCTATAACAATGGATCCGAAATATAGAATTTCTGTCCTTGTGCTCTACCTTCTGCACTCTGACAATGAACAGCATCAATGAAGCTTCATTTCCTGTTTTTAAATGTCAAGTGTATAAAGTCACTTCCTCATTAAACTAAATGTACCTTTTTTTTTTTGCTCATTTTAAAATAGTGAGGAAACTTTATTGCTGAGTGTAAAATAAAACTTAGTAACATCCTGGGGTGGGAAATGTCTCCTTTGACCTCTAAGATATGGAATGTGAAATTTGCTGACTTCTGAGACTTGGGCAGAAAACTAATGTTTAGTAGTCATTTTGTTAAAATTTTCCATCCACTAATAGTTTAGGAGCTAACAGCTACCTGGTTGAATTTTAATTGGCAGGGGTGGGGGAAAATGTTTTGCAACTTTTGACCAAAACATCTCTTAAATTTTTACTTTAGACCCTTTGCTCTCAAATGAGCAACCACCAGACTAGCAATATCTCTTGTTTTTTACTTCTAGAATTTAAGTTGCACATGCCATTGACTGTGTGCCAGTATGCTTCTGAGTAAGTTATCCAGCATAACTCTCTGCTCCAGAGTTAAACAGCCAGTTAAATCTTCGTGTTGCATAGTCTTGCAGTATACTTTTTTGCTGTGATTTTAGGCTTTTTGAATTATTTTAATCTTGGGTATTCACAGTATTGCAATAATAAAACCAGAGCTGGAAATCTTTAACAAAGTTTTTGTTGGAGATGATCAACAGATTTGGCAGCATCTGTGGAGAGAACCAAGTTAATTAGAGTCCAGGAACCCTTCAGATCTGAGTTTCTCCAGCAATATCTATTTACAGCATTACTCCTTTGCTCTAGAGGATAACTTTTTTCCAATCATGTCTTAAGTACTCTTTAGATAAACTCCATCTCCACCCTCCATTACTTCAAACTGCCAATATAAGATTTGATATGTCAAATCTTCCTCTTTGCAATTTGGCTAAGCCTCAATTACTGTGTTTTATTTTGACATTGGCATAATTTCCTCTGCTTTTTGTTTTTGATCTCCCAGCTATAAATTCCAAGGAATATCAGAAACCCCAGACAAATGGTGTAACGTGTCTGAAGTTTGTTTCCTACTAAAGATAACAGACTGGAGAAATGTTACTTCACGAGCTTATGGATAGGTGTACTTTGTGTACACAGCTATCTTTCTAGTTTTAGATGAACAATTGCAGCGGCCAAATAAAATTTTTCAAAATATTTTTCTAAATTGTTTTCCCATATCCTTAATACAACAGTTGCCTTTTGGGCATAAAGCAGTACTTTTCCAGTTTCTCTCTCTTGTGGAGAAATGAAGTGAGGACTTTTGTCTGTACAAGTACAGCCTCTGAAAGTGAAATTTTGAAACGAGTTCTTTTTTAAAAGTTACAACAATTCTAAGTACCTGTAGTATTGCAAACTCTAATCCGGTGTTTAGTTTTCTCACGAGTCTCAAATTTTTATTTGTTTAAAATTGCTTAATTGGTTGAGACGATAAATTTTGAGGAGGGGAAATTCAACTACTTTATCACTTGTATGTTGACCTAGTCCTGACGTGTTAGATTTGGCTGTTAGCGTTCTTTTGTCCAACTCCTCCTAAATTTTCTTCAAATGTACTTTTTTCATAAAAATCTATGTATACATTGTCACAGTTCAGTTCAGT
Source organism: Ginglymostoma cirratum (assembly GCA_024137785.1). Lineage (NCBI taxonomy): Eukaryota > Metazoa > Chordata > Chondrichthyes > Orectolobiformes > Ginglymostomatidae > Ginglymostoma > Ginglymostoma cirratum. Next base: position 35,330,263 of record JAHRHZ010000016.1, on the reverse strand, counting down.
TTTTTTTTGTGCAGTTGCATATCAAGTAAACAAACCAGAACCCGCCTCCCTGACCCAAAACCAAGGCCCCCCCCCCCCCCCCCCATACCAATATTCATGCATGCCTGAGGCACTAGAAGGGTACAAGATCAAATGGACCCCCATCTACCCTCAAGACCTCAGACAGATCTTCTCCATTGTGCCTTGGCTGTGGTTGCCCCAAGCTTTAGTGTCACCCTCCGCACTTGGTCCCGGACCTATTTGGGAATGTACCAGTCTGCAACACTCGGTCAGGGTCGGCACCTTGTTCTGGTGAACCACCTAGTTTTTGGGCAGACTATGGAGCACCTTTCACCAAGCAGGTGGTCTTCCAGGTGCAGTTGATGTTTGTTTTGCCTTGGTGTGCATCCTGGGGAATTGTGTAGAGCACAGTTCTGCATCACAGGAGCTGCTTTGGGACAAACCTTCAACACAAACCATGGCTTCTTCCTCCACACTTCCTTTGCAATGTGACAGTCTTACCACTCTGCCCGCCCATGACACAGCTGTGAAGAGCAAAGAGATTTCCTGGTGTCCCAGCCTACCAGCCCTTGCATCAGTTTTTAGGTGTCTTTTGTCACTGGGATTTTGCTGGCAAAATGTGGGTTCTACACTTTTTTTATATGGTAACTTGCATTCTGTGAACTTGGATACATCAAAGAATCATGTGACAGTTGGTTAATCGTTAACCTATTCTTGCTGTTTAAGTTTGAACTTGAATTTCATTTACATATGATAACAGTGCCTCTGCCAGGTATTTTAGAGTAGAAATGATTGAATTTTCTTCAAAACCAGTGGGTCAGGAGGAATGCCTTCAATATTTTCAGGTTATTAGTTCATTAACCTTCTTTTAAAATCACTTGGGGTTTTTTAATGCCAAGGTAAGTGGCACATTAGCCTTATGTCCAAACTTCTGGACAAGATCAATTTTGAAGAAATGGTGACAAATCTGTTAATAAATACTAACCTATGAATTTGGGTGACTAGGTATTATAAATTCTTAACTGTGTATTGTACAGCTTTATTGCACAGTTAGGACAGCTGGGAACCTGGATGCCAGCAGTCATTAGTCACCAAAAACTACCTTTTTGGATTCTTTAAAATATTTTTACAAAACGTTCTTGGGTTTTGAAGTCTCAAGTGGTAACAAAATACAACTACTTAGCTTTTTACATTATAATTTCATCTCTACTGAGCCACCCATGAAGCTAAAAATTCCAAGTTAATTGAAGTGTTCAAATTCCACATTCTTGTGGTGATTTTAAATATTAAGATCCTGTAGTGCACAGTAAGTGTAGTTTAAAGCCCACACTAGCCTTTACAAGGCGTAGGTGGTAGGAATTTGTATTTTTAATGTTAAATTTCAAGGGCTCTTGTGATGCAGTGATAGTATTCCTAACATTTTTGGGCCATGAGGCCTGGGTTCAAGTGCCACCTGTTCCAGTTGTAGGTAATAACATCTGGACAGGTTGCTTAGAAAAAGGGTATAAAAAAAAAGGCTCTTCAGCACTGGTGTCCTGGTCTGAAGAGAGGGATGCCACCACTGCATGAAGTCCCAATGGCTCCAGAGGTGTAGCATAACATCTGTGAACAGGTTAGTTTAGAAAATATTTTCTTTAAAATGTTAGCCTTATTTTCAATATCAGGATACTGGTGAACTGCTACATAGAAATCATTAGTAAAAATACCAGTTTCCTTTAATTTTTCAGGCCTGCAATAATTCAAACTAAACTAGAGGAGAGAACAAACCAAGTGGGTGCCAGTCTTTTTCACAGCTAATTTTTAATTTTAAAAATCGAGATATAGGAGTTGGTGTATGTGTCTCACTGCAGTAATTGGCCCTCCTGACAGCAGACCACCCCACAGTGGGCCAAGAGCCCACTAGCTGGAGCAAGAGATCAAACCTCAGATCGAATGTTCAACCCTGTGTGAATGGCAACTTGATTTTAGAGATTATGCTCAGCAGCTGTACTCCAAACTTAGTCCCTTGGGTTGGAAGATTTAAACTTTTTTATTATCTGACTAGTGTTTGAGCTAGTTCATTTCTTTTTCTTATTGGATCTACTTTCATGCTGGAATTTGGGCTTTTGCTGTTCTCTTTAAAACAGGTCACTAAAATATTACCTCTAGTGGAACCCAACCACTTACTTACTTTCTTCCCATTTAAAAGTTGCTCACTGTTTTTAGATCTAATAAGTTTCCCTTTATCTCAACAGATCAATGTTCGGGTTACCACCATGGATGCTGAGCTGGAGTTTGCTATCCAGCCGAACACCACTGGCAAGCAACTCTTTGATCAGGTAAGTGAGCTAAATCACTTCAACTCGGCTTAATCTGATCATCTAAAATGTGTCCTTGTTTTTCGCTGTGCCTATCTCATTTTTGGAAGAAAAACTAACTCCTTTCGATCACTGTTTTTGTTTGGGTGACAACGTACAGCTCATTGTACAGAGATTCAAATGTGTGCCTTCCTGCTAAGGTACCAGCCCACCAAATCCAAACTATCCTGTGAATCTCTCTCATCATAGACATGTAACATGGGTTTAACAATATGACAGTCTAAGGTTTGAGTTTTTGTAGCTCTGGTTGTGGTTGGTTGGCTTCCTGAGCTGATTCATTGTTCTACAGATGTTAAAAATATATACATTCCCTTGCAAAGGAAAATTGAAATTGGGGTAACTGGACACTGGAGGTTAAATAACGGGCCAGAAAACACAACAGTGCTTCACTGGAGGCTGCACTGATGATGTTACCCAGCAGGGTAATGAAATGTCTGCAGAACAACGAACTGGCTCTCTGAGCCAATCAACCACAACCATGTTACACGTAAAATACTGCAGCAAAATAGCTCTGCAGATCTAAAATGTCACCTATTTTCTTTGGACAGTTGTGTTCAATTGATAATTGTTCAAGTTTAATTGAAATTATTTGATGGCCTAGTGGCATTATCACTGGACTGTTATTCCAGAGACTGTTCTGATGACCCAAGTCTGAATTCTGCTATGGCAGATGGTGGATTTGAATTCAGTAAACATCTGGAATTAAGCATCTAATGATTACCGTGAATCTACTCCTGACTTTTGTCAGGAAAAACCCACCTGGTTCACTTTCCACCTTGTCACATAAGGAAACTGCCACCCTCAGCTGGCTTGGCCTACATGTGACTCCAGACCCACAACGTGGTTGACGCTCAACTGCCCTCTGGGCAATTAGGGATGGGCAATAAATGCTGCTTGGCCAGTGACCACCTCATCCTGTGAATGAAAAGGAAAAACCTGGAGGACAAAATTGTAGAAAACCAAACTAGGTTAAAAAGCACTTCTCAATGCAAAAACAGTCTATTTGAGTGAAGCACTCTTTGTAACAAAAAGTGCTACGAAGCAACCTTTTTTGTTTCTTAAAATGTTGAAACCAGTCAGATAGTTAAACTGTAGGAGGATATCAATTGTCCAGTCAGATGGGCTGAGCAATGGCAATTGGAATTCAACCTGGAAGAGAAATTAACCATGAATGGTAGAACTCTGGTGCTGAATACAAAGGGGGACCTTGGAATGTATCTACAGATCCTTGAAGGTGAGTGTGCAGGCATAGAAGGTGGTTAAGACAGCTGGGATACACACCTTTTTATTAGCTGAAGTATAAAACAAGAGTGTGGACATTCTGCTGGCTAGACCACATCTCGAATACTGTGCAGTTCTGTTCACTACAATGTAGGAAAGATATGATTTGCACTGGAGTGGGTGTAAAGGAGATTCACCAGGATGTTGCTTGGGCTGGTGTCTGAGTGATGAGCAAAGACTGGATAGACTGGTGCTGTTTTGAGTTGGAGCAAGAATAGTTGGCGATTGGAGCACCTGAAACGTGAATGATTTGAGAGGCATAGGCTGGATAAGTCCTTGATCTGTTGGATCAGTAACAGGCGTGGAGTTAAATTTTTGTTTCAATAGCCACCAGGGCTTTGTGCCAAAAGATGCAGTTAAATCTTTGCAGGTATGTTTGGCCAAATATCCTCCTCCTGTGTTGTAAGCAATAGCTTATCTATCTTTGATAATAAGTACTGCAGATGCTGGAGAATCTGAGATAACAAGGTGTGGGGCTGGATGAACACAGCAGGCCAAGCAGCAGCATAGGAGCAGGAAAGCTCGACGTTTCGGGCCGAGACCCTTCATCAGAAATGGGGGGGGAGGGGAAGAGGGTTCTGAAATGAAGGGAGGTAGATAGAAGATGGATGGGTGGAGAGGAGGCAGACAAGTCAGAGGTGGGGATGGAGCCAGTAAAGGTGAGTGCAGGTGGGGTAGGGAGGAGGACAGACAGGTCAAGGGTACAAGAAGAGGTTAGTAGGTAGGAGATGGGGGTGGGGCTTGAGGTGGGAGGAAGGACAGGTTAGGGAGGTGGGGACGAGCTGGGCTGGTTTTGGGATGCGGTTGGGGGAGGGGAGATTTTTGAAGCTTGTGAAATCCACATTGATACCATTGGGCTGCAGGGTTCCCAGGCTGAATATGATTTGCTGTTCCTGCAGCCTTCGGGTGGCATTGCAGGAGGCCCAGGATGGACATGTCGTCTGAGGAATGGGAGGGGGAGTTGAAATGGTTCGTGACTAAGAGGTGTAGTTGTTTGTTGTGGACTGACCTATCTCCTCCCTACACTCTCCTTTTTACTGGCTCCATCCCCACCTCTTCGACTTGTCTGCCTCCTCTCCACCTATCCTCTCCTCTATCCATCCTCTATCTGCCTATTTATTTCAGAACCCTCTTCCCCTCCCCCATTTCTGAAGAAGGGTCTAGGCCCGAAACGTCAAGCTTTCCTGTTCCTATGATGCTGTGTTCATCCAGCTCCACACCTTGCTTATCTATCTTTATCGTCTTCAGTTATGAGGAAGGATCACCGGACCTGAAACGTTAACTCTTTTCTCCTTCACGGATGCTACCAGACCTGCTGAGTTTTTCCAGCAACTTTTTTTTCCTGATTTACAGCATCCGCAGTTCTTTTGGTTTTTATCTTTTGTGTGGTTGGTTGAATTATTTTCATGGTCGTTATATTGTATAATAAACAGATGATGTAAGAGTTGGGGGTGGGGGGAGCAGTGGGGAATGGGGTGAAATGTAAGCAAAGTAACAGTGGAAATGTGTAAATTCCTAGTAGCAACTCACAACTAGGATTCCTGATTTGTGACCACCGTTTTGGAAAAATTTCCGTCTGGTATCTGTAAGCACCGTGTTGGGTAAAATTAATGTCTGATTTATTTTAATTGCATACTTCCTTTATTAGTGTCCAACATTTTCATCTGCAGAGCATGAAGGTGAAATTTCCTGTCTTCCACATCTTATGCCATTAGAACATAAATTTTGAAAATGCATCCTTTGTGCCAGAAATTGTGTAAGGGTGTCTCAAGCTATATTAACTCTGCTTTAAGCAAAGTGTCATTCTTTTTTGAGTTGAACTCCAAGCCAACGGTGCCAGCAGAATTTTAATCTGCTCTAACAATTTGTGCCTACTAGCTTAATTTTCAAAGCATGTCAAAAATACTTCAGTACACCAGCATGTAGGTGCAGCACTGAATCAGTGAGTGCTGTAGCATTTTGATTAAAATGGTGTTTTTTTAAAACCAGCAATGGGGTTTCTCTGCTGTCCCGTGCTTCAGTCAAGGGCAGGATGTGAGAATTTCCTGTGCACTTTTTGGACCGTTGAAAAGAGTAACAGTTTTGGTAATTCTTGATCTTTTGTGCACATGCATTCTACATCCTGTTCCGTTGCAGAAATGCTTAAGTTGCACAAGGTGACACTCTTGTGTTTGTGATTTGAGACCAATATGCTGCCCAAGGTAGCAGCAAATGTAGATGGTGTTAGTGCATTTTGAGGAGAATTGGTTTGGCATTTATTGAAGCGAGAACAATTGGTTCAATGTGCCACTTAACCATTCCACAAGTGATGTGAAACACAAGAGGCCACTTAGTTCACACTGGCTCTCTGCAGGAGTAAGTTGGCTTATCCTAGTCCCTTTCTTGATGTAGCCCTTCAATTGGTTTTTTCCCTAACTGTTTATCCAACTCTTTCAAAAGCCTCAGTTGAATTTTACTGCAGAATGTTCTAGTGGTAACTACTTGGTGTCTTTTTTTTTTAATTAAAATTGTCTCTTTTGCCCAAACAACCAGATGATACTCATTTTTAAAAACCTGCCAGCTAGTTCTCAACCCTTTAACCAATTGGAACAGTTTGTCTTTATCTAGATGCATCATGATTTTGAACATGTCACAAAACCGTTTCAATTTTTCTTTGCAAAAGAGCAATCCCCAATTTTTTTTTTTCCTTTATCTGCCCGTGTAACTTCAGTTATCATTGCTGGAAACATCCTCTTGAACTTTTTTCCTGCTCCCTCTAAAGCCTTTATCATTGAACAGTGTCCAGGATTGGACAAGACTTCAGTTGAGGCAGAACCAGTGTTTTATAAAACCTCAGACTATTGACTCTTTTAATATATTTGTTGCAAGCCTGTTATGTAGACTTGTGGAAACTTACCAAATTTTCCACCATTTTCATGATGCTCCTTTTTTGCTCTTTGTCTCTCTCCTTCTCTCTTTCCCCCGCTGCCCAAACTGAACTGAAGCTGTCCCTGAGTTCTAGAAATATAGAAAAATCTCTTAACCCATTCTTTCCTACTGTCTGTCTTGCGTTTTTTTCCTCTATGATGCATACTACTGGAGTTTGGTTACTTTGTTCTCATTTGAAATTTCCTTTCATCCTGCTTTTATGCTGTCTCTCCTACATTTTGTTTGACCATTTCCAAAGGCAGCAAATCTATCCTTCCTCTACCTAAAATTCTAGCTGAAATTTTGAGACCTTTTCTGTTCATTGCTGACTTTGAAGACAGCCTTTTTGACAGATCTTCTGTCCGGTCAATTGCATGGTTAAATTTGGTGCAGGTCGTTGTTTCTTCTTTGGAGCTCAAGTGCTTGTTAGCTGCCATTTTAGTGAGCTTATGTTGCCTTGCGGTGAAATAGTTCTGCTCCGTTCCATTTGCTGTGTTTTTTGTTTTTTGAAACAGGCATTTCTAATGTACCGAAGAGATTCATATGTTTCTTAGTAATGTGTTTTGAAATTCATTTGAATTCAGTCTCCATGCTTCCACTTTTTAAATTTTCTGAATATCTCAGCCTCTCCTAAAAAGCCTTGACTTGATGATAAGAGCTTGAAACTTGTTAACAGTTTCAGTCTACAACAGAAAAAGGCTGCCAGCTAATCATCTGTCTGTTTTTAATTCCCTGCTAGAACTGACAGTTAAACCCTTTTTTATTTCAGGTTTGCAAAGCCATGACTCTGCAAACTGAACATGAATTGTGCAGTCTCTTTCTTGGAACTTGGAACATAGAACTGTACAGCACAGGAATGGACCCTTCAACCCATGTGCTGAACATGATGCAAAATGAAACTTCCTTTCTGCCTACCTGTGGTCCACATCCCTCCATTCGTTGCACGTTCATGTGCTTGCTTAAAAAGTCACATCCCCTAGTGTATCTGCCTCCCACCACCCCTGGCAGACTCGTACCACTTTTTTTTTCTAAAAATCCTTGTGCCTCACCTTTTTAAATGCATGCCCCTACTTTTTTAAAAAAATTGCAGCTCTTGGTGGGGGAAGGAAGGGAAGATTCTTCTACCCACCAATCCTATCTATGCATCTTCATACTGTTTATAAACTTCTATCAAGTCTCTCTTCAGCTTCTGCTGCTCAAGCAAACAGCCTGGGATTTTCTAGTTTATCACTTTTTACATTCTAATCTAGGCAGTACTCGAGTAAACCTCTTCTACACCTTCTCCAAAGTCTCCATCATCCTTCCTGTAATGTGGTGAACAGAAATGAACGCAATGCTGTAGGTGTGGCCTAACCAAAGTCTTTTAAAGCTGCAACATGATATCCTGACTCTCATACTAGAGTTCCCCAACCAATAAAGGCAAGCATGCCATATGCTTTCTTTCAAGCCTGAAAGTGGCCATGCAAGTAGATAGGGAGCTAGGGACTTTGAATCCCAAGACCCCTCTGTACCTCAGTGCTGTTCAGGGCCCTGCCGTTAACAGTATATTGTCCTTAACATTTGATCTCCAAAGTGCAGCACGTCACACTTAGCCGGACGAAACTCCATCTGCCATTTCTCTGCCTGTTTGTGCAACTGATCTATATCCCGCAGTACTCTTTGCCCATCTTTGATACTCTCTACAATGCCACCAATCTTCTGTATTGCATGCAAACTTACTAACCCACCCTTTTACATGTTCATCCGAGTCACTAGTTATGTAACAAATGGCTGAGGTTCCTCTCCTGTTGCCTGTGGAACACCACTAGTCACTGACCTCCAGCCTGAAAAATCATGTTCCTTTACTAACCCATATGTCTGTGTGGGTGAGCCAGTTCTGAATCTCATGCATTTTAATCCTTCTGGATGAGCCCACCATGAGGGACTTTTGTCAAAAGCCTCTTCGATCACCTTTGTCAACACCTCCCAAAAGTCAATCATCTTAAGACACAACCTGTCCTGTACAAAGCCCTGCTGACTGTCCCTCCATTAAGCCATGCTGTTTTAAATGCATATAAATCCTGTCCAAGAATTTCCTCTCATGGCTTCCCAACCACTGATGGGAGACTCACCTGTCTTCAGTTTCCTGGCTTATCTTTTTTCCCTTGTTGAATAGAAGAACAACATTTTAGCTACTTGCCAGTCCTCTGGGATCTCTTCAATGGCTAATGAGGATACCAAGATCCCAGCAAGCTGCTCTCTTGATAACCTGGCATAAATGTCATCAGGCCCTGGGACTTAGCAACCTAATTGCTTTGCTTTATTAAGAGATCCAACACCCCTTGATTTCAAAATACTGTAGCATATTAGAATGCTCCACACAAATCTGTCCTCCACATCCTTCTCCTCCTGGGTGAATACTGACACGGTACTTAAGATCTTGCTCACACCCTCTACCTCCGAGTGCCCTCCTTTTAGCCTTGACTGGTCCTACCTTCTCCCTAGATATCATCTGCGTGCAGAATGCCTCGATACTCTAACTCTACCTCTACTTGCCAAGGTCATTTCTTGGCTCCTTGCTCTCCTAATTCCCTGCTCGAGTTCTTTTCCTGCTCTTTGTATTCCTCCAGCTCCTGCCAGATTTAGCTGCTTAAACCTTTACATCAGTTTCATTTTATCCTTTGTTCCTTTCTGACTAAATTCACAATCTCCCTTATTCCTTTACCTTACCATCCTTGTCCTTCCTCCTCGGAACATGCTGCTTCTGAACTCCTTGAGTCTTGACACAAATCCACATTTGACATGTGGGAATTATCAGATAACGGCTCCTCCCAACTAATGACACTCCCCGGCTCCTGCCTAATGATGATGTAAGCTGCCTCTGCACCCCCACCCCTACCATTTTAGTACCTTGCCGCAAGGTTCCTGACTTATCCTTCTTAGCTATTTTTAAACTTGTGATCCCAATTCCTAGGTACTCTCCCACTGAAAGCTCTGTCACCTGGTTAGGCATATGAACCAGTACAAGGCCCAGTCTGGCCCCCTCCTCTAGTTGGCCTTTCTGTATTCATTTCAAGAAACCCTCTTGGCTGCACTTGAGAAATTCTGTCCTGCCTAAACCACCTCCTCTAAGGGACTCCCAGCCAATATTGGAAGTTTGTCATTCCACTGTGTGACAACTGGTTTTATTGCTACTTCCTGTAATTTGCCAACGTATTTCCTCAATCTCTTGGTGGCTGTTGGGCGGTCTATGTATAATCCTTTCAGAATGATTGATTGCAGCCTTTTTTTTGTTTGAGCTCTACCCATATTGCCTCAAGGATGAGCCCTCCGGTATGTCCTCTGCAAATGTAACATCTTCCTTGATCAGTAATGCAACTCCTCCACCATCATCTGTTCACCTCCCCCTGCCCCGCAACTCCCTCAGCTAAAACAACAAAACCCTAGAACCTTGAGCAGCCAGTCCTATCCCCACTCGACCAAGTCTGTAATGGCTACTACAAACAACATAGTCCCATGTACTGATCCAGCCCTAAGGTCACCTGCCTTGCCTATAATACTCCTTGCATTGAAATAAACACACTTAGCCCATTAGTACCATTGTGTTCATTTATTTGTCTCAGCCTGTCCTTTTTCTTGCTTTCTGATGTTACTGTCCTAATTTGTACGTACCGCTTCACCTTCTAATTGGTGACCTGCTGCTCCACTGCTCTGGTTCCTGCCAGTCTAGTTTAATGGACTTAGCAGTCCATTGCTTTCGTTTAAAATGATGTTAGCTGTTTCAAAAGACCATTTTGAATCTTGGTATAATTTACTTTTTGACTGTCTGCGATAGCAGTTGATTTATTATTAAAGACCATATTAGTAGCTGGTTAGCATCTTAGATTTGATTACCCAGCTTGTAACAGCACTGAGTTAGACTGGAACCTTCCAGATTGAGTTACGTTCTGTGCTATTGATCATCCAGGTTAGTATTGTAATTTAGGTACTAAAACTGCCCTTGTGCAGATGTGGTTTGGGGGTGGTGGGTGGAAAGGAGGAAATATCTGGCATTCTTTTTTTTTATGAACCATTAATCACTAGAAAATATCTGCGTATGATCCTGGGCAAGTCTCTAAGAAAATAGCTTGGTTTCTGATTAGGCAAATCCCCAGAGTAGAATACTGTAATGTGTGCTTTGAATTTTACTCCTGTATATGGAAAGTAGAAACGAATTACAGGAATGTAGCAACTTTTTTTAAAACAGGGAGCTGATGAGGGTAGATTGTTTTTGTATGCCAATACAAAGAGGGAGGAAGGGGGAAAAAACTGATGCACACAGGTTTTACTGATGAATTTAATGAAATAGATGGATTCCAGTTAATAGTGCAGAATTTCTCTAACTGTTATTTAGTAGAATCCTGGTGGGAATGTCTTCTGCATGCCAATTTTAAGATATAGTGACTTTCCCACACCCTCATCCTAGTTCAGCAAAACGAGTCTCCAGAGCAACAACTTTAAGACTGAACACTCTCTTTTTATGGTCACCTAAATGAAGTAATATAAAACACTATCTATACTTGAACTGTGCAAAGTATTCTGTGGTACAAATATGGATTCTTGTTTGTTTTCTTGTTGGTATGGATCAAGTTCGAGGAGACACTAATGCAGCAACTTGAGTTATGTGCAACATTGATTTTACAATCATCTTTTGAGGGGGGGAAGAGAAGACTTATTGCACAACAAACTTTTCAAATTTTATTGCATTGACATTTGTTTGCTAAGTCTAATGATAACACTGAAATCTCCTTTGCAATGCTAGTGCCAATTTGTGCTGATTCATTCGTCAAGCTGGTGGCAAGATCTTCTGACCAAATCTCTCTCGCATAATGGTCAACTTGTATTAGCATGCCCAGACTTGTGTAAAATTGTTTAACTATATCTGCAGTTCATAGTTTTTAAACCAGTGTCGTCATCAATATGAAAAAGAGCAGCTTTGCTCCATTGTTGGATTGATGGTAAAAGTTACTAGATCTCCAGATCAAAGTGCACACTTGCACCTAACTGAGGCTAGTTAGGACCCTTGCCTCTTGGATCTAGATGACTTAACTAAGAGCTACCTCATGCACAGCAGCTAACCATTTCCTGTCTTTATGCTCAGGAGTGTTCTCCAGTCCAAAAGATCAAGTGTGGCCATATATGGCCTTGTACTTTTTGTGACTATCTCAGCCAAGAATATTAGTAATGTCCTGCCAAAGTGACCACAGACATTCCAGTCTCTTGTGTTATGTCTGAGTGAGATGGGCCTAATGTAGATCATTGCTTTTCAGCATTGATTTTGATTTGTTGGAAACAGTGTGCTGTTTGAAGTCTGCCTTGAGAGCATTCACAGCACAGCTCATTAATGCCGTTGCAAGCCTCTTACGAAAAGGACAATTTTATACTGACACTTTGTTGGATCAGCACTAAGTGCTGTTCTTGTTTGTTCAATTAGTCAAGTAGGGATCCTGAAGCCCTTTTAACATGGCGTTTTTCTTTGCGTATATAAGAAGCATTTGTGGACAGACGATAGTTGTGCAGAGGTGGAGGAAGCATGATGAAATGGCTATCTTTGAGGTCATTAAACTGATTTGCTTTTTTAATTGGGACTGAAGCATTCGAAGTCTTTAATGTTCAACTTTGAACTTGGTGAATTTTAGGGATGAGCACTTGAATTTACTTGCTATCCCTTGATCAGTGGAATATCAAGTATGAAAAATGAAATGCTCATAAGTAAATTGTCAGCATTTCCTCTTGGGCTAGGAAGTTTTAGCGTGTTACTTTTCCCTAGCCCCATTCTCATCCTTCTGATCATTCAATTGACTTCTAATGTTGCAATTACAAATCTTTTAAAGGTTCCATTTATGTAGTGTTCAATGTTTGCCTCCTGTCAGACAAAGCAGAGGAGACTTAACCAAAGCACATTTCATGCCTGTGCAAAAGTCTTACAACTAGACGGCTTCACGTTTGAGTAAATGGTTAGTCATCAGAAAAAGGCCAGATACACCCACTGAATAAACACAAAGCCCTTTGTGGGTCACACCTACTACATCTGCGTGCAGTAACAGCTTTGACCTGTTCCATTTTTAAAAATTAGTCCTCTGTCTTAAAGTAGTATCTGACATTTTCAATGTCTAATGAAGGCACGGAAATGTGTAACAGTGTCAGTTAGAGTATGTATGAATTAACACTTCAACTTTCTGAAGAATTGTCTGAGTTCAGGCAGTCCTTTCACTACTACCAATTTTCCTTTTAATGCTAGTGTTGATGATCAAATGCTAAAGGCAGAAAGACAACATTTGAATGAGAAGTACAAGATGATTTTTTGGTTTTTGAAATTTGAATGGAGTTCAGTGGTGCATTTAGTCAATTATTTAGAATCTCTTTTTTTCCCAAGGTAGTTGAAGTATTTGCATTGTTCTTATCTGATTTCCAAGGACCAAAAGCACTCACCAACTCATCAAAGCACTCCACTTTGCAATATTAAACTAAGTTTGGGTAACATATACTCAACATATAGTTTGCTAACACTGGTACTTTTTTGAGAAACCTATCTTTTCTGTTATGTTGAATTTTTAAACTATATTTCCCTTTAGACAAGCAGAAATCAAATGAAACATCCTTTTTTTAAAAAAGGTGTGACTTGCAAAGTGTTTCTATCCTTAAAAAGTCTCATCCCCTTAAATGTATCAGGACTATACACCTCAACTACTTGTAATAACACTCACTACTTCTGAATTTTTTTTGTTAGAACTATGAATTCATATCAGAGATAAAAGGTACTGCAGATGCTGGAGAATCCGAGATAACAAGCATGGGGCTGGATGAACACAGCAGGTCAAGCAGCATCATAGGAGCAGGAAAACTT
>JAHRHZ010000016.1:35288407-35311853 GCA_024137785.1 Ginglymostoma cirratum | reverse complement strand
AAACGTCAGCTTTCCTGCTCCTCTGCTGCCTGGCCTGCTGTGTTCACCCAGCTCCACACCTTTTGCTGATGCTGGAGATGGAGAGAACAGTTCCTACTATCGTTTCTTGAGAGCTGAAATGAAGTGTGGAGGGAGCAGCATGTGCAATAATGGGGAGGATGTTGGGGTGGGGGTAAAGATGTTAGTGCAGATTTGTGATTGGAATGTAAGAATGGTAGAAATGGTGTATTTGACTGCCAGCCTGGAAAGAGTTAGTTGTTCTACTGGAGTGGGGGAGGGGAGAGTGGACATGGTGATGGAATGTAACGAGCAAAGGTGAAAGAATGGGAAGTAATGTGTTTGTAACCAGAAGGTGTTGAACTCCATATTCAGCTCAGAAGGTTGTAAAATGCCTAGTCTGAACGTGAGATGTTGCTGTTCTGGTGTTTAGTGATTTGATGGTGTTGCAGCTTGAGGGCAGGCATGCAAGCAGGATGCTATGTTAAAATGACTGACTACAGGAAGGTTGCGGCCATACTTGCACATGGCCTGGAGTTCGGCAAAGAAGCCACCCAGTCTCCATTTGGTTTTTTTTAAATGTTGAGCAGGCCATGCTGGGGAATACAATACACTGCCCCAATAGACAGCAAATATGTTACACAAGATTGGAGGAGGTACAAGTGAAGTGCTGTTTCACCTGGGAAGACTGTGGTTTTTAGGCCCTTGGATGGTGAGCAGGGAGGAAGTAAAGGGGCAGGTGTTGCACCTTCTGTGATTTACGTGGAAGGTGCTGTGGGGGTGGGGGGGAGAAGAGTGCTGTGTGTGCGTGTCCCAGGGTTCCCTGGAGGAAATGGGTGTCTCCTGCTGTTCAGTGTTGGTTAATAGCCCTGCTTACCCCTCTCCTTCCCTGAATTCGTCCTCCCACTTCCTCCTTTGAGAGAGGATACTTATCAGAACTGAGCCTTTCCTTGTATCTTTAAATGCCTCATTGTTATCACTCCTGTGCTTCTGCATCTTTTGAACCATGTCTTAGCATCTGTTGGGAAAGCAGTAACCTAACTGTTGCCAATATTTTAAATAAGCTGTGTATCTGTACCCCAGCTCTTTGCTTGAGCTGTAATAGGAGTGAGAAGCATCGATTACCTCCGGCCCACTGATTTTTGAGAAATTTATTGTGTGAATGCTCAGGGCCATGTTTTTGTTCGTTCACTTTCTGATTTAAATAAAAACTCACTTATATCCAAGTGCAGCACCTTGCTTGCCTATAACTTTCTTACTTTTCTGCAAATTTAGTAATGTCTTAACGTATCGTGCTGCATTTCTTGTTTAATAACTGCACTGCCTCAATTTGGCATTACCTGTAAATTGAGATGTAACCTCTAATGGGTTTTCATTTAAAAATCCCAACTAAATACAAAATTGACAATAAGCAGCAAAGGGAACACATACACTTCATAAATTTCTGTGACAGTTGTTCAGCTGAGATCTCTTTTTCTGGCACTCTTGAGTATGCTCCTTGTAATTCTTTTGAAGCTTCTAATTAAAAAAAATTAGATTAATTTTAATAGGATAATTTGGATTAAATAAAACTTTAACTTTTGAATAAAGCAATTAGATTAGGTTTCCTGGTCTGTCCTAGCAATTTTGTAACATGAGTGACTGCCAAAGTCAACCTGGCAAGCTCCATATGCAATTAGTGAATAAGCACCTGTTGGAAGTAGGTTATGATAACTTTTTAAAACTGTTAAATGTGAACCATAATCTCATTGCAGTAGGTAACCTGAAATATTTTAGTCTTGCCATTTAACATACAGGGTAGATCAATGGTTTGTATTCAGAAATAAAGCAGAAAGACTGGAGGCAACATAACACATTGTACAAGGTGCAAATTTGATTATTGTGCAAACTAGGTTGGTTTTTTAAGCAGTTTTTCAGCTGCTTTTAATGAGCATTCCTCAGTATTCTGCCTAGCGTTTTGGGGGGAGAAAACCAACAACTGAAGAAATCTGCATGACCTGTCAAATTTAGAAAATTAAATGTATTGGAAGTGGTACTATATGGAAAAGTAGATCAGTGATTTTATTTTGCTCACTACTGCTGTGCAAACAGCTAATGCTTTTAATGGGGTTTTTATTAAACTTGGCTTTAGCTGCATCTGTCCATTTTACATTTTTTAAAAGACTTGTTATGTAGGTCATGTCTCCGCTTTTAGCTGTTTTTGCTGAATATCATGGCTTGTTTTTGGAGGATATTTTGAGGATAGAAATTTTCAGTGTGGATACAACCCCTTAGTTTTATACACTTTTGTCAAGCTGTTCTCAAATGAATCTTTGCTAATTTGCCTTTAGCTAAGCACTTGAGAATCAAACAAAGCAACAAGGTTGTACCAAAAATGACTACAAAATATTGTGGCCATTATAAATCAGCTGATTTGGCAGCATCTGCGGAGAGAACAAATGTTTGCTGTTTTGAGTCAAACGTAGCGTTTCAGAGCCGAAGGAAAGTAGCAAGTGTTTGTTTTTTTAAAACGGTTGTCAGAAGATACATTGGCAATTAGATTCAACCCAATTTGATAAAGCTGGTCTCGTACCCAGAACATTAACCTGAGGCTCTAGATTACAGGTCTGGTGATACTGCCGTGATGATACTCCAGTCCTCTTTTTTTTTTTTTTTTTTTTTAATTTATATAAGTGTCTTGTACCATAGATTCAAAGTGCCATGCAGATCTTGATGTTTTTGTAAACTTGGGCAGGGCCAGGTTTTCTCTTTTGGGACACCCCAAGTGGAAGGATTGGTAGGCCAGTATCACTTTCAAGTCTTAATGCACTCCCAAGAATGGAGATCATGAAGTGAGTTTAGTAATTGTCTTTAAAATCAACTTGTAAGCTATTAATGAAAATGACTTCTTGCAAAGGCAGATGTACTAAGACCAACTAGAGCAAGTGCTTAAACTATTATGGGCTGGCTTTTCAAGTAGTTGGTGTGAAAATGGTAGCTGGGGAAACATTTCTGGTGCCCCAAGTTCAACTTGCGTGAAATAATGTTTGGGTGCTCTGGGTCACAAGCCTGTCCCCTGCACTTGGTTTTCTCCCTGGTAGGGCTAGCATGTCCTAGTTCAGCTCTTAGAGAACTCATCATGCATAGCCCTTCCCAAGCTAGCAAGGTGTAGAGCTGGATGAACACAGCGGGCCAAACGGCATCAGAGGAGCAGGAAGGCTGATGTTTCAGGCCTAGACCCTCCTTCAGAGCTGTTGTGGTCCATAGACTAAAACTCTAAACATTCAAAAGAATGCCTGGCTTAGCCCTGTATTCATACCAAACTGACAATTCCCCAATTTTCTCAATATTTGCCTACTCTACAGAATAAATAGAACAGTAGGATGTATTATGAATGACTGACTTTCTACTATGTTTAAAGACACCTTGTAACAGGATAATAAAAATGTCAATTGTGCAGAATTAGTCTCAATAGAGGTTTCAAGCACACTGTCTTGTGTAACTAAGCATCACAAAGAACTGTCAACTAATCATCAGAAATGGGGGAGGGGGAAGAGGGTTCTGAAATAAATAGGGAGAGGGGAAGGTGGATAGAGGAAAAGATAGGTGGATAGAGGAGACAGACAAGTCAAAGAGATGGGGATGGAGCCTCTCATCCCTACCTCCCCACCTACACACTCCTTTTACTGGCTCCATCCCCGTCTCTTTGACTTGTCTGTCTCCTCTCCACCTATCTTTTTCCTCTATCCATCTTCTACCTGCCTCCCCCTTTCTCCCTATTTATTTCAGAACCCCCTTCCCCCTCCCCCATTTCTGATGAAGGGTTTAGGCCCGAAACGTCAAGCTTTGCTGCTTGGCCTGCTGTGTTCATCCAGCTCCACACCTTTGTTGTCTCATTCTCCAGCATCTGCAGTTCCTATTATCTCTGTCAACTAATCATTGTTCCCCATGGAGAGCAATAGATCCAAGAGTCCTAATGCCTTGATAACAAGCGTGGGGCTGCATGATCCATCCCCGCCTCTTCGACTTGTCTGCCTCCTCTCCACCTATCCTCTCCTCTATCCATCCTCTATCCACCTCCCCCTCTCTCCCTATTTATTTCAGAACCCTCTTCCCCTCCCCCATTTCTGAAGGGTCTAGGCCTGAAACGTCAAGTTTTCCTGCTCCTATGATGCTGCTTGACCTGCTGTGTTCATCCAGCCCCACGCTTGTTATCTCTGATTCTCCAGCATCTGCAGTACCTTTTTATCTCGGTCCTAATACCTTGGTTCTTCTTCAAATTCTCGTTTCTGCAATTGATGATAACATTTTAAAACTTTTTTTACTGCAACATTAGTTTAAGGGAAACTTGTGAAGATTGTAAGTTGACTTTTCCTCTTTCTTTCATCATACAGAGAGGTCTTTATTTCACTGACAATGTTACAAAAAGGCCCGGTACCACACCTTTTTTGAATATTGTCTTTCTCAGCACCCAGCAGCCCAATTGCTGCCTTTGCCTTTGAAAATGCAAATGATACAGCTTCAACCTAAACAAGAGAACCTCCTGGATGTTGGAGGAACTTGACCAATCTGGTAACAATTATGGAGAGGGGAAAAAAGTTCAAATTTCAAACTTTGGAATCAATCTGAGTGGATGAATGAGAAAATTGGATTTTTTTTGGGGTAAAGTAGGGAGAAACAGGCAGAACAGATGGAAATGTAAGAGTTAAGGGATTGAAGATTTCTTAACAATAAGAGGCAAGGCAAAGCAACTGATTGCCTTATTGTTTCCCCACAACAAGGATCCAGAGCAGATGGTGGGAATACAATAAAATAGAACCAAACTGCTGCTGCTGGAAATCCTGAAATGAAAGGAGAAACTTGGGTCTGGTGGCATCTGGAAAGACACAGTTAAGAGTCAGTGACTGTCAGAATTAATAGCAGCTGGGAAATGGTGGTATTTATATTGATTTTGTAGGGGAAAATAGGAGTGAGATGAATGAATAAAGATGCCTACTGAGGGTCGGGGAAGTACTGGGATTAGGTAGGGTCAGATCTGCTGAAAGCTAAAATCATGAAAGTGTGACTTTAGAGTATGTGTAGGTAATGTGGAAGACAGTTCATGATTAGTGTTCACTAACCTTAGATGACTAAAATAAAACCAAGAACTGTGGCTGCTGGAAGTCTGAAACCACAAACAAGCTGCTGGAGAAACTCAGGTCTGGTAGCACCAGTGGAGAGAAAGTAGAGTTCTTGTTTGGAGACCACTGAACTCTGAATAGTTTAACCCTCCTACTGTACTCTGGTTTACACCTTTTATCTGGATGCCAACAGCAAACTTCTCTCTCCTTGAGCTATTAAGCCACTGTTACCTTGCAAATAAATACAGGTCAAGTATCTGTTATTCATTATACCTGTAAACTGAAAAGACCTAAAAATGCAAACATCCTTTTTGCTGGAAGTGGACCCAAACAGACCTAAGAGCAAGGTTTCTTTTCACAAAGAAACCAAACCTAATATAATGGGATCTAAAACTGAAATTCCTCTGTGACGACACGTTTTCCTGATCTCCTTAGATAAGGATGCCTGACCTGCGGCCAATAAATATCCAGCTGGAAAGCACAGCTGGCCAGTCGGCATCTGAGGAGGAGGAAAGTCAACATTTCGGGCTGAAACCTTTCGCCCTGACAAAATTGTCTGAGCGGCTGTGCTTTTCTGGCTCTGCATTTATTGACTCTAGCTTCCAGCATCTCCAGTCCTGATTGTCGCAAAGATGCCTGACCTGCACGAGGCTCAGCCATTTTGAGCAACACACAGATGCATAATTCCTGGAATGTGATACTCTGCCTCATGTCTATCCATTTTGTAAATGACGATTTCTGAATTAAGTGATATGTTGGTGCTGACTTGTTTTGAAATACATTCCTGGGATATGGGTGTTGGTTGTCAGTATTTTATTACCTATCGCTAGTTGCCCTTGAAGGTGGTGGTGAGCTTGGAGCATGTTAGTTTTTTCGATACTAACATTGTATATGTGTCAGCTTAAAAGTGAGAATTGTTACATGATCTAAATGGGATTGTATTTTCTTCAGTGCTTAAAGGTGTTAGGTTTTTTAAATTCCCATTTCTGGAAAATTGAGTTTTGTAAGTGATTTTTAGTCCAGTCTAAAATTGTGTATTTTAGTGCTGAAATCTGAGACTTGCAGAAAAGTACATTAAAGTAAGCAAGTGTGACCCAAGTCAATGACCAATGTTGCTGTCTTGAAGTGACTCTACTGATAGTAATGACATGCTTGAGCTGAATGGATTTCAAATGATGTCCACGATTGAAATGAATCACCATTGCCAGGTTTGCTTGAACAAAGACCACAATCTGAACACTTCAGCTATTTTAGCTCACTAAGGATGTTAAATAGCTTGTTGTTTATCATGTTTCCCTCTTCCCACCCCCCCCTACCATTCAGCAACCAAATCGTACAAAAGATGTTCAGTTCAACATTAATTGTTTGTGATTGCTGTTTAAAATTGGGCAGCCAACTGTATCTACCTTCCTCTGATTCATCCTTATTTTTCTTCATAGGTTGTGAAGACTATTGGGCTTCGTGAAGTCTGGTTCTTTGGACTTCAGTACCAAGATACAAAGGGCTTTCCCACCTGGCTGAAACTCAACAAAAAGGTCTCCTGCTTCTAAAAATATTCTTAGCAAGTATCTCATTAGGGTTGGTTTTTTACATGCTAATGACAGGGAATAGTTGGTAACTTTTATTGCTGTGAAGGATAATATTTTAACACTTAACGCTTCTGTTTTTCAGCTTGCGTTTTACTTGGCTGAACTTGTATTTTGAGTACCATTTTTAAAAGTAAATCTTGTGGCACCTGATGTAAAAGAACATGAGTGCTGGCCCAGAGGAGAAGATAGTGAGGAGGTAGCCTCCAGTTAGCTTTTTGCACTTTGGATTTGTGATTATTCCAAATGTGAAGTGGCTGAGGCAGTGTGGGTGCTGGGGAAAAACAGGCAATCAAGAAAGTTACTTGCAAGTGATAAGCACGAGTTAAAACTTCAAAGGGAGTAATGGTTTGTACGATGAACCAGGCTATTTGTTGCCAGCAAATAAGCTCTGATTAAAGCACTGCCATGTAGTACACCTGGAGCAATTACTTCAAAGCTCTTGCACGTTTTCAAAAAAGTATTTCAAGTCTGAGAGTTGCCATGGCAAATGTATGATGGAGCAATGTTACTCCTCCCACCTTGCATTGATTTTTGTTTTTAAAATGATTCCACACGCTCTGACTAATCCAGAGCGCACCAGGAGGTGCACAAAGTAGAAACAAATTTTGCTCTGGAATCAGTTGTTCCCTCCAGTATCTTCCATGTAATGTCTGACCAATCAACAGTTTAAATTCTTTCTTTCCTTTTGAACTCCTCTTGTCTTCTCTATCCTGACCAAACAAAAAAACTTTTGAAAGCAAGTCCTATTGTTTTTTAAACAAAGTCCAAGTTCTGTACCACCAATTGACTAAAGTGAGGAGTTTATTGGCCAAATGGCCCAGAACTTGCAAGTCCTGATTTAACAAGCAGATGCTCGCCACGATCGAGAGCCACAATGGAAACAGCTTCAGGGAAGCTGACGTACAGGTCAATCCAGCAGTTAACCAGAATGGGTTCTGACACCTGGGAGAATGTGTGCAAAGATCCTGCCAAAATTTGGTGTTTTAAAACACTTTTTTTTGGGTTTTTTGATATTTACGTTGACATATTACTTGGGGCTCCTTTCTAGTTGATGTGAAGTCTGAGTTTCCCAACCCTCCAAATCAAATCTTAAAGGACCTGCACACCATAACCCAGCTCTGCAGGGCCATTTATGTTGAAGTGTGAAAGGGTGTATACCAACAGTGTGGTGCTGAGCAATCAGCTACACTTTAAAAGTAGAATTCAAGGAATTAAAATAATTGAACTGTTAGTTATCTTTGAGCTGAAGGCATGTCTTTATTTTTGGTTGGTAAGCTTGGGGTGAGGTCAGACCTGTGACACAAAAGCAGTGATCACTAGAGTGGCCTTTGCACTAGGCAGCAGGTCCATGCTGCAGCCTACACTTAACTAAAAAATATTTTGCATGTAGTTGGCAGCGCACACTTCAACTTCTCCACTGACCACAGGATGCAGACCCATATAATCTGTAATGTGCATGCATGGCCACTTCCTTAGAAAGGAGATGGCCTTCTAGCAGAGCATATTATGGAGAATGGGTACCCCCACCCCTAAAAAGACTAGTTATTTTCTCAACCTGTTAAGAGATGTTACTACAAATCTTGGGACTTGAAACTAGGACTCACCTTTCCAGAAGTAGGGATTCTGCCACTACACCAGAGCTCCTTGTTCCTGGAAGTCAAGCCTGTGTGATTGCATTGTTCAGCTGTTGTTGGATAGTGCTGTCTCGCACTGCTAGAGATCTGAAATCCACCCAATCACTTAATGCTGATTTTTATCTTGAAAAACCTGATTGCCTTGTGACTCTTTTTTCCTTTCTTTTGGTAGCTGAATGAATAATTTTTGCTTTGAGCTGGGTTGCTTGAGAGATCTGATCTGCCAGCTAGGCTGCATGGCCACCTGTGTACCTAATTGTGTGACAAGTGCTTAACACCTTTTGACGGAGGGCTTCTACTTTTATAAGCTGTTGACTTAGTTGGCTGGTTTGTGATGCAGAGTAATGCTAATAGCATGGGTTCAATTTGTGCACTAGCTGAAGTTGCATGAAGGACACTCCTCAACTGAGGTGTGGTGACCCTCGGGTTGAACTACCACTCACCAACTTCCCTGTACCACCCTCCCTGGCTCCAGTCTCTATGGGAAAAGCAATGCAGTGTCCTCTAGAACAATGGTGATGTTGCCATACCTCTCCAACTTTGAAATGGGATCATGCAGATAATTTTGTAACTTGTTTCCATGATTCATTTTTGTCTGTTTTAAAGGAGTCTGTAGAGTGAATGTGACACAGCAGAATCTCTAGTCTCTAAATACCCTTTTTTTTTTTTTTAAAAGAAGTGAGAAGATCTAATTGGAATAAAGTGAGGGAAGCCTTACTGTCAAATGTGTTAACCCTTCTCTCCACTTCTTTTACTTGGGCAACATCTGGAGCGTGTCTTCTATTTGTTTTTCTCATGGACGTTTTTTTCTTTGTATACACAAAGGAAGTTTTCAGTCTTGGAGACAGGTAAGGACTGCAGGTGCTGGAAGCTAGATTTGATAAATGTGGAGCTGGAAAGGCACAGCCAGTCAATGGCATCAAAGGAGCAGGGAAGTCGGTGCTTCAGGCCAAAACCTTTCAGGTCCTGACGAAGGGTTCTGGCCTAATGTTGACTTTCCTGCTTCTTGGATGCTGTCTGGTCAGCTGTGCTTTTTTTGAACTCCATGTTTATTGACGTAAGTTTCACTCTTGCCAAGATCTAATGAGTTAAATACCATAATACCCTTTTGTGTAGCTGAAAATGGCAAATCCTCTGCCCTAACCTGCATCAGTGCCTAGCAGCATCATGCTCTGGATGCACCTTGAGTGGTTGGTGTCTTGTCTGAGGACCAAGTAAAAGGAAAAATTATTTCATTTGAACAAGTCTATGTCTGCCACTTTAAAATAGTGAAGTATTTACTTCACAAACGCTGAACACACTACAAAGCAAGGGTGGATTCAACGGTCATGATATAAGCAAAATAGTTCGGTGCTTTTCTGATATCCGGTCTAAGTACTCCATCTCAATATGTGTATTAGAAATGGGAACAGGAACAACCAACAAATTCTCCTCCAAGACCCACCTAATCCCGATTTAGAAATATACCAATGTTTCTTTGTGATAGTTAGCTCAAACTCCCTTCCTAAGAGCAATGTAGGTGTGACTGCTGTAGTTCAAAGACTTATCACCATCCTCTTGAGGGCAGTTAGAGATGAGAGAATGCTGGCCTCCCAGAGAAATCCCTCCTGCTGAAAGAATACATAAATGTGCTGCTTTCTCCAGATGAACCAAAGTCCCTTTTGTGAATGCTCAGGTGGATGTTCAATATGTGGCCTCTTTTTAAAAGAAAAGAGGAAACTACTCCCTGATTGCTTGGTCATTATTCATTTCATTTTGTTGCTATTTTTGGTTTATTACTTGTATGGAATAGCTGCTATTTTGAATGCATGACATAATTCAATGAGTCATTTCTGTGAACTTTTTTTGAAACATTAATGTGCTTTATAACTTCCAATTTTTTTAATGCTTCATCTGCATGAGGCACAAACTGTTGCTAGACCTCTACCAGTCTTTTCTTAAACACAGCTGGGCAATCTGGAAGAATATCCCATTTGAAATGTACCCTTTTTAAAAAATTTTCCCTTCGATAGTCATCTTGGTCCCATAAAAGAAAAAGCGAAAAGTATAACTTTTCAAAGGTTATAGCTCAGTGTCAAATAGAAAAACTTTTCTAAGTTGTACGCTATTAATTCTTTATTTGCTGGTTTATGGCTTGGCATAGTTAAAGTCACCTTATTATCGAACATGTTCAGGAGCTCTTTTACCAACAGCAGCGACATACTGGATTTGAGCCCTGTTGTGTAAAGAATCAAGTTGAGAAGCTGTGTTTTTATGGCATAATTGTGCGCATGCACAAAGTAGATAAAGACTTGTGTTCAAATGATGGTAGGGCCCTGGGGAGTGTTGTCGAGCAAATACCTAGGGGTTCAGGTACACAGTTCTTTTGAAACCTGTGTCACAAGTAGACAGGGTGGCTAAGGTGGTGTTAGGCACGCTTGCCTTCATTGCTCAGACCATTGACTGACTATAGGAGTTGGGATGTCGTTGTTGCAGTTGTACAGGACATTGAGGCAACTTTTTGGTGTACTGCACATAGTTGCTGAATTATTGAATTGGAGAGGGTGCAGAAAGGGTTTGCAAGAATAGAGGGTTTGAAGCTGGGATTTTTTTTTTTTTTCTCCCCTGGGGCGTAGGAGGTTGAGGGGTAATCTCTATTAAAATGTTTATAATATCTTGTGGGGCATAGTTTAACCCCCACTGTGCACCCCTTCTTCCCCCCCCCCCCCCCCCCCCCCAAAACCTTGTGCTGCCCAGGGTGTGGTAGTTCAAAGCTAGGGGCATATTTGAGAGAGGGAAGAGATTTAAAAGCCACTTGAGGGCAACTTTTTGGTGGCACATATCTGGAATGAACTGCCAGAGGAAATGGTAGAAGCTGGTGCAGTTAGAGCACTTACAAGACATTTTGGATAGGTATGTGAAGAAAGATTTGGAGGGATATGTGCCAAATGCAAGCAAATGGTTTAGTTTGAGGAAACTTGGTTTGGACGAGTTTGACCAAAGGGTCTGTTTTCGTGCAGAGATGAGCCTAATAGGGATAATGTATCAGTGCGACTAAGTTGTCATTTTTATTTTCTGCATTTTTTTTAGGTCACTCAGCAGGATGTTCGTAAGGATAGCCCATTACTTTTCAAGTTTAGGGCAAAATTCTTTCCAGAGGATGTATCTGAAGAACTGATTCAGGAGATCACCCAACGCCTCTTCTTCCTGCAAGTGAAAGAGGGCATTCTGAATGATGACATCTACTGTCCCCCAGAGACTGCTGTATTGCTGGCATCTTACGCTGTGCAGGTCAAATGTGGTGATTTCAATAAAGATGTCCACAAATCGGGCTATTTGTCAAAT
Organism: Ginglymostoma cirratum; assembly: GCA_024137785.1. Lineage (NCBI taxonomy): Eukaryota > Metazoa > Chordata > Chondrichthyes > Orectolobiformes > Ginglymostomatidae > Ginglymostoma > Ginglymostoma cirratum. The sequence goes on along the minus strand of JAHRHZ010000016.1, from coordinate 35,300,210 downwards.
GACCGTCTGCTTCCACAACGGTATATGTCTGTTTGTTTTCATAGCTGTATCTTAAAATCTGTTCACTCGCTAGCCCAAGCAATTTAGCATTTATATCTGAATATGCAGTTAGGTGGAGTTAGAGACAAACCAAAATCACTAAATTAAAATAGCAGGAACTGCAGATGCTGGAGAATCTGAGATACCAAGGTGTAGAGCTGGATGAACACAGCAGGCCAAGCAGGAAGGCTGACATTTCAGCCTTGACCCTTTTTCAGAAATTACAACATACTCTGGCTTTGTAGAAATGACTTGCCTAATGTCCTTCAAATGGTGACCGAGAAGCTGTTCAGAGATTCTTTCTTGTTCGTAGGATGTCCGCTGTTGACTGGGCCATCTTTTTGCCCATCCTGAAGTGTCCTGGAAAAGGTGGTGAGCTGCCTTTTGGAACTGCAATACGGGGGGTGTAGGTATGCCTGCAGTGCTGTCAGGCAGTAGTTTCCAGGATTTTCCTTTGGTGCTAAAGGAACCATGATTGTTGTTCCAAGCCAAGATAGTGTTTGGTTGAGGAGGGGGCAATTGCAGGTGGTTGCTTTGCTTTCCTGTTCATCTGCTATCCTGTGCTTTTTAGAGGTTGATAGAGGCTACAGATTGTGAAGCTCCTTGTTAGGGGAGTTTTAAGTTCTTGCAGTACATCTAGATAGCGGCAGAAGGCTGTACTATGGTCATGGTATCAGTGACACACCAATCAACAATCCAAGTAGGCTGCCTTCCCCTGGTTAGTGTCAAACTGTTTAAGTGGCACACGTTCCAACAAATGGATAGTATTCCATGCCCTCCTGGCTGCCACTATCCTTGGGTTGCTGACAGGTGTTGGAAAGTGAGTTACTTCCCACAGAATTCCTAGCTTCTGACCTACTTTTGTAGCCATGGTTTAAGATTGGTCCAGTCCAACTTCTGGTTAGTGGTAATGCCTAAAGTTGTTACTGGGGTGTAGGATTTGTACCATACGTTGATTTCCAACTTGTCAGCTTAAACCTTGGGTGTTGTCTAGGTGTTACTGCATTTGAACGTGGACTGCTTCAGTATCTGAAGAGTTACGAATGGCCCTGAATGTTGGGCATTTGTCAACAAAGCCTCACCTCTGACCTTGATGAAAATGCTTGGTTAGGCCTGTGGTGATGCACTTGGTGGTGGGGCGGGTAGTATTAAGATGGTGTGTGTCAGTGTCACCTGTGAGGCGATGTCATCGATCCCAGAAGCATTAGCCTGGGGCTCTGGATTACTACACCGGTGACACAACCACGACTGCCCCTTCCCATCGACCCCTCTAGTGTTTTGTTAAGGACTCCTTGATGCTGTACTGTCAAATGTTGCGAAACATCAAGGGTAGTCACTCTAGCCTCCTGTTTTGAAATTCACCTGTTTTGTCCATGTTTGAAGTGAGGCTGTCGAGAGGTCTGGAGCTGAGTAGGCCTGGCAAAACCCAAACAGTGTCACTGAGCAGTATTCCTTTATCAAGTGAAGCTTACTAGCACTGGAGATGACTACTTCCATTATTTTGATAGATTAAGGTGGTAATTGACTAGTTGGATTTGTTCCTCTTGTGGATATGGCATAGTTGGACAATGTTTGTTTCCTACAGTCAAGTAGATGCCAACACTATCTGTACAGCTGTAGCTTGGCTAGGGCATGGCTAGTTCTCGAGCACAATGCTGAATCTTCACAGGAACTGTTATGGCAACTGATTATTTTCGTAGGTGCATCTGCAGGAAGTAGATTGAAGATTAAGTCAGTTTGTTTTTCCCCTTCTCTTGCTGTGGGCTGGTGAGATAAGTGAACTTCAGAAGGTTTGACCGGAGTCTGGAATCGAATGCTGAGGACTTTTTTTTTTGTTTTTTTAATGGCAGCTCCTTTTTTTTAAACTGGGTACTGCTGCTGTCACCTTTTTGGGGTCTGTTGTGCCAGTGCGACAAGGCAAACCCAAGAATGGTGATAGAACGGAACACCCCCTCTTTTGTAAGCTGAGTATAACTAGAGCTCCCAGTGGTTTGGTGCACACCTAGGTGTTGGCAAGCTTGCAGAGTTAGCAGTCAGCTTTAGTACCCATCACATTAAATGAATTAAAGGAACCAGGCTGGTGCCAACAAAAGTCTAATATCTCTAGTTGGAGTAATAGGGGAAAGAGGTAGGCAAAAAAAATGAAAAAATTTGAAATTTTAAGACCTAATGTTCAAACGTGTTTTGGATAGTTTTTAAAAACATGGACAGTCTCCTTTCTTTTCAAAATAAAACGTTTTGCTGTTTTGAGGGTGCCTCCATGCACTGTCATATTGAGTGCTTACCTCATTGTTTTGCAATTGTTTTCTTTACTTTGCCATGTCAAAGGAGTATTCAGTTTTTAAAATCTTTGTGTATTTTAACTGAGCAAATAGTTTTGTGCTTGTATTGGTTGATAGCTGGTTTGTTTGGTCATCTTGTGGCCTTTGGTCATGTTCTGTAATTGCACTGCCTTGGTAAGGAAAATCTAAAATTGAGCTACAGATTTTCCAACACCAAAGAATGGTCTCCGATGCCCAGATGGTTGGAGATAATACAGTTGTGTTGCCTTTATTAACTTTTTTAGTTGTTAAATTCCTCCCATGGGTATATTTTAATGCAGTTAAGTTCCTGTTGATGTTTAATGAGTTAAACAGGCACTCCTCTTGTGATCAGAGATGCAGGTGATGTTTTCAATGAGTTGCTTTTTCTGTCCACTTGTTGGTCGTGCTATGAACAGGAACACTTTCCCTATGTCTTCCAAAACCTTAAATCTGATATGGCACAAGTGAAAGCTTTCTTTTTGCCTTGACGTATTGAGACCAGTTCCCATGATAATACTATCCATTTGGAATTTGAGAAATTTTAGTTGCATTTAAAATGCAGTGTTTCTTCTATTTGTTTGCAAAAGTTGAGGAACTCGCATGCTTAGGAAATAGAACTCTTTCCATTTAGGTTAGCTCCTGTTGATTTTAGAGTACTCCTGGAACCCCCAAATAGAAGCAGACTGATGCTAATATGCATTTCTGGAGCAATCCTGAGCGTTGTCGGCCTTCATAATGTTTCCTGTTATAATACTGCTGTGACCCTTTTTGAGAATGTTTGCCACTTGGTGTCGCATTAAGGCCATGTCTTTGTTTCCAGTAGACGCTAGGTTGTGGTTGCTGATTCATTCACCTCGCAGCCCTGCAACCAGCGAGGGAGACTTTCAGTTTGAACATAATGAGCACTTATTCCAATGTAGCTCTCAGAGCCACCTTCATTATGGCTCAGAAGGTGGTCATTCAAGCCACTGTGCCAGGCTCGTCAAACATCATTTTATCTAGTCCCAATTTCCTGCTTTTTTTTTTTTCCCCCATATCCTTGCATGGCATTTCCAGCCAAATAATGGTGGAATGTCTCACTAAACCTGCAGTGCATTCCATAACCTAACTCCTTGCCGCAGGAAATTTTCTCCTCCCTCACATCCCACCCCCCCTCCAACCGCCAATCACCACTTTCTCCTCTTTATGCATACCACTTTAAATCTGTCCTCATTCTTGTTCCTGTTTTTCCTTTTTGTAGGAGTAGGCACAGTTTCTCTCCTACCCCAAGCAGCCCAGTCAAAATTCTGAAAATCTCTAGCAAATCTCCTTGCATCTTTCTATCCCAATGCACTGGGCTCAGACTTGAGGTTTCTGACTGGCAAGATTTTGTGCTGATCCAGCACGCTGACCAAACTTGTTAACGATTTGTGGCTATCCATTCATTTTTAATCAATGGAAAGTTGCTAAACTTCTAGGCTGTATTGAACGTGTCCTCATGTCCCTCTTGTCACAATGCTCTTTCTTTTAAAGCTTAAGCAGAATGTCTCGATCCCTTTTTTTAAGGTTTATGTAGTCAACTTTATTTTTTCTTTAATCTGGGTTACGAGTAGATTTGGTTTATTAAGTTGCAAAGTGGTTTTGGGAGCTCGTATTTCAGTTGGAGGTGCAGATATCAGTCTTGAAGCATGACTCGCTACATTGGAGTTAAGAAAATACAAATTACAGCTCTCTAATGCACTTCTGTTACTAAACTTGAACAATCTCACTTGGCTTATTTGTGAAAGTCATTTGGCATATTTTCTGTGGATATAATCAATTCAGACTGACTGAGAAAACCTTCTTTATTTAAGACAGCACTGCAATGGGAATCTCTGTATCTGCTTTATAATGGTTTAACTGTGTTCTCTGCATCTTCAGTGTCCTGGAACAGCATAAGTTGAACAAAGAACAGTGGGAAGATCGGATCCAAATATGGCACGAGGAACATAGAGGAATGATCAGGTAATACCGGGAGGTGACAATGTAACCTTTTTGTGGAAGAGTTTTTTAAATCTTTTTCGGATAGGAATAATTTCAATTAATACTCTGTTATAGTTGGAGTGACCCCAAACTTAAGCTGGTGTTCTTTCCATCTTAGATTTGAATCTTCTCCAATTCCTTCAGTTTATTTTTGTCCAGGACAGACATGCCAATTGAATGCGTTGACACCTGGGGTATTAACAGCATAAGCTTGGTCAATTCCATGCTGTGTGGCTGCTTTTCAGTAACTGGTATAAATTTATAAGGCTGCTTGTTGATTTTTGAGAATTTGTGAATGAGCCATTATACTGTGTTCTGTAGTGTGATGAAAAGAGCCCTACAACTTCATGGGAAATGTCAGCCTCCATCTTCAAAATACACTCTGCATTTCACCAGAATGGCTAGAGTAAATTGGCACCAATGGTTGGTTTTTTTTGTGTGGGAGTGGTGCAAAAGTTGTAGGTTCAAATCGCTTTTAGATTAGTTTTTACTTTGAACATTCCAAGCTTTGTTTCATCTGTGCTGGATTTAAATTGGCTAAGGTCCACCATCCTGTCTTCATCTCATCACAGGTATGTCAGTCATGGTGGGAGAAATTAAGTGATTAAAACTTGCAATGTAGTGCTTTCTTTCTGGAAAGGTTGATACTTAGGCTTTTCTAAGTGACATTCGATAGTAAAACTATGAATTCTGACATCTGCTTTATTTTTAGTATGCTGTGAATTTTGTCACCACCTTGTGGCTATTGTGTTCCAAGTACAATGATTTATCCACTAATTTTAAAATCCTTGTACTATTTTCATTATGATACAAATATTGTATGCACTTTATTTTTATGGATTTATACCACCTTTTCAAGCTCCAGACCGAGTACAAGAGCCAATGGAAATGTGTACAATTATTATATATTTGTTATTTCACCAAAGTAAAATTTCTCAACACTAGATTATAGTCCAAACACATTTATTTTAGTCAGCCAGTTACTGCAAATAAGGCGCTTGTTTGTTTTTAAAGTTGTGGGTGTGTGCAAGGCATTTTGTGAAATTCTTGTCGCACAGATTGTATACCAATTCCTATGAACCCACCCCTGCTTGACCACCACAACTTTTGTGTGTGTGTGCTTCCTCCCTCCACCCCCCCCCCCAACAAACAGTTGCATTATAATTATGTACAGTGTCCTTTTGCAGTGTGAACCCAATCTCTTCTTTTTTTTTTTTCTTTTGTCGTCTCCTCCTTCCTGCACTGTCTTCAACACCAGTCCAATGCCTTGGGGTATCTTTGAATGTATATTGATGGAATTCAGTATTGGCACCTACTTTCATTTAACAGGGAGGATGCCATGATGGAATATCTGAAGATTGCTCAAGATCTTGAAATGTATGGTGTTAACTACTTCAGCATCAAAAACAAAAAAGGTTCGGAGCTGTGGCTTGGTGTTGATGCTCTTGGACTGAACATATATGAACATGATGACAGGTAAGTTCTAGCACGGAGCATGTTTTCTGTAGGATAGACAATTTGATAAATGAAGAAAGGTAATGAGTGACTTGGCACCTTTTAGCCTTCACACTGATCCCTGGGAATGTGAACTTAGCCACTAATCATTTAGCTAGATAGCTGCATGTTGTTGACTGTTCTTAATTAGTAAAGAGTTAACAGTTTAATCGAAACCCCAGCAGATTTACACAGAAGTGGGAATTATCATCAGTTAGTTTGTCCAATTAAAATAACACATTCAGATTAACAAAAACAGTCCATGTGGTTACAACAGGGAACATATTTAATGAGCATTATCCAAACATTCTAATGTGCTTGTGCCTTGTTGCATAAGGTCACGCTTTCAGCATGTGTTGCTCGTAAAGTTTAGCTTCTAACTTTTTTGTTCAGTTGTCAGTTTTGCAATTGAGGGATAACTTTTTTTATGTTTAAAAATGGGCATTTTTAACACCAAGGTAATGTTAATATATAGAAGAAACATGTGTTCAGATTGGAGTTGGTTTAAACAGTCCTGACATTGAGGTGACTGGTCAGCAATACTATTAGATGGTTTAGACAAGTGGTTTGCTGAATATTTCACAACCAGGTTTCTTGCCTGAATTTTTATTGCTCCCTTTTCTCATTCCACCACTCTGTTCCAATTCCCAAGTATATGGGGATAAATTTAAGCTCTAATTGCTGCTTTGACTGAAATTTCCTAACTTGTCATAAACCAGAAATTTAGTTTGAAACTATGAACAACTTGTATAGAGGGCACAGTTAACCACCAGGAAGCTACTACATTTACAGTGCAGAAATAGTTGTTTGTTGCAGACTAGAATGGATAGAAAAATTTTCTTAGCTAAAGCCAGTATGTTTAGTGGCAAGTGGGTGTACCCATGTGACCGTTGAACTAGAATATGTCTGCTCTTAACTTAAGGTTGACACCAAAGATTGGATTCCCGTGGAGTGAAATCCGAAACATATCATTTAATGATAAGAAGTTTATCATCAAACCAATCGATAAAAAAGCGCCAGTAAGTACAAAAGACATTAACGCAGCTACCTACAAATAGCTCATTGCAGAATATATTTGGATTGAGAAGATCAGTTTAATTGTCTCTTGGCTATTAATCTGCTGCCTTTGGTTTACAGTATCCAGTTTGTTTCCTGGCAACAATTACTTCTAGTAATTTAGTTGTACCCTAAGCAGCAGACTGTAGATTGATGTAACTTCTGAGGGTTTGAGCATCTTAATTTTGATAATATAACTTCAATACCTTGAACACCCCAAGAATGGAAGTGCACTTGTTCATTAACTAAGCCAGGAGATAATGGAAACAAAAAGGACTCTGGATGCTGTAAACCAGAAACAAAAACAGAAATTGTTGGAAAAGCTCAGCAGGTCTGGCAGCATCTATGAAGAGAAGAAAAATCCGAGTTAACGTTTTGGTGAAGTTTGGGGAAGGGTCACTAGACCCAAAGTGTTAATTCTGGTTTCTCTCCAGATGCTGCCAGACCTGCTGAGCTTTTCCAACAATTAATTGTTGTGCCAGTCAATAATAGGTTCACCTTAGTTACATGACAAATTTGAACCTGGTTTTGACCAGGATTCAGAATTGAAATAGTTAATCTGCCCTCATATATAGAAGGTGGATTTTCGGATGCCAAGTGTTTTTTGGGCTTTTGGTTCAGGAATTCCCTGTTGCTTTTAAATAATTATCTATATTTGTTGTATTGACTTATCTCTGAAGATGGTCACCGATCTAATGTAACTTATCTTTTTAGCATTACAGTCGCTTAATCTTGATAGGTTGCTCTTGGTTGACATCCACCCTTGTTTGGTTCTGAATATAGGTCACTGGCAACAGTTAATATGGTGAATCCTTAGCTTTTGTTTATATAGTTCTTTTTCTAGCTGAGAAGCAACATGATGAAATGGAGAAAAAGCAATGATGTAGATTTGTGTTCTAGTGCCAAACCTGCATGAAGCAATTAGAATTTCTAATGCATTCATTTCAAATATGAAAATGGTATACCAAGTTCTCTTCCCTTGCCATAGGATTTCATATTCTATGCACCTCGTCTCCGCATTAACAAGCGTATCCTGGCACTGTGCATGGGAAACCATGAACTCTATATGCGCCGACGTAAGCCAGATACTATTGAAGTCCAGCAGATGAAGGCTCAAGCGAGAGAAGAGAAGCATCAGAAACAAATGGAAAGGTCAGGAGTACTTTTTTGAGCTGCAGCAACAGTGGGTTTCAACTTGCAAACTTTGAAGTGGGATTTAAAAATGACACTACTTTTTTTTTTTTTTTCTGTCCTGACTCTGCATGCACTTTATGCAAAATGCTCACGTTTGGCACCCTCCACAAGATTGTCAAATACTGATGTACGTGTAATGCAACTCGACACTTACAAATTCCTTGACTACAATGCAGAGATTCTTGAGCATGGTAATAGGTGTTTCTTAACAACTAGAAGCTTTTTCTTGTTTATCCATTCTATTTTCTGTATATTTATCTAAGTTGGTAAAGAGATCAGTTGTTTACCTTGTTGTCCCAAGTCACTTCACGCCGATCACGTTAGTTCAAGAAAATTTGTATTGCCTATGGATGTGGACATTCGGGCTGAGTTTCTAGCAAAAGAATATCTGGAGCATCGAACTTATTCAAATGCTGCTTTTTTGAGGAGAAAATTAATATGGCAGTAATCAGAGGAGGAAGACTTTTTTTAATTGTGGCTATTGTTCCTCCTTCACTAGAATGTTTTGATGAATTAATTTCAATTATCTGAAATGGCTATTAGATTTCCCTCAAGTTATTAGATACTCTTAGAGTATATTAATGCATTTCAGATACTCTCTACAGTACTTTAATTGGGGAAAAGCGAATACATAATTTATTGATGATGTTTTTATTAAAAAAACTAAGCTTGACGTTCAGCTTCATAACTTCTCAATCCTCAAAGTATTCTTTGTCTCTAGAGCGCAGTTGGAAAATGAGAGAAAGAAGAGAGAGCAAGCAGAGAAAGAAAGACAGAATATAGAGCGTGAGAAGGATGAATTGATGGAGAGACTGAAACGGGTTGAAGAACAGACTGAAAAAGCTCAAAAAGGTAATATTGATAAAATGAGCAAATTGGTCTGAGTGGAAGATGTGCTTCCAGTGTTTTTTTTCTTGTGACTGGAGGATTGGACTGAGGAACAAAGTAATTATTCCTATTTTGAGAGAGACCAACTCATTCTTCAGTAATGCCTGAATTCATGGAATATAAGCATCCTAATGTACATGGGCATGTTTATGCTTTATAAACAAAAGACTGATTTATCACGCATGTCCCAAATCCTCTCGCAACACAGTCCCATAACTTACTACTGTAATTTGGGGATGGTTTGAAACTTTAACAGCGAGGAATTTTTGAAGTGATCATTGGATATGTATCCAACACCTCCCTGCCTCTAATACACTGAACAGGATCAGCTGTTGATGGTTAAGACAGGTTGTTGAAATCCCTCTGGGAAAGGAGGGAAAAGAGGCAGTCAATTTCTGGTCAAATTAAAAACCAAAAGAACTGCGGATGCTGCAAATCAGGAACAAAAACAAAGTTGCTGGAAAAGCTCAGCAGGTCTGGCAGCATCTGCGGAGGAGAAAACAGACTTAACGTTTCTGGTCCGGTGACCCTTCCTCAGAACGGAGGTCCTCAGGAAGGGTCACCGGACCCGAAACTTTAAAGTCTGTTTTCTCCTCCGCAGATGCTGCCAGACCTGCTGAGCTTTTCCAGCAACTTCTGGTCAAGTTTGTTTTAAATCTGTGACTCAATATGATCTGTATTGCATAGTGGTGCTGTCCCAGAGATTCACTGCATGTCTCACTTTTGCTGGTATGGTAACTTTGCTTGTCATGGAACTATTTTAAGAACTAATCATCCCCTCAGACTATCTTTTTATAGTCCCAGTTGATTAACATCTGCAAGAGGAAGAATAGCAACATTTCAAGAACCATGAAACATGTTGCAAGGGGCTCGTCTGGAAATGCAGCCATGTTATCTACCTACTGTGTAATGAGCCCCATTTGTCAAGTATATGCCAAATTGATTCAGGCAGTAGAGTTGCTGACTTTGGCCAGGGCACTGCTTGAGGTGGCTTACTGGCTAGCACTGCTGCCTCAGTGCTAGGGGCCCAGGTTTGATTCCAGTCTTGTGACTGTGGCTATGTGGAGTTTGCATGTTCTCCCTGTGGGTTTCCTCCCACGGTCCAAAGATGTGCAGGTTAGGTGGATTGGCCATGCTAGATTGCCCCATAGTGTTCAGGGATGTACAAGCTAGGTGGATCAGCCGCAGGAAATGCAGGGGTACAGGGATAGGGGGAGGGCAGGCTTGGTGGGGTGCTTTTCAGAGCTGGTGGAGGCTTGATGGACCAAAGGGCCCCTCTCTCCACTGGGTGTCCTATAATTCTAAAGGTGCTCCTGTTTTCCTGTTGTAAGAGAAAGCTGGCCAGGGTTTCTGCTCTCCCAAGTGTGAATGGAAACTTTGTTTTATTTCTGCTGTGAACAGGAATCCTTCTTGACTGGCACCCCCTTTTTAAATAAACAAGACACTTGTGTAAACTGTGGAGACCAGACAAGATGCCTGACCGCAATAGTGGGAAGTAAATATTTCTGGATAGACTGTGCTGGGAGGGGTGGAAAGCATTGGGCAGTACTGTAAGAAATAGTGAAATGAATTTGTTGGGGTGGAGATGGGAGGAAGACATCACAATTGATTCTCTCCATTCTCATCTCCTGCCCTGAAGTCTTCCTGCTGAACAGCAACGGCATGTTTTTTGTTTTGAAAGTGGGGCCCATTGGTACTGCTTTTGGCAGCATAGATTGGAGACTACCAAGCCAAATACTTGCTATTCTCCTTTCTTGAAAAGAGGCAACTGTCTGGTTCAGGACAGTGGTCTAGTCTACTTTACTTTTTTTATAAATTGATCAGTTGGAGGCTGTAGAGAAAGAGCTTATTTCTTTTAAACTAGACCTAAAGAAGCCATGTGACTTTATTTGAATACTATTTTACCTTTTTTTTTTTTTTGTAGAGAAAGCTTCCACTTGGCTCAAGTCATAACATTGACCAAGAATTTGTGGATCACTTGTAAAATGTAATTTATCTTCGACAACAAACTAAATCTGACCATCAAAGATCTTGTCATAAATCATAACTCCTGTTCCCAACAACATTCTTTTAACCCCAGTGAAGCATACCCCTATCTTTAGTCAATTGTTTCAACTGACATGATTAATTGTTTCATCCTGCAACTCTGCCCTCTTTTGCATAATGTGATTTCCACCCCCAACCCCCCTTTCTCTCCCCAAGAGACACGGGCTCACTCACTGACTTTTCTCTGACTATTATGAGGCTGCTGCACATGAGCATGCAATACGGTGACTGAATCTTCAATGTTGATCCAGATACCACAAAAATCCAGAATTGGGTCAGTCATGGGCATGGAAACATGCTGATTTCCCACATATTCTCTTGTGTCTTCCATGCTGAGGATAGCAAGGCCAAATTAATTTGGGGTATCAAATCCTTATTGAGACTAGTATACAGTTTGCAATTTGGCATGCACTTTTGAGGAAAGGTCACTGGACCTGAAAAGTTAACTCTGATTCTATTTTTTTCCCCCTTCATAGATGCTGCCAGACCTGCTGAGCTTTCCAGTAACCTCTGTTTTTGTTCTTTTATTGAGGCTGTGTCTTTGTGTAGTGCTGCTACTTTGCGAACTGGGATGGATTTAATTCAAAACTAGGTATACACAAGGTTCTTTTGAGGTGGAGATTCTACCAAGTATTCCCTCGATGGTAGGATCCTTGTGATCTTGTCTGTCCTCCACTGTACCGTCTACTGGCAATTGCAGTCAAACCTGGCTCTATGAAGACTGCGGAGAGCATGCCAATAGCAATATCAGGCATGCCTGAAAGAGGGGTCAACCTAGTGAA
>JAHRHZ010000016.1:35266975-35288397 GCA_024137785.1 Ginglymostoma cirratum | reverse complement strand
CCAATAGCAATATCAGGCATGCCTGAAAGAGGGGTCAACCTAGTGAAGCTACTACAAAGGACTAGTACCATTTTATTCTGTTTGGTGTGTAGTTAACAGGGCCAAATTTTCCCACAACCAATGGATCCGATCGGATCCAAGTTCTGCAGTTGTACCATTAGTTGTTCAGGTGGTGGACAATTTAAACAATTAGGAAGTCAATGTTCTCTATCTTCAGTGATAGATGTTCCCAGCACATCCAGGCAAGAGACCAAACTTGAATGATTTGCATCCGTCTTCCACCAGAAGTGCTAAGTGGATGATCTGCCTGCACAATTTTTGAGGTCCCTAGTATTAAAGATACTAGTCTTTGACCAGTTCCATTTACTTTTTTATCACATGAAGACACTAGTGTGGTCCACAGCCAATGCAGTTACCAGTGTTCCAGAAATTATGTTGAAGAGTTATGTAAGAACTAGCGGCACCTCCTAGTCAAGCTATTACAATGTAGCTGCAATGTAGAAAATTGCCCAGGTATGTCTTGACCAGTAAAGGTCTGACCCATGCAAAGTACTGTCTCCATCAGGAAAGTGATGGAAGGACTTGATTTTTATTGCTATCAAACAGCATTTGCTTAGCAGTAACCTGCTTAGTGACATACAGTCTGGATTTCACCAGGGCAAATCAGCTGTGGACCATGTTTACAGCCTTTGTTCAAACATGGACAAAAGAGCTGAACCTCAGGAGGGAGGTGAGTCCCTTGACATTGTAGCAGTGTTTGGCTCTGGGGAATCAAAGAACACAACAAAAACTGGAGTTCGTGGGAAGCTGGGCAGAGCTTCCTGCTGGAATTGTACCGAACCCAGGTGAGGATGGACATCAGTCACCTCCGTTCTAGAACGTCACTGCAGGGGTGACTCGGGGTAGTATCTTGGGCCCAACCCTCATCGACTCCTTCATTGACTTTTCCTCTGAGGGTCATTAATTGGAAATGTTTGCAGCTGACTGTACAAATGTTCAGGACTTAATTCCTCAGACACTAAAGCCATCCATAGAGCATGAGCTGGACGAAGTTCTGGCTTGGATTGTCATGTGACAAGTAGCACTGTTTGACACTTCGTGGCATGAACATCTCAAAGGCAGAGTCTCGCTATTTGCTACTGTCATCTAATGAATTGCTGAATTGACTACTATCAACATTCCAAGTGTTATCACTGACCACACTAAATTGGACCAACCATGTAAATACTGACTGCAGGAGCAGGTTAGACTAGGACTGCTGTGGTGAGTAATTCCCCAAAGTTTGTTCACCCATGTACAAGCCATACATCCAAAGTATGATGGAATGTTCTCCATGTGACTGGAGAAGTTCATCTGTCTCAGCACTCAAGCTTGACACCGTCCGAAACACATCAGTCTGTTTGATCAGTCCTTCACTTTCGACATTCATTCCATCTACCAATAACAGTTGCAGCAGTAAGCACCATTCTAAAGATGCACTGCAATAATTCAGGCTCTTTCAACAGTGCTGTCCAAATCTACAATCCCTACTTAGAAGGCAAGACAGCTGATGCATAGAACATCTGTACATAGTTCCCCTCCAAGTTGCACACTGTCCTGACTTGGAACAGTCTTGTCACTCCTTCACTGCTGCTCACCCTTAATCCTGGAGTGCTGTTACTAAAAACACCTCAGTGCGATATGCAGTGTGGTTCAAGACCACCGATCACTAACTTTTCTCCAGGATAGTTAAGCTTGGGGACAAAACTGGCCCAGCTTTGGTGCAGGCTCAAAGGGACAAATGGTCTACTCCTATGTTCTATGTTTCTGGTACCCCCTTCCCATGAACAAATGAAAAGGCTTGATAAGATAGATCAGCAGGGGAATGGAGCCATTGTTGCAAATGTATGCAGTTTTTATTGCTGTCTTGTGGCCCATTAAAGAAAGCCAGGAGATTAGCAAGGGTACCACCAAATGACCATTGGTCTGCAACTGTGCAAGGTGTTTATACTGCTCGAGTCACTTATTTTTAAAAGTGGAAAAGATTATTTACAATAAACAAACTTGAGCAGAATGTGCCATACACAAGAACTGTAATGTGGACAACACTGTGTATTGTAGTAAGAATCTTCCACGTTGTCTTCCAGAACTGGAAGAACAAACTCGCAAAGCACTGGAGCTAGAACAAGAGAGGAAAGCAGCTCAGGAGGAGGCTGAACGACTGGAACAAGAGCGCAGGGTTGCAGAGGAGACCAAGGCTGCTTTAATTGAACAGTCCCAATATCAAATGAAAAGTCAAGAGAATCTGGTAAGTAACACTGACACCAAAAATTTGAACAAACTTAGTACGCACTTTTATCAGTATTGGTAAAGAAAAATTTCAGTTCAACAGCTTAAGATTTTGGATTCCTGCCAAATAAAGTAATATCACATGAACACAGCGTTGATCCATTTTTTTGACCTGTTGCTTATCTACTTCTGAGGCAGCAATATTTGTAGTGTTATAGGGGGTTGGGCCCACCTAAAGGCTTTCACCCTTATCTTTGTATGTTATTTCAACTGACCCTGCATTTGTTAGTGAGGTGGGAACGCCATTTCCTGTTTGATGTAAGCAAACGTTGGTGTTTTATCTTGCAGATGAAACGCATCCAGTGAGAAACTGGATGCTGTAAATCGGGAACGAAAATGGAAGTTGCTAGAAAAGTTCGGGTCTGGCAGCATCTGTCAGGGGAAAACAAAATCAAAGTTAATGTTTTTGGGTCCAGTGAGGAAAGGTTACTGGACCTGAAATGTTAACTTTTTTTTTCTTGACAGATGCTGCCAGACCTGAGCATTTCCAGTAACTTCTGTTTTTGTCCCCTTTTGAGAAATCTTGGTGTGCTTAGAGGCTAGAGTGGGGGGGAAAGTGGGTGGAGTTGGAGACCTGTGGTACTGAGTCTTGAACTTCTCTTTTTTTGACCTTTTTTCAACTTGAATTTAAAATCTGGGAAATTTGCCTCCTTGTATATGATGCAACATTCTTCCATGAAAGAAGATATCTGAAACTTCTTTGCTTGTTCAACATGCTTAACAGAAAACAAAGGATGACGGTGGTAGCCTGAAGAATACAATATGGAGAATTTGTACACCGATGTTAATATCCTAATTCAAGACCACAAGCCAAATGTACTAGTGCTTCCAGATGACAGTTGAGGGCTGATCTTTCATCCTTAATGTGACAATTTTGAACTAGCTAGAACATGGAACACAGAACAGTACAGCGCAAGAACAGGCCCTTTGACCCAGTGTTGTGCTGAACGTGATGCCAAATTAAACTAATTGCTTCTGCCTGCCCTGGGTCCATATCCCTCCCACCTTGCACATCCGTGTGCTTATCTGAAAGTCCCTCGAACATGCCTATCATATCTGCCTTCACCACCACCCCTGACAGCACATTCCACTCTTCTACCACTTTCTTTAAAAAAAAACTTGCTCCTCACATCTCTTTTTTTTTGAACTTGCCCCTCTCTCACCGTGAATGTATACCCCCTAATATTAGACATTTCAAATCCAGGGGAGAAAATTCTGATTGTCAACCCTATCTACGTATCTCTATTTTCATAGATTTCTTTCAAGTCTCTGCTCTAGAGAAAACAACCTGAGTTTTTCTAGTCTCCTAATAATTTGCACCATCTAATCCAAGCAGCATCTTGGTAAACCTCTGCTGCACCCTCTCCAAAGCTGCCTCCCACATCTTGTATAGTTCTACTGTACTTAAGACTTTAGATGACTTGTAAATTAAATTGTGTGCTGCTTTATTGCACTGAATTTTGTATTAAATTTTTGAGATCACACTAATGTTAATATTCTGCTGTGAAGTTTTCCAAAACAAGGTGAAAATTGCTTCAGCTGTGGGCTGGAATGTGTCATTTTGTGTACCCAATGCTAACACACGCCAGGATAGGTGTAGCATAATTAAATGCTGAATGTGTTTTGTACTTTGCCATAACATGTAGCTTAGTCTGTATCTCCAGAAGTACATTCTCTACTGACCTTGGTGACATTTTTCACTTCAGTTGACCAGTCATTCTGTGACTGCCTGTGCAAGACTGCTGATTTTGTGTTGAAATGTGTTATTGTTAAATATTGATATCGACATTTTACAGAAATGAACTTGTGGCCTGGATCTTCGGGGAGATTGAGCTGGGACTCTTCCTGAGCAGTTTCCCCAAAACAGGCTGAAAATGACAATTTTAAGTGCAAATAGAGCTTGTGATCCTGTGTACTAGTGAAAAATACTTGGCCATATCTCAGATTGAATTAATCACTATTTATATTTTAGCACATGCATTTGTTCACAAGTCTTAAAAGGCAAGTTTAAGGTGTAAAACCTCAATTTTTGAATGTAACAATTTTAGTTATTTAACACTCGATTAGCCAGGAGTGCTGGCCTATGCACTGTTTAAAATTTTTGGGATAAATCCTTTTTTGTCAGCTGTAAAATTGTTCTCAGTTACCAGATTGTTTCTAAAGGAATATTTGTGAAGCAAGATACAATTATGATCTACAGTGCAGACTGTGTCAGCTCTGACTTTGAACACTCCCATGCATACTAAACCTCCAGGCAAAATGCTCTTCTCCATTTGCTGTTTGAGCCCAGTGCAGTAATTCTACCCCTATATGAATTTACTTTCTAGTTCTCCAAAACCTATTAATATCACATAGCATTTATTGACTTTTCTTTTTATGGAAGTTTAAAACTAAAGCAGTTTGGTTCACATTTATGCCTTCTATTTTCAAAGAAGTAATAAGAAAGTAACCCCATGATGACTTTTTTTAGACCTCTGAACTTGCAACACTCACTTGTCAAATCAGTCTATTAGAGGAAACGAAGAAGAAGAAGGAGGAGGAGGCCTCTGAGTGGCAGCGGAAGGTAAGGCTCTATTACAGTGAGGTATTGGAGTACTGTAGGTACTTGGGTTTTTTTTTCCCTGTCTCTCTTACCCTGCAGAAAGCTGAGATGCAGTTGCCATGTGAGCCAGTGGTAGATGCCCAAATACAGTCCTTCCTGAGTGAAAATGATGGGCACTGGCTGACCATGGAAGGTGTTGCAGCCTTGTCAAATCCCATCCTGTTGAGATGTCCATATATAGGCTGTTGCCAGTGTTGAGTGTTTTGTTTTTTTTTCCTCCACCTCCCCATCTTTTTCTATCTTGTAATGAAGTCCCTGGCTAAACCAGAGTTTGTTGCCCATCTTGCCTTTTGAAGATGCTGGTGAGCCACTTTATTTAAACTGTTGTGGTCCTTGGGCTGTAGCTAACCAGATCTTAGTACCTCCCTCGTAGTAAGAACTGCTGATGCTGGCGTCAGATAAGTGGAGCTGGAGGAGCAGGCCAGGCAGTATCAGAGGAGCAGGAAAGTTGAAGGGTTCTGACCTGAAATAAACAGGAAAGTTAACCTCTGCCTGGCCTGCTGTGTTCCTCCAGCTCCAGACCTCTAAACCGTTTGCCTGTTTTCCTTATGACAGTGTGAAACAACATAACCTTTTTCAGTGCAGGTAATTCCCTTTCATTGTAGAAATAAATGGACTGTAACTGTGTAACGGTTTACAACCTGGCATCTGTAATACTTTTCTGGGACTTTAGGAGAATCTGGGTCAGCTCATGGTACAATGTTAACATTTTGTCTTTAAGTGAAAAGACCTTGCGTTCTCTTGGTAAAATAGCCTTTTTTTCTTCTCTCTAAGCCTGATGGGTGGGTTGGTTGGTTGTTACAATCAGACAAACAGCAGAACACACCTTGTGACTCCTCTTCACTTAAGTTTTTAAAGCTACAATCCCAATTGAGGCACAAGAGTATATTATAAAGTGACAATTGAGTTTGTGTATAAACACAACGTCTGTGTGATTTTTGTCTTCCCGTCTCAGACTAGAAATTTTGGGTGAGCCTTAGTATTAAGAGTGCAAGTGTTGTTTTTTCAAAAACATCAACAACTGAAGTGGGTGTACGGTGCAACTCTAGAATAGGCGAGGAAAGTTGGCTGACTGGGATTTGTAATCGGAGTAAGTTGAAGGGGTTCCACGGATTCTGGGCTGTTTACTTCCTATGCCCACTCAGTCATGCTTGATTTGTAGCATACTGTGGCATGAATTAGCATTTGTTTTACTTGGCATTTTCAACAAGTGCTCACTAATACCAGTTAATTTATATACTGGTGTCAGTAGCCCCCCCCGCCTCCAGTCTCCAAGTGTTTAGTGTCAGCATTATAATGCTGCTGCTGCTTTACTCCAAAGCACAAAACAGCAACACATTGTCCAACAGACTTGGATTTTTTGGGGGTCTGTGGGGACAGTGGTAGAGAGCAGGTTCTGTAAGCAAGTTTGTACTTCTAATTTGTAACTAAATCCAATCCAGATTAACAATTACATTTTATGAATCACCTGTTCAGTTTCCCTATTTGTGAAGCTGGTTTTTTTTTTAAAAAGAAACATTTAGGGTCTCTCAATACAGGATTCAGCATAAACCTGCTGCTGAATCTCTAGGCCTGTATGGAAACAATATTCCCATTGCGAGAAGAGTCAAGGTATCGGCACTTTTTTGTTTCTGCTTTAACTTTTTGTTGCAAAGCCAAAGCCACTTGACACCAATACCGAACATGTAGTTGAAACCCACCAGTGTTAAAGCTTTCCTCCTTTTTAGTCACGTCTTTAGACTTTTTGGTCAACTTAATCAAGTGAATGAATAGTTCTGATGCCATCAAAAAACTTCATTTGCATTAGTTAAATGTATATTTCAATTTGGGGAAAACCAAAGTTTGTGGTTAAATGGAATGTGCTGAAGCGATAGTAATTACTGTCATGTGTTTTTTTCTACAGGCTGCTTTAGCACAGCAAGATCTGGAAAAGACCAAAGAGGAACTTAAACAGGCCACGACAACCCCACCCATTCAAGTGACCATCCTGCAGGCTGAGAATGAGCATGCAGATGAGCATGATGAGAATAGTGCAGAGGCTAGTGCTGAACTCAGCTCTGAGGGGACTGTTCAAGATCGCAGTGAGGAAGAGAGGCTGACTGAGGCAGAGAAAAACCAACGTGTACAGAAACAGCTACAGGTATGTACACTGGTCTAGCTTATGTACAGTTGGATAAAACATTGAGCTTTATCATTTTAAACTTGAGTGGTAGAGCAAAAGTTTGGTTTTTGTTTTTCCCTCCATCCTATCTTCTGATATGAAGGTATTGCTTGTTAGCGATGAGATTTGGAGCACTTTCTTGTCAGTACGGTATTAGAACACCGTCTGCTTTGGCCATGTGGAAAGAATGTTCTTTTTTGTTTGTCTTTAAAACTTTCCCATTGACTGCAGTTTCTAGCACTGTCAATCTTCGAGAACAGCAGTCAGTTATTTTGCTGCACTGCTGCTTTAATCATGCTCTTCAAAGTATTTCCTTATGCATTAGACTGTCAGCTTAGGTTGTGCAGAAGGTATGGGGTTTTTTCTTTTCCTCTATATAATTGACTTGCTATTGGTTTAAGGCTTTGAAAATATTTAAGTACCCCGTGAGAGAATTGTGCCTTTTTTCCATTCCTATTGTTTGAGGTCCCTCCATTAGATTACCCACTTGTGCCTTGTGGGCCATATTCACTAAATCATTGCTTCATTCCAGGGGTCCTTTTGGTGAATTACAATTCAATTCCCAAAGCCAATATAATCTTAATGTATGGTATCCAAAGTTCACCACTTTGGTTTTACCAATGCTATATAATGCTGGAAACAAAGCTCCCATAACACATGCTGTACTTTTCTCTGGAAAGCTTTTTTTTCTCTTTTCTCTGATTGCAAGCCCCGATCCTTTAAATCTTTTGTTCAATTGAACAATCATTTCCCTTCACATCTGGGGCAGTGGATTGGACACATAAAAGAAAATCTTAAAGTAACATGCTCAGTCTCTCTTTTTGTGCTTAAAGCTTCAGTATCCTAATTACAGCTTGGAAAAGCAGCTATGAGTCAAGATTGAAAGTACACTTATTTTGTTGCTTGGTTTGGATTCCTGGATCAGCACTTTTTGTTGATCTGGTCAGTAAAATGTCCAGATCAAGATCACCCCCAAAAGGAAGGGAAATCTAGGATAGTATTTTTAAAAAAAAACTAAAGTGCCATTGCCCAATTCTAATGTCAGGGCAAGTAATATTTAAATTGCTTTTCAAAAGCTATTTATTATAAAATATAATACTTTTTTGAACAAATCCAAATTTTAAAATGCAGTCGATTTCAACAGCAGATGGGTCATGTTTCTTTCGCCACAAAACTCTTTCCTAGTGAAGTTGATCAGAAGTGTCCTGGAATGTCTCAAATTTTGCACTTTGACCCAGCTAGAAATTTAACCTCCTGGAAACTGCACTATCTGTAGCAATGTTCTTTGACTGAATTTTTGTTACTTTTACCCATAGGCATTAACATCTGAGCTGGCCCAGGCACGAGATGAGACCAAGAAAACACGGAATGACGTGCTACACGCAGAGAATATGAAGGCAGGACGTGACAAGTACAAAACCCTGAGGCAGATTCGACAGGGCAACACCAAGCAGCGGATTGATGAATTTGAGTCCATGTAAATCCCCATTTCCTGTGACCTGCATAAGCCACTACATGGGAATGAATTTTGGTTTCATTTAGGAGTTGCCGAGAAACCCTTTTTATTAATATATAGCTTGTTCAGATCAGCAAAGATGTATTAAATTGTTGTTTCAGTTCTTGTATAGCATAAATGTAGTCCTAGGTTATGAAGTTCAGAATTAATGTCTTTTATTACACCAACTCTCATTCCCTCAAAGCCTACTGCTTTATTGACTACTGCTATTTTTTTGGACCATTCATTTATTTTTAAGTAATATGTTGGTCCATCTTGTGAGAGCCTTCACTGTCCTGAATTTTGTTTAATAAAAAAGAACTTTAAATGGGATGAAAATGATGCCATTTGGTAGGATGTTGGCATTGATTCAAATAGTCCTCCCTAGGAAGGAAATGTGGCTTCTGCTTTTAAGTCGTCATTGCTACAAAACTCATTAGCTCATCTTGTTTAGTATGCAGATTGGGTTTTCACATCTTGAGAACCTGTTTAGTAATCAAGAGACCTTTTTTAATCAGTGTTTATTGCCAAGTAATGTTAAACAAACCTTGATTTTTGTGATGGCATAACTTTTTCAAACTCTTGTCTGCCTCACAAACAATTTCTTGTGAAACTAACTCTGAATATAATTGAAGATGGATAATAGTTAGGGAGATCCCTATTTGTTTGGTATAATTTGCGTAGTGTTTTTTGACTTGTGTACTGTTCACCTTGTCTGAAACTAGTGAGGCTGTTCCTCCTTGATTGAATTATATGTAGCTTGAAAAATTTATATAACCTTGTTTTGACTGGAGCACATTGCACTAAAATTTTAAATTTAAGGAATTGCTAAGTTTGGACGGATTTGAAAGTGCACAATAAGTAGAGGTGATGGTGTTAAACAACAAGTCACCTGGGTTGTTGCAATTCTACTTTTCATGTGAAAAGTGTTAATTTTGGGAAAATGTGCAAATTTATAATAAGATAAACCTAGTTTTGCAGCTCTCTATAGGTCAAGATTTCAATTTGAACTACTGCAGCTAAAACCCTATAGTTTGACATTTTAGGCTGGAGTACTTGAGGTGTTACTAATGCAGACTTTTTTGAGCTCTCGTTTCTAACTGAATCTTTGTTGCCAAGGGCTACCATTTAGTGCTGAGTCATTTCTTCCTATATAGAAATAAGTGCCAAAAATCTTTCAGTGTTAGTGCCTATGTCAATTTATTTGCAACCAAGATTCCTCCCTGTGCAGCTGGTTGCTTTTTTTCTAAATAGCAGGATGTATTTGATGTAGTTACTTTGGACTTTAACTATGCAAAGTAGGAAGAGCAGAATTACTTTTTGTGACCAAGTTATTGGTTTGCAGATTATAATATAGTCATGCATTGTGTATTTTTCAGGATGATTTATAAGAAATATGCAGTATTATATTGAGACGAGACGACTAATCATTTTAGGGTCAAACGTGTTGATCTTTTTACCGTTTCTATTGCAATGACTTTGTAAAATGGGGAATTCTTGTCAATAACAGGGTCCCTCAGTTTGTTGAGAAAAGCTGCTTGATTTCATTCTCAGTGGTTTGAATATTTTCTATGTACGAAATAATAGAAAGTTGGCCAGTGTAAATTTCTTCTGCACTAGTGAAATCTGCTCCTTATTTAACAATTAACAAATGGGATCTCGGTAACAAACTATTTGCTGTCTTTTGAGGTTTGTATTCAATTTGGTCTTTGCAGCTCTAATAAATTTTCATTTCTGCATAAGTTTTTTTTGGTTGATCTTTCTTTCTTTTTTTTTCCTTGGAGATTTGTTTGTTTTTTAAAAAAAGCATTTTAAACACTTCCTTGAAGTGATTTTTCATGGTTGTTTCCTGTGCAAGGAAACATTGTCACATAATGACAAAATCTGGACCTCTAACCTTGTTTTAGATGTCCAAATGGAAAATTTTGATTTTGGAGGGACATGATGCTCTTACTGGTCTACGTATGTCATTGTATCAGTAAAATAAAGAAATTTAGACCTGGGTTCTCCTTGCAGCCTCCAGTATAAAAATCCATTTGTCATTTTACAATACAAGTTGATTCTGTTTTAACATTTTTCTATGAAGCTGGTAGTTTAGTAACAGCTATCAACGTCAGATCAAACATTTTATCGCTTCCTCCCCCAGCTACAACTGAGGCTTCCTTGGAGCCAATACAACATCCCATAATGCCATCCTTTGGAGAATTGGGCATCACTTAAGGAGGATCTAGCTCACCAGATTTCTTGTCCTCATCCACCCCCACTGAACAAACGAGTAGCATTGTAATTAGGAGGACCCCTTCTATAAAGTGTCCAGAGAGGACACCACTCAGGAGGCAGCAAGACATCTTTTGTGACCTCAAGGCACATTCTTCTGTTCATGTTGCTTTCTATAGTTGATAGTGACAGCTGGCAACTTCAAGTGTGGCACGTCTGTCATGTCAGGCATTTTTTCAGACAGAGGCCAATTCTAGATTTGAATTGCAGCACAGCGGCTGTGATGGATGATGGCCTAGGAGTTCTATGGGAGTTGTTGACTTCCCAAAGTCCTGGTTGCGACAAGTGGCACCCACATCGGTTCCGTAGTACTCACTGCAAGCCATGAAGCTGTTCCCTTTCTTCAAATAGTACATGATAACAGAACCTTTTGTGTCACAACCTATTGTGCATGATGCCACCTTCCTCTGTTGTAATGTGACCCTGACCTTTTTCAGGAAGGAACTCCCACTTTTCTCTGACAAACTGAGTTGGGAAAGGAATTGTAGAATGACTTAAATTAATGGCCTCTAAGAGATCTGGCCTGCTGTGCATGATGACTTTCATTTTAGGGCAGGCAGCACATTAGTGGGGTTCTCTTGTGGTTATGAACCTACAATTTCATCAGGATCTACAATCAAAGATTCTTTCCACAGATTATCTGAAAGATGTGCAATATCAAACAACTTTTCACTATAAGATTTTTTGCTTGTCCTGAAAGTTCTGAAATATTTCCAGGTGCTGCTCGGTGAGTAGCACTAGAATATTGGACTTGGTATCAAATCCAGGCTTGATAACATCCGTATGTATAGTAATCACTTGAGTTTGTATAATAGCCAGGAACAGGAATCTTTGGTTGCTTTATTTCCCTGTTTACTGGTTGGATAATGACCACCTATTGATCTAGTGGGTGCAAAACAGACAAATCCAGTTTAAATTACATTCTTGAAAGTGGATTTTCTACTTTTATTTACAGTCACATCAAGATACACAGGTCTTTTTACCCAACTTGTCTATACTATGGTTCATTGAGTTGCCTTGCCTCCTTCATGCAACCTTTTCATTATCATGTCTTCTATTTTATTTCCTTTCTGTGCTTATATAACTTTCCCATAAATATGGCATGCTATTTGTCTTTTTTTAAGAAAAGTTTCTACTGAATTCTTCAAGTTTTGGGAACCCTCATGTAGAAACATCTTGATGTATTCTACCAAACCCATTTATTTGCAAAGATTTCAAGTTCCCTTCGGTCAATTCTTGAGAGAAAAGACCCCGAGCTCATTGTATCTTCAGTACACATGCTTTTGTGTGCTAGCTCTTGCAGCCTTAGTGTAAGGTTACTGTGGGATGCAACCTGATTTTTTTTTTTTCTTTAAATGACCTTTTGAATGGAGAACATCCTTTCATAAAATCAGGAATGAAATGTACAATTCTGCCTAAGGGTGCATTTGTATTTTTTTTTTTAAAAAAACTATTAATGAAAAAACCTTTTAAGGCCTTAAAGATGAAGCAGAGGATCAATGCTATTCAAGGTTTTTGCTACTGTTAGGGAGGAAAGGGGTTGGAGGTAAGAAATTGAAGTTTCTGTCTTCATGTATTGAAACTATAGGGGGGGCGAAATGTACTTCAGGGTCACGTTTTAGCTTTTCAAAACTTTATATCTGTTTTAATTTTTTTTTTTGAAGGCCCCCCCCCCCCCCCCCCGCAATTTTTTTCTCAGGTGTTTTCATTTTTTTAATTGAATGAGAAGGAAAATGGATTGCATGATTATAAATGGAAATCAGTTTGTATGTTAGCAGTGTATGGATGTGTTCTACTGACGAACTGCATATTTCCTCATTCACTCCTGATTTTAATTGAATTTTTGGAAGTTTGACAGATGTGTGGCCTGAACACTTGTGCTCATCTGGGTGTGGAGATGAACAGACAGACACCAAAATTCAATAATCGCATGATTTCTTCGAGCTACAGACTACATTTTATACAGTCTGAAGTATTGTTGCTCACACACTAACTGCTAAACTCACTTTGAAGAGTATTCTTCAAAATACCTTTTTTGTGGCATTCAGTTATTAGATGTTTTGCCACATGTATTTTAACTTGTATTTTTTAACCATTAACACTTTGTCTCTGCTTTTCCTCTTCCTTCAGAATGGCTGGCTGTATAAATCCTAGTTTTTACTGCCAAAATGCCTCCTGCTCAGGAAGAACAGGGGTCTTCAGCTTATATGCTAATTTAGATGAATAATCCAAACTTTCTCGTGTGGTGCCAAGTATCTGAAAGAAATGTCAGCAAAATTTAATGCTGAGACTGAAGTGTTTAGTAGTAGCAATCTGTTCTGTTCTCCAACCACCCTTTTTAATACACAAGCATCCGATCAAGCCAGCTCATGGGTGACTCTAAACATGCTGCACTGCACTCGTAAGCAGTTGTCACAAGTGTAAGTACATAAAAGACTTAAATGAAACAAGTTAACTGGAATAGAAATGCAAGTTTTAAATTTTGCTTTAAAAGCTGATGGTGCTGCTTGGTTTCTGGGGGGGAAAAAAAAACTTTAATTTTGAACTGAGCACTTTTTTGGAGCTTTTGACTTGCAGAACCTAGCTGTGTGCTGTTTGTTTTACTTGATAAGGTTATAATACTAATCTTTTCCTCATCAGTATCGAGCTATTTCAACATCAAAACCTGTTCCAACTTTTCAAATGCTAGCTGGCTTCTGTCCTAAACTTTCCTTTGCAGCTGCAACAGTTGTAGAAACTAACCACCTTCTGGAGAGGCTTCCAGAATACTTAACTGTACTTTAGGCAATTTCCAGCAACTTGGTTTGCAGTGCAACAAATCAAACAACACTTAGCATGGTGCAAAATTATTCAACTGAATTGTAACTGGGTTGGTGCATTTATAGAAGAATATTATGCAGTCACTTCCATTTAAAATGAACCTGTGCCCATGAGTACTGTAGAAAAGGTTAGTTTCCTGTCCTGGAGAAAGCAGGGTAGTGTTCTAGTCCCAACAATAATCAACACCATTTGCAACTCATAATAAAACAGTCCGTATCCATAGAGACTAAGCCTACATCCAGTCTTTGGCTGATGAATGCAAGATAGATTTGTGCCAGGTAACGTAAATTGCCTTTTTGATGTTTAATGGCATTACCATTGCAGAATCCTGCCACTGTCGACATCCTGGGAATTACCATTAACCAGAAACCGAACTGGACCAGACGTAAAAATACTATTACTCTAAGAGCAAGTCAGAAGCTGGGAATTTGATGGTAAATAACTTGCCTTCCATCTCCTGTGAACAGTGCACAGGCACAAGGTAAAGTGTGATGGAATATTCCAAAGCTCTTGAAGTTGGACACCAACATCTATGATACAGCAGCCCACCTGATTGGCACTCCATTTACCACCACCTGCCTTCACTCCCTTCATGTGCAGTGACGGTAGTGAGTATCATCTGCTGCATGTGGCCACCGATGCCCCTTTTGAATATACCTTGACTGTTGCTCCTTGCAAGGACAAGGGCAGAAGATGCTTGTGAACACCACCTGCACGTTCTCCTTTATCACCATTCCTTCACAGTCACTTGGGTGATCCTGGTACACTCATCACTATATATGGCCGAGTCAGTGTTGCTCACATTCCACAATTGAATAATGGGAAAAGAAGATGCTGTTAACTATTTTTACTCTGCTGTAGCACCCAGTTGTGCTCCTGATAACAACTGTAAAAGTTTCCTGGTCCAGTACTCCAGCACCAGTGTCTGAGAATAACCTAGCATTAAGTGTTCTCTCTTAATCCCCAGTTACATGGTGTTCAGTTTTCTTCCTACGCTTCAGCTGAAAGCATTTTTACTTGAAAGTTACATTCATGTAACACTTTTTTTTTTTCCTTGCTGTGGCATATAGATTTGCAAGACCAGCATTTGTCACCGAGTGACATGCTAGGTTAATTGAGTGGAGTTAAGTCTACCACATTATGGATCACATGAAGACCAGACCGGCTCAAATTGAGATTTCTTTGCCCAAAAGATGATAGTGAACTAGATGAGGCTTTATGACCATTTTTGTACTTCTATGGTTATAGTTACTGAGACTAGTGTTACTTTCAGATTTTATAATTAAATTTGTATTCCATGTGGGATTTTTAACTCTCATCTTCCTCATTAGTACAACTCAAATACTGAAATGAAAGTGTTCAAAGTATTATTTAAATCTTTACATCTAGAAGTTTATAATTACGAGCTACACTTTGTCCAGAGCAGCAAAACAAGAGAATGTTTGGAGTGGGATGAATGCAAAAGTTTCAAGATCTGCCAAACAATTACTTTGCATGCATGGACAATCTGTGGAGCAAGCTATTTGAGATGGTTGGAATAGTGTTGATTTTAATTCAGATGTTAGTGAGAAATTTCCTAAACTAATGATTAAGATACAGTATATCTCAAAATTGAGACACAACATGAATAAGTGCAGCACATTTTTGGAAGATACTGGTTACTTTTGACTAAAAGTTCCCAAAGTGTTCTCCCAGTGGATTTGTTGTAGATTAATTGATAAAGGCTAATGGAGAAATAGACTTGCAGCTATAAGGATGGCGCTGACTAGTCTGTAGAATAATCCAAATGTGCAATTGAAAGGCTGGCTCCTTGCTGACACCTATTGAGTGTAATTGCTGAAATTAGTCAGCAACTCCAATATTGTCTTAGTCTATTGCAATGACAGTAGAAGGACAAGGTGGACCTCAGTCATTCCTTTAAAATGAAAGCTCCTGCTCTTTATTTTTCAGTTTAATGTGCTCAAACATACTCTTGATTAAAGAATATTTGAGAACAAAGGTTGCTTATTGCCATCATGTGGTAGGAAGAGTAATTCCAGGTAATTGTTTTCACATTATTTAAGTGAATGTTACTGCTTCCAAACATTTGCCAGTTGCAAAATGGTAAACATATTGCATAAAATTTCTTTGTGCCCTGTTAAAATTTTGATCTGTTTACTTAAACATTGATTATTATCATAAGTCAAATCTATTTATTCTAGAATTTTTTAAAAAAAATCATAGTTGTTTGACCTTGGTGTCTGTTAATAAAATTCCGTCAGATTTAGAGACTGAACAAATTAAGTTACGTTGAAGTTGCGTGGATTCCAATCACTGGCCTCATGGCCTGTCTGTGATTGCCTTCAGCTGGAGGACAGTTCTATGGATTAGGAAGGTCAACTACCTGTCTTCTGTGCCTGGAAGTGCGTTATCTACCAAATAGAGCAGCTACTGGCTTTCAATGATTAGGGCTGCTGCTGCCTAATTTGAGGGCTCTAATCGAATCAACTGGTCAGCAAAACTAGAAAAAGACCTTTTGTGTTTATAAGGTGCCTTTTATAACTATGGATTTCAATGCTCTATGCCAATTAAGCACATTTTAAGGTGCAGTTGCTATACTGTAGGAAATAGTGGCCATCAATTTGTGCACAGCAAGCTTCCACAAACAGCAACATAACGATCAGAATGTTTCTGTAAATCTAGTTGAAGGATCAATGTTGTCTAGGATATTGGGATCATCTCTGAAGTAATAGTGTTATCTTTCTAATGTCACCTGAAATGCTAGATAAATGATTCTGGTTTAATGTCTCATCTGAAAGACAGTACCTGCAGTGAGAGGATATTTATGTAATAGTGAAGACTGATCTTAGGATGAGCAAATGTTTTCTCTGTTATAATGTTTAAGCAATAACACTAGAAATATGGTCATGCGTACATAGACAATCATCTTATTTACTGAGATGTGAGGAAATGTACAGATCTCTAAATATGTTGCTGCCTTTTTTCGCTTGAGGTATTTTA
Source organism: Ginglymostoma cirratum (assembly GCA_024137785.1). Taxonomy (NCBI): domain Eukaryota; kingdom Metazoa; phylum Chordata; class Chondrichthyes; order Orectolobiformes; family Ginglymostomatidae; genus Ginglymostoma; species Ginglymostoma cirratum. The sequence continues at coordinate 35,271,714 of JAHRHZ010000016.1, read as the reverse complement.
TGTAATGTGGCAATGCTTTTCGTTGCTTGGTCCACTGCTTTTTGTTATTTATATAAATGATTTGGATGTGAACAGAGGAGGTATGGTTAGTAAGTTTGCGGATGACACTAAAATTGGAGGTGTCGTGGGCAGTGAGGAAGGTTACCTCTAGAGTACAACAGGACCTGATCAGATGATCAGATGAGCCAATGGGCCGAGGAGTGGCAGATGGTGTTTAGTTTAAATAAATGTGAGGTGTTGCGTTTTGGAAAGGCAAATCATGGCAGGACCTATACACTTAATAGGATCCTGGGGAGTGTTTGTTGAACAAAGGCCTTGGAGCACAAGTTCATAGTTTCTTGAAAGTGGAGTCGTAGGTAGACAGGATAGTGAAGAAGGCATTTGATAAGCTTGTGTTTATTGGTCAGTGCATTGAGTATAGGAGTTGGAAGGTCATGTTGTAGCTGTACAGAACATTGGGTAGGTCGCTCTTAGTGCATTTTAATTCTGGTCTCCATGCTATAGGAAGGATGTTGAGACTTGAAAGGGTTCCGAAAAGGTTTATAAGGATGTTGCCAGGGTTTGAGTTGTACGGGGAGAGGCTGAATAGGCTGGGGCTATTTTCCCTGGAATGTCAGAGGTGGAGGAGTGACCTTTTAGAGGTTTATAAAATCATGAGGGGCATGGATAGCCAAGGTCTCTTCCAAGGGTAGGGAGTCCAAAACTCGAGGGCATTGGTGAACATAAGATGAAGGAGAAAGAATTGAGACCCAAGGGGCACCTTTTTCACAGTGAAGCATGTATGGTATGAGCTGCCAGAAGAAGTGCTGGAGGCTGGTACAATTACAACATTTAAAAGGCATTTGGATAGGTATATGAATAGGAAGGGTTTAGGGGGATATAGCCAAATGCTGGCAAATGGGACTAGATTTATTTGGGATATCTGGTTGGCATGGATGAGTTGGACCAAAGGGTCTGTTTCCACGCTTTAAAGCTCTAACTCTAACTCCATTTCCTGTAATACAAGAAACTGGGCATGGCTAGTGTGTTGTTGAGGAATCCAACAAATTAATTATGGCTATTGTATTCAAATATTACATCCACCGCACAAATGTGGGGATTCTATGAAGCGTCTGGGCTGATAATAAGCCTGTAGTTTACCAAAGAGTAGCAGGCTTCTAGCAGCATGTCATGCTTGAAGTAATCTTGGTAAGTTGTGCATAGGCCTTCAGGTCATATGCTATGATAGTGAAATCATGAGCATGTCTTTTAAAGGTGCATTGACACTGAGATGCAGGTTGATTTTAGTCTTTCCTATGTTATGAGACAAGGATAGCAAGCCAAACCAAATCACCCTTGCTATCATTGGATTTGCAAAACTGAAGTTAAAACATTCAATACCACTAAAATTGCCCAATTCTTCCTCTTAACCAAACTTTAAGAAGAACAGATCTTGGCCAACAAATTAGTAATAATGTAAACAAAAATTAACAATTTATAATTTAACGTTAGCTGAACATAAGGCAATCTAATGACAATCTAAATCTTTTTGATCATAACCCAGACTTTCAGACTGACAGAAGTCCATAAGCACAGAAAAAGGCCATTTAGCCCAATGAGAGCACGCCAGCACTTGACTTAGTCTTATATACCCTCGAATCACAAGTGCATATCTAAATATGACATGAATGTTGAGGGTTTCTGCCTCTACTACCCTTGCTTACAGTGAGTTTTGAGTTCCTACCACCTTCTGGGTCAAAAGATTTTTACCTTACTTACACGCTAAACCTCCTGCCCTCTACTATGAATCTGTCTTCTGGTATATGCTCCGCCCTACATGTTTGACTGTCCCGTAATTTCCCAATTTATCCCTTGCTGTCTTGAATAACGGTACCACACTGGCTGTCCTCCAGCTCCTTTCTTGTGACCAGCAAGGAAGTAAGTTATTGCTATTGCTCCTGTTATTTCCTTGCTTGCCTCACTCAGCAAGCTGGGATGCATTGGGTCTGGTCCAGGAGGTTTATCTACTTTTTAAGTCTGCCGGACCATTCAATCTCCTCTCTGCCTATGCTAATTTCTTCAATTAAATCACAGCCCTTCTTCCTAATTTATATCTACATCAGCACCACTCCCATCTTCCCTGTCCCCACCAAAAGAAACCCTGCACAGTCTGTACTACTTCAGGTCTTCTGGTTCCAGCCCTCAGTATCTGCTATAAGCCACCCCCTCCTCTTTTCTCTTGTTGTTATGTAGAGTTCACAGGATATGTTAGTCCCACTTTTTTTTTTTGTCTTCACTGGAACATATTGGTCCTGTACACTCCTTGTTTTCTTCAGCTCTGACACAGATTTAAGTAAAAGTATCTGCTTTCAGTCCACTTGAGCCAAATCATAGTTAATCTTATCAAAATTAGATTCCTCTGCCACCCCCCCGCCCCCTAGTTTATAACTTTGATTTCAAGCCCATTCCTTGTCCTTTTCCAGAATGATTTCTAAAATTTTTAGATCTGGGCGCATTAGCATCTCAAAGCTTAGCTGGTCACAATAGACTAATCTTTTTGATAGAGTATGTCTGAGCTCTGAATTATTTAGAGGTTCTCTATGACCTTGTAATAGAGTCCTACATGGAATTGGAAGGGATGTCAATAGAACTGACGGCCCATATTGTGCTTAGGTGAACTTCTGCAGTTGAACGGCATCTAGCCTTCCTCTGGGCATGTCAGCTATTGCCCCTTTTAGAATATTTGACCCCCTTAAATATGCTCAACCAACTTCCAGTTCTTGCCTCCATGTGCATTGCATCAGCTGTTTCCACAAGAGAGGTGGTGACTAATATAGAAGCTTGAAACATTTTTTAAGTTGTCTTTATACGTATTGACTATCTTGATGTTATTGGTCCTGCAACTGTCTCCCATGCCTGGGGATTCTGCAGGAACTGTGATTTATGTCTTGTCTAAGTTGGATTTTCCAGAAGGTGGTCCCAATGCTGCTGAGCCTAGCAAACTCAGAGGACATCATGGTCTGTGATTTTGATCTATTGTTGAATTTTCATCTTTCGCCCCAGGAGTTCGTTAGTGGAATATGCCAGAGTTTTGACTTAGTGCCCATAGCGGATTTTGGGTTCTGCACAAACAGCAGGGTGGAAGGACAGTAGCCTTGTTGAATTCAGTTTTAGTCGAATTTAAATCCTTGCTGCTTCCAGACAATATTCTGGAGTTGGCCTTATGCAGAATTTACTTTTCTGGATTCATTCCATTATGAATGTGAGGTTTTCTAAGATGGCGATGTTTTAGAGATTTTTGAAAGTTAGAAAGTTAGGTGAAGTGTTAATATAAAAGTAACATGAGAACTCCTAGTTCTACCTAGCAGTAAGCAAAGGTGATCTGACTTTCTTGGGGACATGGTGCCTAACAGTGGTTAGCACTGCAGCCTCACAGCGCCAGGGACCAGGGTTCGATTCCACCTTTGGGCGACTGTCTGTGTGGAGTTTGCACATTCTCCCAGTGTCTGCGTGGGTTCCCTCCAGGTGCTCCGGTTTCCTCCCACAGTCCAAAGATGCACAGGTTAGGTGGATTGGCCATGCTAAATTTCCCATAGTGCCCAGGCATGTTTAGGTTAAGTGGGTTAGACATGGGGAAATCAGGAGTAGGGGAAATTGGTCTTGGCGGGTGGGGGGGCGGATGCTCTTTGGAGAGGCGATGTGGACTTGTTAGGCTGAATGGCCTGATTCCACACTGTAGGGATTCTATGATCAGAAGTTGCGGTAATGTCCCTAGACTAGTAACTTGTAATCCTAGGCTAATATTCTGGTGTCATGGGATTGAATCCCAGCATGATGGATAGTAAAACATGAATTCAACTTTTTAAAAAAAAAAATCTGCATTTAAAAAGCTAGTTTAATGGCAACTATGTACACACAATTGTCATAAGTCATCTGGTTCACTAACATCCTTTTTAGGAGAGGAAATCTGCCATTCTTAAATGGTTAGGCCCACATGACACTCCAGAGCCAAGCAATTTGGTTAATTCTTTAAGTGCCCTCTGGGCAATTGGATGGACACTTTCGGTTCATTTGCTGTTACCATTGTACCGTATCTGCCAAAAGTGCCAAATATTTGTAGGTGTCACCTTCCACATTGTGGACTTTGTTCTTTCAACATCTATACTTCCACTGTGTAGTAGAGGATAACAGGTTTGACCATGAGAAGTGCAGTTGAGACTTGAAATGGGGAGCTGTGGATCTAGAATTTTTTTGCAAACAGATCAACCTCCCATTTTTTTTTGTTAATTTAAGGATTAACAAGAAATGATCAGGTATATAACTAAGATAGAAATCAGCTAAGAAGAAATTTAGAAAGCTTAAAGAGAAAGCACAAGGCAGGGTAGAAACTTGTGACAGGAACAGAACATACTTGAGTGTACCAGGAAACATCATCTAAGTAGGGAAAATTTCATCATAAGCTAGATGAATCGGTTGTATGATTAGAAATATATGTACATGATAAGAATAACAGTAAAACAGACAATTATTTAAATTGCAGCATGCTGGTGTGCAGAAGGACCTGGGTGTCCTTGTGCATGAATCACAAACCACCCTTTTTTGTAGGTGCAACAGGTAATTAAGGCAAATGGAATACTGTCCTTCATTGCTGGAGGGATGGAGTTTAAAAACAAGGAGGTTATGCTGCAGAGGTAGTAGGAACTGCAGATGCTGGAGAATCTGAGATAACAAGGTGTAGAGTTGGATGAACACAGCAGGCC
>JAHRHZ010000016.1:35237251-35261975 GCA_024137785.1 Ginglymostoma cirratum | reverse complement strand
CAAGGCCTGAAACGTCAAGTTTTCCTGCTCCTATGATGCTGCTTGACCTGCTGTGTTCATCCAGCCCCATGCTTGTTATCTCGCGCTTTTAGTGTGAGCCGGAGGGCGGAAGCAGAGTGAGCTGGCTGCTGCCTCCTAGCGGAGAAAACACGTTCGGGAAGCGCGGAGAGCAGCACAAAGGTCGCAGGATTAAGGCTGGATGTGGATGACAAGCGGGTTTATTCTTGAGCTAGGGAATATATATTTAAACACTTAAGTACTACGTACTGTCAAGGAGAGGCAGGCATGCCCGTCTCGATTAAATCTATGATTAGATACCAGTATTCTTCAAAGCCTTATAAATACAATCTGCCGCGTATTTATATCATGAGCTCTATAATTAGGGATCTGTGATTAGTAATACATTTTAAAAGGAGTCCTGCAATCATAAAAGGGTTTAAAGCCACTTGGATAAGGGAGCAAAGAGAATCTGGTCTACCAGATAAAGAAATCACTAAAGCAATGCTGCAGGAGGAAAAGGTCATCACAAAGTAAACAGAATGAAGGTCTCATTTCTATATTTACGTAAAATTTGTACAGACCCCTAGGTGTGCAATATGACGAGTACCGTGCAGCTTCGGTCTCCACAGTGTGAAACAAAACAGAAACACTTTACAACTTTAATCCTCTGTGAATGTCACAAGGTTTGGAATGGCTACTCTGATATCTCACAACCCAACCAGACTGATGTGACACAGGATTCCAAATTTGATCCGTGCTGGTTTTGTGTTCACGTTTGTTTATTACTCATCAAAGATCCAAAGTCAGCCTGCAAGATGGACCCTGAGATGGTGTTCCTCAAAAGGACAGGCACCCAAATTTCAGGCAAGGTTTTTTTTTTTAAAGTATATTTTCAAATGCAAAGTGTATTGATGCGCTCTGCAGTGTTTCTGGAAGTCCCTGGCTGTGTGAGGCAGCAGTACTAACCACAGAGCCACTGTCCCTTCCATGCAGTCATCAACATGAGTAGCAAACCTGGGACAATAACACCACCCTCTGATCAGAATGGTTGTCTTTCGCGTCATTTGGTGTCTTGCTTTATCACATGACAATTAAGACTGTTGGGAGGGATGACTAACCTCGCCGCTCTCTTCTTGACATGAACCAGCTGATAGGGGCACCACACTCCTCCCTGGTCCTTTTTCAGCACCTCAATGATTTCTGTAACTATTTAGACTCCCTTATCAGTTGGATGTTGGGGATTGGCCATGCTGGGCCTTCCAATAATGGTGCAGTCTACTGGTGCCTACATTCACACTGTCTGAAGTCCTCTTTTGTGATAGATGGGATGAAGGTGAAACTATACTTGGTTCTCCCTCTCTGGACATGGTTTGGATCTCACTCATAAATGCATTGATGCATTCCAAGGAAGACGTGGTATGTACATCAAATAAGCCAGTGATTTACCTCTGGTTGATGAAACCCTTTGTCTATCTGATCCTTCTCTCCATGAGGCCTCCTTCCCTGTAAGACCCCCTTCCGACAGAGTCCATTTGACTGTTCCAGCAGTCCTGTACAGTGGTCTCCATACCATCACCACCTGATGCTATACAAGTGTCCTTGTACCAATTATGTGTCACCTTGGCCTGAGAGAGACAGAAGGGTTGGATGTCAATGGTCATGTAGCATTGTGTTTGAGTGATGTGTATTAATGCTGAATAACTGGAGAGATGTCAAGAAAGCAAAGGGTAGATGCTCAGTGGGCATCATTGGTAGGTGTGAGGGTAATATGAAACCTTTGAATGCTAACTATGAGAAGTGAGCACCAGGGACTAGTGTTGGGTGAGGAATGGAGTGTGCTTTATTCAGTAGCATGTCAGGTTGGTGGCATAGTTGATTTGATCACAGTCATGAGATCATTAGATCTCTCAAGGTACTGCTGCCAGATCATTGTAGCTAGAATCTGAGGTTCAATCTCCCTTGTTAACTGTTTGCACCCAATTCCTTCTGTGGCATTTATCTTCCTTTCTACCTCCACATTAATACCTCCAGCATTGCATCTGGAATGGGGGGATGGGGGGGCGACATTTCACTTGGCTGATGGAGAGGGGAACGGAAGTGGGGTGGCAGTGGGTGGTTGCATAATTTCCCACTCGTGGTCAGGTTGCTTGTTTTTCAACTCCAGGTCACCCCTGAGTCATTTTGGGGAAAGTCAGATCAGTGACGGAATGTCTTCCCATCAGAAAATTTTGCAATTTAGTGGTACTTAACAGGCAAATTAAGATGACAAGTCAGAGGCCAATTGATTGCCTTTGAAGCACCTTCTCCCTCTCTGTCTGCCTGGCAGTTGTTGCCACCCTGATGTCCCATAGAGAGCTTTCTCTTCCAAAATTGTAGAAGTCAACCTCACTCAAACTTTCCTCACATAACAATCCCCTCATGCCTGGTAAATCTTCATTTGAAAACTGAAAAGACTGTGGATGCTCGAAATCAGAAACGAAAACAGAAGTTGATGGAAAAACACAGCAGGTCTGGCAACATCTGTAGAGAGAAATCAGAGTTAACGTTTCGGGTCCAGTGACCAAAGAAGCATTTTTTCTAAAGAAGGATCACTGGACCTGAAACGTTAACTCTGATTTCTCTCTACGGATGTTGCCAGACCTGCTGAGTTTTTCCAGCAATTCTGTGTGTGTGTGTGTGTGTGAACCTTCACTGCTCTCCCTCCCAAGGCAATATATCCTTTCTTAGATCATGAGAGAAAAATGTACAGATTACTCCATATGCGGCTTTTATCAGAGCCCTGTGCAATTGCAGCCTAAAATTCCTCTAAACTCAGCCAATTTTGGATTCAAATTTGTTGAGAATGCTTCAACACAGATGGATTTTGTCTCCCTTACCTGATCAGTGGTTTCAGGCTATGATTCTTGCTTAGACCGTATCATATTTGTAATGCAAATCATCTAGGGATCAAATCTTGGAAGAGCCTTGCTTTGTGTGGAATTAGGCTGGATAGCTGTTTGTTGACCAGCATCGACACAATCGCCTCCTTCTGTCCCATATATTTTCTTCCTTTGTAATTGCAGGCTACAATTTCTTCAATGGAAAAGAACCTCCTTATTGGATAGTGAGCATGCTGTTGGTCACTAACAGGCCAGCTAAGCAAAAGCAAAATCAAAATCAGATGATTATTCCCACCAAACTGCAAGTTAGGAAATGCATTTGACCCAAATGTCAAGGTTCTGCTCCAAAACTTAAAATCCTACCCTTTTTCTTTACCCTGGTGGTGTGCAATTTAGAACATAGAAAATAGAAAAAATTTTCTTCATTAAACTTTGCTTTAAGAGGGACAGCCTGCCTTTAAGAAGGGGAGGTTTGTGAAACACTATTGGAGTGCCCAGCTGATCACAGTGTTAGGATCGGCAAGTAGATTGGAACCCTGTTCAGTCAGAATCTACAGTTAAGTGTATGAGGTAGATGTACAGAATTTGCTTACAGTATAGACTTTGAGTAGACTTTTGGACACCAAGAGAATCCACTTTGCTACCCAAATTTCATGCCCCTTAACTGGGCTAAAATCCAAATATCCATCCAGCTCAGATATGATGATATTCAATGACTGAGTATTCACATCCCTTCAGGATAGAGAAGTCCAAAGAATGACAAATCTGAGTGAAGAATTTCTTCCTCCTCTCAGTCTGGAGACAATCACTCCTTTATCCTGAGATTAAGCTGCATATTCTCAATTGCCAGCGAGGGAAACATCATCTCAGCATTTATGCTCAATGCCAGGCTCGAAACATTACTTCTGCTTCTTTCTGCACAGATGCTATCAGACCTGCTGAGATTCTCCAGCATTCTCTGCATTCGTTTCAGATTTCTTGCATCCACAGTATTTTGCTTTAATTAGAGTGTAATCCCTTGCTTCGTTAGTGGATAACTTCATGCTTTCCCATGTTGAATTCCATTTCCCACTGCTCTGCCCAGCTGACCATTCTACTGATGTCCTGCTGCAATTTATAGCTATTCTCTTCAGTACGCTTAGCCCTGACCAAATTTTGTGTCATTCACAAACTTCCTGATCATATCTCCTACATTTAAATCCAATCATTTTTGCACTCCACAACAGCAAGGGCCTCGGAACGGAGCACTATGGAACCCCAATGGAAACAAACATCCAGTCATAGAAATATCCATCTATGATCATCCTGATTCTCAGCCAATTAACGATTTCTCCTTGGATCCTAAGGGGTCTTACTTTCCCTACCAGTCTAACATGAGCAACCTTACAAAAAGCCTAAAGTTCACGTTGTCCACATCAAATACATTACCCTCACCCACATGCCTGGTTACCTCCTCAAAAACTTTGATCAAATTTGTCAAATTTGACCTTCCCTTAACAAAGCGATCTTGACTACATCTGATTAATCCATGTCCCACCAAGTACAAATATATTCTGTCCCTCAAAATTCTTTCTGGTAACTTCCCTACCAATGAACTTAGACTCACTGGCCTGGCATTTCCTGATCTATCCCTTCCTTTTTTTTTTAAATAGTGGGGCAACATTAGCAATCTTCCCGTCCTCTGGCACCCCACCAATGGCCAGAGAAAATTTAACAATGACACGGCCCTTGGTATCTCCTCCATTTCCTCCTTCATCCTGGGATGTATCACATTTAGGCCTGCAGACTTTTCCACTTTGAAGGCTGCTGGACCTGCTAATACCTCCTTTATATGTTAATTTCTTCTAATATTTCACAATTCTCCACCCCAATATCTGTCTCTATGTCTCACTGCAATTGTGAAGTCTGACCCAAAGTATCTATTGAGGACTATGTCTATGTGTTCTGGATCCACACACAGATTGCCTCTATGGACCCTAATGGCCCCTAGTCTTTCCTTAGTTATCCTCTTGCTCTTTATATTCTTAAAAAGAAAACATTTTGCATTTTCCTTCATTCTATCCACCAATGCTTTCTCACGCAATCTCTTAGTTTTCCCAGTTTGCTTTTTAAGTTGCTCCCTGCACCTCTCAGGACTCTACCATCTTGAACCCTCACTATCCACCATAAACTTCTCCTTTTTTCTTAATCCTGACCATTGTGTGTTCAGGGTTCTCAGGTCTGGTAAGGACTTGTTGTCCTTACAGGAACATATTTGCTCTGGACTCTCGTAATTTCCTCGTAAAATACCTTCCACTTCTCTATCACAACTTTACCCTCAACTAGCTGCTCCCAGTTCACATGGGCCACATTGTATCTTCCCTCGATAAAATACGCCTTCCTCAGTTTAGAACATTGATTCTCAGCCCATCCTTATCATTTCCCATTACTATCCTAAGTTATGGTCTCTCCCTCCAAAATACACTTTTCGGCTGCCAAGGCTCACTTCCACATATTAGGTCCAGAACTGCCCCACCCTTGTTGGGCTTTCAATGCACTGGATAAAAAGTTCTCCTGACTTTCACAATCCTGACTTGGAATTATATCACCATTTCTTCATTGCTGCTTGGCCAAAGTCCTGGAACTGCCTTCCTAACAGCGTGATGAGTATTCCCAGACAAGGCAGATTGCAGTGGTTCGAGAATACAGTCCACCACATCCTGATCTGTGAACAAATAATTTAATAGTTAATCAAAATCTGCAGATGTCAGCACTACAATTGTGGAACCATAAATGCTACTTAGTGAATCGGGCACCTTGGCCCATTTCTGTGAGGCCCCAGGTGCCAATGAGCACTGGTGATGGCAGAATGGGCAGGAAAGGGAGTTCAGGGCAGTCAATACCAACTACTCCACCTGGGTGGTAACTGGTCCACTGGATAAGATTCCCTGCCTATTATAAACTTGGCTGATTTCCAATGCATTGGTGGTTGGATTCTATAGCAGCTCAGTGACCTGCCATATCATATTGTCACTCAGGTAGTGAAGATGATGTCCACAAAGTTTGCCCTTCATGTTGGTAATTATGTGACTGGTATATATTTCCAGGGTATGGGGACATAACGGTGGCTTAGTGGTTAGCGATGTTGCCTCACAGCATCAGGGACCTGGGTTTGATTCCACACTTGGGCAACTGTCTATGTGGAGATTACACATTCTCTCCTTGTCTGTGTGGGTTTCCTCTGGGTGCTCCGGATTCCTCCCACTGTGCAAAGAAGTGCGGGTTAGGTGGATTGGCCATGGGAAATTTCCCAATGTACCCAAGGATGTGTAGGTTGGGTGGATTAGCCATGGAAAATGCAGGGTCACAGGGATAGTATAAAGGGTGGGTCTGGGTGCGATGCTGTTTGGAGGGTTGGTGTGGACTCGATGGGCTGAATGGCCTGCTTCCACATTGTAGGGATTCTATGATTGGGCACTTTAAACTGCTAAACATTCATAAAATCTGTTTTTCTTCAAGAACTGCACATAGTGAAAGAAAAGGTAAATGTTTTCCATACAGTTTTCATCCAAAATAATTACCGGACAACCAAACTCAAAATTGGAGCATCCAGATTAAATAGATTAAAACAAGTCTTTAAAGTACTTACAAAGCTCCATTAAACTTGAATTCTAATACTAACTAAATTCTGTACACAACCTTCATTGATCTCCCCCCTGCTGCAGAAACAAGATGCAATAGATGTTCTTTGAAACGAATGCACACAAGAATCCCAGTTGTCAGAGTCTACCTTTCAATCTGTACACTTCCTTTGACTTGAACACTTAAGCATTCAGTTTTTACCATCAGCTAATTTAGTAATCACAACAGGTGAATGTTGTAGTGGCAGGTTTTACTTTTGACAATGGGATAGATTCCCTTCCGAGCGCCAATGGCACTGATGACGTCCTATATTAAAAAGGAGGAAATCAGTTGAAATTCCCTACATTCTGAGTGGTTTTCTGTGATTCCTATTTTAGAGGGCTTACGGATATTGAGTTTGGTTAAGACACTTTCCATTATCAAATAGCAGATCATTTAGACCTATACATGAAGAATGAATAGTTCAGCTGGTGGCCTGCACCAGAGAACCGTCAGAGATTTTGCTTTCAGTAAAGAAACTAGGAAATTAAATCAGTTCTTATAGCTGTGATGTCCTCTGCTTTTATTCAGTCAGTATTGAATGTGAATGGAAATACAGCACTCTTCCTCCTAGTCTCCAAGTCAGATCAATTTTTTAAAAATCCACTTAGCTATAGTGTCTAATTGAGCAATAGTGAACGGACACCATTTCAATGTCAGGATACTTATTCAAGTCCAGATAGCTAGATGCAAGTTGGTGAACTGCCAAGATTGAAACTTCCTAATCATATGCATCGCATTATTCAATTTACTGTTACAGAAATCTTTCTCCTTTTAAACCGAAGTAAAACTGTCATATTTCTAAACAACCATTCATGTTCACTCAGGTTTGCAGTTTCTCTTCATGGCCAGTTGACGGGAGAAACTAGTGTTGGCCTGATGCCTTGTGTTGTCTGCAAACTTGACCTTGACCATTACTTTTGGAAGATTTTGACTCTGGGACGAATGCTAAGCACTTGATTCATTATGAATTAGGCCGAACCTTTCTTTCATGTATGGAGTCAATGACAGTGTAAAAAGTCTGAGTAATTGCTTAGATTTAAACGTTATTCTACGACCAATAATTTGGAAACTTTATAGCTTCTACAAGAGATTTTATTTAGTTCAAATCCAAATGGATAGTGTTGGGATATAAACCAGCCAAAGTCTGAAAGAGCAAAATGTTTTGGATGCAGACCCTTAATCAGAAATCAGACATTTCCAGGTAAAGAATCGTCAGTAATTTGTCTTTTTCCTTTTCTAATCAGATATTTCCAGGTAAAGGATTGCTAAAATTTGTCTTTTTCCTTTTCACATGCTGACAGATTTGTTGCAGATGACCAACATTTTCTGTATCCAGTTCAGATTTATAACATTCGGTACTTTTTTTTATTTTTACTCATCCGACTTTGGCAGCAGAACAGAATGACAGCACGATAAAGAGAACAAAACTGTTTAAATTGCAACATTTTCTAACCTTGGGGCAAATCCAACTGGCCCAGCCCCCATTTCTGTGGTTATTATGTAAGCTTATCTGCATCCATAGCAAGTCACAAGTGGAAAGATCCACACCAGTCAAGTACAGAAGCTGCAAACTCTCCAACATACATCAGTATGATGATGGCTCGAGGTGTTTTCAAGCTGCAGTCCCTGTCTGGTATGCTTTGTGGGAAATCATGGATTGTCGGAGCTTTGACAGTTAAAAGATTTGTGGTTTGTCGTGCTGCTGTGAACCAACAGAAAAGATCCTTCTGTTCATCAACTGCATCTGAGGGCAACGGGTGAGGCAAAATCCTAGCTGTTTTTTTTCAAACCAACTAACTAGACATTAGAATGGGAACACCAGTCCAAATAAAATTTGATCACTGGAATGAAATTTAAGTAAGCAAGTTTGTCCTCTTATTAAACACTGATATGGATATGGCGGAATCAGATTTTCTGATTTTGTTGCAACCCCAAGGTTGGGTCCCATGCAGCACGATGGGATAAGTTGCCAGTGTGAATTTTGTCTGGATTGGCCAATTAGTGGCCCAAGGACACACTTGCCATCCAATTAACAATGGTTCTGAAAGCTAGAGGGCAATAAGAGGTGCTCCAGACACGTTTTTACAACCTACTGTGCAGGTAAGGGAGAGAGAGAGAGAGAGGATGCTGCACCTTGAGGCACTCACTCACTCAAGCAATTTTTAAAACCAATATTTTCTAATCAAAGATAACAAGCATGGGGCTGGATGAACACAGCAGGTCAAGCAGCATCATAGGAGCAGGAAAACTTGACGTTTTGAGCCTAAACCCTTCATCAGAAATGGGGGAGGGGAAGAGGGTTCTGAAATAAATAGGGAGAGAGGGGGAGGTGGATAGAGGATGGATAGAGGAGAGGATAGGTGGAGAGGAGGCAGACAAGTCGAAGAGGCGGGGATGGAGCCAGTAAAGGTGAGTGTAGGTAGAGGGGTAGGGAGGAGATAGGTCAGTCCAGGGAGGACGGACAGGTCAAGGGGGCGGGATGATGTTAGTAGATAGGAGATGGGGGTGTGGCTTGAGGTGAGAGGAAAAACAGGTTAGGGAGGTGGAGATGAGCTGGGCTGGTTTTGTCTGCCCGGAGATGTTATTACACACCCCTGGAGCAGGTAGGACTTGCACCCAGATGTTTCAGCTCAGAGATAGGGACGCTACCACTGCGTCACAAGAGCTAATAGTTTTTAAAACATCTGAATTAAAAATATAGGCCACAGCTGCCAGCTAGATAAAGGGCTGCCTGCAAATACAACTGTAATCGTTAGGCGATGGGGATGGGTGTGCTCCAATGTCTTCCTGGTAAGACGTTGTTTATATGGACACACAAGAAACAATGGGAGCCTGTCTCTATCTGCCACAGAGACAGACTGTAATTTTTACATTGTAACACCCATTGACCCATGGTAAGACAGTCAGCCATCTTAAGACACAAGAGCATTTTGAGTTATCTTAAAAAACAATTCCTCTTTGTTTGAGACAAAGATAATCAGCAGGATGTTTCCTTGACCATATTTGATCGAATGCCATGAGATTTCATAATGTTCAGTGTCAACAATGAGGTCTCCCAGGGTAACTCCTTCCAACTGCATGTTGTTGGCAGATTTGTTCTGCTGTGTTACATTCTGTCCTCTAGTTGTTGCTTTTTTGCTTGCTGCCTGTGGTTAGTCATTTCTGAGAAGGATTAACAGCTGCTAAATAAATGTAGGTCTGACTTTATTTACTTCATCTTGGGTATGAAATCTTGCAAAATACTTGTAAGGACTTCTCACAAGTAATAAGACAAGAGCAAACTAGAAGGTTTTCTCTACACCTTCTTAAATAAAAGTGCAGTACTCCCACAACAATTTAAGTTGCACCCTATTAAGTGGACGGTTTTGTTATAAAGTGTTGGTGCTTTTCCAAGTCACTTTTGTGGGCAGGGGAAGTGCATAAATCCACAGCTTTTTTTTTTTTGTTCTGTCCCTCATGAATTTGTTTAACAAGAATATGTAGTCACCCATCAAATGGAATTGCTATTCTGCACCAATATGACTCTGTTATGGTTCCATAACAGCAATGGCATGAACTGTTTTTCTAGTGAAATTGGCTGAAGAACATCAGAGGAACTTTCTGCCCTTCTACAAGTAGTACCATGAAATTTTTAACGTCCACTTAAAGCACCAGGACCTGCGATAAGGAATTTAATTTCATATATCATTCAGAGCTTGTCACCTTTTACATAGCATCATTCCCTTTCACTGCGCTGAATTTAACCGAGATTATTTCCTCAAGTTGTGTCTGCCAACACTCACTTTCTGGACTTAAGTGCAAACAATGACTCCTTTGGAATAAAAGCCTATCTCTCTCCGCAACAGAGAGAGACTATAACTTTTACATTGTAACACTCACTGACACATGGGAGACAGTCAACTATCTTAAGATACAAGGAAGATTTGAGTTATCTTCAAAGGAAATTCCCATTCGTTTGTCACAAAGATAACCAGTAGGATGTTTCCTTCCCCATATGCCATAAGATTTCATAATGTTTAGTGTCAATGTTGAGGACCCCCAAGGTAACTCCTTCCAACTCTGTACTTTTGATAGGTAGACTAGAGGGTGCCAGTGCCGAGCAGCCAGCACCCACTGAATTACGCTTCAGTAATGTGACTATACCATCGGCTCGGGGCTGGGGGAGGAAGCTAACGCAACAAAAAAACTACACTGCTTTCTACATCAGTTATTTTTAAACATGCTTTAGACTTTACAATTTATTCTCATCAACTTTCGTGAATTTGAAGTTGATTTATGTACAAAGGACACAGTGACCATGGCACTACTGCTTGACAATGGGCAAATTTGACACGAACTGCCAATATATCTAAGAGGCAACCTTGCTGATATTGAATACATGGTTTTGATATGAAACTTATTGGGACACAAGGACAAACTTCAAAATATAGCATATGTTTCACCTTGCTAAAGAGTTACAAGTTGTCTGTATGCCTATGTTGCAGTTTACCTTCATTTTTAACCTTCTCACAAATATGCCTGCCCTTGCTTTCTAATGACGCAAAACTCTTGTCATCATCTTCAGCTCTCTTATCAGTAATCACACTGATGAGTGTACATCCTGTTGTGCTGGAAGATTCCTGGCTGATTTTGCAATCTCTATATTGATGGCTAGCCTCACCTTAGTAAAAAGCACGGCACTACTGTGATAAAAATGCTTTCATTTGCTTTGGGTGATTTCGCTTCATAATGGTACAAATTGGTAGAAACCAGATTCTTCCCTGGAAATGAAACAACTTGTTTGAATAGAAATGTCCCATCTTGTGTCAATCTAAGCACCTAAAAGCACTGAATTTAAAATCAAATGTCTTTGTGGATTATTGTCTATTTCCATGTTTGTCTGTTAACTTGAATTTAATTCATTAAAATCTAATTGTAAAGAAGTATTTCTCTTTCTGACTTTTTCAATTTGAGATTTCTATCCAAAGTCATTCAATAGGCCAGACTGGATGATTAACAAAAAAAATACAAATTGCAGCAGAAGTCAAGTTTACTGTTAATCCTACATTTCAAAGAAGAATATTGAGGATCCTATTTGCTGTAAGTGTAGTGTGTGCCATTTACAATGGCCACTTATCCATTTACTAGTTGGTAAACAAAAACAAAGTTGCTGGAAAAGCTCAGCAGGAATGGCAGCATCTGTGAAGAGAAAATCAGAACTGAGGAAGGATCACCGGACCCGAAACCGGACTCTGATTTTCTCCTCACAGATGCTGCCGGACCTACTGAGCTTTTCCAGCAACTTTGTTTTTGTTCCTGACTTACAGCATCTGCAGTTCTTTCGTTTATTTTTTACTAGTTGGTAAATCTGTCCAGCCGTATATAGCCTAAGAAATGGTCTCATAAATTCAAGAAAGAGTGTATGATATAACCACAAGTCTTTCAAAGATAATTAGGGATGATCAATAAGAACGGGCCTTGCCAGTGACACCCACATACCATGACTTTTTTTAAAGCCAAAATATTGTAACTATAATTTTCCATTTGACCTCATGACAAATCACCTTCATGCTATTTAGTTAGGTAAAGATACACTCCATGTCCTAGGAAGTAAGGGCGGGGGTGGAGGGAATGGACTGTCTAAATGCATTGTCTGAGATGTTGAGACAGAGGAAAATAGTTGGACTGGAACATATAAGTGGTTAGCTCATTCGGATGGACAGCTGGTCTGGGACACAGAGTGATACTGACAGCATGGGTTCAGTTCCTACCCCACTTGAGATTACCATGTAAGACTCTCCTTCTCAACCTCTCCCTTTCCTGAGACATGGTGGTCCTCGGGTTAAGCCTACACCAGTTGTCTTTCTCTGATCAGAAAGCAGCCGTCTGGAACTTAGATGACTTTATCTTACAAGTGATGTGACTATGCTTTTCTCATTCTGAATTGCCAGTAATTATAGAATTTAAATTAATTACTGAGTACACTTTTAAACTTTGGTTTGACTGGAAATTTCATTGTTTTCTTGTTTAATTCATCAACAGGTCAGATGAAAAACTGGTGGTGCACTTCATCAATCAAGATGATGAAAAATTAACTGTATTGGCAAAGGAGGGTGAAAGTCTGCTTGATGTTGTGATCAAAAATAACTTAGATATTAATGGATTTGGTGAGTGTTCAAGCTGCAGAATGTCAGTCTGCTACTATCCCAGACAGCCAATGGGCTAAGCTATGGTTGGAGATAACACAGTGTGGAACTGGAGGAACACAGCAGGTCAGGCAGCAACAGAGGAGCAGGAAAGTTGACATTTCGGGTTGCAAGAAATTTCTGAAGAAGGGTCATGACCCAAAACATCAACTTTCCTGCTTGTCTGAAATTGCCTGGCCTGCTGTGTTCCTCCAGCTCCACACTGTGTTATCTCTGACTCCAGCATGTGTAGTTCCTAACATCTCTGGCTAAGTTGTGGTTATAATTTTCAAACCAGTGCTTTAGACAATTTTCTCCTGCTTGGATGGCCTTTATTTTTGTCTAAACGTAGTTCCATAGGCACCAGTCGCCATCTTGCACCTTGCCTTGGTGGCCATTCTGCCCATTTGAGCTGCAGTAGGGGATCTCACCTGCCGTGGTGCACATCACAAAATAAAGTTCAAATTAGGTGGATATTTCTGACCATCCATTTTACCTTCTAAAACAGCCCCATGAGCCTTACCATTCTACCTGGAACACCATTTCAGTTCTAATCCTTCTGTGTACATCTTCCCTCTCCGTCCTGCATTGGCAGAGAAACACCTCCCAAATTTAATGATCTGACAATCTCCTTCCTTGTGTCTGGGATAGCTCATCACAGGATAAGTCTGAGTACAAACAAAGAAACAGCTCCAAACATGGAAGCAGATGTAAAGAAATGAAAATGACTAAATTGCAGCAGTTAAACAGTTGCCAGCAAGGCATTAACCAGGGTCCACCGTCTGATCCCTATTCAGTGTCACAAAGTCAACTTGTGTGGATGTCAGGTGAGGCAGGAGAAGGCATGACTGTATTGTTCTCCTTGATTCAATATTGTTCAGACTTACAGGGGAATAAGGGCCACCTTTATGAGATACAGGAGGGCTTCCAATGCCTGTGTGGAACTAGATCTTAACAAGACCAGAGCATTCAGGTAAGAAATTTGGAAAAAAGGAAAAGCAGCCTAACTTCTGTTATTACTGCAGGTGTCTGTGAAGGAACCCTGGCTTGTTCAACATGCCATGTAATCTTTGACAAGGAGGTTTTTGAGAATTTGGATGAGATTGCAGATGAAGAAATGGATATGTTGGATTTAGCCTTTGGACTTACTCACACGTAAGAAATTCTAAGTGTGCCTTCAAATGATTATAGATAATTGTATACAAATTACTTTCAAATACAAGGGTATTTTTATAATTTCCTCCTCACCAACAAATGTGCTGAATGACAGGTTTGTGAGTTTTGCATGCTGCCTAGTATCATGAATCCAGGAATACAGCACATCATTCAACTATGGAGAGATCATAACTGAGCCTAACTTTATGCTCAACTGACCTCTACTTTCCAGTAGGAATCATTGGAAAACAATGAACTTTGTAGAGTGATATTTGTTGAGAATGGCGATTTGGCATATTAAGCAAAAAACAGTGCCTTCATCGCAGCATTCCCAGAACACAATTCCTGAATCCCTCCAATCAGGAGTCCGTCTCCACCACTATGCTTGAAAGGTTTGTATCAAAGTCACAAATGGCATTCTATGTGACTATGACAAAAATAAACAATTCCTGCTTAGACTTCTTAATCTGCCTCTACTGTTTGACATGATTGATCAATTCATTCTCCTCCAGTGTCTCTCCATTGTCATTCAGCAGGGTAACACTGTGTTTACCTGGCTCCACTCTTAACTATCTAATTGTAGCCACAGAGTCATCATCAATGATGTCTCTTCCCATTCCTGCTTAGTTACCTCTGCTTGAATGCCCCCTCATTCTAATCTCTTTGCTGCTCCTCAACATCATTCTTACTGACTGAATCAGTTTTTACATGTACACTTATGACACCAAATTCCACTTCACCATCATCTTGACTATCTCTAAATTATCAGATTGGTTATCCATTACCAGGCAAGCATAAATTGAACATTGAGAATACTGAGGACATTCATCTCTCCCTGTCATGGTTGTAACCCTCTCTCTGGCAACAGTCTGAAGCTGATAAACTATTCATAAACTCAGTACTACATTTGACCCTGAAATGAGCTTTTGTCACTAAGACTGCTTATTTCCACCTACATGGCACCGCGCATCTCTTCCCTTGCCTCACCTCCTTTGCTGCTAAAACTTTTGTCCATGCCTTTATTCCCCTTACTTTCAGTTATCCATGCAATGCTAGCTGGTCTGACATGTTCTATTCTCTGTACATTCAGGGCATCTAAAACTTTGTTGCTTGTGCCCTAGAACAAAGAATAGTGTAGCACAGAAACAGGCCTTTCGGCCCATCATGCCTGTGCCAACGTGTGCCGCCTTTCCAAACCAAAAGCCTTTTGCCTCTTTGCAGTCTGTATCCCTCTATTCCCTGCCCATTCACGTATCTGTCAAGATGCCTACTAAACATTGCATGCTTTTCTTGGCTCGTAGTTTGTAAGGCTTTTTAACAGGATAATTGAAGCCCAGGATCAGGGGCTGAGCACTAGACTGACATTGCAAGTAAATCATGGATTAATTGGTTGGTGATAGCTACATGTTTGAATATCAATCCACGTTACTTTCAGATTGAAGGTAAATAGGAGAAATATTTACAGGCTACAGGCTAAAAGACCAGTACAATTTTTAAAAAAAACTCAAACTGAGAACTAAGTAATTAAAATAGAGTAATTAAAAAGTTGCCAGGCCAGGCAATGTGTGGGAGCTGCACAATGAGTGCATGATGTGGGAGCTGGTGGATCCAATTGTTGCTCATAGTGACCATATCTGTAGCAAGCTTGAGAAACTCTGGCATAGAATTGCTGAGCTGAAGTCTGAGCTTCGAACACTGCAACTTATCAAGGAGTGAGAGAGTTACCTGAATGCTGTGATTCAGGGCACTATAATACCTCTTAGATTAACAACCTCCAATTTGGTCAGTGGTCAGAGACAGGAGGGTATGGCTGCAAGCGAGGCACATAGAAAGATCCAAGAGGTAATACTGAAGGAGCCTCAGCCCTTGAACTTGTCTAACAGTTTTAAGATTTTTGCTCCTTATGTGGATAAGAGCGGAGGTTGTCGGGAGGATGAGCAAACTGACCATTGCACCGTGGTACAGGGAGTTATTCAAGAGGGGTGGGGACAGAAAACAGAAATGTAGCTATAGTCAGGGATGGTATAGTCAGGAAAACAGACACCGTTCTTGTGGCCAGAATGGCGAGTCCCAAAGGCTATGTTGCCTGCCTGGTGCCCAGGTTCAGGATATCTCATCTGGGCTGCAGACAAACTTGGAGTCGGAAGGGGAGGATTCAGTATCGTGGCACATAGAGGGATCCAAGAGGTAATGCTGAAGGAGCCTCAGCCCTTGAGCTTGTCAGACACCAGATACATACCAAAACTTCAACAACATCAGGGGACAGAGGTGTCTGCGGTGGCCATCACTAAGGAGAAGGTGCTGGGGAATCTGAAAAGTTTGAAGGCAGATGAATCACCCAGACCAGATGGACTACATCCCAGAGTTCTGTAGGAAACAGCTGAGGAGATTGTAGAGGCATTGGCAGTAATCTTTCAGGAATCACTGGAGTCAGGGAGGATCCTAGAGGACTGGAAAGTTGTTAATGTAACACCCCTGTTTAAGAAGGGAGGAAGGCAGAAGATAAGAAACAAAAGGCCAGTTAGCCTGACCCTGGTTGTTGGTAACATTTTAAAGTCCATTATTTAGGAAGTTATTGTGAAGTACTTGGAAGTGCACAGTAAAGTAGGGCTGAGTTAGCACTTCTTCATCAAGGGGAGGTCATGCCTGACAAATCTTTTAGAATTCTTTGAGGAGGTAATGAGCAGGTTCGACAAAGGGTAGCCAGTAGTGTGAGTTATTTGGATTTCCAGAAGACCTTTGACAAGGTGACACATCGGAGGCTGCTAAATAAGGTAACAGCCCACGGCTTTAAAGGCAAGGTACTGGCATGGATAGAGGATTAGCTGACTGGCAGAAGGCAGGGTGTGGATAACGGGTCTTTTTCAGGACAGCAGCTGGTGACTAGTGGAGTTCCACAGGGGTCAGTATTGGAACCACAAAAATTCATGTTATACATTAACAATCTGGATGAAGGAACCAAGGGCATTGCTACTAAGTTTAAAGGAATGAGTAGGCTGCGGAAGGACTTGTCCGTGCTAGACGAGTGGGCAAAGAAGTGAGATGGATTAATATGGCAAGGTGTGAGGTTGTACATTTTGGGAGGAAGAACATAGGTGTAGTCTATTTTCTAAATAGGGAAAAGCTTCAGAAATCTGAAGCACAAAGAGACTTGAGTCCCTAGTTCAGGATTCTCATAAGGTTAGCACACAGGTTCAGTTGGCAGTTAGGAAGGCAAATGTAATGTTGGCATTCATTTCAAGAGAGAGAGAATGCAAGAGTTGAGATGTATTGCTGAGGCTGCACAAGGCTCTAGTCAGACTGCATTTGGAATATTGTGAGCAGTTTTGGGATCTGTATCAAAAGAAATATGTGCAGGCATTGGATGAGGCCTAGAGGAGATTAAAAAGAATAATCCTGGGGATGAAGGGCTCATTACTGAGGAGCATTTGAGGATTCTGGGTATGCACTTTGAACGAGCTTAGAAGGATGATGGGGGTCTGATTGAAACTAACAGCATACCGGATAGAATAGACATAGAGAAGATGTTTCCACCAGTGGAAGACGAGTTCCCAGGGGCAAAAACAAAGTTGCTGGAAAAGCAGGTATGGCACCATCTGTGAAGGAGAAAACAGTGTTAACGTTTCAGGTCCGGTGACCATTCCTCAGAACCGATGGTGGCTGGGAAAACGTCAGTTTATATGCCAAAGTTCCCACGGGCACAGACTCAGGGCGAAAGGATGGTCCTCTAGAACTGAAATGAGGAAAAATTTCTTCGGCTAGAGGGTGATTATTCTGTGGAACTCATTGCTGCAGAAGGCTTTGGAGGCCAAATCATTGAGTGTATTTAATGTAGAGATAGGTTCTTAATCAGTAAGGGGATCGTGGGTTATGGGCAGAAGGCAGAAGAATGAGGTTGAGAAATATATCAGCCATAATCAAACAGCAAAGCAGACTGAATGGGCTGAATGACCTAATTCTGCCCCTTTATTTTGTGATCTAACAACCTTACAGATACTGAAACCTCAATAAAGAGACACCTTGTTTCTACTTTAAAGTTACTTGTTTAGTTGGTATGGCTTGATTTGGTGTCTTTTTGCAAATGTCTGCATTCACTCAATGCTGTCTTAGTTTAATGTTTCTTCATAGTGCCCTTAAAAAAAACTGCTAACACAGCTTACTTGCTCCCAAGATATGTTCTTCAAACTCATACATTCAAAAACCATGTAGGATGTCATCCTCTCAGACTCTTAAAGCCTTCTGTTTCTGCAACTTTTCTCTTATGAACTAAGCCACTCAGGACTTCTTCTCTTGTGCCCTGACTGATTTGGAGGTTATGACGTGGAGGTGTTGGTGTTGGACTGAGGTGGACACAGTCAGAAATCACACAACACCAGGTTATAGTCCAACAGGTTTATTTGGAAACACAAGCTTTCAGAGTATAGCCCCTTCATCAGGTGAAGTGAGAAAGAAGCACACAGAACACACATTTTACAAGAAAAAGATCAAAGGGTTACACAACTGATGAGGATGTATTAAACGAACCTAAGATGCTGTTAAATCTTTAATCATTTAGAAGGTTGCTATACTATACTCCTCCAGTTTCAGGCTTTTCTCTCTCTGAATGATCAAACTATTCTCTTGTCTTCTGGATGGTTCTGTCTTTCTAAAAGACATTTTTTCTATCTCGGTCTCCATGTGCGACATTCCAAAGTTTTTCTATAAACCCAAAAACTTGTCTTCCAAAGCACTGAAATATTTACCTCAAGAGTCTTCTTGGTTTTTTTTTTTGAAAACCACATTTAAATTCAACTAAACACATTTCCAGACAACCAATTCCAATCACAGACTCAATTTAAAATGAAATGAAAAATGTACTTTCTTTCTTAACTTCTTAAATATTTTCAATATTGAAGTACTAGTCAAAGTTAAAGCGCATGGTCTGTCCACTTCAGAAGCCAATGTTTCCAAATAATAAAAACATATCCTGAACTTTCACCACACAAGGCCACAAAAAGGTATTTTAAAAAGCATTTTAATTTTTCTATTACAATACCTCATCACCACACCTATTTTAGTCATACAAATTTCAATTTGACAATGACAACATTATCATATGAACTTTACAGAATTATCTTCTACGCAAGTCTATTTTTATTGTGACTTTTATTTTCTTCCATATTTCCTCTTGATAAAGCATATACTACAATATTGTCCTTTCCTATGACGTGAAAGATCTTCAAATCATAGGATTGTAACATTAAGTTCCAACAAAACAGCCTCAAATTCCTGTCATTAGACTTTGATAGAAAAGTCAGAGTTTCAAACTGCATTAATAGATCTCTGCAGGTTTTAGAGCCAATAGCAAATTCAAAGTCCCTTCCACCACAGTTAAGAATTTATGTTGATGCAAATTTAACTTGTGAGAAAAATAACTGCCTGGCCTTTTGAGCCCTAGCTTATCCTCCTGTAAAAACACTGCATCAACTCCAACAAAGCTGGCATTAGGGAAGGCAATGGCCTGGTGGTATTATCACTAGACTACTAATCCAGAGACCTCAGTAATGTCCTAGGGATCCAGGTTTGAATCCTGGCATGGCGGATAGTGGAATTTGGATTCAATAAAAATCTGGGAATATGAGCCTAATGATAACCATTGTTGATTGTTGGAAAAACCCACTACTAACGTCTTTTGGGAAAGCAAACTGCCCATCCTTACCTGGTCTGATTCTACATGTGACTCCAGACCGTTCTGGGCAATTAGGGATAGGCAATATATGCTGCCTAGCCTTCATCTCGTGAATAAATTTTAAAAAAAGCCAACTTAAATGGCTTTGGAGTTGCTAAAACCAGTACAGCAGTCAGTATAGCTTTTAAGTGTTCAAACGTACTCTGGCATTTGGGTGCCCATTCAAATTTCTTGATTTTCTTTAACAAGCTTGACAAAGGAGCCATTATAGCAATGGAAGTCGGAACAAACTTCTGATAACCCACTCATGCCAATATAATGCAAAACCTTTTGTTTTGTCTTAGGCACAGAAAAATCTGAGATTGCCCATTTTTTTTTTCGACGTACTATTTGGCGTTGTCCCACAGCACAGCTCAAATAAGTCACACTTGCTTTCACAAGTTCACCTTCCGTCAAATTTATGACAAAATTGCCTCTTTGTAACTGATCAAACAATCCTTTCAGATGGTGTAAACGTTCCTTCTAGATGTGGCTGAACATAACCATTTAAATATATAAAACACAGTTGCATTACCCTTTGATGGCTTTGTTTGTTAGCTGCTGAAAAATTACTGGACAACTTTTTCTTCCAAAGGCACAACTTTATGTCAATAAAGTTCATCTGTTGATATTTCTTTGGCTATATCTGTCAATGGACTTTCCCAAAATTCTCTTAACAAGTCAACTTTTGTTGCAAACCATGCTTGTCAAATAATTACAATAAAGTCGTCCAATCATAGAATCAAGTATGAGTCCACCTTTGTGACCGTATTGATTATGTGAGAATCTATACACAATTATTGTGATCACCTGATTTGTCACCTTCACAATAGGTGAGCTCCAACTACTCTGACTTGGTTCAGTAATGTCGTTATTGGCTATTCAATGGCAGAGTCTCTGACAGTTGATCTCACTGCCCACCTGCATTCCCTTACCATGCGTGCATCAATTGATTGTCATGTCGTTGCTGCTTTCACAAGCCACAGGGCTAGAGAAAACTGCATGATTTTAACACCCTTTGCCAACTTGTCAGATCATGTTTGAATTTGGTCCAGATGTTCTATTATTGCAGGGTCAAGCAGGTTGTGTGGTGACAATGCAAACAAATGAATTTGAAATATACTGGAAACTGATATATGAAGCCAACGTATCACAGGACTAAAAACAGAGAGGCTGTTCATCCCATCAAGTCCAGGCAGACTCCTACAAGAGAACACGGTCTGTTCTCTGTAGACTTGCATTTTTCTTTACTTCAGCTGCTTATTTAATAGCTCCATGCAAGGCTAAGAAAAATGATGGGAATGCTGTCGTGACCCACATCCACCATCCGAGAAATGCAAGCCAACCAGGGGTACGAAACAAATCGCAACCACAGAAGTGACCTCCTGTGCCTCCACACTTGAAAGCAGCCGGCAATATTCTGGATGTTCCAGAGGCCTCCCTGCAACGTGACCAGCAGCAGAGTGACGTTACAAACTACGAGGTGAAGCAATTGCGATGAGTAATGAACCTGAACCATCTAAAAAGAAACCAAAATCTACAGCTTCCACGCAGAATGAGACAACGAATTTCCATTTGCAACTGTGAAAGATAAGTGTTGCCTTACATGTCACCAAAGTATATTGATAAGTGACATGAGGAATTTGGAATGACGATGCACACGATGCACGGTACAGTCCAAGATAGTTTTTCCTTGAACAACATGCTTTGGATAAAGAAAGATGATGAGCTGGAGGCCAATATTGAAAGCACTATTCCTCTTTATTAAACCAGCAGTTAAAGGCAAGGCCTACACTGAAGCATTATTTCATGTTTGCCATCTCCTGGCAGGCAAAACACAAGAAATTATTCACAGATGGCAGAGTAACTAAAGGAGCAATGACTGAGCTGCTGACTCTTTATTTAAAGACTTTAAGAACAAAGAAGAAACAATGACATCAATCCAGTGCTTGTCACTTGCTGCTTCCACTGTAGCAAGAAAGGTGGAATTTTTCTTCAAAGATATCTTTCAAGAACAACAGCAGGACCTGAAGGACTGTGAACGCGTCTCACTGCAGTTTAATTAATCCATCGACGTGACCAACACAGCCCAACTGATTGTTTATTTGCGCCTAGTTTTTAAGGAAATAACAAGCAAAGGAAATTTGCTCATCCTTTTTCTCCTTAAAGAGAGGACAGAAGAGGCCCATCAGCCCATTGAATCCTTACCTCCAAAAATGCACTACTACCTACACTAGTCCCATTTTCCCACACTAGGCTCATAACCTTAAATGTTATAACACTACAGGTGTTCGTCTGAGTACTTTTTAAAGGTTGTGAGGTTACCTGCCTTAACTAGCCTCCAAATAGTACTCTCCAAAACCCTACCATAGTTTGGGTGAAAGACATTTTCCTCAAATCCCCCCTAAGCCTTTTGCCTTTCATTTTAAAAGTTTGTCCCTTTGTTCTTGACCCTTCAACTAAGGGGAACCGCTGCTTTCTATCCACCCTGTGCATGCCCCTCATAATCTTATACATCTCTATCAAGTCCCTCCTCAACCTTCTCTGTTCCAAGGAAAACAACCCAAGTTTTCCCAGCCTCTCTTCATAACTGAAATGCTCCATCCTAGGCAATGTCCTGGTGAATCTTCACTGCACCCCCTCCAGTGCAATCACACCCTTCCTCTTGTGCAATGACCAGAACTGCACAGTACTCCTATAGTGGCCTAACCAAAGTTCTGTACGGCTCCAACATAACTTCCTTGTTCTTATAATCTGTGCTATGACTGATGAAGGCAAGTGTCCCGTATGCCATTTTAATCACCCTATTAACATGTCCTACCACTTTCAGGGATCTGTGGTTAAACCCTCAGATCCCTCTGTTCCTCTGAACTTCTTGCTAGTTATTGAGTACATTTGTTCTTTTTTGACACCTTGTTTTCCAACGCACTGAACTATATTCCTCAAGGATAGTTTTAAACTTCCTTTAAACGTATCTAAACACATTTCCAGACCAATCTTGCAGCATCCATAGAACTAATCAAAAATGAAACTGGAACAAAAACTGGATCTTTCCCTTCTTAACCCACACAATGTAGAGATACATATCAAACTACTGGTTCTGTCCACTTCAGAGCCAAGTTTCCGGGTAATGATATATCATAAACCATTGCCACAATTGAGTCACTACAAAAACACCTGACTTCTGAGTTTCCCAAACAAGTGATACAAGTAAGCATGATGACAATGGGCATGAGTCTATTTTAGCCAAGGTATTTAAAGGAACCCAGCTAGAAGGATCATTCAGCTGTCTCAACATAGAAAAACGTTCCACCAATTGTCTCATGGTTTTGCAAGGCACCAAGTATCACTGATATCCCTCGAGATCTGGGGCAGCCACTGTAAGGAAATGAGTCTTGGGGGCAAAGGTGCTGGGGAAATGGGTGGTGGACTATTTGGGCAAGCTACACTTGCAATGTGCTGGGCATTTGTCTTAGTGAGCAGAATGAGAGATGTAGAGAGAGTTTTAAACTACATAATAGGACAAGGAACAAAATTTGGGAAGATGTGATAACTAAAAGATTTGAGAGAAAGAAAGGTATTAATTTGGGAAATGATCTATAGACTGTGACAGGATGGGATAAAGAGTATAAATCTAAGAGTAAATCAACAGATAAGGCTAGCGGTGACAAAAATAATAAAAGGACAAAACTAACAGCTGGGTGCATGTTTGAAGTAAACAGATTAACTGATAGCACAAATTGGAATTAACACATCTCGTGTGAAAGCCAGCACAGAGGCACATCTGCAGAATAACATTGATTGGGAAGCGTATGTAACATTTGGGAAGGAGAGGAGATGGGGAAAGTCAGAGGGGTAACTCTGTTAATCAATTATGGCATCAGCACCAAGTGGGGAACAACCCAAGCTCAGGAAACCAGGATGTAGACATGGTTTAGAGAGAGTTCAGAAATGATAAAGGCAGGGAGTTACTTGTGAGTGTGGGGTACAAGCTCCATCTCAGTAATCACATTGTAGAGTGGTTTAGAAAGGAAGAATTAATGGCCACTCATTGGAAAGATAATGTGATAAGCATGGGGATTTTGATCTATGTATAGACAGAAACAATCACATGGGCAAAGTTAATTTATATGAGGAGTTCATAAGATGTTTTTAGGATGGTTTAGGATAGAGAGCAAGCTGGACTAGTGCTTGTATTGTGCAATGAGATAGGATTAACAAGTGGCAGCTATCATAATATGATTCAATTTTACAATTAGATTAAGGGAGAGAAGAGTGGGACCAAGAATAAAAGGCAATTATGAGAGCATGAATGCTGAACTAGGCTAAGATAAATTGGCAAATTAAGTTAAAAGAGAGACCAATACAGACACAGTGACAGACATTAAAAAGACTATTTTAGAATACACAGAATAGATACATTTCAATTATAAAGAAAATAATCAAAAGGAGGAATGTGGTTAACTAAAAAAGTTAAAAGTATTAGCAAAATTAAAGAAAAAGCATATAATTGTGCAAAGACGCGTTGAAGGTCAAAAGATTGTGCAGAACATGATAAAAGGTAAAGAATGACTAAAAGATTAATAAAAGGGAAAAGGATCCCTGGCTAGCTCAATCGGTAGAGCATGAGATTCTTAATCTCAGGGTTGTGGGTTCGGGCCCTACGCTGGCATCTTTGTTGGGGCGGCACGGTGGGTCAGTGATTATCACTGTTGCCTCACAGCACCAGGGACCCTTGTTTGATTCCAGCCTTAGGCGACTGTCTGTGTGGAGTTTGCACATTCTCCCTGTGTCTGCGTGGGTTTCCTTCAGGTGCTCTGGTTTCCTCCCACAGTCTAAAGATGTGCAGGCTAGGTGGATTGGCCGTGCTAAATTGCCCATTGTGTTCTGGGACGTGTAGATTATGCGGGTTATAGGGGATGGATCTGGGTGGGATGCTCCAAGTGTCTGTGTGGACTTGTTGGGCTGAAGGGTCTGTTTCTACACTGTAGGGATTCTATGATGATTTCTATGATTAATTAAGTATGAAAAAGGTTATCTAGAAATATGTAAACCAATCTTAAGAAATTCTATATCAGAGATAAAAGGTACTGCAGATGCTGGAGAATCCGAGATAACAAGCATGGGGCTGGATGAACACAGCAGGTCAAGCAGCA
>JAHRHZ010000016.1:35192415-35236851 GCA_024137785.1 Ginglymostoma cirratum | reverse complement strand
TGCTGCTTGACCTGCTGTGTTCATCCAGCCCCATGCTTGTTATCTTAAGAAATTCTATAGTTATTTTTAAAAGTAAAGAGTTAAAAAAATGACCATTGGTTCTTTGGAAAGTGAACCTAGAATTAATAATGGTCAATAAGGTGACGGTGGGTGAACAAGTCCTTTGCATGGCTCTTCACTTCAGAGCACAAAAGTGATATCCCAGAAATAGTTGTAACTGAGGAAATGGAATGGAAGGAGGAATTCCAGATAATTACAACCATCAGGGAACTGATGGTACTGAGCAAATTGCTTTGAGCTGTGAGCTGACAGGTGCCTGGAGCCTGATGGACCTCATGCCAGGGTCTTAAAAGAAGTGGCTAGTGAAATAGTTGATATGCTGATCTTAATTTTCCCAAATTCAGGGAAATTTCATTAGATTGAAAAATAGTGAATACAACTCCTTTATTCCAAAAGGGAGGGAGACGGAAAGCAGAAACCACTGGACAATTAGTTTAACATCTGTCATAGGGAAAAAGTTACAAACTATTATTGAAGGTCACTCAGAAAAATTCAAAGCAATCATGACACGGACTCCCAAATCCCTCTATGTGGTAGCTTTCTGCACTCTTTCCTCAGATCAATAATATTCAGCTCTCCTATTTTTCCTGCAAAAGTGCTCAATGTCACAGTTTCCCACATTATCTTTGATCTGCCAAGCTTTTCATTCTCTCACTTAACCTGTCTATATTTCTTTGCATACTCTTTGTGTCATCAGAAGATGTTTTGAAGAAGTAACATGTTTTGTGGAGGGGCCCCAGTGGATATACCATTCCTTAGATTTCAGAAGACATCTGATAAGATGCCACATCCAAGCTTCTTGTGGAAAATAAAAGGTCATGGTGTTAAGTGATAATGCCACAGATATAAGGTTAGCTGACGAACAAGAATCAGAGTGTAGGCATAAATAGGACTTTTTCAGTTTGGCAAGATACAACAAAGTGTCTGCCACAGGGACTGTGCTGCGGCCTCAACATTTTACAGTTTATAACTGCCTAGGAAGAATGGATAGAGGTATGGTTGATAAAATTGCTGCTGACATGAAAGTAGTTGTAAAGAAGGTTACAAAAATATGTAGATATGTTAAGTGATTGCACTGTGTAAATGGAATATAATGTGGGAAAATGTAAAATTATCCATTTGGCTGGAAGAATAAAAAAAGAACCATATTATCTAAATAATGAGAGATTACAAAGCTCTGAGGTGCAAAAGGATTTGGGTCATATAGTACAAGAATTACAAAAGGTTAGCATGCAAGTACACAAATGTATACTTTGTGGAAAGCAAATAAAATGTTATTGTTTACTGTGTGTGGAATTGAATACATAAGTAAATAAGTTATGTTTCAGTTATACAGGGCATTGCTGAGGCCACGGAGGATCATAGGGATCCCTACAGTGTGGAAGCAGGCCATTTGGCCCATCAAGTCCACACCACCCCTCTGAAGACCCCTACCCAGATGCCTGCCCTACCCTTGTAACCCTGAATTTTTCCCATGGCTAATCCACCTAGCCTTCACATCCCTGGGCACAATGGGCAACTTAGCATGGCCAATCCACTCTAAGCTGCACACCTTTGGAATGAGGGAGGAAACTGGAGCACCCGGACGAAACCCACACAGACATGGTGAGAATGTGCGCACTCCACACAGACAGTCACCTGAGGCTGGAATCAAAGCCGGGTCCCTGGCGCCGTGAGGCAGCAGTGCTAACCACTGAGACACCGTGCTGCCCTATGCCACCCCATTGGGGTAGCATAAATTATTGGTCTCCTTACTTCAGGAAGGATAACATTCATTGGCAGTATTCTATAGAAGGTTTTTTAGATATATACTTGGTTTGGTCAAGTTGTCTGATGGGGAAAGATTGAGCAGGCTAGCAACTGTAACTTCTGGAAGTTAGAACAGTAAGGTCCGAAGCTTAGAAGAGATTTAATAACTTAATCAGATCAGGAAAGGTGAGTGTCATGGCAAAGTTTTGATGTTCTTCTAGACCAAACCCTTCGCTCTCTTTTTCTCAATCCTACTTCTGCACATCATTCTACAAATGTAACTTACGGATATGTCTATCTATTTCTGCAAAGTTTCTCCTGAGATTTCCAACCGACCATCCATCATGTACACTCACCTTCACCTTAATGCAATGTCACACACAGTTCTAACAGTGTCCTTTGACAACACATTCCATTGCTATCACTAGTGTTCATTTCTCTCTCTACTTATACTACTAGGCAAAGTGTAAGAAGCTGCTAGGGACATGGAAATAGAGCACTTGGAGAATAATAGTATGAATTTATGAAATGGAAATTGTATTTGATAAATCAGGTAAAGATCTGTTTAATTCCATCTAGCAGGGTCAATAAAGGAGAATAGTAAAGTATATAATATTGTTGAATTGTTTTTAAAAAAATCATTTGATAAGATGTAACACAAGAGACTATTACACAAAATGCTCATTGGATAAGCAAACATTTATTAGTAAGGATTAAGAGTTGGTTAAGGAGCAGGAAACAGAGCGCTGAATTTAGTGCAGATATTCCATGAATGATGCCAAATGCAGGGCAGGGGTTGGGAGATGGGGGTGCAGCAAGGGCATATCCTCAGAATCAAGCAAGTTGGGTATGGGACAGGCAGACTCAGTGAGAGGTATTGGTAAGATAGCTTGGCTGTGGGAGGAAAGACCAGGAGAGGCAAGGACAGTGCCTGTTCATTCCAGGGATTAATCAAGTGATCCGTCATTACACTCCCCTCAAGACAACTGGATCCTGCCCTAGGTAGGGAGGAGCAGATAATACTCAGATGTGGTAACATGACACGCTGCACAATTTCAGATAGATTTTTTTTTCATTCTTGCACTCCAAACTCTTGCAAATAATGCTCACATACCCTTTGTCCTCCTAATGGCTCGCTGTACTTGCACATTACCTTCCTGTGATTCATATGCAATGAAATTCAGGTATATGAACACTAACATTTCCTAGTCTCTCATCTTTTAAAAATATTCTTGTTTTATTTTTCCTTCCAGAATGGATACCTTTCCACATTATTTTTTATCATGCTCCTGTCCACTCATTTAACATGTTGATATTTCTTTGCAAGCTTTTTTTTTGCATTCTACTCACAGCTTACTTTCTGCCTAGATTTGTATCACCAGCAAAACTGGATACGTTGTACTCAGTTCCTTCATCGACTTCAGAGATAGACATTGTAGACATCTGAGGCTCAAGCATTGATCCTTGCTGTATGTCACTAGCTACAGTCTATCAACCTGCAAATGATATTTGTATCTTGGGAAGGATTTTGTGGCACAAACCAGAAGGGAGAAAGCACTGACCATGCAGCAACTATTGGTGGACTATAGTCTCCTAGTCAATGGATATTTGTCAAGAATTTCACCTATGAATATTTCATATTACATTGGTTTTACTCTGTTCATATGTGTGCCGCTATTCTTTGCTGCGGCTTGCTTAGAGAGGTGAATGTACTGATTCCCTTCATGGTCGGCACACATTGCTGGTTATAAGGAGGTCTGAGACAGTTCCTTTATTGCAGAAGAAATAAAGTTGTGTTTTCTTGTTCAAGCTTTATTGCATGGTAATCATCCAGTGCTATACTTGCCTGATGTAGGACATAGCTGAACTGGCAAGCTCAGCTGGCCCTTCCTTCCACCCAATTTAAAAGACAGTGTGCAAGGTCATCCTCAGGACATCATTGAAGTGTGAACTCAAAGCCCTGTAAGAGTTATGTCAGCCAACACGCTATGGATTCATTTTTAGATTTCACACACTGCTCACTAGATCCCCTTTCTTTTGTTGACTGTACCCACCACCTCTGCATCCAAATATATCTAAGAACCAGGTCCTTCCCACTTCATGAGAGGATCCAGACCCAAAACGTCAGCTTTCCTTCTCCTCTGATGCTGCCTGGCCTACTGTGTTCATCCAGCTCTACACCTTGTTATCCCTTCCCACTTCATTCCTCCATGCCCACAAGCTACCTTCTGTCATCCCCTGGATCCCTCTTCCACTGCTCCACATTCCTCCCTATTCCCTTTGTCCTCCCTTGGATCTTTCTTCCACACCTCTGCTCTACCATGGCATAGATTCCAGACCAGACAGGCTGGTAATTTTAAGACAGTTGATGTGATCACAAGCTGTGGCATTCTGACATAAAGATACCTGGCTTGCTTTCAGTCACACTCTATGTGTCACAACAACAACAAAGTTACTGGAAAAACTCAGCAGGTCTGGCAGCATCTGTTCTGAGGAAGGGTCACCGGACCTGAAACATTAACTTTGTTTTTTCCTTCACAGGTGAAGTCAGACCTACTGGACTCTTCCAGCAACTTCTGTGTTTGTTCCTGATTTAAAGCATGCGCTGTTCATTCGGTTTTTACACTCTACGTGTCATTCCGTCAGAACCCAGACTCTATGTGTAAGCCTGTGATTTTGTAACCTTACAAATAGTTAGGATCGCGAATAAACTTCAAGATTTCTGACTCGACAGAACCTGATATTTGTGGCAGATGTTATGATGCATAACTTCCATAGAAACTACAAATGGCATCATCCATCATGCCCCAAACCTATTGCACATGCCTCCTCCAACCCTCCTTCACTACTGTCTCATCTTTGCTGATCCTGAGACTCCCTGCAGGCTGCCATTCTCCTGCTTCCCTCCCTTATGCTGAATAGTTTAATACAGAAAACTACTGATCTCAGACAAAACTGCACAAAGCTGATTGGTGCACACCAACTTTAAGCAAACATGAACCAGCTACTGTGAAACTCTCGTGCACCACTGATTTTATCTTGAAAGTAGAACTTACTTTTATTCTTTAGTTTTATTCTTTGCATATTAATGGCATGAAAATGCACTAGAGGTTAGACATTGTCCATCAAGCTAGTGTGTTGCCTGATACACCACAAACAAACCACTGGCTTTACCTCTGAAACTCAGCCTGGAACTGCAAAATTCACACTTTATATCTCGCTTCATTGTGTCATCTCATAGATCCCATCTCCTGTTCTTGTGAGCGGCATAAAATTTTTAACCCCACCCTTCACCGCACACACTGTACAATATTGTTACATTTAGACTTAACTTTTCTATTATATTAAAATAACGTTTTACACCTTTGCCCTTCATCCATCTTATCTTTGTCTGGCAAGTAGCCTTATTTGTGTTAAATGGTATGGCAAGAGTTCAAGATAACCAATGGGTGTTTTTCACAGGGTTACTCAGTTTTAAGTAGGACTGCTTTATGTTGGGGGGAGGGGGAAATGGGTGCTGGGTGGTTTTGGGGTGTGCGACATGGGTTTAAAATATTGTTGTCAGAAGAATTCGCTATTTCAGTGCAATTGATCCAAGAAAAGATTGCTCCATCTCAGGCGGCTAAGTGAACTATGGGTACACTTACTACATCATATCTTTCCTCCCCTACTCCTCAGGTTACTTCCCCTCTTCATCTGCCTGTGAAGAACTACTGCAGTCTCCACCATCTTCCTCCAGAACCAGGGACAGAAATCACAGGTCCCGATGCTGCACATGGCCCAAGGCTCCAGCCATTGAGCTAACTACAATGGCCCCACTCCAAATTGAGCTCAGTGAGCTTCCAAGAGCTGTGCGTCCCAGTTGTTGGACCCTGGTATACCCCCACTCTTCCATTGTCCACCACCAGTCATGGCTGGATGTTAATGCATTGGACATAGAGTGGTTTAGCTCTGTCAATCACTTGCTGCTTATGCTGTTTGGCATACAGGTAGTTCTGCTTTTTTAGCTTCAGCAGGTTGACACTTCATTTTAAGTGTGTCTGCTGCTGCCTTTGACATGCCCTCCTGCACTCTCCATTGAACCAGGGTTGATCCCCTGGCTTGATGGTAGTGGTTGAGTGGGGATATGCTGAGCCATGAGGTTGCAGATTGTACTGGCGTACAATTCTGCTGCTGCTTATGATTCATAGCACCTCATGAATGCTCATTCTCGAGTTGTTAGATCTGTTGCAAGTCTGTTCCATTTAGCATGGTGATTGTGCCACACAACATGATAGAGGGTATTCTCAATCTGAAGGCAGGACCTAGTCTCCACAAAACTGTGCAGTGGTCACTCATGCCGATACAATCGTGGACAAATGCATCTGCAGCTGACAGAAGGATGAGGTCAGGTGTGTTTTTCCCTGTTGTTGGTTCCCTCACAACTTGCTGCAGACACAGTGTAACAGGAATGGACTTTGGTTATTGACCAGCTGGGCGATGTTGCTGAATCACTCTTCAATGTCTACCACCCAGAGTATACTCTGTGCCATTGCTGCACTCTGCTTCACCCAGGTGATTTCAATGTGGAGAGATATCGATTCATCAACTAAGGTTGGGCGTGGGGTGCAGTATATGATACTCAGTAGGAGGTTTGCTTGCCCATGTTTGACCTGAGGTCATGAGGCTTCGTGCAATCCAGAGTCAATGGTGAGAACTCCCACAGTATATTACTGTGCTGCCATCTCTACTGGGTGGGTGCTGCTAGTAGGACATTCTGTGAGTATGTCTATGTCAGGCTGTTGCTGTACCATTTTGGCAATAGCACCAGAGGTTGGGAAGGAGGATTTTGCAAGATCGACAGGGCTATGTTTAACAATGTCATCACTAGTGTCTTTAGTCAATACTAGTGATCTGCTCATTTAATTCATTTTTTGAGGCTTTCTAGTGTCAATACAACTGAGTAAGCTTCTAGGCTATTTCAAAGGACAGTTAAGATACAGCCACAATGCTGTATTCCATGTAGGCCAGACCAGGGAAGGATGGTTGTTTCCTAAAAGAACATTACTTGGGTCTCTGGGCAATACCACTAGGCCATCACATCCCTGTAGGGTAACCTAGGGGTCACCTGAGATCCTTATATGCAACTGATGACTTCCTGGATCTGAAAGAAACTAGCCAGTGTTGTAAAGCCACTTATTCTCATTGGCCCCATCATTTACACATCATTGTGCACAATTTCCTGCATTCATCCACTTCACGTTTAATGTGTGGGCAACAGAAAACAAGATTCTGTAAATATCTCTCGCAGATCCCTGTAGGCAAAGAAATGCAAAGCTGTGGTGTGACATTGTGTGCCTAACTGGTGCGCATTGGCTGGCAGTCTTCTTCCAGGATGCTGCTGATCACTATTGATCCTCTTGAGACAATGGTGTAAAATCTGTGTTGGATGTACTGCCTCTTGCATACTGCACCTCTGTGCTCATCCCCTTTCTCCTGTAGAGCAGCCAGGTGAGTGAGAAGTTTGTTGCTACTCCTACTTTTGGTGCTATCGCTGCTGCATATCTTGCCTTTTGTGCAGTGTCTTCAATCCATGAGTTCACTTGTCTTTCTCTCACTGATGAACTCCAGAATCCCATGAGATCTCAGTCTCAGAGTTAGTTCAAAAAGCCTCTATAAAACAGTTGTTAATTGCTGTTATTCATATTATAATCGATAATCCGTTACTCCAGATTGATTATCCCCCAGACAGATGAACATTGTGAACCTAAAGGCAAAATTTGGTCACTGCTGTTGACTTAAAGTAATAGAGTCGTCGGCAGTTCTTACTATCTCCAATAGAGTCATAGAGATGTGAAGAACAGACCCTTCGATCCAACTCGGTCTGTGCTGACCAGGTATCCTAAATTAATCTAGTCCTACTTGCATGCATTTGGCTATATCCTTCTAAACCCTTCCTATCCATATATCCATCCAGATGCCTTTTAAATGTTATAATTGTACCAGCCTCCACCGCTTCCTCTGTCATCTCATTCCATACAGATACCACCCTCTTGTGTGAAAAAGTTACCCTTCAGGTCCTTTTTAAATCTTTCCCCTTCACCTCAAACCCATGCCCAATAGTTTTGGATTCCCCCATCCTGGGGAAAAAGTCTTGACTATTTACCCTATCCATGCCCCTCATGATTTTATAAACATCTATGAGGTCACCGCTCAGCCTGCAACACTCCAGGGAAAATAGCCCCAGCCTATTCAGCCTCTCCCTATAACTCAAGCCCTCCAACCCCGGCAACATCCTTGTCAATCTTTTCTGAACCCTTTCAAGTTTAACAACATCTTTCCTATAGCAGGGAGACCAGAATTGAATGCAATATTCCAAAAATGGCCTAACCAATGTCCTGTACAGCCATAGCCTGACCTCCCAACTCCTACACTCAATGCACTGACCAATAAAAGCAAGCATACGAAACACCATCTTCACTACCTTGTCTACCTGTAACTCCATTTTCAAGGAACTATGAACCTGCACCCCCATGGTCTCTTTGTTCAGCAGCACTCCCTGGGACCTTACCATGAAGTGTATAAGTCCTGCCCTGATTTGCGTTTCCAAAACGCAGCACCTCACATTTCTCAAAGGGCTATCCATTTCAGACATTTTAACCAAATGTCTGCTCTCAAAATCATTCAATATTTCAGGCTAAAATTCTCCAGTGTCTGTCACTCCTATAAGGTTGAGATGAAGCAGAAAAGGATATTTATTTCTTATTAAAACAAAATTGTGGGTATTCACTACTGAAACTAACTGAATGAAATATAAAATTTTATGATCCCTAGCATTAAACTCATGCGTAAGTAAAAAAAAAATTAGACGACCACACATGATACTTTAGCTACTATTATCAAACAAGATTTACCCTTGTCCTGTCAAGTATTATCAAATTTAACTGGCTGTTAAGGGAACCTTGAAACGATCTCTGCAGCACTGTATCATTGGGAATGCCAATAGACAAGACCTCCCATGTGAAACTGTCTGATTAATTTGAGAAATGTCCTTTCCGTCAAGCAGCAAAATGCCAGAATCTATAGTCCATGAACAGATCCATTTGATTTACACGCATCACAAAAACCAGAGATATGAGCTTTTTGCGTAAATGAATTGAACCAAGTGAACCTATTACTGGTAAGGGTCTAGGCCCGAAACGTCAAGCTTTCCTGCTGCTATGATGCTGCTTGGCCTGCTGTGCTCATCCAGCTCCACACCTTGTTATCGCGGTCCTATTACTATCTGAATGTCCTATTTAATAAGTACACCCACTTCAGTTATTGTGAGATGTCTAAACATAAAGTATAAACAGTATATGACATTTGTTGCAATCCTAATCCATTTTTCCACATTTGCTTCCCTGGTGAAGGCTTAAGTTCCAAAGCTTTGATGGCTGCCAATATTTTATTTAAGCAGCAATGGTTCAGAGTGAATGTCAGCAGCTTATTCTACTGCTGGGACATTACAGCCAAACACAATATAACTGCCACCTGTTGGCAGTGAGCAGAATACAAGCATCAATCTACAGAACACAGATTGTGTGACATGAGTTTGCTGAATTTTCACTTTTCTCGGTTATATCGGTCTTCAACCAGTTCAGAAATATTGGGCTGTCTAAGAGCAATTGGATTAGGATTTGAGAACACTGCTAACTATGTAGGGTGGTTCTGAAAGCTCGAGAACAAGCCCAGCCAGAATATTTACTTTGTAACTCATTCAGTCAACTAAAGACCAGAAGCCTTTATTTTAAACAAGACGTTGCCTTTAGCATCTCAGATCAGAGGTTGTTCAGATTAAGTTATTTTTGTTTTGAGATCAAACTTTGCAATTTTGCTTCTGATAAATGGAGAAATGTAGAAGATAGGAGCAGGAGTAGACCATTCAGCCCTTCAAGCCTGCTCTGCCATTCTGTATGATCATTGGTGATCATCCAACTCTGTTGTGCCCTGTTTCCGATTTGTCCCCATATCCTTTTAATCCTTTAGCCCTCAGAACTATATCTAATTCCTTCTTGAAAAGCATAAGATATAGAAGTAGAATTAGGCTACTCAGCCCATCACGTCTGCTCCACCATTCATTCACGGCTGATATATTTCTCAACCCCATTCTCCTGTCTTCTCCCTCTAACCCTTGATCCCTTTTCTAATCAAGAACCTACCTATATCTGTCTGAAATACATTCAATGACTGGACCTTCTGGGACAGAGAATTCTAAAGGTTTCACCAATCTAGGTGAAGAATTTTCTCCTCATCTCAGTTCTAAAAGGCCTACACCATATCCTTAGACTGTGACCCCTGTTTCTGGACTCATCCCGCCTCAGGAATATGTTTCCTGTGTTTACCCTGTCTAATTCAGTAAGAGTTTTAGAGATTTCTATGACATTCACCCTCATTCATCTAAACCCCAGTGAATATAGTCCTAAATGATCTCTTCTCTCTTCCTACACCAGTTCTACCATCCTAAGTATCAGTCTGAATTCTGACGAAGAGTTACTGGCCTTAAACCGTTAAATCTACTCCCTCCCCATGGATGCTGTTGAGTTTCTCCAGCAATTTCTGCTTCTGAATCAGTCTAGTAAACCTTTGTTGCACTCCCTACAGAGCCAGATCATCCTTCGTCAGATAAGGAGACCAAAACTGCATTGAAAACTCCAGATGCAGTCTCACCAAGACTCTGTACAATTGCAGAAAGACATCCTTGCTCCTGTACTCAAATCCTTTCATTACGAAAGCCAACACACCATTTGTCTTCTTCACCGCCAGCTTCATTTGCATGCTTCCTTACAGCAACTGGTGTAGATGGACACGAAGGCGTTTTTGCACCTACCCCTTTCCCAATCCATTATCAATCAGATAATAATCCACCTTCTGGTTCTTGCTACCACATTGGGTAACCTCACATTTATCCACATTATACTTTACCTGCCATGTATTTGCCCACTCACTCAACAAATCTGGACTTCCCAACTGAAAGTTTAACTGTTCATCAAGATCAAGCATAAATTCTTCCTTACTAAACTTGTCAAATCCTTTACTAAACATGTAAAGATGTGGTAAAATGATCATTTTTTGCATTCTTTACTGATGATAATACTTCTTCAAACCTCATTAATCTCAAAAGTAAATAATACATTTCCTCCAGTAGAGAAAATAGTAACAATAACATATAATAATAAAAATAATATAAAATTCTCACAGTACTGCCATCTGTCATTTTCAGGTCGCGTCTGGGTTGCCAGATTTGTCTAAAGAAGGCTTTGGATGGAATAACTGTGAAAATACCAAAGGAAGTGTCCGATGTCAGAGAGCCAACGGGGCAGTGATGTGGCACATTTTACAATGTCAACGTAACTTGGAAACAACTCCCAATACTGTCATAGAAGATACAAAATTGTGCCACACCATATTAAGAAATTTTTCTAACTAGGTCTAATGAAGTCCAACATGGTATTGCCAATGAAGCTGTTTATGATGGATGAGACTTGTAATGGATA
The DNA here is from genome assembly GCA_024137785.1 of Ginglymostoma cirratum. Taxonomy (NCBI): domain Eukaryota; kingdom Metazoa; phylum Chordata; class Chondrichthyes; order Orectolobiformes; family Ginglymostomatidae; genus Ginglymostoma; species Ginglymostoma cirratum. The sequence continues at coordinate 35,225,527 of JAHRHZ010000016.1, read as the reverse complement.
AACATTAAATTTGATGACATTAGATTTAATTTGATAACGGCATTATAACAAAGCACCGTCCCAATGAGCAAAGTGCCTGATCGTGTTGGAGAAATTTACTATTCCTTTTTGAAAGGTTTGAGTGCCTAGGAGGTGATATGGGGAGTGAATCATTATCCATTTCTTCACACAGTAGTTCAACACCAATCATCTGCAAGCCAAGCCATTTAGCTGAAGTTAAATAGTACTCTAGCCATAATCTAAGAAGAAGAATCCTTTGCAGCAATCCACCAGGAACAATGTTTGTCTTGCAGAGCTGTCATGTGCAAAGATTCAATCAGGGGCTTTTACAATTTAACAGACAATAATACTGAATGCTACACGTGAAAACTGCTGTCAAACACACACGTACAAAATTGTGAAAATGCATAATTGTAATACATAATGTATAAATAAGCTGACTTCAATATGCTTGGCACCCAAAGCAATGGTGAAGGTTATTTTTTCCCAAACAACCTCGAATCTTTGCCTCCCACTCACAGTGCAGCTCCATCCCCTGCTTAGGTCCTACAGTCGTTGCGTTGTGTCCTTGGAAAATAAATTGTCACATAAGTAACAAATTAGGACCTATTCTGTAATGTGGTCGGAGATAGCCATATCTTGTGTTACAGCGATGTATCAAGGGAAACATTCATCCCAATCAACTGAATTGTCACCAAATCCAGATCCCAGAGATGAAATATTAACGTCTAAGTCATTGCAATGTTACTTGCACTGAGAAGATATTGTCATTTTGTAGCTTTGTACTTTAAAGACCCAAGTCATTCAATTGGAGGCTGTCATAAATGTGAGTGGAGTTTGGTTTGATAATTCATCTCTGACTTGAGGTTAACAGGTCAAAAGTCAAATCTATGCCTCCAGCCACAGTCACTGTTCTCATTCTGAATTTCTCACTTTCCCTCACTTATACAACGTGTGATTTCAAACTCATCACTTTTTGGTTCTTTCTCATTCCTATGATTTAGAATGTTGTGTTCTCAGACAGCGAGGTCGTAGGACACACACTTGGACACTCTATGAACCATGTAGATGTTCTTTAGTTGAAGTTTTGTGCAGAAATCAGTGGTCATGGAATAATCAGGAAAGCTGACTTTTCTTTTTCGCTAGTTTACTCACCTTGCACATAATAGTGGCATTCAATTGGTATTTAGGACAGCCAGCTAACTGCACGCTTGTCTTCATTGCTGAAAACATAGAGTATAGGAGTTGGGACGTCATGTTGCGCCTCTCCAGGACTATAGTGAGGCCACTTTTAGAAAATTGCATACAATTCTGTTTGCCCCTCTATAGGATGGCTGTTGTTAAACTTGAGAGGAAGGAGAAAAGATTTACAAGAATGTTGCTGGGTCTGGAGAGTTTGAGCTATTGGGAGAGGCTGAATAGGCTGGGTTTTTTTCCCTGGAGCGTCGGAGGCTGAAGGGTGACCTTATAGATGTTTATAAAATCGTGAGGAGCATGGATAAGGTGAATAGCCAAGGTCTTTTCATCGGGTGGGAGAGTCCAAAACTACAGGGCATTGGTTTAAGTTGAGAGGGGTAAGTTTTAAAAAGGACCTGAAGGTTAACTTTTTCACACAGAGGGTGGTGTCTGTATGGAATGAGCTGCCAGAGGAAGTGGTGGAGGTAGGTACAATTACAACATTTAAAAGGCATCTGGATGGGTATATGAATAGGAAGGGTTTAGAGGGATATAGGCCAAATGCTGGCAAATGGGATTAGGTCAGATTGGGATGTCTGGTCGGCACGGACAAGTTGGACCAAAGGGCCCATTTCTGTGCTGTATGATTCTACGACTCTCTAACTTTAAAATTGACTGGAAATTGACCCTAGACCTTCTGGGTCGTATGTTATTACCTTTATTAGCAAGGACGTGAGAATGCAAAACCTTCTTTTGAAATATCTCTGCATTTAGATGTAAGTTTAACATGGGAATTCTTTTATAACACACATTAAAGTCAGTTACTTAACTTGTCCCTGTTTTGGCTCAGTTGTATTAGCATGCCAACTCTGGTCATGCCTAAATTCTACCCTGAAATAACGGCAGTAAAGTGCACTGACTTGGATTTTATAGTCAGCTGTAAAACGGTAAATGAAAGTAAAACTTTAATCAGGCATTTGATTGATCTGCACCCTCTTTAGTGCATCTGTTGTGCCTACAGCGTAATAATAGTCTGTTTCTTCACCGACTCAGTGTCTGAATCCTCACAGCGAGATACAAGACACAGGTTTTCCAGTCAAGAGGAGATGGGTTCAGATTCATATGGGATGGCAAAGTCCGAGGAGATAGTGTATCTCTATCCAGCAGGGTCCATTTTGCAGCCAAAGCCTACTTCAAGCAAAACAATTAGGTTTCAGAAGTTATTGACCTTACTTGGCCAAACCTTATCACAATAACACACCTTCAGAATCCTAATTTTGTGGTTTGGCTATTTGTCACTCATCAATTGTTGCTTCATTTGCCTAATAATACTGTAACAATGTTTTGGCGCCCAAACCATTTCCGCATGGCTGTAACTGCATTTATTTGTGCATATATAGCAGAGGAAAAATGTCACCACTCTCCTGAGTGTATTGAACATATAGAAACCCAATGGATCCCACATTTCCTGTGTTGGACGATGACAGAAATACTGTGTGTCTCGCCCAAGGATGGGAACGAAGTTGAAATATTGGGAAGACATGGCTTATCAGAATCTCTACCCCTTTCTCTTTGTCTCACAAATGCAAGGCCACCCTGGAAATTCCACTTGGCACACTGTTTTGAGGTATTGAAGCTCCAAAATTTACAAAGATTTCCAAAGGAACAGTTCCAAAAGCCCTAGGTAAGGAGGGGAGCATGGAAAATTAATGAGAATGGAAGCCTGTTGGGAAAATCAATTGTTTACTTTTAAGCATTGAATCCTATAAAGCCTTGGGTTAGATTCCAGTTCTCCAATTCTTTTGGCCTCTCCTTGGGGCATATGCCTATGTTGCACTTCTATAAGCGGTCCACCCACTCAAAAATGAATATGTTCACCTGTCTGGGATTTGGAACTGAGTTGATAGTCTTGCTAATTGGCAGATGGAAGATTTTGTGATGCTGCACTTCCAGTGACGAAAATACGGCAATCTCAGATCCTTGTCGTCAATTTACATGTCAACCTCCCCTGCAAGGGATAGCTTCCTAGTTAACTTCTGGCCCCAATTCCCATTGCACCCCTCCTCCCCAAACCCCCATTCCCTCATACTCAGCACTTCTAAATATTATTGATGGAGCTTGGGTTGCGCATCAGCATTCTCACTTGGTGACAGTTCTTTACATCCTATTAAGTAACTGAAGCAAGGCAAGTGTGTCCAGGGACTCAGAGGTCTAGTTTGTAAATCCAATGTCAGACCCTTGTAGGGTAAGCACATGAAGAATCCGATGTTTGTTGTGCTTGTTTGCATTTTGGTCTTTTTATTCTTTGTTCATTCAAGGGATGAGGGTGTCGCTAGCTAGGCCAGCATTTATTGCCCATCCCTAATTGCCTAGAGGGCAGTTCAGAGTCAACCACATTGCTGTGGGTTTGAAGTCACATGTAGACCCGACCAGGTAAGGATGACAGTTTCATTCCCTAAAGGACATTAGTGAACCAGTTGGGTCTTTCCAGCAACTGGTAATGGATTCACGGTCATCATTAGATTCTTAATTCCAGATATTTTGTTGAATTCAAATTCCACCATTTGCCATGGCGGGATTCAAACCCAGATCCCCGGTATGTTACCCGGGTCTCTGGAATAACAGTCCAGCGACAATACCACTAGGCCATTGCCTCCCTTTTTAATGTAACTGCTTGTTCATCAGGAGTCAAGAAGTGTGCAAACTTTGGCACCGCTTAACCTTTGTAAACCTCTTAAACCTGTAGTATTATCAATACCACAGAAATACACATTATGCTAGTGCTGTTCATCTATGGATTACCGAGGCTGTTTAATTCTGAGACACCAAGTAACCAGCAGGGAGCAGCATTGCTACTAACTGTAGCCAAGAGCTGCTCATGAAAGATTGCCATGGAATTGTCACCTTTTACAACACTATTGAGGTGTGAGCCCGAGGATGGGGAGGACGGGTGGAGGCAGAGGGTTGAAGGGATGGTAGACAATGTGGCTAGGATTGTGGCTTAGGACCATGTTTTAAAAATTATGTTGAAGGAATTTTGTTCAACTATTGTGTGGCCTCAGCTTAAAGCAAGCAGAGGAAATACATCTTTCAATTCAGTCTCTCTCTCTCTCCAATGACAGGATTTCCTGTCTGTTGCTTGTTTACCAGCTCTTTGCCTAGTCACTGCAGATTTAGACGCAGTCCCATCAGCTTCCGGGACTGGCTGTCCCTCACCCTGTTGGTGGTAATGAATTTTGTTTGCAGGCCTCATCACACAGTTCCAGAAATACTACAACTGTTTCGTTTTGTCCTGCAAGCTCTCTACAACACCAAGAAAACAAGACTGCTAAGGGCCAAATAATAATTGGGAAGCAAAGATTTTGCTGAACAATTTACAGAAACATAAAAAATGGGCAAATACATACAGACATAAACTTACCTCCTCCACTAATGGAGCTTTGATGATTCTATGACCTGACATAAACAAAGATGGAGAATTATAAACGTTACTATTTCAGTGAATGAACAATTAATTTGCCTGTACAACATTGTATGTATAGTAAAGCTTATAATTTGCAACTTTACTGTACAAGTGAGCAATATACTGTTCTGTTCAAAAAGGACTTTGCAGAATGTGAAACTTTGGTTAGGCCACGTTTGAAATACTGTATGCGGTTCTGGTAGCCACACTACCAGAAGGATGTGGATGATTTGTAGAGGGTGCAGAGAAGGTTTTCCAGGATGTTACCTGGTTTGGAGGGTTTTAGTTATGGGGGGAGGTTGGATAAACTTGGATTGTTTTCACTGGAAAGACAAAGGCTGAAGGGTGACTTGACAGAGGTCTACAAAATTGTGAGCGGTATCGATAAGGTGGATAATCAGAGGCTTTTTCCCAAGGTGGAAAGCTCAATTACCAGAGGGCACAGATTCAAGGTGAGAGGGGGAAGGTTTAGAGGAGAAGTGCGGGGAAAACTTTCCACACGGAGGGTGGTGGGTGCCTGGAATGCACTGCCACTGGAGGTGGTGGAAACAGGCATGTTAGTAATGTTTAAGGCATATATTGATAAACACATGAATGGGAGGTGAACAGAGTGATAGTTACCACACATGGGCAATAAATAATGAGTCTAAATAAGAATTAGGAATCGGTGTGGGCTTGGTGGATCAAAGGGCCTGACCCTGCACTGTATTGTATTGCATTGACTTTAAACATGACCCTATTTATCTCCTGTATCCTCAACTTCCCCAGTGTCCAGAAACATATAGTTATTTCTTAATCTTCACATACCAATCACTTCATACAGTCCTTCTCTGCTAAGTTTGTCCATAACTATTAACCTCAGGATACTAAATTTCAGACTTCCATCCTTATTCCTGAATTCCAAGTTTTTAATCAATGTCTCCACCTATTTGAACCAATCGTTACAATAAACAACTTGTCCTGATCAATTATTTTCAAGGTCAAAAATCACATGACAACAGGTTATGGTCCAACAGGTTTATTTGAAAACACAAGCTTACGGAGCTTCAGTCCTTCTTCAGGTGTTAGTGAGAGAGGTAGTATCAGACACAGAATTTATGTGTTTGTGTGTGAAGGGGGGAAGAGAGAGAGAGAGAGAAGTAGTGTGTGTGTGTGTATGTGTGTGTGTGGAGGGGGAGTGTGTGTGTGTGTGTGTGTGGAGGGGGAGTGTGTGTCTGTGTGTGGGCAGAGAGAGGGAAGGGCAGAGGCTGATAGCTAAGTTCGGTGACCCCGAGGACGTCCTCAGCCAGGATCTTGGGTTCATGTCGCACTACAGGTGATACACCACACTATACACTCTCACACGGATACTCACACACACGCATACATTCACACACACTCACTCCCTCACTCATACACACACACACAGACACACATGCACATGCACATAAATTCTCTCTCTCCCTCACACACACACACTCTCTCTCTCTCTCTCTCCCTCACACACAACACACTGTCTCTCCCCAAGCACCCACCACACACACACACACACACACACACACACTCTGCCTCCCCCCCATACACAAATACACACACACACATACATACACATGCATGTGTGCACATATGAATCTATGGGGTGAATTTGTATTTGCCGATACATTTTATTTTTTTCAAAAAGCACACAATTTAAAGACAATCACTCAATATGGCGTTTTATAAACTCCTACTTTAGAAATAAAACCAGTCTGACTTCAAACTAAAATACAAACAGATTCTAAACAAGGTCTCACACCTAACATGCATTGCCTGATCTAAAATGTCACCTCTTCTTTACACTGATAAAACCTTTAGTTCTCTCAGGACTGTGACTTGAAAGGAATTTGGGATTTATATATACGTATTAATCAATTAAAACCTTCTAACTGATTAAAGATTTAACGACATCTTAGGTTTGTTTAGTACATCTTCATCAATGGTGTGAACATTTGATCTTTTACTTATAAATTCTGTGTCTGATACTACCTCTCTCACTAACACCTGAAGAAGGACTGAGGCTCCGAAAGCTTGTGTTTCCAAATAAACCTCTTGGACTATAACCTGGTGTCGCGTGATTTCTGATCTTGTCCACACCAGTCCAACACCGGCACCTCCACATCACAATTATTTTCAATTGTCTCAAAATCCCATAGCATTCTGATTTCTAATTTACCAAATGCAAATTGCTTAGGTTTGTGCCATAATTTGAAAAATTTCAAGCTTTCTTCACAAAAAGAAGCGTTCAGAATTGAAGTTCATCTCTTTCAACAATCCCAATATGATTGACTTATTGTTTTGTCACAGTACGATACTACATGTAGGAATTAGCCAATTATTACTGATTGGTTTAAATGAGGTAATATTTTTGAGTATTATGGTTCCCAGATCAATTTCATTCTTTCCCAGGATCTATCAGGTGTTCAAAATATGAGAGTCAAGGGCACAAAATTGATTAAAGATGGAATGAGGACTAACATGAAGAAGAGCTTTGTCACTGCACAATGCCACTCTTAATTGCTATCTAACAAACCCCACTGAGAGTATAAAATTGGAAAAAGAAAGTCTAAGTCTACAAGATAATATAATTTACAAAATAATATTGTGCAATATTTAGATGAATTTGGTGTTTTGGCACATTTGATCTCATTTTTTTAAGAGTACCAAACCAACCATCTTTCCATTACACTGTTTCTTAAATTAATCCAGTGCCCTCCCCTTCCTGTCAGCCCAACATCAGTTTACCAGACTCTGTGTAAAGAAGTACATTCTGATGTGTGTCCTAAACTTTGGTTTATTTGTTCACAGGATGTGGGCGTTGCAGGCTAGGCCAGTGTCTATTGCCCAGAAGACAATTAAGAATCAACCACATTGCTGTGGGACTGGAGTCACATGTAGCCCAGATCAGCTAAGGACAGCAGTTTCCCTCCCTAAAGGACATTAATGATGGGGTTTTTCCAACAACCAATAATTGTTTCATAATCATCATTAGATTCTTAATTCCATATTTTTATTGAATTCAAATTCTACCAACTGCTGAGCAGTATTCAAACTCAGGTCACCAGAATGTTTCCTGGGTCTCTGGATTAATAGTCTAGCAATAAAACCACTGGCCATCACCTCTCCCTGTAGACAACTCAAAAATATTCACAAACTAGAACCTTGGCCTTCTCCAGCTGCTTTGGTATCTGAAAATGTTGTTCATTTAGTTTCCAACTCCCAACTAAATAGCTTCTAGACTTATATGAGATCCCTGCAAGACATATCTTTATGAGGGTGAACAACTGTAACTTATTCTAATCATTCATCATTGTGTCTCTCAAAAATTTTGAAAATTGGCCCCACTCCCTTATAGACAGGCTTATTGAAATCACACCTAAGAAGGAGATCATTTGGCGCATTCTGCTCATTTCAAATCTTCACCTGGGCCTACGTACTGTAATCCCCTTTACACACATTACTTTAAAATACTTACTCAATTCCCTGTTAAATTATTATTAATTATAGGAGGAGGCATTGGTACAACAGAAATGTTACTGGATTAGTAACTTGGTGTTGCAATCTACTGTTCTGGAGGTATGGGTTCAAATCCTGCCATAACAGATGGTGAAATTTGGAACCAATATTAGAAAAAAACTCTTGTATAAAAGATAGTCTAATGCATGTAACCATTGTCAATTACCATAAAATCTCATTTGTCCTTTAGGGAAGAAAATCTGCCATCCTTACCTGGCCTGGCCTACATGTGACTCCAAACTCTGAGCAATGTGGTTAACTCTTGACTGTCTTCTGAAATGGCCCTCAGTTCAAGCGCAATTAGGAATGGGAACAAAATGCCAGCCTACCCAGTGATGCCCACATCCCATGAATGATTCAAATTTCAAAAAGCTGTCCCAGTGTCCTTGGGAAAGTAGTTAATTATCAAATAATTCATACGTGAAAATATTTTCTCAGCAAGCCCAGAAATGGGGTAATTTGAAGCTGTCTAATTTGATTCTTCAAAATCTCCCTCGTAACCCTGTAGCTGGTTGATTATCACAAATACTGCTTTGGTTGCTATTTAGTATGGAAGGTGACCCATCTGGCACTTTCTTCCCAATGGGGCACAATGTAATTTATCAACCACAGAAAACTTGGTTGGTAACGTAATGCAGAGGGTTGATGAGGGCATTTGGTTTCTGTTATTTGTCTGGAATTTAAGAAAGCATTTGATAAAGTTTCACTTATTAGGCTTGTTAGGGAAATTGAAGCCCATGGGATTAAATGGGTGGTAATAGTACAGATGCAAAAGAGGCAAAGTGATGGAAAGCAGAGCGTTATTGTGCACAGTCATTTTTCAGACTGGATGGAGATATACAATGAGAATCCCTCATAGACTGCTGCTCATTTTGATAAACATTAATGATTTAGCAATTTAGGACATTATTTCAGAGTTTACAGATGATACTAAACTTGGAAATGTAGTATGAGGAAGACAGCAGCAGACTTTAGGATGATCTATACAGACTGGTGAAATCTCAAATACGCAGCAAATAAAATTTACTCCAGAATAGTTAGAGTGATAAATTTTGGAAGGAAGAATGTGGATATTTTAATGATGTGATTCTGAAGGAGATGCAGGTACAGAAGGCTGCATGCATGCAGATTTTGAAAGTACCAAATTAATAAAGCTGTTGGAAAAAACATACATATCCTTGACTTTATAAATCGAGGCATAGAGAACAAAAGCAAAGAAGTAATCCTAAACAGTTCTGAATCAATGATTAGGTCTCAACATCATTTTTGCGTTCTGTTCGGGGCGCAACATTTTAAGAATGATGTCAAGTTATTAGAAAAGTTACAGATTTAATAGAATGATGCCAGAGATGAAGGACTTCAGTGTGTTGAGAGATTATAGAAACAGAAAGGTTAGGAGAGAGTTAATGGAAATGTTCAAAATTTTGAGGGTTTAATGAAATACTTTTCTCACTGACTGATAGATCAGTAACCAGAGGGGACAGATTTAAGGTAATTGGCAAAAGAAGTAGAAGTGAGACAAGATTTTTTTATTCATCAAAGTTGTCATGATCTGGAATCCATTGCTTGAAAAGGTGGTAAAAGCAGATTTCAATGATAATGTTCAAAAGGCTGTTAGATAGACACATGAAAGGGAAAAGTTACAGGTCTTTGGGAAAGAGTTGAGGAGACAGCTAATTGGACAGATCTTTAAACACTGAAGGTTGGCGGGGTTGGTTTTCCTTTGCGTTGTGCTCTATGATTCTATACGAGCAAACTATATTAAAGAAGAGAATAACACTGTTGATACTACACACAGGTAAGGTTTAGGTTGGAAACACAAATGTGACATTGTAAAGGTTTGCGAATATTATGGTACAAGAATTGAGTTTCATCTATCAGGTCAGCCTGCATTAGCTGTGATAACAGATTAACCGCCACTTATGTCATTACAATGGTAATCGTTTTCACATTTGTCCAGATGTCAAGTCACTTGCAAAAGATATTAATTGTGTGATTCATTTTGAGATGTTTAAATGTGAAATACTATATAAATGCAAGTATTATTTATTAATGTTTAAACTTTGACCCTAGATTTTAAAGTTTAACCTGACACTATTCCAAAGTCAGATATATGAAAATGCAATGTGAGTCAGCACCTTAAAATGAAAATGAACAAATTAGCCCCCAGTGATAATCATCATTAACTTTACCAGATACTGGTAAACTTGCTGTGCATTTCCAGCACATTCTGTTATTATTACTATTTGTACTTACTGATAGCTCAAGAACAGGATGTGTGCGATCAAGCAGCTGTTCTTTACCACCTCCAGTGTACAGTCCTTTCAGTTGTACCATCTATGGAAGAAGTTAGAACTCATAGTATGGCATATTAAATATCATGAATGTTTGCAGTTACAGATGTTTAAAATACCAGCATCAGCGCTGTCTTTCAACACTTTGATGAGAAACAGAGCAATAATATATGACCCAAAAGACTGTTAATGCATCAAATAAGACGCACAAAGAAGAGCTTTATATTTAGAAATTAATTAATGTTGTTGTAGGGGGGAATTTAATCCTACTTGCCCATGACAAAGGAATGTATTCATGTTAAACTCATCTTTTACACCCCACCTGATTTAGGACTCTATTCCCTTTCGGTAGGTTAGTTTGAGTTTGAGTATTTGAGTTTGATTTATTGTTGTCACGTGTACTGAGATACAGTGAGAAATGTTATTTTTTGTGCTATACAGCAGATCATGCCATACAAAGTGCACCAGGATAGCAGAACAGAGTGCAGAATACACTGTCACAGCTGCAGAAAAGGCACAGAGAGAGAGATCAGATTTAGCATTTGAGAGGTTCATTCAAAAGTCTGATAATAGTGGGGAAGAAGCTGTTCTTGAATCTGCTGGTACGTGTATTCAAACTTTTATATCCTCTGCCCAACACAAGAGGGTGGAAGAGAGTATTACCAGGGTGGGAGGGTCTTTGATTATGTTGGTTGCTTTCCCAAGGCAGTGGGAAGTGTAGATGGATTCAATGGATAGGAAGCTAATTTGTGTGAGGGACAGGGCTGGGTTAGGTTAAAATGACTACTTATGGGTCCCTCCAATACAGTCATTATTCCCACCTTTTCCTAATAAAGAGATATAGGGGTGCAGGTACGTTGTTCCTTGAAAGTGGAGTCACAGGTAGGCAGGGTGGTGAAGAAGACATTTGGCACACTTGCCCTCATTGATATAACATTGAGTATAGGAGTTGGGACATCATGCTGTGGCTGTGCAGGACATTGGTGAGGCCTCTTTTGCAATACTGCATACAGTTCTGGTCTCCCTTCTACAGGAATGATGTTGTTTAACTTGAGAGGGTGCAGAAAAGATTTACAAGCATGTGGCTGCGATTGGAGGTTTTAAGTTGAAGAGAGATGCTAAATACGCTGGGGCTTTATCCCCTGGAGTGTCAGAAGCTGAATGGTGACCTTATAGAGGTTTATAAAATTATGAGGGGCGTGGGTAAGTGAATAGCCAAGGTCTTTTTCATAGGTGGCAGAGCACAAAATTAGTGGGCAGGTTTAAGGTGAGAAAGGAAAGATTTAACAGGACCTGGAGGGTAATTTTTCACACAGAGGGTGGTGCACCTATGGAATGAGCTGCCAGAGGAAGTGTTTAAGGCGTATACAATTACAACACTTAAAAGGCACCTGGATGGGTACATGAATAAGATGGGTTTAGAGGGATATGGGCCAAATGCTGGCAAATGGGACTAGGTCAGATTGGGATGTCTGTTTGGTGTGGGTGACTTGGACCCGAGGGGTTTGTTTCTGTGCTGTATGACTCTATGACTCTAGTAAAACCAAACTTATGTCTGTAAACAGGACTTAGTCAGAACATACATCCACTAACCCAAATCAATACAAAATTACATGCACATTTCTTTTTAAGCTGTTTCAGTAGTATTTTGTTATCTCCCCAAAGTAAGTATTTCTTTTGGACAGGCATTGAACCGCTCAGTTTTAACTGTAGCCTGACCTCATATTAGAGACTTACATTGACCGGCCATGCCAACCTCAGTAATACACAGCATTTTGTACCTGCATTTGACTATATGTGGGAATACTGAATACTAAAATACAATGTTCATCATAACCCAAATGTACCCTCCTATCCTGAAGAAGCTAACATTGCGTGACTGCTTTGTGGGTGGAGGTAGTGCCTTTATTTTTCACACATATAATTTAATTCTGGCTGCACACAAACAATTCTCCTTTGATTTATTGGTAGGTCCATTGTTGATCCAACATCCTGGCCCTGATCCAAAGAACACCCAGGATTACTTTCCAGCAAGAAAATGGCATTAAGGCAACCATGACAATAGGCAGAAAATTAAAATGTCAATGGCAGATTGGGGTTGTTGTGGTTAGGGATTGGTTTGGGTGCAAGCAGAAGGTTGAGGCCCTGAAACATGGTATTAAACTGGGAGCCTAACATGACTGTGTCCATGGTTTGCAGGTAAGTGGAAGTCCCTTGTGCAGTTGTTGGATAAATAATTTAGCCATTGAAATCTCCAGTTAACACAAGATTTAAGCTAGCATTTTAACTTTAGCAGCCAGCACACATGTTTCCCAAATTGTGTGTGAGCTGTGCAAGGGGAGTGTGTATTCAGTGAACCTGAAGGACTGAGATAATTTCAAACACTGAAAGCCACTAGCTCCAGACATGCTTAGTTATAAGGTTGCTGGTCACAGTCCATCTTTTGAGACTATGTTCGCATTGCTTGACAGGTGGATTTCAGGTAAGCTGTCTAAGACTTCATTCACCATTTGTTTACTCATGCAAGATAGATGTCCCTTCCTGTGCTCACATTTATTGCCTATTTCCCTTGAGAAGGTGGTGGTGATATGCCTTCTTGAGATACTGCAGTTCATTTGGTGTAGGAAAATTTACAACACTGTTGGAGAGGCAGTTCCAGGGTTGTGATCCAGCAACACTAAAGGAAAGACAGTACATTTCCAAGTCAGAATGACGAGTGGCTCGGAGGGAAGATTATAGGTGATACTGTTCCTATGTGTCTGCTGTCCTTCTACTTCTAGATGGAAGTGGTTATGAGTTTGGAAGGTGCTCAGGAACTTTGGTGAATTTCTGCAATACAACTTGTATCTCTTGCCCCTGAACATTGGTGGTGGAGGGAGCAAATGTTAGCGGACGAGGTGCAAATCAAATGGGCTGCTTTGTCCTGGATTGTGTCAAGCCTCTTGAGTGCTACTGGAGCTGCATTCATCCAGAAAATTGGGAGGTACTCCATCACACTCCTTACATGTGCCTTGTACAAAGTGGATGGGCTCTGGGGAGTCAGGAGGTGAGTAACTCGCCGCTAATTCCTAGCCTCTAACCTGCTCTTGTAGCCACAGTATTCAAATGGCTAGTCCAGTCCAGGTTCTGGTAACCCCCAGGATGTTGAATGTCACTTGAAATTTGTCAGCCACGCCTAGCAATTGTCCAGGTCTTGCTGAGTTTGGCCATGGACTGTTCCAGTATCTGAGGATTTGCTAATGGTGCTGAACATTGTGCAATCTTCAGTGAGCATCCTGCTTCTGATGCATTAACATATCTTCAGATCTGCTTATGCAGGCCTAGCTTGAGCATCTGTTGAGGCAGAAGAGCAGCACCTTAACCATTAGCAAGTACAGCAGCTGCCTTCTTCCTAAACATATTAACCATATTCTCAAAAAATGTTTGGCAGGATAGTTCAGAGGGAATAGACAACAGGGGTCAAAATAGTTTTTTTGAGGGATCATAAAAAAATCTTGTATTTCATTTATGACAAACCTGTTTCCAAATGGGTTCTTTAAAACACGAGGCAAAGAAGTTGTATTTCTAAGGTCTCCTGGATTACTTGAAAACCTTATGATCTTTTATCAAGAACAATGTACATGCTAATTAACATTAGTTTCTCTATCGGCCAACTCAGGCCCCATGTCCCCTGCAGGACTTGACTTCCCATAAACTACTTTAAAACAAAAAAATTCAACAAAATGCCCTCTAAATACACACACATTTTGGTGTCACAGTTCAAATGTAATTATTTGATCCCTGAGGTTAGATAAAGAATAACATTAAAATAGTTTTTTAAAGCAGAAATTGTAGGATAGAGCACAAATGTTCTCTTGCCCAACACCCATTCTCTGTTCTCTACCTGACTGGTACTCAGGGCCAGCCCAGTGGATGCTCAATATTTACCTCCTAGAATAGATCCTGCATTGTGAGCGTGGAATTGACCAGTTTAAATCTTCCAGTTCATCCAATCACAGGTTTTGTCCCTCCATTTGTTCTGCTCCTCCAATCACAGATTCTGTTTCTTGCTGAGCACAGGAAACCTGTGATTGGATGAACTGGACCAGCCTTCAGGAGAAAGGTAGGTTTGCTAATTGAAGGATCATTCCGAGATTCTGCCCCTTCCATGGATGTGGTTGATCTTTCTCTGACTGGTTGATCCCATCATTAATTTTTCAGAAATTATATATGGACTTGCAGGCTTGAATTTGCCCTTTGTTGTTTTTGCATTTTGAGAGCTGGTAGACACAACAGTTCAGCTCATAAGAGATAAGGCCCTTACACATTCTCTATAGTCAAAGATTGGCTCCCTGGGCAACTGTAAGCACCAATGCCTCTGGTGGTTCAGTCTCCCACATTAGGTAGTTATTGATATCTGAAGATTCTTGGAAGAAGACCCCCCCGCTTCCTGGTGGACCAGCTGGGCACACATTGCCAGTGGTTATTAGGGGACCTATCATAGCTGGCCATCACAGTTCCCATTGAGCCCTCCCACTCTCACCACCCCAATGTCTCACTCATTTTCCCAGGGTTCCTGCAGTTTTTTTGGTCTTGCAAGAAGAGGAACCACAGTTAGGAGTGTGAAAAATGGATTTTGTAAAGAGATGGAAAGGTAAAAATTTGTGGAGGCATGGATGTGAAAATGACATTCATGAGAGTCAGTATGAGTATTGTCTGTTTGAATGGGAATTTGAGGTGGTGCCTGAGGGGAAGAGATGTAGTACAGCTGCAAAGTGAGGAGTGCAGAGAAGGAGAATATTGGGAAAGAGAGACCATGTGGCTTGGCAACGGAATGTTTGATGCCACTGGCCTACCTGCCTTCCTGAGGTTTCGGATATTCTTGGGGAACTAATTCCAGGTTTTAGAGACCACGTTCCTGCTTCTGACTTCTTCAGTAACTTCCTTCCAAACTTGCTTGTTCCTGTCCTTGGCAAACATGATCTCTGATCCTTCAGCAGGCCCCATGAGTGACAATGAGAGACCTGGGATGCACTCTTCCTAGGTTTCCTGTCTACTCCTGTGGATGTGAAAGCTCTGGAAGCAATGTTCAGTGAAGGGATTCTGATCCCTGCAACAGTCCTTGTAACCACAAATCCTTCCTTTGCCACATTGTCCTACCCAATATCTGTGATTGATCAGGAAACTGAAAGTGTGATGTTAAGGTCATTAAAGGGCTACAACAAAGTCTAGTATTGAATAAAACAGGATCTTCACTCACTGCTAGACTCTCTTTGGCGTGCTGGTCAACTATGATAACCTAATGACACAGATACTGAAGAGAACGCCACAACAGCTGGCTGTCATTCCAAACTAACCTGACACCTCTGTTACGAAGTTGGGTAGAGTATTCATGAACTGGAAGGCAAGAAGTTAGAATTTGTTGGTAAAAATGATTGTGGGGTAAAGAGTGTCACAGTCTCTTTAAGAGATGGTGCTTTGCCTGTACTTGGAAGTTTATAAATGCAGGTGCACAGAGCGTGCCCGAATGGAAACATTTTGTATAGAACAGCCCAGCAGCATCTTTTTTCCAAGACAATAAGTTTGAATTTAGCCAATTAATTTAAATGAATCACCTAGATACAGAAAGCCAATTGAATTTAAATCTGATGGTGTTAACAACCTGAAACCAATCATAAGAATTTGATTATGTCATTGCGGGTATGTAAGACAAGGGTCAACTGCCATCTGAAAGAGAGACCCATCTGCCATCTGCCACCTGCCAGAGTTAGCACCATTCAGCTCTCAGAGAAAGCCCACCTAATTAATCAAAGGTACCGTGGTATTTTAGCTCAAATTCCTCATTAAAGAAATTATTGACGGTAAAATATCCCTGACAGCAGAATCAGCAGAAGAAAGGTGTTTGTGAAGAGACCAAAAATGACAGAATATTCCAGAAGACAGTCTGTGCAAACTTGGAGAGATTAAGTTACAATTTATTGTTTCTTATTAATTGGGTTTATATTAGTGTGACTTGTATTTATTTAAACAGCATTCAGTAGAATTTAGACTGGTTAGTAGTCTTTGGGGGAATTGTCAGTTTGTTAGTAATACTGTTAATTTGTTCATTGTCGGGTTAAATAAACAAATTATTCCTTGTTACTTGTAAAGCGGATATCAGGGATTTTCTTTCTTTTAACAGATTACAGGGGGAAAGGCAAGCTTCTCTGGGTGTTTTGGGATTATTAATTAGCAGGGAACCTCTACCCATCATAACAGTTGGGCTTGTGTTTTAGTTTAATTATCTGAGGAGTTCGGCTATTCCTTGTCCGTAACACCTCCAAGGTGCATATTTGGATGACATTTTATGACAATAATCCATATGGAGTGATTTTGGTTCTGCCACCAGACAGAACTGGGTTGATAATCTTTACTGATCAGTTGATGCTGCCAGCCTGCTATTCCCGTTGTCTGGAATTTTAACTGACATTTCGAGCAGGCTGCAGAAACACTCACCTGAACCTAGCTGTGTCTTCCTTCTAGTATGTAATGACAGTATTCACGACATCACCAACATGCAGTGGAAATATGTTAACTGGTGTGCAGATTAGGGCTGCTTTATTGGCTTTCCTGCTTGGTAATAATAGTAAGAAGAGAATAGTGGAGACAAAAGATGCCCAAACTGGCAGTGGCCAGCATTTTAAAATATAATTAAATCTGATTTATTTTTGTTGTGATGGAAAATGACTTTCCTAATACCCCTCTCACCCTAGGGAAATGTATTCAGTCTTGCTGTAAAATGAGTCTGCTCTGGGATACGTGAGTGCAGCAAATATGAACAAAACTGGCAGGTTAATGCACACATGTAAATGGAAGTGCTGAATTTTGTTCCCATCATGAAAGTAAGATGAACAAGTTCCTCTCCGAGGACGTTCAAACTTGCCCTATTCACTGATAAACACTGCACCCAGATTATCCAGGAAACTGTCCCAAATATTTCCTGGAACTTCAGAGTTGCATAACTCCTTATCTCTCTGCTTTTTCTCTTTCCATCTTTAATTTACAGGCTGTGAAAACCAAATATTGATTACCTAATTACTATTTCCTGGTACTTTGCCCTTCTTATTTATTGTTGAAAGCTTGTTTTCATTCAGGATGTGGTGTCTACCGTGACTGTTAGCTTTTTACTCTGGTTTGCATAATGATAAAAATTGCACGCATTTCCTGAGGGCAGATGTGGGACATATGCAGGACATATGCACGTTGCAGAGCAAGGAGATGTTCATATATTTATCCAACTTACTCCTCCATAAGATTTTATGACTGCAGGGCAAAATGAAAAATTAGATCTGAAGATAGTATTTGCTTGACTTATTTAGTACTATCTAGCCTTAAATAGTTTGAAATCATTATTGTATTATACTTTGTTCCACAGTTTTACATTGTGCTACCAATTCTTGGGAGGTGGGGGCGGGCATTAGATTACATGGACATATGTGGGCATTCTTCAACTAAGTTCAACAATGCTTTCTTTTTATCTCTCAAACTGTACTGGACAATATTTTCAAGCTCAAGCCTGTTTTCAACAACCATGTTCTAAACAACCATGTTCTTCAACCAGCATCAGCAGATGGTCATGCAAATCTGGATAATTCTTTCCTTGTCTGACCTACTCTGTGTGACAGTAACTAATTCAGTACTATACTGAGGGCCTGGGTTTGGGATCTTTAGATCCCAGTGGCTTACAACACACTGTTTTAACTCATTTTTAATGAAGCTTCATACAGTTAAAAATCTTCAGTGTTCATTAACTGTAATAAATATGGTGCTCCACTGCATTCTTCATAATAAGTAATGTTCAAAGTAGTTATAGCTCAGATTAAAATGAATGCAACAGCTTAACATTTGGTTCAACACTGTACATTATACAATCAATGTTGTTTATGTAGGAACAAGGAGACAGCATTCTTTCAAATTGAAAATTATAAACATCTTCTATAACATTGAGAAATGTGTACCATTGTAAAAAAAAATCCAAATGCATGATAAATGGAATGTACCAAAGCAACAGGCTTAACTGTACTGTGCTGTCACACTCGAATCTAACTGCAGAAATCAGAAAAAGAACCATGGAAAGGAGCAGACAACAAAGCAAATAAATGTCTGGCCCAATAGTAGATGTTAAGGAAATATAAAGGCTTTTTGCGATTCTTATTTTATGATTACCCCTAGCTCCATTACTAGCATACAATTACACAAGTGTTAACAGTCCTCCAGCACCTCAAGTAGTCATTTTGCATGAACTCAGGTAAGAAGTAATGACAAGCTATACATATTTCATGGACTGCTTTGTAGTAAAGTTAAGTTTTACTCTCACGTGTATTTCATGCACATACTTTGTAAAAGGTGTCATTGCACACACTTTGTAACAGAAATCATTGGACTCAAAGCAGGCGTAGGAATATTGGCTTCTCCCTGTCCAACTCCAATCACAACACCCCAAATACAGCTACAAGCTATTAAATTAGCAACCTTAGCCCCTCCGCAAACTACCATCACTGTACCCCAGGTTGACATGGTGTAATACAATGTTCTTGAACATTGAACCATCGAAAAATCATTTTATTTGATCAACCATGTATATGCCACAAATTCAAATCTTTCTGCCAATTTTAGAAGAACTGAGAATACCTATCAGCTGATTTCAATGCTGGGATTGGGATGCTCAGTCTCTCAAAACAAAAAGTTGGGGTGAGCCCTGTTCAATTTAGCTGATTTACTCTGCAGCCATTTTGCAGCTTGCAGGCTATTAACTGACTTGACTAGACTTTCTCCCCAAGTTTGCAGAGAAAACCCTGCTTCTAAGAGCTACCAGCTGATCAAATGGCTGGCAGTTCTCTGATTCCAGCAGTGCCACAGGAGTGGTGGCCATTTCTGTAACTGCATTTGGTCCCCAAAGCTAGTTGTCAATGGAGGCAGGTGTGAAGATCTAGAGATAACAACAATATGAAATGTGTGTAGGACAAAGCAGAAAATAGATGCCAACAATAATTCAAATGAATACCAAGCTGACTGTAAAAAGCTCAGAGGAGATTTGATACCGGAAACCTAAAAGGCAAAGGCAGGGTATGAGAAAAGACAGGCACCTAATATGAATGAAAGACGTGGGAGAAATATAAACATTACAAGTATATAAAGTTAGAAGGGGGAAAACAAAGATGGAAAAAATGGACCTACAAATGGAAGAAAACTGCATGACTGGGTTATAAGTGACTACTTTGGTAATTAGCCAGAGTCCAATTAGGAATCATAGACATCTCTCCCTGTTAGAAGTACAGTGGTCACACAGCCTGAGGAACACCACTCCACATCAAGCGTGGGCAAGGCATGAACTACCACAACAGTACAAGGAGTAAACCCACATTTTTGACATTATCCTGTTCCACACTCTCGCATCTAACCAACTGACCCATTGTTCAGAAGAAGGTGTAAGGATAAATGTAGCAACCACAGGCCAGTCAGTTTAACCTCAGTGGTGGAAAAGCTTCTGGAAAAGTAAACTGGGACAAAGTTAACAGCCATCGCTCAGCTTGATTGAGTTTGTAGACGAGTCAGCAGAAAGGATTGGTGAGGGTAATGTATTTGATGTGGTATTTGGGGATGTCCTAAAGGCTTTGCTAAAGTGCTACATCATAAGCTTGCCAACAATGTTGAAGCCCATGGAATAAAAGGGACATTGGCAGAATAGATAGAAAGTGGGCTGAGTAACAGGAAACCAAGAGTTGTGCTGAATTAACAAGGTATAGAGCTGGATAAACACAGCAGGCCAAGCAGCATCAGAGGAGCAGGATAGCTGACGTTTCGGGTCTAGACCCTTCTTCAGAAATGGGGTCTAGACCCGTAACATCAGCCTTCCTGCTCCTCTGATGCTGCTTGGCCTGCTGTGTTCGTCCAGCTCTACACCGTGTTAACTCAGATTCGCGAACATCGGCAGTTCCTACTATCTCTGTTATACTGAATTGTTGTTTTTCCAAATGGAAAACCCAAGGATTGATAAAGGACCACTGTTTTTCTTGATTTCAAACTTGGGTAGGCAGCATGCAATTTCCAAGTTTGCAAATGAAGTAAAACTTGGAAGCAATTGTGAATTTCAAAGGGAATGGTGATAAACTTCAAGAGGATGCATGCTAGTGGAATGAATTGATACATCACAGAAGAAATTAACTTCACATGAAGTGATACATTTTGAATGGATGATTTAGGAGAAACAATATAGGTTAAATGTATAACTCTAAAGTCAATGCACTGGGCTTACATATGCACAGATTGCTGATGGCAGTTCAGGTTGCAAATGTGCTTATAAGAACATTTGGAATGCTGGATTTTATAAACAGAGGCATAAATCACAAAACCATACAAGTTATGGTGAATGCTTTTAAAACACGTGTTCATCACTGGGCACCATATTTTATGAGAAATATGAAGATACTGAAAAAAATTATGAAAATGGTTGCAAGAATTAGGGATTTTAAGTATGTAGATAGATTGGAGTAGCTGGCTTTATTGTCTTTGGAAGTGAGAAGGTTGAGAGGCAATTTGATGGAGAAGATTCAAACTCATGAAAGGTCCAGACACAGAAGGTAAGGGAAAACTGTTCTCATTGGTGAAAAGATTGCAAACTAGAGAACACAGACACAGACAGGAATTGGCCAGAGCACAAAAGATGCCATGAGGAAAATCCTCTTTCAAGATTGTTTATGATCCAGAATGCATCACTTAAAAGAGTGTTGGAGACAGATTCAGTATTGGTTTTTGAAGGGGAATTGGAGATGTACCTGAAGGAAAACTTTTACAAGGCAACTAGAAAAGGCCAGGAGAACAGGACTGGTTAAATTGCTCTTGCATTGAGCTGAACCAATTTTATGGTTAACCAGTGACCTTTGGTGTTATTATTCATCTATTATTCTAAAGGTGTTTGTCTGTTAGTTTCTTAAACAGAAACTTCGAGGCAATGGTAATAACGGTGGTGCTCAACCTACATGTCTACTACCATATAGCCTTTTATATAGGAAGTAATTTTATCAGTAGCAACTTGTGGAGTGCTGCCCTGGTTTAAAAAAATAAATGTATGATAAAAATAATTGTTAGAAGGTTACAATATCAGACATAAGATTCATCTGTGAAAATAATATTTTCAAAGTCTTCCAATTGTGAATCAGTGCACCGTCTACTTTGCCATTCTTGTCTTCTTCTAATTAGTTCACTCTCCACTGTCTTAGTGTCTCTGAGGCAGTGTTTGGCCTCACTGTAAAGGAAGTAGTCCTTAACAGTAGTTTTAACTGAGGGAGGTAATATAAAACGAATAGTGTGTCTTTTATTACTCGTGTTTTTGCAACATTGCTGAGGAGATATGGGCTGAGTTGAGCCATCTAATAATTGCGTGTCACACTGTGAAGAACAATCTGGGGAAGATGTTCTTGTTAAAATGTCCCCGGGCATAACCTTTTTCTGTGACGCCTTGGCTCCTTCATGTATCTGCCTTCGTGCAACAGATTGGAGAACCAAGGGTGAGTCCTGACCATAAAACACAGTTTGAGGGATGTGGACCTTTAAAGTCTGTCCTGGTCGTCTAGTACTTCCTTTGCTGGTTGGTGACAGACTGTAGAGACTATTGTCGTCTTGCGCGGCACTGTCAACTTCAAGGTTCTGTTTCTCTTGATCATCTGTATGTTGTAAACTGAACACCTTTCCTGGTGCCATGTAGAATGTTATTTTAGTGCGTTTAACATTCTCACTGTAAGAAGGTGCTACACTGGGCTCCTCAGATGATGTAACACATTGCGTTGCATTGGGAACAGTTGACCTATCCCTTCTTTCTTTATTACTTTCTTTGCTTAACTCCTTTGCATCATGTTGAACAGAATTTGTCCCATGTTCATCATATCCAATACATGATACACTAGTAAAACAATCACTATCCTTTTCAGAACCTTCAGATCTTTGGCTTTTCAAATGAGCCATTTGTTCGACTGATATTTGGGCTAGATCCTCTTGGTCACTTTCACAGTCCAAGTCTCCTTTCTTTTCTGCTTCCTCATTGTACCAATCCAAATTATCAAGACAGCAAGCCACTGAAGATGGCGAAGTCCCAAATAATGTGCCAGTAAACCTATTGGATGTACAAGGTGAAGGTATCTTGCTTTTTACAGAATTTCCAAAGTGTGAAATATCATTGCGACCAAATACTGATGAGTCAGAGTAAGAGAAGGCACTATCTATTGAACTTAATGAAGACTCTGAGGGTGATGTGGTGGGAGAAGACAGGCTTGACAGACTTGATCTCGTTGACAGATTCATTCGATGTGAATTAGGCTGTTTCAGCCTGGTATTAATCTGAGGGGACCTCCAAAAGTTATATCTCATTTTATTAGACCCAGGGCCTTTCCCATCATCCAATAACCTCTGACTTTCAATCTGAAGCCTTTTCAGTTGTTGTAAGTAATCAAAATGGCCATGAGACATGGCAGCATCACAGCTTGACTGGCGGGCGACGGGCTCATGAGATAAGGCAAGGCGGTGTGACAAGCAGACACTGGGCTCAGATGAGCAACGGTCTCGTGCTGAGTCAATGCTCTGGATAGCTACAAGTGAAGAGACGGAGGAACAGGAATATAAAGACTCATTTTCCACCTGCTCACAAAGGTCTCCACTGTCACTCTTCTCTAAGATTTTCTTACATGGGACTTCTTCATTGAATAAGCTCTGCTGGTTCCAGATGTCCTTGGGTCCTTCAGCTGTGTGCAGTCTAGGATCATTTAAGGTGATGAAGATGGAATCATTTGACTGGTCCTTCGCAGCTTTTTGTCTTTTTTGATCAGATAATTCTGAATCCATATCGTCAGACGAATACTGTGGCTGCAACAAGCCTATATCTGCAAAAGTAATATTGAAAGAAAAATCAGAATGTTGCAATATTTCAACATGATTTTCTTATGCTGTTATGCCATTGACTCCTGCTGAAAAACAGTTCCACAAATGCTCAAAGTCATAGTGTCATTTAAGTCAATGAGCTAGGCTATTTACCAACAGAGACCATAACTGCAATCAAAAACTGCTCCGCATTTGAAATCTTTGCTGTTTGAATAACTGTACAGGCATTTAGAGCAGAAACTTTGGCTGGTTTTATTTATTTCATATTACAGTGGCAGTTTGGTTTTTATAGTTACCTTAACTGAGAACAGCTAATCATGGATTAGAATTATGGTTTAGACTTAGACTCCCTACAGTGTGGAAACAGGCCCTTTGGTCCAACATGTCCACACTGACTCACAGAGCATCCCATCCAGACCCATCCCCCTACAATCCACCTAACCTGCACATCCCTGAATACTACCGGCAATTTAGCAAGGCCAATCCACCTAGCCTGCACAGCTTTGGACTGTGGGAGGAAATCCACACAGATGTGGGGAGAATGTGCAAACTCCGTACAGACAGTCACCCAAGGGTGGAATTGAACCCAGGCCCCTGGTACTGTGAGGCAGCAGTGCTAACCACTGAGCCACCACGCTGAGATACAAGACAATGTCTTTACTCACTAGACCATTAACCTAACAAAGATTATGTATTTACATAAATTCATTAGTAGAAGTTAGGGTTTCGAGGCATAGACATAAGGAGCCCAAAATTATCTGTTCCCAAAGTTCAAAAGCCAAATCAACTGTGCCAGTTGTTTGATGCTATGATCTGTTCATGTCTGATCCTAGCAGTACACACATGCCATGCCCACATTGTCTCCCTTTGCACATTAGGGCACCCATTGCACTATTTGCTGACTTAGGTGTTCTACAATTCCAGCAACAGCAGCATGACAAAGTCCAATTTCACAGCCAAGAAATTTAATGTATATTCAAGGTGGAAAAAAATGTTCAATTCAGCAACATTGCAAACTACAAGGAAAACACTTCCATCTAGTGTTTCACATTATCTCAGGGCATACCAAAGTATTTTATAACCAACAATGCGCCTTTTGAAGTACAATGTAGGAGAAACATACAAACAGTAATGAAACAAGATAATCTGACCTCTGCAATTAGTGCCACAGGATATTTCGCATACACCTGGGAGGGCAGATGGAACCTCAGTTTAACATTTTACCTGAAAGATGGCACTTTGGACAGTGCACAACTTTCTCAGTAATGACTGAACTGTCAGCCTGAATCATGCATTCAAATCTCTTGAACCAATGACTCCTTGACTCAGAGATTAGGTTTGTGCTACTAAATCAAGTCTGACACTCATTGGAAAGACACTAAGATAAAAGATAGTGTGGGCTTGCTTTATACTAAAAATCAGGCCCAGACAATGAACATGCATCCAAAGCAAAAAACCTTTGGGTGATAGAAATTAATTCTTAGCCCTCATCAACCTATGCTTTCTGGTTTGCACTCAGAAATGTTGCACAATGCACGTCAATTTCTGCCCAATTATTTCACATTGTGTCAATGAATGATAGATAAGAATGGAGGTGGGGTGGTGGCAAAAGTTTATTATCCATGAACATTCCAATCTTAAATTGCCTCTTGACACTGAGACAAGTGGCTTTTATTTTAAGTCAGTTAACAAATTTTGAATTGAGGTTTTTGCAGCTTTGTGTGCACTAGTGTTTTGCAGATAATAAATCGACCCAACAGAAATTTGTTGACTCTTTAGAATCAGTTAATAGGGCTTTTCTGAAAAAAATCTCATAAGCAAACACCACAAACCCAGTGAGTCCTCAGAATTTCCTTGCTGGACATCTCCTGATTCTCCAAATAGTGAATTCAACCCACTCCCAAAGATTCGGCAAGAGTTTTCAATCATGAATTGTACCAGAATGGCCACCTGAAAGACAGCACAAAGTTCCAGATGAAGCAACACATTCAACAACACAAACTTGTGTAATATCTTTAGCATAATGAAATGTACAGAGTGCAGCAGTAGAAGATTTAGGAAAGAATTGGGAAATAAGAATTAATTTGTGGAAGGTATTGGCCACAAATGGAATAATATGTGCAATTTTGATCAAACTATTCTAGAAATACTAAAGTTTTAATGATAGCATTGAGGAAACATCAGCTTTACATTTGTTATGATGTGTGGCTCGCTTTCGTATAGAGTAAAAATATAATAATATTTATATCTATATTAACATATGATACAAGTGATACTCTTACATAACAATAGTTTTCCTCTATCTGTGGTGACTATTTGACCAGACTATATTTTTTTAAAACTGTAAAGTGTTGATTTGGAAAGAACAGGCAAAAAAATACCTTAACAAAATTGATCATGAACTAATTAATTAAAAAGACTGCTCAGCTCAAAAAGGGCTGAAAAAATGTTATTTGAACAAGTAATAGTCGGAGGGAGACTTTCCTGGCATCATTGGAGAGAAAAGCCATGGTAGTCCCTTGAACGTTGTATGAAATTAAATGGGCTGATACCATTTTAAAAGTTGCTTTTCAATAGGAAGCTGGTGTGCTCATCAGCTTCAGACCCTTTTAATTTGTAAATTTGGTTCCATGACAGAAGCAGGAGACCGGCTTTCCATTGAAAACAATTGGAACAAAATGTTATTAAGCTTTACTGAGAGTGACACTAATGGCTATTTAACATTATTTGGCTGCTCTTCCCCACCCCACCCCACCCCCCATCCCCCATGTCAGCTATGGCCCCCACCCACCTCCATGGCACCTTAAACCCTGATGCTCATTTATGGCACATCTGCTTGGAACCAATGAAACATAAAGTGACAGCAGGGTATGAAAAAACAATTAAGGAGACATTAATTAAATTCTTCCTACAATGTTTTTAAAAAGTCCTTTTCCTACACGGCAATAGAAGTGTCAATTATTTCAACTCTTTAACAGGAACTGCAAGTAGTTGAAACCGATAAAACCACGTCAGCATTGTGCAATGAACTGCAGCGATCCGAGAAGTACAGCTATCAATGAAATATGGCACACCCTGGGGCTCACGATTTTTGCATCACATGCAAACCTGGAGATGTTACATTTAGTTCCTTCATTGTGGATATTTAGGGGTCCAAGCCCACCAGTTGGAAAAGGAAACATCTATTCCTACTCTGTTTCCTGACTGCCAACCAGTTCTCTATTCGTGTCAGTACACTACTCTCAATCCCATGTGCTTTAATTGTACACATTAATAAGTTACATGAGGTGACATGGAGAGTATGTGTGTGTGTGTGTGTGGGGGGGCGGGGAGGCGGCGTTGATGGGGGAGAGGGATGAGGGCTAGAAGGTCTTACTTTTTCATTTTAACTGAGGAAAGGAAATCTCATATTACCAAGGTAGACCTTTTAAATAGACCATTGTAGAGCCCAACAGCTTCCTCCAATCTCTTTCCAGCTGGTACAACTACAACGATTTCCTGGCAATGGACATCATGTCTTTGTGGGTACTTTTTCCCAAGGTGGATACATAAATTTTCCCAACTCTCGTTAACTGACTTGATGACAAACATCTAAGCTATAACATCCAGGATTTAGTAGTACAATTATCAGCTGGACAGACTATCAACAGATTACTCCATGATGAGGAGGTCACTGATGAAACTTTCACTAAACATTTGGAAAATGCCACGTGAGTCAGGAGTTGCCCCAATAGTGGGATTGTAGGCC
Source organism: Ginglymostoma cirratum (assembly GCA_024137785.1). Classification (NCBI taxonomy): domain Eukaryota; kingdom Metazoa; phylum Chordata; class Chondrichthyes; order Orectolobiformes; family Ginglymostomatidae; genus Ginglymostoma; species Ginglymostoma cirratum. Next base: position 35,198,427 of record JAHRHZ010000016.1, on the reverse strand, counting down.
CTTTCTGCATTAGACCGTTGGCCTTCCTCATTTTTGTCTGCTTTGTGCTTTGTGCCTTTGAGTAACTTTTATTATGTCCTACTTAATGGAAAAACAAAGTTGAAGAATGTGCTAGGATTCAGGAATTAATGCTGAGGAGTTGAAGATGGGTCAATTATGAAAGAATGTACTGATAATGAAACACAAGGAAATGTTTTCCTCTTTAAGTGTCAGATTCACTCAGTTGGCAAATTCGTACCCTGCTATTGACTTGAAAATATAATCCAGGCTGACAATAGAGAATGATGCATTAATGTTGCTGTTGAGACTGTGTTTATATACAACTTGATTGCTGTTATTAACTGTGCCTGGATTCTAAAAGTAATCTACTGGTTTCAAAGTGTTTTGAATAGTATGAGGAAACAAAGATGCCCTATAAATTTAACTTCTGTTTTTGATTTTGATTTGATTTGATTTATTATTGTCACATATACCAAGGTACAGTGAAAAGTATTGTTTTGTGTGCTATCCAGCCAAATCATAACTTACAAAAGGATAACAGGGTAATAGAATAGAATGTAGTGTTACAACTACAGAGAAGTTCAGAGAAAGATAAACTTTAATATATGAGAGGTCCATTCGAAAGTCTGACAACAGCAGTGAAGAGGCTTTTTTTGAATCTGTGGTAGGTGTTTTCAAACTCTTCTGTCTTCTGCCAGACATTTTCATTCAGCTGTGTGAATGCTCATACAAGCAAACCAATTCAAACATGAAGTAAAATGTAACAGGCAAGGACAGTGATCTTGCTTAGCAGGAGCACTTAAGTGGACTAGACCAGACCCTTGTACTAACTATCCAACTGAAGACAAAACCAGGTGCACTAATATCTGTTGCAAATCCAATATATTTTCAGATTCCTTTCACAATACAGTATAATACATGTCTACAAAACATTCACACAATGCACGTACAAATGGAGGCACCTGTAAATTTGGGGTATACAATATTAATGTATATTTAAAATAATTTGATCAGGTCCTGAGAAGCCTTGCTGAGTGAAACTCTAAACAGTCAAGGCACTTTTGGATTCAAATTTACATTGTGTGATGTTCATAACAAATGAATGGATATATTTACGTGAGATTCCTCTGCTCCCCTATTGTTTGAGACATGAACACATTTACTTTAAATCCTTACCACTTTTACTAATATATCAAATGTGTTCAAATAGTTGTTACTAACATCACATTATGTTATTTTAATCCATATTTCTGGGCTCTAAAATACTTTACAATGTCTGATCATTTTTAAACATTGTTTGGTCAGCACCCACGAGATGAAAATATCAATTCTAACCCTTCAGCTTTATCTTAAATTTCCTGCTTGAAATTTCTGGATGGAAGTGAAAACATTCTCTTGCAAAGAATTGCATCACCAATGCAGTCTGTGTGACCAAATGACACTAAAAATTAATTTAATATAGATGATTTATGTTTAATCTTTCATGGAATGTTAACATCATTAGCAAAGCTCACATTTAATCTCATCCCTAATTGGCCTTGAGAAGATGGTGATAAATCACCTCCTTGAATCACTGTAGTCCATTTGGTGTAGGATCACCAATAGTGCTGTCAAGGAGAGAGTTCCAGACTTTTGACTCTGCCACACTGAAAGAATAGCGATATATTTCCAAGTCAGGATGGTGAGTGGTTTCGAGGGGAACTTGCAGGTGGTGGTTTTCCCATGTGTTTGTTATCTGTGTTCTTCTGGATGGAAGTGGTCATTGTTGGTAGGCGCTGTCTGAGAAAGTTGGGTGAATTGCCTTCATTTGAGATTCGTGGTGAAGTGTTAAAAATGCCTCTCATCTTCCTTTCTGGGAAGCTATCATAAAAGCCAACACTGATAATAAGGTATACTATCAAATTCAATGTGTTACTCAGCCTATGGTAAATTACGTTTGTGAGATTTCAAAAATGATGATTATCAGATTTCACACTAAATTCAAAATCTAGTAGTCAATAATTCACCCAAACTTCTCAACAGCATTAACGCTTGGAAGACTTGGCAACACTAGAACATTATCAGCAATGCTGTCTGGCTTGGTAAGGCAAAAGAGCAAACATGAATGTCTTCCAAGATGCAGGCATGCCAAAGTTATGATAATCTCACATCAGCTGAAAGGACAGGACAAATTTTAAGGATGCATAACTCAATACTGCCCAAACAAATACTTAACTCTGAGTTACATCAGGGAGCACATTCACACAGGGGTCAAAGGAAACATATGGAAGGTCATCTATGAAGGTTTGCTCTATCAACGTCTGCACACAGGAAGTAGAAGCCCTACAACAACTGTATTAATAGTCCATCATCAAAAATCACTTCAAGATCTCCTAATCAACAAAAGCAGCACTAAAAGCAACCATGAAAGAGACGGAAAGACAGGACACTTGTTTGAGCCAACAATCCACCACTAATTCTGTTGGCTAACAACCAAAAGCTCTTCACTGTGGGAGAGCTTGTAAGACTAAGATAGGGTTGACAGGACATGTGTAAACCCACAAGCAACCCTGACAACTCACTTAAACCCAACTGTCCACAAGGAAGGAACATCTGTGTCATAAAGACTGTTAGTTATTTCTCACCGGCAGCCATCCACAAAGAGGGAATGAACCCAATTAAACAGAAACCGACTCCAACTAATTCAGCCTGAAATCAGCAGCCATAAGTAATATTTAGTACTGAAAGGAGTACTGTCCTGTGAATGCTGTCAGTGCTCTATTTCCATGTTTAAATATTTATTTATCTTTACTTGTGAGCCTGACAGGGAAGGCTGGATTTTTTTCCGACCAGCCAGTTATTGCAGTGACAAAGATCAGGAAACCCATACAACTTTGTACAGTTTGCGTCATGACAAAGATTCAAGAGTGTAGGGATCAACAACTTAGAAAGTGACAAGCAATCATTACCGGAGATAAAAGGTACTGCAGATGCTGGAGAATCCGAGATAACAAGGTGTGCGGCTGGATGAACACAGCAGGCCAGGCAGCATCATAGGAGCAGGAAAGCTTGACGTTTCAGGCCTAGACCCTTCATCAGAAATGGGGGAGGGGAAGAGGGTTCTGAAATAAATAAGGAGAGAGGGGGAGGCGGATAGAAGATGGATAGAGGAGAGGATAGGTGGAGAGGAGGCAGACAAGTCGAAGAGGCGGGGATGGAGCCAGTAAAGGTGAGTGTAGGTAGGGGGGTAGGGAGGAGATAGGTCAGTCCAGGGAGGACGAACAGGTCAAGGGGGTGGGATGAGGTTAGTAGATAGGAGATGGGGGTGGGGCTTGAGGTGGGAGGAGGGGATAGGTGAGAGGAAGGACAGGTTAGGGAGGCGGAGATGAGCTGGGCTGGTTTTGGGATGCGGTTGAGGGGGGGAAGATTTTGAGGCTTGTGAAATCCACATTGATACCATTGGGCTGCAGGGTTCCCAGGCTGAATATGATTTACTGTTCCTGCAGCCTTTGGGAAACGTCAAGCTTTCCTGCTCCTATGATGCTGCTTGGCCTGCTGTGTTCATCCAGCCCCACACCTTGTTATCTCGCAATCATTACCGTGTCTGTTCAAACCAGTAACTAGGTTACCGTATTGTCCACCTCACAACTGAGATGGATCCTGTCCTTACTTGCTGAATAGTGATCAGAACTTGAGAACTCATCTGTTTTTACATCCCTTTTGTTATCTGGTTGAGTTTGATTAAAATACAAATACAATATTTAGAAGAATGAATTTGTTTATCTGGTGCTGCCTTCTCTCAGGAGGAACATGGATGAATATAATGGATTCTGATTGCTCACCCAAATGTGTTTCTTCAGGACTGAAGAATCACATTATAAATCCAATTATTCCTCTGATTCCAATTTCGACCTATGTGTGATTTGAATTTCTTTGAATTAAACTTGAATTCTCATTTGGAAACAATTCCAATTCTAATTATGAGAAATTTTATCAAAGAATATAAATATCATTAGAATCTACAACTGTTTTCATGATCAAAGGGTATGAGAGAATGTCCATTGAACTATTAATGATAAATATTTTATTTTGAGCATAATCATGATAAATTATTTTGTCATGTTTAGAGGAAAAGGCTTCCTTTCAACTACAAGCCAAGAATAAAATTTATAACCGGTTTCTAGTACTCCCGATTGTCCTTCTCTTCTCTCCCTCTCCATCTCTTCATCCCATGACTTGTGGAGAGGCAGATTCAGAGAGCAGCTAGTGGGATAAGTCTGGCCATCTCCTGTGCGCGGTCACTCTTTCAGATTGCACTTTGGGAAACTATAGAGGCTATAGTCAACATGTTACATAAGGTTAGTGCAAATAGCCTTGATGAATCCTACAATTGTGGCTGATATTATACTTCGGATGAGGATGAAACAATCAGTAAGCACACAGAGTGGATCTGTGGAAGAACTGCAGTAGCGACAGGAGACCCAATATATGGGATACAGACCTATGTAAGAGGCACAGCCACAGGGGATATACAAACTGATGGCAGAGAGGGAAGCCAAGTACATGGAGTGTGGGGAGTGGGTGTGGGGTTTAAACCAGAAAGAGAGAGGGAGGGCCAGTACACAGACGGTGGTGTGCAGAATAGAGGGGGTTTTAAACTGGACGCAGAGAGGGAAGACCAGTATATGGGGAGCGGGAGTGCAAGGAGGTGTGAGGGGAGTGTTTTAAACCAGACACAGAAAGCCCCTTCAACCTTCTGTCAGACCCAAAGTGTGACATCACAAGAACAGGGAGGTGATGCATGGCTCTCTTTCTTGTCACACCACATTAGTGCAGCACACAGGAAATCAAAGCCCACTATTCCTAGAGGTGTCATAAAAGTTCAAAATTTTATCAAAGTACACAAAATTCCTGAATCTACTTGTTTTTAGTCCCAGGATTGGGTTTTTGTACTTTAATAGATTCTAACCACAGGTAAACAACTATGCACTGTTCACATGTAATTTTGTGAATAAAAATTCTAACCCCTAATAAGCGTGATGCTCATACAGACAGACACAAGTTGTCAAAAAAAAGCATTGGTGTTATGGGTGGAGGGAAAAAGTAACTGGTGTAAAATATTGTTTGGGACCCAGATTGCAGGATTCGCTGAGTTGATCCTTTTGCTTGACAAGACTTTTTGTTGTTCAGTCTGTTTTCTGCAGATGTTTTTCACTTCTTCACAGAAGGCATGAGTGACTGGCACATTAACCACAAAATCTCTTAGTTACCAGGTAAAACAAACAGCTGACAATCAGTTAGCGAAAATAAACTGGCTTTCTTCAGGCTTTAGGTATTTTATCAGAAAGAAGAAGACACCACATCTCAGTCCGGGCATTTGGTTTTTAAAACGATCATTTCCCCAATTCAATCCGCAACCAAATTGCAGAAAAATAAAGATATGTTCTTTGCAAGATTCTCTTTTGATCAGCCAATTAGTTTAAAACTCAACACATTATTATAGCTAAAGAATACAGGGAAGTAGTTAACTTTAAATATATTTAACAACCAAATGAATTAATTAAACAAAATAGAAATGGCTGAGCAGGTGATGATCTGTTGCGTATGGTAGTATGTGGGAGCTGGTGGACACAAATGTAATACAAGGCAACCACAGGAAATCTCTTCTGGTCTAGAGAGGAACTTGGAGTGGCAGGAGAAGGATCCAGTTGTCTTGGTCCACATAAGAACGAACGGCAAATGTAGGACCAGGAAAGAGATTCTACAGCGTGACTAGGAGAAGGTTGGTGCTAAACTAAAAAGCAGAACCACCAAAGAAATAAACTCTGGATTGTTATCTGAGCCTTGTGCAAATTGAAAAGGGGTAAATAAGATGGAAAGGTAAATGCATAGCTCAATGTTTGGTGTAGGAGAAATGGGTTTTCATTCCTGGGGCATTGGCACCGGTATTAATGAAGGAGTGAACAAAAACAAAGTTGCTGGAAAAGCTCAGCAGGTCTGGCAGCATCTGTGAAGGAGAAAACAGAGTTAATG
>JAHRHZ010000016.1:35049586-35192015 GCA_024137785.1 Ginglymostoma cirratum | reverse complement strand
CAGCAGGTCTGGCAGCATCTGTGAAGGAGAAAACAGAGTTAATGGTTTGGGTCCGGTGATCCTTCCTCAGAACTGGGTTCTGAGGAAGGGTCACGGGACCCGAAACATTAACTCTGTTTTCTCCTTCACAGATGCTGCCAGACCTGCTGAGCTTTTCCAGCAACTTTGTTTTTGTTCTTGATTTACAGCATCCACAGTTCTTTTGGTTTTTAATGAAGGAGAGAACTGTTCTGTTTTGATGGACTTCATTTGAACCATGCTGGGACCAGTGTCCTGGTAATCATATAGCTAGGATTATAGATAGGACTGTGAATTATTGGGGAAGTGGAAGTTTCCATTGAAGAGAAGTTTAAATCAAAATCGAAAGAACAGATGTCCAGAGTAGTAAAGAGGCGTACAATAAACAATGAGTGACAGCAGGAGGCAAAAAAAAATAAGCAGAAGAGTGGATAAGAAATTAGAACCAGAGTAAGTAACAATGGTAAAAAGTCAAAGTTTAAGGTGCTTTATCTGCATGTATATTGCATTTGCAATAAGATAGAAAAATTGATGGCACAGATAAAAATAAATAAATAATAGCTATTACAAAGACATGGTTGCAGGCTGATCAAGACTGGGAATTCAATGATTAGAGATATTTGACTTTCCTGGAAAATAGGCGAAAAGGTGAATGGCCTACTTCAATATCTTATGTTCTTACTCTTTACTAGAGAGACTTGCAAGGACAGTGGCCAAAGGAACCTGAAAATTGCAGTGATAAGGGAACAAATCTCTGGGATGTGTTGCTGTCAATAGGACCTTTTTACAAAAGGCCTGGAGATCTCTGGCTAGATGTGGCCATTCTGGTGAACATATTACAAAGGTTACCATTCTATGAGCATTTCGCTTTTCTCAGAAATTGGCAGAACAACAAATCAAACTGTTAGAGACAACAGTGAAGTATTGTGCAAGTAAAGAGAAAAGTAAAGAATCCAACTTCTTGAATAATATTGTAAAGTCGTAGAGTTATACAGCACCGAAACAGGCTCTTTGGTCCAACTCTTCCACACTGACCAGTTATCCCAATCTGACCTAATCTCATTTGCCAGCATCTGGCCCATATCCCTCAACCCTTTCTATTGATATACCCAGCCAGATGGTTTTTAAATGTTGTAATTGTACCCACATCTACCACATCCTCTGGCAGCTCACTCCATACACACACCATCCTCAGCATGACAAGGTTAGGTCAGGTACTTTCTAAATCTTTCCCTTCTCAACTTAAAAATTTTGGTAAGGCAAACCAAGGCAGGATTTATACAGTTAGTGGTAGGGCCTGGGAGTGTTGCCGAATAAAGAGACATAAGGGTGCAGGCGCATAGTTCCTTGAAACTGCAGGTACACAGGGTGGTGAATAAGACATTTGGAACGCTTAACTTCATTGTCATAACATTGAGAATAGGAGTTGCACAGAACAGTGAGGCCATTTTTAGAATGCTGCGTACAATTCGGGTTACTCTTCTATAAAAAGGTTGTTGTTAAACTTGAGAGAATGCAGAAAAGATTTACAAAGATGTTGCTGGGGCTGAAGAATTTGAGTTATAGGCAGAGGGAGAAAAAGCTGGGGCTGTTTTCCCTGGAGTGCTGGGAGCTAAGGGGTTTATAAAATCATGAGGGGCATGGATAGGGTGAATGGCCAAGGTCTATTTCCTAAGGTGGGAGAGTTCAAAACTAGAGGGCATTATTTTCAGGTGAGCGGGGAAGGACTTAAAAAGGACCTGTGGGGTAACTTTTTCATGTAGAGGGTGGTGTGTGTATGGAACAAGCTGCCAGAGGATGTGGTGGAGGCTGGTGCAATTAAAATATTTAAAATCCGTCTGACGGGTATATGAATAGAAAGGGTTGAGAAGGTTATGGACCGACTACTGGCAAATGGGACTAGGTCAGACTGGGATGCCGAGTCAGCGTGGACGAATTGGACCAAAGGGGTTTGTTTCCATGCTTTATGACTCCATGATCCTAAGTCTTGGTGATTTGCTGCAATATACCTTGTAGGGGATACACACTACAGGAAGTGGCTGAAAGTGTAACTATAACATTCACATCATACAAGTGCCAGGCAATGACCATCTCCAACAAGACAGAATCTAATTATCACCCACTGACATTTCCAATTGCTGTCATTCAGTTAATTGGAGAGTATTCCATCACGTTCCTAACTATGCCTTTCATGTGATAAAAAGACACTGGGGAGTCAGGAGGTACATCACTCATTTCAGAATACCCAGCATCTGGATTATTATTCCAGTAACATAGCCATTATACTGCTCTACACTATGTGTAAGATGTTAACTGCTATTGGCTACATGACATGAGTCATTGCAATTTGAAGCAATTCTTGATGGTGTGCACTGTGCTGTGTCTTGGAGACATTATGAGATGATAGAAACATGCAGTGGTTTGACCTAGCATTCTGTAACAAAGCAACAGACTTTGTCACATAACTGTAGCAATAAAAGGACTGACACATTTTTGGCAAAGGTTGGAGATAATGAATGACAGTGCCTATCCACAAGATCATTACAACATTAGGTGAGTGGTAAGCATACGGCCTCCACCTAGCTATCAATGAAGGCTGATTCTGATTCAGAATGAAGGACAAAACGTAAAACACTTCAAACACTAATAACAATAATAGTTACATTTTTATAAATGTATCTGGAGAATTAGGCCAAAATCAGTACGTTACCTTTCTTGTGCACTTGCTCTCTTCCTCTGGGCCCAGGGGACTAGGAAGCCACAGCATATTTGGAGCAATACAAAGAGCCAAGTTGAATGCAGTCATCTGGTTTTCTTCAGAATTTTTCTCAATGTGATGCAGTACAGCGAACAAATGACGGAGAAGAAGGACATTTGCTTCAGGAAGCTCCTCCACCAGACTGTAATATATTAGACACATATCTGTTACTTTGACATTTTGCCTTAAAACCCAGAATCCAGGAACAATAATGACAATTAACTAAAAACCACCACATACCAAAGGTGATATAGATTTTCCAATCCATTGGTACCACGTACCAAAGGTGATATAGATTTTCCAATCCATTGGCAAATGTTTCCAGCAGCACTTAATTAAAAGAACTGTTCCTTTCATGGTTTAATTGATAAAACTATTGAGTTATATTGATAAAACTATTGAGTTATACAGACTACAGGACTCCTGGTTTAAATCCAACTTTGTGCTGATGATTTCAGGCAGAATAGTAGTTGTTGATTTAAAATTGGCTTCAATGTTATTTGGACAGGGAACAGATATTCAATCAAGAATCTATTCTCAGCTGCCGACAGGTCACTGCTGCTGTTAAATACATATGCACAAATGTTTGAGAAAAGTAGGTATTTTCTCCCTCCTTTCTTGAAAGTATTGACTTCTTCTAAAGTGTGATGTTGACAGACTTCTAGCAGATCACCCAAAGGGCCATTCATCATTCTAAACAATGAGTGCAGGGAAGGTATAGGCTGTAAAAAGGAGGTGTTCAGTCACTGACTGGAAGAAGTTTTATAGGTACTTAAATAGAAAATATTGGTGAAGACAAATGTGGATCCCTTACAGTCAGAAACACTTCAAGTTATAATGGGGAACAACAAAATGGCTGACCAATTAAACACATACTTTTGTTTCATGTTCACAAAAGGATGGCACAAATAAAATACCAGAAATGGTGGGGAACACAGGATTTAGTGTGAGTGAGATACTGAAGAAAATCAATATGAATGCAGAAATGGTGTTGGGGAAATTGATGAGGTTGAAGACAGATAAATCCCCAGAGCCTCCATATCCCAGAACAGTTAAGGAAGTGGCTCTAGAAATAATGGTTGCATTGGTGGTCATCTTCCAAGATTCTATAGACTCTGCAACAGTTCTTACAGACTAGAGGGTAGCTAATGTAGACTTTTACTTAAAAAGGGAGGCAAAGAGATAATCAGGAATTATAGACCAGTCAGCATGATGTCAATAGTGGGGAAAATACTAGAGTCTATTGTAAAAGTTTTAATAACAGAGCATTTTGAAAACAGTGATAGGATCTGAAAGAGTCAGCATGGTTTTATGAAAGGCAAATCATACTTGACAAAACTACTCGAACTCTTTGAAGATCTAACTAGTAGAGTTGATACGGGGGAGCCAGTGATATGGTTTATTTGGACTTTCAGAATGCTTTTGACAAAGCCCCACATAAGAAATTAGCATGTAAAATTAAACCACGTGGGACTGGAGTATTGAAATGGATAGTAAACTGGTTTTCAAACCGGAAGCAAAAATAATATGCAGGTCTTTTTAAAAATTGCAGGCAAAAACTAGTGGAGTACTGCAGGGATCAGTGCTAGGCCCCCAGCTATTCACTATATATAAAATGATTTAGATGAGGGAACTAAATGTAATATTTTCAAATTTGCAGATGATGCAAAGCTGGGTGAGAGGTTGAGCTGAGAGGAGAATGCAGAGAGGCTTTGATGATTTGGACAAGCTGGGTAAACGGGCTAATGCATGGCAAATGCAGCATAATTTTGACAAATGTGAGGTTATCCATTCTGGGAACAAAATCTCAGAAACCATATTATTATCTGAATGACTATTCATTGAGAGAGTGGGATGTGCAATGTGATATGGGTGTCCTTGTACACTACTCACTGAAGGCAAGCATGGATGCGCATCAGGCAGTTAAGAAGGCAAATGATATGTGAGAGGATTTGAGTACAAGAGCAGAGATGTCTTGCTGCAACTATACAGGCCCTTGGTGAGACAACACCTGGAATACTGTATGTGGCTTTGGTTTCCAACACTCCAGCTGACATACGAGGAGAGGTTGACTTGATTAGGATTATATTCACTGGAGTTCAGGAAAACGAGGAGGAATCTTACGGAGACCTATAAAATTGTAACAGGTCTAGACAAGGTAGATGCAGGAAGGATGGTAATGATGGGGTAGTCCAGAACCAAGGATCACAATCTGAGGATCTGAGGTTAGCCATTTAGGACTGACATGCGGAGAAATTTCTTCATTCAGAGACTGGTGAGACCATGGAATTTACCACCACAGAAAGCAGTTGAGGCCAAGACACTGTATGACTTCATGAAGACATTGGATAGATCATTTGGGGCTGAAGGGATCAAGGGATATGAGGACAAAGTGGGAACAGGCTATTGGGTTGGATTATCAGCCATGATCATAATGAATCGCTAAGCATGCTCAAAGGGCTGAGTGGTCTACTGCTGCTGTTAATTACTATGTTTCTAGGATTCTAAATGCCAATGAATAGCAGGAATCTTGTTTCATTTCCTTTTCCTAGTCTAATGATGCTGAGGCCAATTACAATTCCTAGCTGATATGCTTGTTGAGGTCAGTTAATTTAGCTCAAGTTAGCTCAACACAAACCAGGAAGTAGACACAAGATATTAATATACACTTATGAAATTGTCATAAAATGTTTCTCTCACTTCTTCATGGACTGTATTTTTTCCTCTTCATTCTCATTTTCTATCCCTTGCATCCATTTCTCGTACAGTTCAGAAGACAGAACACTGCCAGGAATGTTACGTAGAAAGTCCTACAAAGGAAGAATCATCATTGTGATTGACTTCTTTTTAGGTTACCCACACTTATGAACTAATGCTTTATTCTAGTAACTCTGACAAGGTGATGTAAATATTAACAAAAAAAATTAAATGAACAATGAAATTAACAAAATCAGGAACTGTAAACTAGATAATTCCCATTACAAGCAGCCAAATATCACTCTGTAATTCAATGTAATGCTTCCCAATGTGGGGATTGGCACCCAGTGACATCACAAGCTGACACTTGTGGTTCTGCCACAGGACTCTGACTGAGTCGTAACAGATGTAGTTCCACTTTAACAGCTCCCTCCCAGCCCCCATGTTAGCCAACCCCAGAAACCTCTACTCTCACTGAGGGTTATCACCACTTTCAAACCTCAAAATGGAGTCACAGCAGAAAAAAAAGTTTGGGAAGCACTGCTGTAATTCATTACTTTCATTTGTAACTCATTACATTACTTCTTCAGTCTTGTTTTTAGAGTAGATATTCTGAAGCCTTATCGCTGATATTTCAGAAACCTTGCATTGGGCAAGGCCTCATGAAATTTACTCTTACATTTTGTAAAGTCTGTTTTTAATTGTCCCTTTTCATAAATTTTGTAACTGTTGGTAATAAAAGTAGATTGATGTCCCTAAGAGGAATCACCAAGATTTATCATTTATTTCTGACTTACTAGTAGTTTTAGTTACGACTATGAAAACAGGAACAAGTTCAGGATGTTCTCTGAATGTGCTGCTATTTAGGATAATTGCTCTTGGTAGCTCTTGATTAAACACATTGCATGAACATAACTGAGTCATATTGCGCACCAAGGGAAGCTGCTACCTCATTAATCTCCCATTGCTGCTTGTAGGGTGTTGCTGTATGCAAATACATGCTACATTTTCTGAGATAACAACAAGCTCTGCACCTAGGGATGCCTCATTCCCCTACGATTCTGCCATCAGTGAGTTAAATGCTACTTGTTTGCAAAAAGTCTATGTGGCATGTTCTGGCAACAGAAGAAGAGGTTACAGTCTTTGAAAATAAATTTGTAAGACAGACACTGATTGCAGTGAAATTTATATTTTTGGACTGGTTCCTGGAAAGTTTGAGATTTAGTGTGCAAAGGAGTCATGTTAGATGCAATAATTCCAGCAAGTAAATGTGCGCACTGTTATTTGACATAAATCAGATTTATTTTGTTTATGGGATGTTAATGACATTGAGAGTGAGCTCACTCCTTAGAGGCATCTAGTGGAGAGAGTGTACAATTACATTATAACTGCTGACAGTAAATTTCAATGGGAAATGTTGACAGAAAAGCATGACACAAATCATAACCATAGGAATTAATGTTTATGAAAAGCCCCTATACACCGTGCAGATATTTGCTTTAATGGCCACTGTGACAAAATAGTGGAATACTTGAAAAAAGACTGGCATAATTTTACCAATCTAGTTTCAATAGAAGGAAAATCCTTTGAAATGGGGTATTGGAGGGCAATGTTCCAGGTTAGAAATATAAATTTGTAAGTTTTATATTTATGGAAGGATGATACCTCAGTTGGCAACATTTTGTCATATTCAGTCAGATCCATTCATTCCCTGTGCCTTTCTCTGCGTTAGAATTAATAGCAACATGTTTTAAGATCTAGTCGAACATTTTAACAGAGATGTTACATAAACTCATACCGTGATAACAGCAGCCGCCACAAAGACAGATTCTTGGTCCATTTGCACCTCGTTTCCAGAATTTAATTTCTCCTTTAGTTCTTTGCAAGTCTTGGCATTAGCTGAGCGCCTAAAAATCCCTTTGGTGGAGGGTCCTTCATGATATAATAGGACAAGCATATCCTGTAGAGAAATAGCACTGAGCTCATGGAAGACACACCAGAAATTTGCTTCATATTTGAAGTAATGTTCCTTTCACAGATATAAATGACATGTGTTTTTCCAGCAAATTGTTTTGTATGCTTGTAAAACTTTGAAAATGTAATGATTGACCTTAATCCTAAACCTGATTTTTACCATAAGCAGAGACACACCTACCTCTAATTTGAATGAACAGACTAACTTTAATCCCACCTTTAACTTAAACCTTAAACAAAGCCAATTAAACTACTATAAAACAATAGTTTGACCTCGACTGGTGTATCAGGCTGGATTTTCATCCTTGAGGCAGCTAGTGGGAGTTAGGGAAAATCCTGACTCTGTATCCATTGTCTCAGGGAAAAGTGGGTCTGGAGGCATAATTTTCATTGTGAAGGATATGGGTTTGAGCTGCAGTGATCAGTCAGTCCTGGATAAATTGGTAAGTGGCCACAGGGGCTGCAGGGAGTGGAGGCAGGCTGTTTAAAAGGCCTGCCTTTTTAAAGCCTGCCTTTTTTACAGTGACAAATCAGCAAAACCATCTTGTCCTCACCTCTCACATTCCACTCACGATGCCATATCCATACCACTTTATGTCTTTCTACCTACCTGCTTCTGCTCTTTATACTCCTATGCCCCCTTCTACACCTCATGGCCCTTTCTACTCTCCAGTTCTTGCTATGGCACAAGTGATGCCTATAAAAGTAGGATACATTTTTAAAAGAGCTGTTTTAAGAAATCCTCCATTCCTAAATTTCGTCTTTCTTAAAAAAAATTCACAACAGGTCAATAAGAATGTCTATCATCTAGATCTTTTAAAGTATTAATAGTTGAAACCACAAGCATTTGGAACTACTTTATCTGATGCAAATGAGCATTGTGCAATTAAAAGCACAGATCAGGGAGTCAGAGATGTCAATCAAGAGAGGATTTTCCTGTAGCTCAGCTGTTTCAACATTCTAATGGATGTCTCAGCTCTCAGACAAGCCTCACTATGCATTCTTGGCTGAAAGAGCAGAGCTATTTGAGTGTTGAAATAGCTGAGCAGAAGGAAAACAAAACTATGTGACCGACAGTCTGACTCTGATTAATGTTATCAATAACATAAGGTTTATTTATGCATGATAAAATAGTTCCCAGAGCTTGCAGATTCTGCTATTGATACCTTAAAGGGTATGGAGGATTGACACATTTATAGCCCCGTAGTTCTTCTTAAAGAAAGTGGAAAGTTATTAATCAATGACAATTTCTTAAAAAATGTCTTATCACATCCGCTTGTCACTATCAGGTTTATTAGTTCTATAGAGTGGGTTAATAGGTATAGATGGGCATATGGATGTGGGTGGGACTCATAGCTTGGCATGAAGGATGTTTGGGGTCATAAGGCTGGGTGGTGGAACATATTTGGCATGGGAAATGGGGAACTTATCTTTCAAAAGTCTCCCTCACCCACATCACATTCATTGACACTTCTGAGGTGCAGTGAAGCACAAGTCCTTTAAAAACTGGCTTAATCCCATGAAAAATTGTAAAGGGCTAGGAGATGCATATGCCCTTCATGGACCTGGCCAGGTTGGGAGTACAATGTGCAGGCTTGTGACCTGAACCATCTCACACCCTCAACCGGCACTGGTGAAAATTGGAAATCTCAAGAATGGGTCAAGAATCAAGTCCTAGTCAATTTTCACTCCATGCTCCCCCTAGAGTCTCCCCAATTCTATGAAAATCCAGACCATTGTGTTCAATTCTGGACCTTAATATAGAATCTGAACTTGGAGCTCTAAACTGAATACACGCTGAAAAGTTTCACTCTAGCAGCAAGTAGTAACAAAGAAGGAAAAGAATTAAAAGAAAGTACAGAAAAGATAAAAAAGGGAACAAAAAGAAGAAATGTGTTGCATCTTTCATATCCACAGGATATTTCAAAGCTCTTCACGGCTGCTGGATTGTTCTTAAAGAGTAGTCAATGGTCAGCTGTACTTCTTACCATAATAGGCTTAGGAAGGGTGCCATTCCTACAGATGGATGGTAGGGACAAACCAAAAAGTTTCCTTGGAGTAACTGGAGAGTCTAAGATAAGACTGCTGTCTGACTGGTTGCTGGAGCTTCGGCGGAGAGCCCAGTCTATCAATGACTTCTTCTTTTTAAGAGGTTTTGGAGTTGATTCTGGAACAAAAAATGGAAGTGAAAACAGGATTATAATGACTCAAGCGTCTAACTATGCTTTAAAGTGCTGATTGGATAAATGGGACAGGAGAGAGAGGGAAAGAGTAAAAACGATTACGTCAAGTTCACCTTTGTTTCATCATATATTGTTCAAATTTTAGTAAGTATCTGATTCCTTGACCCACTTACTTGCTTCTCATGAAATCCTTACTCACTTGTATTATGTAAGATGTGAGAAGGTTTAGATGGTGCAATTGATTAAATACCAAATCTTCACTTTTAGGAAACAAAAGTAGAAATTGCTGGAAAAACGCAGCTGATCTGAAGTTCTGAAGAAGAGTCACTGGGCCTGAAATGTTAACTCTGTTTCCTCTCCCACTCCACAGATGCTGCCAGATTTTCCATCAATATCTGTTTTTGTTTCTGATTTCCAGCAACTGTGGTTCTTTGATTTTTTTTTGTCAGTCTTTACTTTTGGGACCTGACGGTAAACCAGACTAGGCTAATGGGATTATTGTGTTCTGTCCTTGCTGACTGTAATATTTACACATCAGACGTCGGTGTAAAACAGTAATCTGGCACAGAGAGATACAAGGAAGACAAGTGCAGAAAGTGCAGAGAAATTTCTTTGGTTAAGGAACATTGTTCTGAAACAGGAATAGACTGAAACATGTATAACACAGTCAGCTTTCCTGTTCCTCTGAGGCTGCCTGGCCTGCTGTGTTCCTCCAGCCCCACACTGTGTTATTTCTGACTCCAGCAATGGCAATTATTATTATCTCTAGACTGAAACATGGCTTGAAAGTGATTGCTGCCTACAGAAGTGCCTAAAACAATAGGTTCCCAATTCCAGCACAGATATTCGTGAACTTGATGAGAGCAAAAGAAAGGAGCACTCTGGGTGGGGGGTGGGAGAGTAATTCCGCAGGAATGTTTCCACTTAAGAGCCAGGTCAGCACTGGAAAAATGGCATAAATTCCATTCCACCAATGTTCATGCAATGTGTGGGAAACTCTGACAGAGATTCAACCTCAATATTTTGAATGATAATTCTAACACAATAATAGATTCTTATTTTAAAATGTTATTTTTTCCCAGCAAATGCCAACAAAATTATTTGTTGCATTTAGCTCAAAATTAGGAGCTAGGGAACTGCAAACCAAACTGTGGCTGTAGTAATCATTAACTCCAACCAAACGTGTCCAACTGGTACTGGATCTTGCATCGGGCTAAGCATTAAGCAGCGGGAAGTGTTTTGTTCTTACCATGTACAACATACTGCCATTCAAAACTCTCCGGCAACACTGATTTCTGAAGCAGTTAGATTCATGGATACATTTCAGGAAATGTGTTTGCAACAAAAGCTGCTCTGGAACAATGTACAGGAACAGTTTGCATGTCATGGTCTCACTGCAGTTTGACCACATCGTAGAAAGCTGCAAAGGATTCTCATGGACACCAGGGGAGCACTTTAATTAAAAGTGTTGCAATTGCTAAAGAATCCCTTCACCAGGAGGAACAGGAAAAAACAATCCACAGTCAAACGTTTTTGTTCTGACCTTAAAATAGCAAACTTGCCTCGTAGGACTCCTTAATTATATAATTATAAGATTGTTTTACTTGACTTTTACCATAGTTGTGACCTTTACTCTGAGACTAGACAGAATAGATGGTTCCAGATTTGATCCTCTGATCTATACATCTGAGATGAGGTAGAGATTACAATGCATGCAACTGATCTTTGGACAAGGATAGGAAATCTGCCAAAGTTCATAAAATCTGGTGGACTTAAATACTTTTTGAAGTAAAAGCACCAAGCATTTGAATACAATATAAAATTCCATGATTATGACAATTGTTAAATTGGGATGAGAATTGGAAAGTAGTAACTGACTTATCAATCATTAAATCCATAATTGCTGGAATGGTCATCCTGTTAGTGCTCATAAGGAATGCTGTACAGTATTTTGTTGGAAAATGCTTGACAGTGGTAAGAGTGGATTATCATTTTTTAGCTTTGATTATCTGATTTTAATACCTAGGACCTTTTAGGGACTTAAATGGTTTTAAAAAGAAAAATACTCCTGTAGGATGGATGCAGTAGACATCTGACCAGGTAGAGTCAAGCTCTTGAAACCATCAATAAACAAGATTCTGTCTGACTTGAAGTTAACATGTATTTAAAATGACTGAAACCAGTCATTCAGTTCTATATCTCTTGTTTGATTTATACCTTTCTGGAGGTTTGCCGTATTGGGATTAAATTTATCTGCAGATCATCCAGCGACGGAAAAACAATGAAGCCAGATAAGGGAATATACAAAGGAACTATAATTCAGGCAACAGCTCTTGGATAGAACAGAGAGAAGGATGAGATGGTAGGAACTGCCGATGCTGGAGTCTGAGATATAAAGGTCTACAGTTGGATGAACACAGCAGGCCAGGCAGCATCAGAGGAGCAGGAAAGCTGATGTTTTGGGTCTGGACGCTTCTTCAGAAAGAAGAAGAAGGGTCCAGACCTGAAACATCAGCTTTCCTGCTCCTCTGAAGCTGCCTGGCCTGCTGCGTTCATCCAGCTCTACATCTTGTTATTACAGAGAGAAGGATGATAGCTTTGTAACAGCAGAACTGGAAGGCTAGATCCATCACTCCCTGCTTCTCTTAGTCTCTTAAAAAGAAACACCCACTGATTAAGCAAATTGGAGAAATATCTTTCACAGGGATCTCGAGAACAGTGCTTTCTAAACTTTTCCCCAAGGTGATATCATTTTGAGGCTGAAATTGTTGTAGCCCCTTGGTGAGAACTGTGACAGTGAGGGCGTCTTAGAGCATGAGCATGGCTGTGGGAGCTTTGTTGGAGACCCACAGTGGCAATAACTTCCTTGGAGCTCACAACCCCAACATTTTAGCTCATGACTCCACTTGGGGCCCTGATACCTACTTCAAGTATTCCTGTTCCAGGAAGTCTACAAATTTTGCCATTGCTGATAACACAAGACATCAACAAAACAAAAACCAAAAGAACTGCGGATGCTGTAAATCAGGAACAAAAACAGAAGTTACTGGAAAAGCTCAGCAGGTCTGGTAGCATCTGTGAAGAAAAAAAATCAGAGTTAATGTTTCAGGTCCGGTAAACCATCCTCCTTTCAACAAAACAGTCGTGTTCTCTAGTTAAAACCTAACATCTTAAGTACTTTAAGGACATTTTCAATTGCCCATTCTTAATCTTTCTTTTTGTATTTGGCACTACTCCCTTTTTTTAAATGTTACATTTGTGTTTGTGCATGGCTTTGATGTGACAAAAAACAAAGATCAGCATAGCACAGGAACAGGCCCTTTGACCTACCAAGACTGCACTGGCACAAATGCTTTTTTAAACTAAAGTCCTTTTGCCTCTACATGGTCTGTATCCCTCTATTTCTTACCTCTTCATATATCTGTCAAGGTGCATCTTCAATATTGCTGTTGTATCCACCTTCAATGCCACTTCTGGCAGCACATTCCTAGCACTTACTACCCTCCATGTAAAAAAAAGACAAATTCCTCTCACATGTCCTTTCAACTTTGCCCATTTTACATTTAGCCTATGTCCCTCCATAATTGACATTTCTACCCTAGGAAAAAGGCTCAACGCTCCATTCTATCCATGCCTCTCATAATTTTGTAAACTTCTATCAGGTCACCCCTCAGCCTCCAACATTCAAGCAAAAACAAACCAAGTTTGTCCAATCTCTCCTCATAGCTAATACCCTCCAAATCAGGTAACAGCCAGTAAACCTTTTCTGTCCATCTCCAAAGCTTCCACATCCTTCGAGTAGTGTAGCAACCAGAACTGTATACAATATTCCAAATTTGGCCTAAGTAAAGTTCTATACAGCTGCAACATGACTTGCCAGTTTTTTAACTTTATGCTCCAACTGATGAATGCAAGCATGCTATATGTCTTCTTGACCACCTTATCCACATGTGTTTAACTTGCAGCGAACTGTGGACTTGTATACCAAGATCATTTTGTATGATGACTCTACCTACCAAGGGTTCTGCCATTTACTGTATACTTCCCTCCTGCATTAGATCTTCCAAAATACCTCACCTCGCATTTGTTCCAATTAAACTCAATCTGCCATTTCTCTGCCCAAGTCTCCAGTGAATTTAAATTTTGCTATATCCTCTGGCAATCTTCCTCATGCTCTGCAACTCCCCCAATCTTTGTGTCATCCACAAAATTGCTAATCAGGCCACCTACATTCTCCCCCAGAGCATCTATATATATTATAAACAACAACACAGGGTCCCAGCACTGATCCCTGCAGAACACCACTGACCACAGATCTTGAGTCAGAAAAACACCTTTCCACCACTACTCTGTCTTCTATGACTAAGTGAGTTCTTTATCCATCTTACCAGCTTATTGCAGAACCAATGCGACTTCACTTTTTTGTATCAGCCTGCCATGAGGGAACTTGTCAAAGGCCTTGCTAAAGTTCATTTGGACAACATCTGCTAGGCGGCCATTCATCAGTCATCTTCGTCACTTCCCCAAAACAGTCAATCAAGTTTGTGAATCACAACCTTCCCCACACAAAGCCCTGCTGCCTATTGTTAATAAGTCCATGTTTTCCAAATGTGAGTAAATCCCATCACGAAGAATCTTCTCCAATAATTCCCCTGCCACTAACGTAAGACTCATCAGCCTGTAATTTCCCGCATTATCCCCATTGCTCTTCTTAAACAAGGAACAACATTGTCTATTGTTCAGTCCTCTGGGACCTCGCCTGTGACTAAACAAGATACAAAGATTCACACAAGGCCCCAGCAATTTCCTAACCTGCCATCCTCAGCAATCTAGGGTAGATCCCATTAGATCCTGGGGACTTGTATATCTTAATGAATGATGTTACATTTTATTATTTTTGTCAGGTTTAGTAAGTAATAATATGCCTCTTTCTTTAACTCAAGCTCCTTAATTTTGACGAGTGTTACGTTTTAATTGATGTGTGATATAGCTACTTACTAAAGATAATTTTTTTTTGCAGCCAACACAGAGATTTAAAAAGAAGGAAGCAGATTCATCCTCCTTACCTAGTTGTAACACTAACTCCCTTCTCAACAGTGACGAGCTGATTGCGAATAAGCCATCTTTACAGGGGTCTTTGAATGCTACTTAAATGTTTATCATAATTTACTACTGGAGGTTTGGATAGGGATTTTGAAACACATGAGGAGACTTTCTGGGACTCTTTGTTCAGATTTCATCAACACTCATCAATATTTATTCTGGATATTCTCTCAGGACTTTGCCTAAACAAAAAGTAACCGCTGTGGTATTCATCTACTGAAAGCTTTAAAGGAAGGGCTGGGAGAAAAGCAATGAATGATCATTGGTGTCATGATATGAGTCCTTTGTGATCTGCTGGAAGAATTGGAAGAGGATGTGAGAGCAAGCAGAGAAGCACCAGCTCCTGCAGAAGGAAGGAACAGGAGCAATGGGAGGATGAGATGGGCCCTAGGTACGGGACATGCCCTCCTTCTCTAAACCTCAGTAAGCTTTACATGGTCAGGAAGAACATAAGAACTAGGAGCAGGAGTAGGCCATCCAGCCCCTCGAGCCTGCTGTGCCATTCAATAAGATCACGGCTGATCTTTTTGAGACTCAGCTCCACTTACCTGCCCGCACACCATAACCCCTAATTCCTTTACTGTTCAAAAATTTATCTAGCCTTGCCTTAAACACATTCAGCGAGGTAGCTTCAACCACTTCACTGGGCAGAGAATTCCACAGATTCACAACCCTTTGGGTGAAGAAGTTCCTCCTGACCTCAGTCCTACAAGAAGAGATTGCATTGGGAGTGACACACAGCCTGAGTGAGTGTACATTTCAGGGGCTTTGGAGGCAGCAAGGGAATTTTTTTGCAGAGGGAAAATGGCACTTTCTGCTTGCTTTTCTGGCTCATAGTTTTTAAAAGCCTTTTTAACAGGATAAATTGAAGCCCAGCCTCAGAGGCCCCGCACAAAAAAGAGTGACATCACAGGAAAACCGTAAATTCATTGATTGGGTATCAGCTGCTGACTTGACTAGCTGTTGTAGGTTACTTTCAGATTCAAGGTAAATAGGAGAAATATTTACAGGCTATAAAATAAAAGACAAGGATGAAATTTTTAAAAATCAAGTAAAGATCTAAGTAAGTAAAATACAGATGTAGGACTATCTGATGTGCTGTACCTGCAGGACGTAGAAGTTGGTGGACCCAATTGTGGTGTAGTGACCACATCTGTAGCAAGTGTTGATTGCTTGAGGAACTCAGCAGGCTCAGAGTTGATGTGCTGGAGTCTGAGCTTCGAACACTGCAACACATCAGGGAGCAGGAGAGTTACCTGGAATTGGGGGTCTGTTCAGTTATCAGACCCTCCTGGTGTCTCAGATGTATGTAAATATAGTCTTGTACGTGTAAAATGCCTTTGGTTTGTTTGTTGGATAGAGTCAAACTCCAATGTGTTTGTTTATTCAAATGCTACTGTGTAGAACCAAACTGCTTCAGTGACTGTGTATGTACATAAAGATATTATTGTGAAAGTATATTTTTGAAATAAAATAAGAGTTACTCGGATGCTGTGCTTCTGGAGTCAGTCACACCCCTTAGATTAACCAACCCAAATTTCATCAGTGGTCAGGGACAGGAGGGCGTGACTACGAGCGAGGCTGGTAGAAGGATCCAGAAGGTAATGCTGAAGGAGCCTCAGCTCTTGAGTTTGTCTAACAGATATGACATTCTTGTTTCCTGTGCAGATGAAAACAGAGGCTGTAGTGAGGATGAGCAAACTGACCATAGCACTGTGCTACAGGGAACCATTCAAGAGATAGCAATTGAAAGGGTTGGGGGAGAAAAGAGAAATAAAGTTGTATTGGGGATGGTATAGTTAGGGGAATAGACACTGTTCTCTGTGGCCAGGATTGAGAACCGCAAAGGCTGTGTTGCCTGCCTAGTGGGAAATGACATCTGGGCTGCAGAGGAACTTGCGGTTGGAGAGGAAAGATCCAGTTGTCTTCATCCACATGGGTACCGATAATATAGGCAAAAAGAGGAAAGAAGTTCTGCTGAGGGAATATGAGCAGCTAGGGGCTGAATCAAAAAGCATAGCTAAATCAATAAGCTCTGGATTACTACCTGAGTCAACATCTAATCGGCACAGGGGCAACAAGTTTAAAGAGTTAAACACATGGCTCAAAGATTGGTGTGGGAGAATTGGGTTCAAATTCATGGCACCAGTACTGGGGAAGGTGGGAGCTGTTCCAATGAGACGGGCTGCACCCCAGAGTCCTTGAAAATCATGTAACTAGGTCTGTAGGTAGGGCTTTAAACTAAGTAGTGGAGGGGGAGGGGGTTCAATCGCATGGAAAATTATGGAAAAAGTTAAAGGAGGGGAGGGCTCAGGAAAGGTTATTAAATTTTCCAGTAAAGGTAATAGGACAGAGAGTATGGAAAGTGTCAGGAATCTAACTTCAGGCTCAGCAGATAAGTGGTCAACTATGAGAAGGGGACAGTAGATGCAGGACTAAGTCATGTACTTAAATGCATGCAGTATACAAACCAAGTTAAATGAGTTTGTAGTGCAAGTTGAAATCGGCAGGTACAATGTTGTGGGCATTATAGTGACATGGCTGCAAAGGGATCAGGTCTAGGAACTAAATATTCAAGGATACACGCCCAATTAAAAGATAAGGCAGATGGGCAGATGGGGCAGGGTTACCTTGTTAGTAAGAAATGAAATTAAGTCGATAGCATAAAGCGATATAGGATTGGAATATGTGGGTAAAGTTGAGGAACTGCAAAGGGGAAAAGACCCTGATGGGAGTTATGTACAGGCCTCCTAGCAGTAGTCAAGATGTGGGGCAGAAAATAAATGACGAAATTGTAAAAAAATGTAAGAAAGGCACTATTGGAACAATCATGGGGGACTTCAATACCCAGGTGGACTGGGAAATCAGGTTCGTAGTGGATCCCAAGAAAAGGAACTTGTGGAATGTCTACCAGATGTTATTTTTTTGAAGCAGCTTGTGGTAGAGTCCTCTAGGGAACAGGCAATTCTGTCAGAGATAAAAGGTACTGCAGATGCTGGAGAATCCGAGATAACAAGCATGGGGCTGGATGAACACAGCAGGTCAAGCAGCATCATAGGAGCAGGAAAACTTGACGTTTCGGGCCTAGACCCTTCATCAGAAAATCAGGCAATTCTGTATTTGGTGATGTGTAATGAGGCAGACTTGATCAGGGAGTTTAAGGTGAACTAACTCCTAAGGGGCTGTGACCATAATATGATTAAATTCAACTTGCAGTTTGAAAGGGAGAAGATTGAATCAGATGTAGCTGTATTATAATTGTGTATAAGTAGCAACAAAGACATGAGGGAGGAGCTGGCCACAGTTGACTGGAAGGGCCTAGCAAGGAAGATGGTGGGGCAGCAATGGTAGACGTTTCTGGGGGTAATTCAGGAGGCATGGCAGAAATTCATCACAAGGAAGAAGAAACATGCTAAGGAGAGAATAAGGCAAAGATGGCTGACGAGAGAAGTCAGGGACACCATAAGGGCAAAAGAAAAATCATTCTACATGATAAAGATCAGTGGGAATCCAGAGGATTGGGAAGCCTTTAAAAACCAATAGAGGTTAACTAAAAAAGCAATAAGTGGGGAAAGATAAAATATGAGGGTAAGATAGTCAATAATATAAGATTGCAAGAGTTTATTTTAAGATGTATGAAATGTAAGAGAGAGGCAAGAGTGGACATTGGAACACTGGAAAATTAAGCTGGAGAATTAGAAATGGGGAACAAAGAAATGATAGAGGAACTGAATAGGTACTTTTTATCAGTTTTCACAGTGGAAGACATCAGTAGCCTACCAGAATATGAAGGGAGTTAGGGAGCAAAGGTGAGTGTAGTGACAAACACTAAGGAGAAAGTGCTGGGGAACTTGAAAGGTCTGAAGGTGGCTAAATCACCAGATGGACAACACTCTAAATTTCTGAAAGAGATTGCTGAAGAGATTCTGGAGGCATTGGTGATGATGGTTCAAGAATCACTGAAGTCAGGAAGGGTCCAGAGGACTGGAAAATGGCTAGTGTAAGACACCTGTTTAAGAAGGGAGGGAGGCAGAAAGTAGGAAATCATAGAATCCCTACAGTGTGGAAACAGGCCCTTCGGCCAAACAAGTCCACACTGGACCTCAGAGCATCCAGCCCAGACCCATCCCCCTATAACCCACCTAATCTACACCTCCCTGACCGCTACGGGCAATTTAGTATGGCCAATCCACCTAACCTGCACATCTTTGGACTGTGGGAGGAAACCGGAGCACCCAGAGGAAACCCACGCAGACGCAGGGAGAATGTGCAAACTCCACACAGACAGTTGCCCAAGTTTGGAATTGAACCTGGGTCCCTGGTGCTGTGAGGCAGCAGTGCTAACCACTGTGACACCATGCCGCCCTAAATTATACAGCTGTTAGCATGAACTTGGTTATTGTTAAGATTTTAGAGTTCATTTTTAAGGATGAGATTGCAGAATACTTGGAAGTGCATAATAAATAAAACTGAGCCAGCACGGCTTCATCAAGGGAGGTCATGTCTCACAAATCTGTTAGAATTCTTTGAGGAGATACGAGCAAAATTTAGACAAAGGAGAGCCAGTGGATGTGATCTATTTGGGTTTTCAGAAGGCCTTTGACAAGGTGCTGCACAGGAGGCTGCTAGATAAGATAAGAGCCGATGGTGTTAGGGGCAAGGTACTGGCATGGATAGAGGATTGGCAAACTGGCAGAAGGTAGCAAGTGGGGATAAAAGGGGTCTTTTTCAGAATGGCAGCCAGTAACTAGTGGACGTCTGCAGAGGTAAGTGTAGGGAAGAAAACTATTTGTGATATACATTAACGATGTGGACAGTGGAACTGGGAGCATTGTTGCTAAGTTTGCAGACGACACAAAGTTAAAGTGGAGGGACAGTGTTAAGGTGACAGAGAGCCTGTAGGCGGATTTGGACAGGTTAGGAGAGTGAGAAAGAAGTGGCAGACGGAATACATGGGAAAATTGAGATTATGCACTTGAGTAAGAAGAATAGAAATGCAGACTAGTTTCTCAAAGGGAAATCTGAACCACAAACGGACTTAGACATCCTAGTTCAGAATTCTCTTAAGGCTGACATGCAGATTCAGTTGGCAGTTAGGAAGGCAAATGCAACGTTAGTGTTCATTTTGATAGAGTTAAAATATAAGAGCAGAGATGTACTGCTGAGGCTGGATAAGGCTCTGGTTAGAACACATTTGGAATATTGAAATGTTTGGGAAGCCAGCTGGCATACAGGATCATAATTTCAAGTGTACGTTGGCCACGACCAGGAGAACAGTTACTGATACTTTGGTAAGCCACATGGAGTGGGGTTTAGAATGACTTTGGATTTAGGAAGGGTTGGGTAATGGGAGGATACCAACAGCAGAAAAGACCTAACCTTCACTACGGGGCTTCGCAGGACAGTTTTTCAAATAGGTAAAGAAAATTGCATATCTAAGGCTCATTTTGTCTTGGTTCCTCTTCCTACTATCGCCACCTGTTGGAAAACCCATTATGATTTGCCTACATAGGTCATTGTAATTAGGGCTTTGGGACATGATCAGGGCTTGATCTACATATTGATAGAGAAAGGTCCTTCTAGTTTTTGGCAAATATTTTGCCGCATTCTCAGGATATTAAAACCAGCAACATGAATGCAGCAGGACATCTGCAGCTAAATCTCCTCAACAACTTTAACTGTCTATTCAGCTGGTTTCTACTTGATGAAGTCAACTCAAATATCTCAGAAAAGCCAAAGAAGTATCTGCCTCCTGTTGAAAACTGATATCAAAATATTCTGTCAAATTTTTTAAACACTGAGCTCTGCACACTGGGTTTCATGTCACAAAATAGCATAGTGCTGCATACAGTATATATAATTACATCAAATACTTAGTAACAGCATAGCCTCTCAATGCTAATCTTAAACCTATTCTGCTGTGCCTCATTCAGGAACCAAAAGCCATTCAGAACATACATACACATCAATAAATGAAGTAAATTTTTCTTAAATGACTTTAGGCTGTCTCCAGCCACTGTTCTGCTGGACTTCTATTCCATGTTTTAGTCATTTTGCATGAAGAACAACCTTCTGATAGCAGTTCAATGTAATTTTTTACTTGTTTGGACATTTTTAAAGTAATATTCTTGATTTACATGTAACTTACCCTTTTTCCTCGAACAATATCTTCAATTATTTCACGTGTCACTCACCTCTGGTTACATGGATGTCTGGTTGAGGCCTTGGCTTCAGAATAAACTGACATTGTTTGGCTTTTGGGAGATCATCAAAGAGGATGGCTCTGTTGCTACCCTGTAATTGGGTATTAATGTCAGGTTTTTCCATGTGTGCGGTAAAGTCTCTGAGGCAGTTCATCATTACACTAAATGGTTGCTCATGTCCTGTAACATAAAATGGAAAACCCTTTGTTTAGCTTTGAGAAGTAAATAGTTTATCATGGCATTGGGCCACCAATTTAAGATAGGGATAGTCACCAGGAACTACAACTGGGAATTCAGAAGAAACTTCTGAAGTGATGAGAACATGGAACCTGCTGCCACAGGGAGTGGTTAAAGCAAACAGTGCAGATACATTTAGGGCTAAGCTTGACAAACATATCAGGGAGAAGGAAATAGGGGTTACAATGATGGATTTAGATGAGAAAGAAGGGAGGAGGCTTAAGTGGAACACTAACACCAGCCTAGCCTGTCTGGACCTATATCTGTGCTTCCTAAGCCACGTAATCATATGCACTGTTTGCCTCAGATTTTAAACAGCATTAATACAGTATTAGAACCCTCAATTCACAACTGTCCAAAGAAAATACTTGTAAAAGATTCCATGGCACAATTCAAAGAAGACCAAAGGAGTTCTGCTGATATAGTAGAAAACATTCCCTTCTAATAAACCATAAGCAAGTAGTTAATCATTTATCTCGCTGTTGCTGCTGGGATCTGGGTGTGTGTAATTTGCCTTTCACTTTTCCTACATATCAATCAGGATTTTTAAAAAAAAAATGAGTTACGGATGTGAATGGCAAGGCCATTATTTGCTGCCCATTTCTAATTGCCCATGAACTGAATGGTTTGCTGGTGCTATGTTAGAAGGCATTTAAGAGTCAGCCACTTTGCATTGGGTTTGGAGTCACATATAGGCCAGATCAGGTAAGACTGGCGGATTTCCTTCCTTAAAGAGTATGTATGCACCAGATGGATCTTCATGGCACCATATATAGAATCAGCTTTCAATTCCAGATTTATTAATTGAACTTAAATTCCATTAGCTGTCATGCTGTGACTCAAACCTGTGTCCCCAGAGCATTTGTATGGGTCTCTGAATGACTAGCCCAATGTACCACTGTTTCCACTGCACATTTATTACCTCTATTCAAAGGGAAAAAATGTGTTTTGGTGAAGTTTTTATTTCAGGAGTTTACAAACACCTGCCCAAGAACCCTACTGGCTGATCCAAACTAGGCAAAGACAATCACAGAGTGAAGGAGCCTTACCTTAATTTGACATAATACTGTGCTCAACCTACAATATGTATATAAAACATTCAGAAATATTCCATTCACTTCACTGAGCAAAAACACTCACCATACATTAATTATAAGACATTTTACTTTGCTTTTGGAAAAGAAAGGAGCAGGTAATGGGAATATATCCAAAGTAGTAAAATTCTAAATGGTGTGGCAGAACAGAGAGAACCAGGACTGTGAATAGACAGGTCTTTAAGAGTAGGATTGCTTCCAGCATATTAAGATCTGTGCCAGAATTGTCCCTGTTCTCCTTAAGATATTGGAGTTGCATGAGAAAAAAGGAAAGACTTGATGTTATACATAAAATACCGTTCACAACCATACTAACTGCCAGCAAAACAATTTTCCTGAAGTGTTAATGCTGCTGATTGTAGGAATTGCAGCAGCTGGTTGATGGTTAGCAACCCTTCGTGAACAGCAATATGATAAAGAGCAGATAATATGTATTTGTCACATTGTTTGAGGGATAAATATCAACAAGACAATGGGAATAACCCTTTGATTTTCTCCAAGACCCTGCCAAGGGGTCATTTACACCACCCAAGCAAGCAGATGGGGCCATGGTTTAATGTCTCACTTCCTACAGTGCAATGTTCCCTCAGTACATTGCTGAAGAGTCAGCCTTCACCTTTGTGCTCAGGGGTCAAGACTTGTACGGACAATCTTCATAGTTCAGAGGTGAGTGCACTACTAACTGAGTGATAGGTGTGAGCCAATAAACTGCTGCCTCTTAATCTAATTAAGTAAATCATAGATCATAGAACCCCTACAGTGTGAAAACAGGCCCTTCGGCCCAACAAGTCCACACTGACTCCCAGAGCATTCCACCCAGACCCATCCCCCTATAACCCACCTAATCTACACATCCCTAAACACTACAGGCAATTTTTTAGCATGGCCAATCCACCTAGACTGCACATCTTTGGACTGTGGAAGGAAACCGGAGCATCCGGAGGAAACCCATGCAGACACGGCGCAAATGTGCAAACTCCACACAGACAGTCGCCTGAGAGTGGAATCGAACCTGGGTCCCTGGCACTGTGAGGCAGCAGTGTTAACCACCAAGCCGCCGCATCAATTATCTGATGTTTAAAAAAGGAGAATCAGAAGTAAATGTGATCATGCCCTAATTCAGCTTCGCACCTGCTAACTTTCTACTGAGGATGTTTGATAGTGATCAGGAACTGGAATCCTTGCTATTTGATTTAATCCATTATAGCTCAGGGAACATTGGCAAATTCTCATTTCTCAGGCTGTTGTCATGTCTTTATTTACCCAACTGAACACAGCTCATGGTTTAGTCTGGAATAAACACAGGAAATGGTGAAAATATTCAGCAGTTTGGCAGCATCTATGGAGAGAAAAACAGGGCTACATTTTCCCGGCTCTGTGGACACAAGATTTGGAGATGGGGACATCAGGAAGCTAGTAAGAAATATCATCAAGATGGCTGACAAACACTATCCTGCCTCAGGGTGACTTTCCCATCTGCGGTGGCTATGGGAATTGAGAATCCAATTTGCAGAGGCAGGCTGTCTATCATGCCATTAGCAGCCTAAACCACGGGCCATTTTGAGCCAGTGTTGCAACTTTTCCAGTATTGGAGAGGCCAATGTGTCCAGAGTCCAGCAACATGCTGGAGGCAACTTTTCACTAGGAGGGCAATGGATCATGGGTGGCTAACTTAATTGACTGCATCAGGAGGCTGCTCACTGAGGTCCAGAAATGGAGAGATCAACCGTCTACACTATGGCCACTCATCATACTTTGTCATCTTTCTCACTACTGAAGGAAAGACCTTGATGAACATCTCCATTTTCAGGAGATCTTCTAGGTCTCAATACCCTCTGGCAGCACTGACTAGTCCCAGTGGGGTGCTATCCAAACATTTCTGTGAGCTGTCCTACTGGGCTCAACAATTTCTTGATGATCTGGTGTCTTTAATTGGACAACAAACTTCTGCCTGCTATCTCTGTTTCTCTCCCCAGTGATGCTGCCAGACTTGATCACTGTTGGCAGCATTTACGGTTTCTCGTTCAGATTTCCAGCATTATCAATACTTTGGATTGAATCTGGTGAGTTTGGCTTATTTCTGCAGCACATGTATTTCTTCCCCCACTACTTAGCCATCAATAGAGTTCACTGGTAACAGAAATGTTTTGGCCTCCATACAGTAGTGAAGCTTGTCCTATTTTATGGCTTGCTAAATTTAATCACTGAATCACCTAAAGATAAAGACAGTGTTAAAACTAGCACTTACCAATCAGTGGGTAGGGTGTCGCCTCCTTTCCTGAAATCACCCAAAGCTGGTAATTACAAGCTCTGTCCTGTTTGTTTTATAAAAAAAAATTATGAATCAATTCACAGGAACATGGGCAAGCAAACTATACCTCAAGATTTCTGTTCAGTCATGCGGGTTGTAAGGGAAGTGGAAGGTGAAACAATTGTTCATGTGTAACTGAGGTTCACAGAAGTGGATGTTGGATGGGGAGGGTACTTATTTCTGTTCAGTAGATGGAAGTTGACAAAAGAGGTGTTGATTTCCATTTGTGCATGGGTGGTGGTCTACAGCACTGCTGATTCCTGCCCACATGAAGGAAGTGTGAGTTGTGAGGGCAAAATGATCTCTAAACTTAGTAGAGGTAGGAGGAAAGATTCACTGGAATTTCCATTCACTTTGTTCACCCAGGAGGGCTTCCGGTTGTTGTGCTGATTGATAGAGACGATTACTGCTACAACCTAGGAGGAAAATGAAGAACTCATGTTGGCCATGACCTCTTCAGCCACATAGGTAGGTGGAGTGGGCTATATTCCCATTATTTACTCGGAAATTGGAATTTACAGTGGTGCAAATGATTAACAACCTGAGACTTTAGAGCACTTCTGTATTTCTTTTTGTATTTTGGTCATGAATAACTGAAATGATTGGTTTTTTTTGCAATTTATTGATGATATATGTGTACACCTGGACAGTTAGCTTTCTGGAAAATTAGTTAACAGTTGATTAAAATATTTTAAATGAAGTTCATACTTTGCTATGTACTTGTGCATTTAATGAGATAAATTTGAATTTCTTTTGCTATGCACACAAACATTTCAAATTAATATATATAATAACTTCCTTTATGCAGTTCAAAGCTACAGCCTGAAACATTTCAATCTAAAAAGTTCCATCACCAGTAATAACTAAACTCTGAGTGATATCAAACTGTATTGACTTATATGAGTGGACTCCATGGTTAAAGGAACACGCCAGGTAACACATTCCCACAATTGAAATTGACCACCAATCAGAAAGCTGACAAATTTATATGATATTGACCAGACACCAGCAACTACTAAGAAAAGAGAAGCAAATCTGAACAATAAAATCATCAAACAATTCAGAGCCACCATATTAGCTATCCCACCAATTGAAAATTGTAACATTTATCATCCTGGTTGCGCTTCTAGGTAAAATGGAACCTTTAACTCTCTGTGATAACACCACTGGCAATCTGTCGGTTTATATTAACAATTTTGCATCAAATAACTGTCCATCATTCGTGAGATATCACAGTCTAAATATTACACATTGTTACAGATACAAAGTTATCTAAAAGATGTCACTCACTGTTCCATCACCTGAAATTTACAAGTTTACAATAGACCTTTGATAAATTTCTGATGTTAAGTGGATACCATCTAAAATTACACATTGAAACTAAATTAGTATCCACTTTATACTTCAAATTCAATATTATCTGTGATCAGGGCAAGGGAGATCATCTAATGCACTGTAAGAGTATTTCATGTTCCTAAACCATGTACAAAATAAAACAATTCAACTTACTTTTACATTGAGCTGTTGAGCTGCCATTTTAATGACCTTTCTCGCTGTATCTGTGTTACCCACCATAACTGTTAATGCCTAGTAAATCAAAAACAGTTTCATATGAACATATTCTAATCTTTGTTTTCAAGGAGGGTGTAATGTGTTCAGAGTCATGGCATCATTTGAGCTTTACATTACTGAAAGAAACCTTTTGGATCATCCATACCAGTGTCCACACCAATCATCAAGCACTTATCTCCACTTGTACCAGCAAGGAAATTCCTGTTGGCCTCCCTCAGCTGATGAATCAGTGCTACTCTGGTGAACAATACTTGTAATAAGCACTGAGGGTGGCAAGGATGCAAAATGTACCCTGGGTGGGGCATCTCAATGTCCACCACAGCACTACTGATCAAACTGGTTGGATCATAAAGGACATAGCTGCTAGACAGGATCTGTAGCAGGTGGTGAGAGTACCAACAAGATGGAAAAATACACTCAACCTCATCCTCTTCAAAATGCCAGCTGCAGATGCATCTGTCCATGACAGTATCAGTAAGAATGTCCACTGCACAGTCTCTGTGGAGATGAAGTCCAGTCTTCATATTGAGAATACTCTCCATTGTGTTGTGTGGTTCCATCACTGTGCTAAATGGGGCAGACTTCAAACAGACCTAACAGCTCAAGGCTGGGCATCCAGGAGGCACTGTGGCCTATCAACAGCAGCAAAACTGTACTCCAGAACAATCTGTAACCTCTTGGCCCAACATATCCCCCACTCAACCATTACCATCAAGCCAGTGGATCAACCCTGGTTGAATGGAGAGTAGCGAAAGGCATGCCAGGAACAACACCAAATAAGGTTTCAAACAGGACTACTAGCATGCCAAACAGCAAGTGATAGACAGAGCTAAGCAATCGCACAACCATCAGATCAGATCTAAGCTCTGCAGTCCTGCCACATCCAGTCATGAATGGTGGTAGACAATTAAACAATTCATTGGAGAATGATTCTCCACAAATATTCCCATTCACAATGATGGAGAAGCCCCACACATTAGTGCAAAATATAAGGCTGAAGCTTTTGCACCAATATTCAGCCAGAAGTACTGAATGAATGATCCATCTCAGCCTCCTCCAGTGATCCCACCATTACAAATGTCAATCTCCAGCCAATTTGGTTCACTCCACCTGATTTCAAAAAGCAAGACAAATCCAGCCCAGCCAATTACAGCCCCATTGGTCTCCTTTTGATCATCAGTAACGTGATGGAAGGTGTCATTGACAGTGCTATCAAGCAGCACCTGCTCAGCAATAATCTGCTCAGTGACGCCCAGTTTGGGTTCCACCAGGACCACTCAGCTCCAGACCTCATTACAGCCTTGGTTCAAGCATGGACAAAAGAGTTGAATCCTAGAGATGAAGTGGGAGTAATAGCTCTTGATTTCAAGGCTGGATTCAATGGATTGTGGCTTCAAGGAGTCCTAGCAAAATTGAAACTGTTTGGTATCAGGGGATAAACTGTCGGCTGGTTGGAGTCATACCTGGCACATAGGAAGTTGGCTATGTTTTTTATAGGTCAGTCATTTCAGCTCCAGCATATAGAAATCATATAAACCCTATCACATGAAAGCAGGCCATGTGCCCCTTTGGCTCCACACCAATCCTCTGAAGAGCATCCCACCCAGATCCACCTGCATTTTTCCCATGGCTAACCCACCTAGCCTACACATGCCTGGACACTATGCGCAATTTAACATGACCAATTCACCTAACCTGCACAGCTTTGAACTGTGGGAGGAAACCAGGGCACCCAGTGGAAAGACATGCAGACACGGGGAGTATGTACGAATTCCACAAAGACAGTTGCTTGGGGGAAGAACTGAACCCTGGCCCCTGGCACTGTGAGGCAGTAGTGCTCACCACTAAGCCACCGTGCTGGCTCATTTCTGTAGGATTTCCTCAGAGTAGAGCCCTAGGCACAAACATCTCCAGTTACTTCAGCAATGACCTCCATCAACAGGTCAGAAGTGGGAATGTTCACCGATGATTGCACAATGTTCAGTACCATTTGCAACATCTCAGGCACTGAACCATGTTCAAATGCAACAAGATCTGGACAATTTCCAGGCTTGGGTTGACAAGTGGCAAGTAACTTCTACACCACACAAATGCCAGCCAGTGACCATTCTCGATAAGAGACAATCTAACCATTGCCCCAAGACATTCAATGGTGTTACCATCACTGAATGCCCCACTATCAACATCCTGGGGGTAACCATTGACCAGAAACTCAATTGGACTCACCACATAAACCCAATGGCTGCAAGAGCATGTCAAAGGCTAAGAATACTGTAGTGAGTAACTCACCTCCCGATTCACCAAAGTCTACAAGGCAAAAGTTAGGGGTGATGTGGAATATCCCCACTTGCTTGGATGAGTGCAGCTCCAATAATACTCAAGAAGCTTGACACCATCCAGGACAAAGCAGCCCACTTGATTTGTACCACATTCACAAACATCCACTCCCTCCACTCAGCCGCAATAATGTGCACTATCTACAAGATGTGCTGCAGAAATTCACCAATGATCCTTAGGCAGCACCTTCCAAACTCATGACCACTTCCATCCAGATGGACAAGAACAGCAGATACACGGGAACACCAGCAGGTTCTTACCATCCTGACTTGGAAATATATCATTGTTCTTTTTCTGTCTTTGGATTAGAGTCCTGGAGCTCCCCCTAGCAGTATTGTGGATCAACCTACAGCACATGGACAGCAGCAGTTCAAAAAGGCAGCTCACCATCACCGTTTCAAGGACAACTCGGGACAGACAATAAATGCTGGCCAGCCAGAGATGCCCCTGTCTCATGAATGAAAAAATAACTCATTCAGTTCCGCCCTCAGTCACACACACTCATTTACTCACACACTCATTCACTGACACAATCATTCATTCTAGCTGTTAGTCACTCACGTTGAACTTTAGGACCTTTAAACTCTTAGCAGAATACAACAGAAAGAGCTGTAAACAGTGGGTCTGGCTCCTGTGCAGATTCACTTTGCTGCTCCCTCTGAGGTTTAATGTGCTGAAAGCATTCTGCAGACTTCTCCATTGAAGTTTGAACAGAAATATTAGAGGAAGGGAAGTGGGTTTTTTTTTTGGCTGGTCACCGTTGGAAACAGGTGTTCCAATCCTGATTGTAAGATTTGGACCCTTATCATTTACAGCATCTCTTAAAGCCTTTTCTGAGCAAAAACCATTTTTCTAATTTCAGCAAAAACCACAATCTTAACTACATAAAATTTGAAAAATATATCTTTACCAATGTTTAATATAAATTAAGTTAGAAGCGACAACACATACTGAAGCACCACTCTGCATTGTCATCACTAGCATCTTCATTGATATCTTCTTGGGATATTCATCTTGTTTCATCTCTTTGATTTGCCTGTGTACAGATAAAACAGTTATGATTAATATCTCAGGACATAAACTACCAGCAACAATTTGACATCAATGAATAGTCTGCTTTGATCTTGTACAACCGAAGAAACTCTGAAACAATGCATTCCACAGGTAAATAGCATTGCCGAGAATAAAAAAATTGTTTCGTCCACCTTTCTTCTTTCCTTTCCTCTTGACTCCTACAAAGGATTACAGATTGATTGATGCTGAAGATTCTCCAGTACCTTTCCACGTAGCCATTCTTTACCAAATAAAAGCAAAATACTGTGGATTTTGGGGATCTGAAATAAAAACAGCGAATGGTGGAGAAGCTCAAAGATCTGTGGAGAGAGAAACCGAGTTGATTCTTCGAGTCAAATGTAACTCTTTTTTGGAATTAGTTTTGGAAACAGTTCTGCAGAAGAGTCATTGGACTCAAAAGGTTAACTCTGTTCTCTCTCCAAAGATGCCATAGACCTGCTGAGCTTCTCCATCATTTTCTATTTAATTTAAGCCATTCTTCATGTGTCAGCCTTGACAGTGAGTCCCAGCAGGCCGTGTGACTTGGACATGACAGGCAAAAAGCTATCCTCTGAATATCAGATGTTCTCATGAAATTTCCAGTTCAAGACCCTGGAATGTAATAAGGAGCAGGGCCAGTCTGGCTTATATTTCTAGTCTAGTGTCAAATATGCTTCTGTTGAGATAATTGCAGATCAGTTATTAAACCAGGGATCTTTTAACCCTACAGAATGATAAAACTTATAAAAGACACTGATTACAAAAGTGAAAAGAATTTTCATTAATTCGCCTCACATTTAAAATTTTTGAATTTGGACCTTTGTTACTTCATAATGTTATATTGCAGCAATTATCACGGTGAACACAAATGTTCTTCACATAAACAAAATCACAAGTGTCACACTATAATATTGCATCGAGGTTATCAGAAGTATTTATAATATCTGATGGCTGTGACTCAGTTTCTAAAATATTAGGATGCTGTACACAGACAATTGCAGGGACCCCTATTTCAAAAGCAATTAATTGCCTCTGATGTGCTTTGAGATATCTTGAAAGGTGCTGTTTTTTCAAAGTAGCAGTTTGGGAATGTAAGGGATTCAAATGTGACCTATTTGCAGAAATGCATGACCAGGTAATGTTCATCTGATCCAAGCTAATTAATAAGTTTCTCTAAGATATATGGATTATTTATTCAGTGGTGAGTTGATTCAATTTTTCTCCCTCATCTCAGATGTTTAGTTACAATGGTGACTGCCCCTTTAGTGCTTTAACAGCACAGGACTTTTAAGAGATAGGGCATTAAGAGCAGAGGAGAGTTATTCTTCGTGTCAGTTGGCAAGTGTGGAGTACTCTCCACCACTTCAAGTCTTTCAAGGTAGGTACAAATAACCAGCAATGTCAGTAGCAATATGCCTAAGAAGGTAATATTTAGCAGGGAGGCTGTAACAAGACTGGTGCGATCTCTTAGTAAGACCACAGTACAATATGCAATATCTGAATGACATTGAATGTGAGCATATCCCACAATTTTGAGCTCCTTTCAGGCTAACACTATGGGCATCTTTAGTAACAGCTAGCTTTCTGCCCACAGATATATCCAGAAAATCTTTTAGGAAGTAAAGCAACCTCATTACTGTTGCCACTTAACAATGTAAGCAATGTGACAGGGTAATGTGATTTCATACAGCTTTTGCCTATTAAAGCATCTCTATACAATGTTAAGCATATTTCTCATCTGACTGTAGGCATGGTATGGGACCAATCAATTCATGCTTGCCTGAAAGCTGCTTATATGTTCATCTTAAATCAATCATCAATGCTACTATACTTCAGGAGGCATGAAGAGGAGTGCTCAGATTTACTCATGACCAAGGCAGAAAAAAACTCAGTGCCGAGAAGAACAAAGTTTAGTAGGCAACCAGAATTGTATCATGTGAATCTTAAAACAGTTTTCATGTGTCCAAAATTACAAGAAGCATCCCCACCCAGATTTTCCAGAATAATTGTTGTCTGTTGTCTGTAATCTTGAGAAGCACAGCAAAGCCATGTCATAACAAAATAATTATTATCAATACAGGCAAGCACACAGTACTATACCATATTTATCATCAACCAAGACACTTTCCAAGCAAAACCAAAGCTGTTCTAAAGAAGAATCATAATGAACTCGAAACATTAACTCTGTTTCTGTCTCCACAGATGTTGCTAGACCTTCTGAGTTTCTCCAGCACATTCTGGTTTTATTTCATTACCAACTCTATGCTATTTATTAAAAGTGGCAAATCACAATGTAGATGCTATTAAACAGATCCTTTTAACCTTCGCTATCATGTTCAGTTTTTCATATATAATCTAAAGTCATCTTAAGCTCAGGTCTTGATAGTCATATCCAACAATAATCTTAAAATCAAAGTGGTGTTTGTTTGCTCAATGTGAAATGGGAAGAATGCTACCAGATAACATAAGCACAGTGGTGCTTGTGCTCTATCTCAGGTAAGTAGTACTTAGCCTACAGCTCTTCCAGGTCATTCCAGTGAATGTAGTAAGCATGTTGTAAGGCAACAAATGTGCATTGACAAGCTGATGGAAATCTACCAGCCCTGTGGCTCATTGGAATTATTTTTCAATTGATACTTATTTGTATCAATTGAAACAGGAACATTGGTTGCTGTTAGTAGCATCTCTCCACAGCTCACAGTAACATTTGGATTACTCCTGGATAACACACCAACAGCAAATTTAAAGATTTGATTACTTTTCAGTGAACCTTCCTAGAAAATGTATAAATGTAGTTATAGAATGACAGCAGGTCAGGGTCAGGTTGTGATGGCCTTTACAATTGAATAGCCAGTTGATACTCACTGTCTAGACTCGCTCATGAAGAAAGTCCCCATGGCGAGGTAGCAGAGAGCGGCAGACACGAGTGGAATTCTATCCCACTTTAAGAAAGAAATCAAAGATGTTAGTATCCATTCAAATGTGTTTTTGTCAGAGTCACACCACAGAGACACCACTCTGAGCCACAAAAGACAGCACACTTGCCATATGGCATAAAGAAGAATTAAACTTCTTACCATTGAAGTGCTGAAAGCCATTTTTCCTTTGCTTCTGCAGAACTGAAAGATATTTAGCAAAGATTAGTTCAGTTTTTGGCATGTCACATTCAAATGTTTTCATTGCTCCCTTCCAGAAAATTTGAACAGAAATTTTCAAAATGATCTTTCACCTAAAAGTGATCACGCAGTTAGTTGTGGGCCATCCGATGACAAAAGAATTTTCTGGAGTTGTTTTCCTCTCACATACTTCATCAATGCAGAATGCTGTCCACATTTCACACAATCTGACCTGATTCTTCAGCTTTAAGTTAGTTGAAGACCTGTGTGGAATTAAAGAATGAAGTGAAAAATCCAAACAACATCTCATGAAGATGATGAGCATGAGGAAAGTGCTCGTTCAACTCTTGGGTGAAAATGAAGCTGGCTGTGAGGCTTCCATATTTGAATAACTAGGTGGCATCTATTGTTTAGGGTCACACATGGAAAACTGCCTGTTGGGTGAGATAATGGAGGGCTACTAGCTCCCATGGATGCGCAGTCTCACAAAGAGTTGGTCCTCAGAAAGAAAGAAGTAAAGATGATGTTAAATTGAATGTGTTCACTTATCCAATTTCAAGCACAATATTTGAGTACTGTACTTCAATGGCATTTGGAAGTCTTAAATCAGAAACGCTGTCCTCCAATCATCTATGTTCTGCAATTCTCAAGTACCAAATAAACTTTTCATGAAATATTAATGTTTACATCTGCTTCATCATAAAAATTTGTATCTCATCTTATATGTGAGTCAGCTCCAGATACAGTACTATGTTTACTGAATGTGTTTGCACCATTTAATAAGGACAGAACATCAAGTTCCAGTTGGAAAGTGCTGTGTTGCACCCAAATAAGGCAATGGGAGACTGGGCCAGGATTTCAATTACTCAGCATTTTAGATAAACCAAACATATTACAGAGAGAGAAGCAGCAGAGGTGGAGTCAGAGAAATGTTATTTTTCATCTCTTTGTAATATTGTGATGTTTGTTACTGTCTTTGTAGATTAAGTCATAGTGTGATAGTAATGTGCAAGAAAAGTTTCATTTTTTACATTCCTTCCTTAGCTATACAGAGGCACGTTACACAAAAAATGATACTGTTGACTATAAGCTTACAAAATGTCCAAGATAAGCCACCTGATGAGTTTCCCCTTGCTGTTTGGATAAATAATTCTAGAATAAATAAGACTTACAATTCCTTTTACCACATTACTTTTTATGGAGTGAGAAATTGTGCATTTTAGGGGAGATAAGCTAATAATTAAGTAAGTGGTTAATCAATGATAACTGTTTTAAATCTATGTTTTTTTAAAATTCATTCATTGAATGTCAGTATCACCGGGGAGGCCAACATTTGTTCCCCAATCCCTGATTGTCCTCAAGAAGTTGGTGAGTCACTTTCTTGAGCCATTGCTATCCATCTAGTGTACTATTGACACATTACAGTTCTGTCAGGGAGGGACAAAAAAGCTGAATTCCAGAGTCAAGGTGAGAGTGATTCCCTTGACAGGCACCATTTGAGTCACGTTCGTATCAAGAAACCTGAGCAAAATGAAATAAATGGGAACCCAGGCAAACCCCTCAGTGGTCAGAGACACACACTGAGAAAGAAAGTTGGTTCTGGTTGTTGAAGGTTAACCATCTTAGTCCTGAAACATTACTGCAAGAGTTTCTCAGGGTTAAAACAAAACTAAATGTAAAATACTGCAGATGCTGGAAACTTGAAATTAAAGCAGCAACTGCTGGAGAAATGTAGCAGGTCTGGTAGCATCTGTAATCTGTCAGACCCACTGGGTTCTTCAGGATAGTGCCCATGAACCATCCATCCTCAGTTACATGATCAATGACCCTCCTTCCACAAAGTCAGAGATCGGAAGGTGCAATCAGCAGGGAGCAATGTTCAAAAACATTCAAAACTCCTCAGATGCTGAAGCAACCAATTCCTGCACATGCATCAAAACCTGGACAATGCTCAGAGCCAATAAGTAGAGAAAAACTGTGCCAGGCAATGACCATCTCTAACAAGAAAGAATTTAATCATATTCAGTGGCATTACCATTGGTGCAAGTCCCACCAGTGGCATCATGAGGGTTACCATTGACTAGAAGCTTAACTAAACTAATCGTATAAATATTGTGGAAATAAAAGCAGGTCAGAGGCATGGAATTCTTCAGCAAGTAACTCAGCTACTGATTCCCCAAAGCCCATCCATCTTCACACAGACACAAGTCATGTGTGTGATAGATGAGTGTAACTCTAATAACTCATAATACCATTTGCAACAACACAGCTTGCTAACTGGCAACCCATCCAAAACCCTAACAATTCATTCCCTCCGTCAGCAGCAGCATACACTCTCGACAAGTTGCACTTCAGCAACTTGCCAAGCTTCCTTCGGCATTATCTTTCCAACCTGCGACTTTTACAACTTAGAAGGAATAAAATCTCTTCTAAATTATACACCATCCTGACTCAGAATGATGTTGTTGTCCATTCACTGTCAGTGGGTCAAAACCTAACAGCAGCAGAGTATCTAAACCACTTGGACTGCAGTGGTACACGTAGGTGGTACATCAACTTAAGAACTCACCCTTTCTCCACAATGAGATAGGTGGTAGGCACTGGTGTGAAGCATGATGACCCACATCCATAGAAACTGTTGGCAGCTTGAGGAACTTCAACTCCGAGCTGATGGGCTCGAGTCTAACCTGAGGACACCGACAAATCAAGGAGGCAAGGGGTACCTGGACACTATGTTTTCAGGACACAGTCACACTCCTTGGGTTGATTACATAAAATTTAGTCTGCGGTCCGAGACAATAGGGTGTGGCTGCAACCGAGGCAGATATTGGGATCCTGAATTTAGCTTTAGAAAAACCTCATCCACTGCCCTTTTCCAATCATTACAAAGTTCTTGCTCCTGATGTGGACAAGAGCACAGACAACAGGGAGGATGACAGAGCTGATCACAGAACCATGGTACAGAATGCCATTCGGGTGGATGGAAAAAGAGAAATAGAGTAGCAGCAGTGCGGGATAGCATAGTAGGCGAATAGATAATCTCCTCTGAACTAAAAACAGAGAAGTCCCAAACGCATTGTTGCCTGCCTGGTGCAATGGTTCAGGAAATGTCCGCTAAGCTGGAGAAGAACTTAGAGTGGGAGGGATTGATCCAGCTGTTGTGGTTCATATAGGGACTTTTTCTGAATGCACGCAATGTTTGTAACAAGATAGATAAGTCAAATAGAAATAAATGGAAATGACTTTTTAGCTATTAAAGAAAGGTGGTTGCAGGATGACCAAGACTGGGAACTCAATAATCAAGGATACTCAATATATGGAAAGGATAGGCAAAAAGGAAAAGGAGGTGGACTACATTTGTTAATAAAACAAGGTATCAGTGTAGTGGAAGTGGTGAGAATATAGAACAGTACAGCACAGGAACAGGCCCTTCAGTCCACCATGTCTGTGCCAACCATGATGCCATGTGGTTGACTCTGAACGCCCTCCGGGCAATTAACAATGGACAATAAATGCTGGCTAGCCACCAACACCCTCATCCCGTTAATAAATAAATAAATAAAACTATTAAAAAAGTTCCAAACTAATCCCATCTACCTGCACATGATTTGTGTCCCTCTATTCCCTTTACGTCTAAATGCCTTTTAAATGTTGATATTGTATTTGCTTCTACCACTTCCCCTGGCAATATGTTCTAGGCACTTACCACTCTCTGTGTAAAGAACTTTCCTCACACATCTTCTGTAAACTTTCCCCTTCTCACCTTAAACGTATGCCCCCCCCCCGGTATTTGACATTTCTACACTGAGAAAAAGATTCTGACTATCCCCTCTATCCATGCATCTCATAATTTTTTTATACTTCTATCAGGTCGCCCCTCAGCCGCTGACACTCTAGCACAATCAGTCAAAATTTGTCCTATTTTATCGCAAAGATACTCCAATCCAGGCAACATCCTGGTAAACCTCATTTGCACCCTCTCCAAAGCCTTCACATCCTTCCTATAGTGTGGCAACCAGAACTGCACACAGAACTCCAAATGTGGCCTAACTAAAGTTTTATACAACTAAAGTTTTTATGCAGCTATGAGTGCAATCGGTAATGATATGGAATTGGTTTGTATTGAAATAGTGAAAAGCAAGGGAAAGAACTCACAGGTGGAAGTGTTCACAGGCTCCAAAGTGTTTCCTCACTGTAGGATAAAGTATGTATATTGTGAAATAATAGAGACGCGTCAAAAGCACATTAAAATTGCTACAGGTGATCTTAATCTGCTCATTGGCTTGCCAAATCAGACGAGCAAGGGTAATGTGGAAGATGAATTTATGTAGTGTAGCAAGGATTGTTTCTTAGAAAAATACATTGCGCAACCTACCCTGGAACAGGCTATTTTAGATCTAGTAACGTATAAGGATGTAGGAGTAATAAGAGATCTCTCATTTAAGAATTCTCTAGGGGGTAGCAATCACAACGTGGTGGAAGGCAGCAGCTAAAGTAAATGTGTGACTCATGGAGGAT
This sequence comes from Ginglymostoma cirratum, assembly GCA_024137785.1. Lineage (NCBI taxonomy): Eukaryota > Metazoa > Chordata > Chondrichthyes > Orectolobiformes > Ginglymostomatidae > Ginglymostoma > Ginglymostoma cirratum. The sequence goes on along the minus strand of JAHRHZ010000016.1, from coordinate 35,154,841 downwards.
GCAACTGGGAAATTCATTATGGGAAACGGGGAAATGGCAGATTAATAAAAGCGATATTTTGCATCAGTCTTCAAGTTGGGTAAATGATAAACATCTCCAAGATAAGCAAGTTGCTAAGCGAGAGAGTGAAAGCGCAGAGGTGGGTGTAGTAGCCATCATTAAGGAGAAGTTGTTGGGGAAGCCGAAAAGTCTGAAAGTGGATAAATCACCTGGACCAGACAGACTACACCCCAGAGTTCTGAAGGAGACAACTGGGGAGTTCGTAGAAATATTGGTGGTGATCTTTCAGGAATCACTGAAGTCAGGGGGGATCTGAGAGGACTGGAAAATGGTTAATATAGCACCTCTGTTTAAGAAGGGATGGAGGCAGAAGATCAAGGAAGCTATAAGCCGGTTAGCCTGATATTGGTTGTGGGTAAGATTTTAAAGATCTTTTATTAAGCATAAAATTGCAGAGTACTTGAAAGTGCATGGTAAAATAGGGATGAGTCAGCAAGGATTCATCAAGGGGAGGTTATGCCTGTCAAATCATAGAATTCCTACAGTGTGGAAACAGGTCCTTCAGCCCAACAAGTCCTTCCCAACCCCCGGAGCATCCCACCCAGACCCGTCTACCTATAACCCACCTAACCTACACCTCCCTGAACACTACGGGCAATTTAGCATGGCCAATCCACCTACCCTGCACATCTTTGGACTGTGGGAGGAAACCGGAGCGCCCGGAGGAAACCCTTGCAGGCATGGGCAAAATGTGCAAACTCCACACAGACAGTCGCCCGAGGGTGGAATCCAGCTGAGGTCCTTGGCACTGTGAGGCAGCAGTGCTAACCACTGAGCCACCATGCTGCCCTTACTCTGCTGGAATTCTTTCAGAGGTAACAAGCAAGTAAGACAAAGGAGAGCCAGTGGACATGATCTATTTGGATTTCCAGAAGGCCTTTGACAAGGTGCTGCACATGAGGCTGCTGAATAAGATAAGGGCCCATGGTGTTAAGGCAAGGTGCTGGCATGGATAGAGGATTGGCAAACTGGCAGAAGGCAGAGAGTGGGGGTAAAGGGATCTTTTTCAGGATGGCAACCAGTGACTATTGGAGTTCCTCGGGGGCAATGTTGGGACAACTATTTACATTATACATTAACAATCTGGATGAAGGAACTGAGGCACTGTTGCTAAATTTGCAGATGACACAAAGATAGGTGGATGGGCAGGTGATGTTGAATATTTGGGAATTTACATATATGGATTAATCAATTAAAACCTCCTCAGTGATTAAAGATTTAACAGCATCTTTGGTTTGTTTAATATATCCTCATCAGAGATGTGAACCTTTGATCTTTTAATTATAAATTCTGTGTCCGATACTACCACTCTCACTAATACCTGAAGAAGGAGTGGGGCTCCGAAAGCTTGTGTTTTCAAATAAACTTGTTAGACTATAACTTGGTATCATGTGATTTCTGACCTTGTCCATCCCAGCCCAACAGCGGCACCTCCATATCATCTAATACAAGAGCAGAGGTGTACTGTTGAGGCTGTATAGGGCTCTCATCAGACTGTGTTTGGAATATTGTGAGCAGTTTTGGGCCCTGTATCTAAGTAAGGATGTGATGGCTTTGGATGAGGTCCAAAGGAGGTTTATAAGACTGATCCCGGGGATGAGGGGTTTACCATATGTGGAGTGTTTGAGGACTCTGGGTCTGTAGTTGATGGTGTTTCGAAGGATGAGGGGTGTCTCATTGAAACTTACAAAATACTGAGGGCTTTATTAGAGTGGACATGGAGAAGATATTTTCACTAGTAGAGAAAACAGGGCCAAGGGCACAGTCTCAGCGTGAAGGGACAACCCTTTAGAACTGAGATGAGGAGGAATATCTTCAGCCAGGGAAAGATCTTGCAATAGTCTCTATTATGAAGACCAAAGATTTTGTCAAACTAATGGGACTAAAGATAGACACTCACCAGGACCCGATGGCTGTCGCCAGGGTTCAAAAAGAAGTGGCAGCAGAGATAGTGGAGGAGGCATTGATGGCTGGGTTGACTTATCAAGAATGACTAAATAGATTAGGCCCTATTCATTACAGTTTACAAGAATGAGGGGTGTTCATATTGAAACATACAAAATTCTGCAGGGGCTTGACAAGGTAAATATTGAAAAAATGTTTCCATTAATGAGGAATCTCGAACTAGGGGACACAGTTACAGAATATGGAAACAAGTATTTAAAATGAAATGCAAAGGTGTTTCTTCTCCCAGAGGGTAGCGAACGTCTAGAATTTTCTATCCCAGAGAGATGTGAAAGATCACTGAAAGTATTTAAAGAGGAGGTTGATAGATTTTTGAAATATCAGGGAATTGAGGGCTATACGGAGCTGACATGAAAGAGGAATTGAGGCTTGGGATAGATCAGCTATGATGTTGTTGGGACTGATTTAAGGGGACAAATGTCCGCCTCCTCCTTTTACATTTGACATTCCCATAGTCTTAAGGTTAGTAAGAAATAGGAAATATATGCTAGTCATTCTAGAGCTTACATCCCATTAACTATATGTTCATCAACGATAGATCACCTAGAGATAGCCATGTAATAAAGAAGGAGTTCAAATGAAAAGCCCATCAAAATTTAACCATATGGTAGAAAGTTCAACAAATAATAGCTGTACAGCAACTTATTTCAAGCAAAACATGCAATTTGGGATGGTGTCAGTTCGAAATAGCACGAATGAAATGCTTACTTTGATTTTGTAATCACCAAGACATCACTAAAAAGGAAGAGGTGTCGCTCCTGTGTCTGTAATCCTGTTGTCAGCTGGACTCGCTCATCCATGATAAAGGCCGTCGTGGGGCTGCTGAAGGCTCGAACAAGCGACTTGCTGTCAGGAGACGTAGGGGAAATCAATCCATCTCTGAGGAGAAGAGCAAGTTGTCACATAAAAAAATCTAAATTGTAAGAAAGTAAATTGAACTAATTATAAAAATGCAACTTAAGAATTTTGGCTGTATTCAAGTTGTACATCAAGAAAATGTGATATGCCATTCCAACTTTTGGACTTCTCAGTCAGCAGTACCTTCTCAGACCCTGAACAACGTGGGCAGTGGTAACACAGTGTGGAGCTGGAGGAACACAGCAGGTCAGGCAGCATCAGAGGAAAGTTGACATTTTGGGTCAGGACTCTTCTTCAGATATGGGCCTGACTGACCTGCCGTGTTCCTCCAGCACCACACTGTGTTGTCTCTGACTCCAGCATCTGCAGTTCTTACTATCTCTGGGCAGTGGTAAATTAGTTGGTATTATCTGGCAGGTGTGAAAAAGTTAGGTTCTTGATATCAAGAAGAAAAAGTCCAATTTTCCACCCAATGTTTTAATGACGAGTAAAGAATATTACTCACGAAGAATGAAAGTCTATTTGCATACTTAAACATCTCACTATTACATAATTTAACCTCAGGCAGTGTAGAGAGTCTAGACGTCGTCAATTCCTAACGCGAAAGCCTGTGTTGGAAATATCTGCCAGCTGCAACTCACTAGTCTCCATCCAGATATCCAAATTGGTCAAATTTCCCAGGGCATTTCAGGGCATGCAGCAGGGGTAATCCACAAAGGTTGGCATTGGCAAAACACCAGACATACCAAGTCATTGGGACATATTTGGAGTCACTTTTAACGCAGTTTAACACTTAAATACTGCACTTTGGAGCCCACCAGCACCTTTCTTAGGGTGCATCTCTGGTTTTGAATGCTCACGGCATCTCTGCTTTGCCTTTTACCACAGACAGGTAGCCCAGGCAGCTTGCCATGTTTGGCAGCAATGAATAGCCAAAGACTATGATCTGTCATGGTGCTGGTGCTGGTACTTTGTCAGCCAGGAGAGTTGGTGAGGTGCCCTGGGTGAGTGAGTAGGCAGTGCAGAGGGCGGGAAGGGTTAGTAGTTTTGGGGAGTGAGTTGGGTGAGAACTATTGACAGAAGATGCTGCATACAATAATGAGAGTTGTAGACCATGAACCTTGGTGAGATGTAGGTGCAATGCCAGTGTTAGTGAGTGTAAGGTAGCAGAGAGACGATTGAGGCATTTGTCCTTGCAGAACACAGAAGGCCATGAACTTTTCTGTGGCATTGCTGCACATTCCCCTAGACTGTAGGCAGCACACTGGCCCGAGTGGCTGGTTCTGACCAGGCTGCCAGCATTTGATATCGTGCACAACTGGGGATTAAATATGGCACCTGTGGGATGAACACTGAAAGATCCCAGAACCAGTGAGCATTTTCACTGCAGCTGAACACAAGATAGCATGACAGCAGCACATGAAGGAGTGGTGCATACTGACTCAGGTGAGCAGCTGAGAATTGCACATGATAACTGACATGAGCTCACAGAGAGAAATCCACCAGAAAGCTTCTTAAAATTGGCACTTAGTTGATTTTTGCTAAAATCCAGTCAAATGGTTCATTTCCAAAATGCCTTGGACTGTTTCGTTACATGCTCAGTACGTGACAATTGTAAATTGCTGTATTTCTGCCTAAGATTTTCTTAGGGCTGTAGTCCTAACTGCCATTTTATTTGAGGGCAACTCTTAGGAATTCTACATGACTGGGGATCTGTGATTTGATATATGATGAGCGTTGGATTTAAACAGGGTATAGTAGCAGTAACCAAGGGAGTGCAAGCACTTGCCCACAAGAGGAGTGAAAAACTAAGATTAGGCTATTTTATGAGTCATATTCAATGAATCAACGCTCAGTATTCACACATATCTACATGTGAAATTCAACATGTAACACTGTTTAGTGTTTAATACATTTCCCCAGTGACTACTCTTCAAAAGTACTTATTTGGCTGTAAAGCGCTTTGAAATGTCCAGTGATCACGAAAACATTACACAAGTGAAATTCTTGTTTATTCATCTTCAGAAATTACCGTAAAAATCTAATTTTTAAAGAATATGGTTGATGCAGATTCAGCTGCAACCTTTGAATGGAAATAAATTAATATTTGTTGAGAAGGGGAGTAGAAGGTTACAGAGATATTAATAGGATTGCTTGGTTTTGTTTCAAGGCAAATCAGAGAAACAATTGATGTCTCTTAAAATAGAGCATCAGTGGGTGATTGTAGTGTAGTCGGATGGAGGGTGAGTTGAATTTTGTGATGTAATAATCATACGTGAATTCTGAAAAGGTCTGAGCTAAATAATCTTAATCAACCTAGGCTTCTCAAATTTTAAAAATGGTGGAACATTGAAATGTTCTACTTTAACCAGTTCTACTCATGCTTGGTGCAGATCCTGATATAATCTATGGAACACATTTCCTTCCTCTCACATTGAAATCCTCTAGAATGCACTTCCACACAACATGTTTACCGGATGGATTCAAGTTTCCCCAGGGTTAGCATAAATTACAGCACATTTATCAAAGCTATTTTGAAAGTGTCTCATGGAATACATCCATTTCAACTCTGACCAGAATATGACAGGCAACTGATGGGTTTGATAGAGGAATTACCATCTCCAGTGTAAGTCAAATAAGCAGTGAGTGGGGATAAGTGCAAATGCCCCATCTTTAGCTTACTGATTTGGAATGTAAAAAGCCTGGCAATTGCCTGTTGAGTAAAGGTGTCCCACCAATCTTTAAAGGAAGCTGACTGTTATGGTGGTGGGTAGCGTACAGCAAGATTATAAAAAGCAAGCAAGTTGACTCTGACCAATAGCTTGAAGGCTTTTCTTGTAATGGTGAAAGGGCTGATTGATCAATTTGTCAATAGAAATGATGTCTTCTCCCTTTTAGGTGGGCAACAGATGTCAAGAAAGTGGTGGCAAATCATGTCAATGACATCAGCCTTGTTCATGGAGCTTAATTGCAGTGCAAGAAACAATGAGATGACCCGATCAGGGCTGCCAAGATAAGATTTGCTAGCACCTATGTTTTCCTGCCTCAATTGTTCAGGATAGCAATCTTTTATCAACTCTCCCTCCTATGCCTCCTGTGGCTGTCTTCAAGTTAGCTTCCACCATTGCACTACCTTTCTATTCTGATGAACAGGCACAGTATCGAGCTGCATGGGAACACCATAACCTGTAACCCCTCCTAGCCACACACCATTCTAATCTGAAAATATTTGACCAGTTCTTCATAGTCACTGGACCAAAATTCTGAAATGTCCTCTCTAACAATACTGCAATGTACCTGCACCACACTGACCACAGTGGTTTGAGAAGTCAGCTCTCCAAAATTTGTTTTTATTTGTTCAAGGGCTGTGAGTGTTGCTGGCTGGTCCAGTATTTATTGCCTTCCCCTAGTCGGTCTTGAGAAGATGGTGATGAGCTACATTCCTGAACTGCTGCGGTATTTTATGCTGTAGGTAGACTCACAATGCCAGGAGGGAGTTCCAGAATTTCGACCTAGTGACTATGGAATGGTGATATATTTTCAAGTCAGGATGGTGTTTGTCTTGGGGGGGATCTTGCGGGCTATGGTGTTTCCATGTATGTGCTGCCCTTGTCTTTCTAGAGGAAGTGTTTGTGGGTTTGGAAGGTGCTGTCCAAGGACATTTGGTGAATTTCAGTAGAACAGCTTGTAGATGGTACACACTGCTGTTTCTGAGCATCGATGGTGGAGGAAGTGACTATTTGTGGATGTGGCACAAATCAAATGTATAGCTTAGTCCTGGATGGTGTCAAGCTTCTTAATTGGCGTGCGTTCCATCAGAATCCTGATGCGCCTAGTAGATGGTGGACATGCTTTGGGGAGTCAGGCGATGACTTACTCGCAGCAGGTTTCCTAGCCTTTGACCCACTTTTGTAACCACTGTATTTATATGACTAGTCCAGTTGAGTTTCTCATCAATGGTAACCTCCAGGATGTTGATAGTGGGGGATTCAGTGATGGTAACCAGTGTTTCTACTAATTTATTCTTCTTCTGTGTGGACCGCCAAGGGCCATGTACAGCAGAAACTCTGGAACTTGAAGTCAATGAAGTGAATGGTCTCAACATACCAATCACCATGCACAGATCATAGGAATACAGCTTGGACAGAACACTGACCCAATGTTATTGAAAGTCAAGGGACTATAGTTAGATTTTATGTAGTTGGAGAAGGTCGTTAACTGGCATTTGTGTGGTGCAAATGTTACTTGCCACTTTTTAGCCCAAGCCTGGAAGTAGTCCAAATCTTGCTGCATTTGGAAATGGACTGCTTCAGTATCTGCAGTGTCATGAAGGGTGCTGAATGTTATGCAATCATTGGCAAACATCCCCACTTCTGACCTTATGATGGAGGGAAGGTCATTGATGAAGCAGTTGAAGATGGACCTAAGACACTACCCTGAAGAACTCCTGCCCTGGAACTGAGATGACTGGCCTTCAACAACCACGACCATCTTCCTATGTGCCAGGTATAACAACAAAGAGTAGAGAGCTTTCCCCCGATTCTGTTTGATTCTAGTTTTGCTCGGGCTCCTCAGTGACACCTTCGGTCAGATGAGATAACAAGGTGTGGAGCTGGATGAACACAGCAGGCCAAGCAGCATCATAGGAGCAGGAATAGGAATCATAGGAATCATAGAAGCAGCATCATAGGACCCGAAGGGTCTAGGCCTGAAACGTCAAGCTTTCCTGCTCCTATGATGCTGCTTGGCCTGCCGTGTTCATCCAGCTCCATACCTTGTTATCTTGGATTCTCCAGCATCTGCAGTACCTATTATCTCTTTGGTCAGATGAGGTCTTGATGTTAAGGGCAGTTACTCTCACCTCAGCTTTGTAAATCTGATCTTTTGTTTGTATTTTGTCTGAACCAAGAGTACTTTCTCAATGGTATGAAGTTAAATATGGATTACAAAAAGACTTGGCAATTCAGGTGAATAGATCTTATAACCGTCGTGAGCAGGTGCAGAAAATAATCAAGAAACCTAATGGAATTCTGACCTTTATACCTAGAGGACAGGAGTATAAGAACACAGAAGTTAAATTGCAGTTATACAAAACCCTGGTTATACCCCTCTTGGAGTGCTGTGAGCATATGTGGGCACCACAACTTCGGAAGGATATATTGGCCTGGGAGGGAGAACAATGTAGGTTTACAAGAATGACACCTGGACATCACTGGTTATGTTATGATGAGGCATTATACAACTTAGGCATGTTTTCTCTAGTATTTAGAATCTTAAGTGGTGATCTGATCAAAGTCTTCAAGATATTAAGACAGGGTATACTTTTTCTATTGATTGGGGATTCTAGAACTAGGGGCATAGTCTGAGAATTAGGGCCAGACCGTACAGGACAAACGCTAAGAAGCATTTCTACACACATAGATGTTTGGAGCTCTCTTCCATAAACAACAGTGGATGCTGGATCAATTGTTAATTTTAAATCTGAAAGATACGAATTTTTATTAAGCAGAGGTATTGAGAAGTACGGGCCAAAGGCAGACATATGGAGCTAGGTAACAGATCAGCTATGATTTCATTGAATGGTGGAAGAGGCTCGAGGCACTGTTCCTATGTTTCAATGTACTGAGGGCAGAATTTGAGTGGTCATGGTGGCACCCAAACTGCATGTCAGTGAGCAGATTATTGCTGAGCACATGCTGCTTAATAGCACTGTTGATGACATCTTCCATCATTTTACTGGTGATCTGATAATTGAGAGGAAGACCGACGGATCTGCTTGGGAAATGGGCAATAAATTCTGGCCTTGTTAACATTTCCTAAATCCCATGAGAAAAAAATAAATACAAACCTGATGCTGCCCTGTAACTGTTTCTCCCTCTTAGCCAGAATTGCTGCTTGTTTTTATTTTCAAGCACTCTATTCTATACTACTTTCGAGAAACTTCAAACTAAGCTTATATTAAGGGCATCTAGAACTCAAAAACTGATTGCAAGCCTCAGAGCACTTAAGGATTCAAAATGTGCTACACAATTATAAGCATTTTGATATCATTAATGTCACAATATCTCTAATGCAACAAATTATTTCCCAATATCTCAAAAACTTTCAACAGTTTTACCTAAGAGCTGCTCATCTCTTAACGTGATTGGAAATGGCTGTCTTCATTAGTACAATCTTTGACTTTTGGGCAGGATCAGTAAATGGTTGTAGCATCAAAGACAGAGACAAAAGTTGTGTTGGGAGTCATAACTCAGTCATAGCACCCTGATTTGCATTTATTATTGAGGCTCCTATCTGTCTCTGGTTGAGCTTTGGGCATCTAATTTTAAGTCCTTACGAAAATTGGAATAATTGGAAATCAAGTTTAATTTTGTGCTTCAACCATGCACATTGGTTGCACTACCATCATGTTTTGAAGCACAAACTGTGTAGTAGCAGCACCAATACATCTTATTTTGTTAAAATATAATCATCATAAAGCAGTCGGTCTCAGATTTGAACTCTCTACGGAGGGTTAATAGCTTTCATCTCCAGCAGCAATTGAGGTGTAATGGTTGGACAGGGGAAGAAGAAAACATGCCATGTTTTTATGCTCTTTTTCCAGTGGATTCTGATCATGTGTGAGTTTGTGATGTTGATATGATCAGGAGGTTGGAACTGAACTGTTTGCTGGTGAATAGGACCACAGAAAATAATGCCATTTGGTCTATCATGTCGGCATCACAGTTTTCAAGAGTAATCCAGTTAGCTCCACTTCTTTACTCTTTCTCTGTATCCCTTTTCTCAATCTTTCAAACATTTATCCAATTCCCTTTTGCAAGCTACTGCTCAAAGATGCGCAGGTTAGATGGATTGGTCGTGTTACAGTGTCCTGTAGTGCCCAAGGATGTGCAGATTGGGTGGATTGGCCATGGGAAAAAAATTTCATTTGGGTTACGGCAATAGGGTAGTTGAGGGGGTGGGTCTGGGCGGGATGCTCTTCAGAGGGGCAGCGTAGATTCGATGGGCCAAATGGCCTATATCTGCGCTGTATAGATTCTGTAATTCTTTGATTCTATTCTATTGAAACCTATTCCATCAGACAGCACATATTAAGTACTAAGCATTCATTGTTTGAAAATGTTTTTCTTCATGTTATCTCTGGTTCTTTTACCAATCACCTGATATCTGTGCCCTCTGTTTATCAACCTTTTACCCATTAGAAACAGTTTCTTTTTCCAATACATAAATAGTCATATGTAAGAATATATTTATATGAATAATAGCCCCTTGAGAAAAATACCAGAGGATGGCTTATGCATATGAAATCAAGCCCCACCAAGGGTCAATGGATTCAGGACAGAAAGGGCAGGAAGGAAAGAACAACATTTGCAATTATAAAGAAAAATGGATGAAGTGCACTAACGAGGCAACATGAACAAGCCTTTCATTTGCAGGCATACTGATGGTTACACAAGGCTAAACTTTTTTTCTTGGTAACATACTTTGAGAGCAAATTTTGAACCAGTTTTTTTTAAATTAAAAATATTTAGGTAATATGCCAGAAGTTGTAAAAGTTAGTGATTACCAATAATGGCTCGTGCAGTTTCCCTGTGCGTCAGTACAGCATCAAATCAGTGACACTGAGAGTCTGAACCTGCTTTTAGGTTGAATAAATTCTGGCTTCTGTAAACAGATCAGAAGCAAGAATATTCCACTAATGCTCTTGTAGACTAAGCCAAACTGACAACAATTAATTACAGAATAATATATCAATGCAACTGTTTAGACTTTTCAGTTGTAACTTTTAGGATGGAGAGAAGGTTTGCATAGCCATTTGCCAAATAAAGGCAAGAATTTCTGAACAACGAATGATGGCTGAAAGCTCATTCTGAGCTTCAGCTGCTGGGAACTCTGCAGTGCTACTGAGCATGTGCAGTACATTCCACGGGCTGCATGGGTACTGAGATTGATGCATTTTATAGTCAGAGGACAGTTTAATGTAAACTGCACCATCAATGAATTACACATTTCAATTTTGCTACAGACACACACAATACTGTTGGAATGTATGTTATACTTATTGTGCATATGTAAGGCTGATTACAGGACTGACATTAGATCACCAGATGAATTTAAGTTTAGTTCTTTATGGGTAAGAGCTCTTTAAAGGATAATTAATGTACAATATAAGCATCAGGCAGTTCAAACAGTTATTTCATGTGTTTCACAGACAAGATATAGTTATTCAGGCAGCTTACAACATATTTTATGCATATCAAATTAATCAAAACACTTAATTGCTTCAAGGGATCCATTTTGCTTGCAATAAATATTTAAGAATGTTTTTAAAGATAAAATAAAAATAACGTGTCTCTGGTAGTGAGTATATCTGTAGAAGTCCAGGATAGAACAGATTAATTTCCCTGACAAATTTCCCCTTATGCAGCAAGGGGCTAATACCCCAAACCTCAATATAAATTTTGTGTTCCATGTTGCCTCTCTTGACCAGCTAAATCCACTCTAATTGTTCGGGTGATGGCCCTTCAATTAGTATGAGGAGCAACTTCAGCCCACACTGAGCACACGTAGCACTTCACAGAACCAATGGTCAATTGCAGACCAGCTGCTTTTTGCCATATCAGGATCAGTGGGCACTGCCGGTGTTGCAACAAGCTCAGAAGGAAGAGGAAATGGGAATGTCCTCAGACCCAAAGTAAGTCTGGGATCACACCGGAGACATGTTTGTAGGTCCTAATAATAGGGGTCAGGCGTGTTGGACGTTAGGAGGCAAAACTGTGGTGGGGTGAGGTTGGAGGAGTGGGGAGGGTGCTCTGATCAGCACTGGCCAATACCCTGCAGAAATAAATCTGCCAAACCACACATTTTGTTCATGTCCCTCCTGACATCTACTGGATTGGTCCACACGAGGCCCTAAACTGGTTATTATCTTCCATTTAAGAACCTGAATTTGGCCACAGGTGTGTGTAAAACCCAAGAACTCCCCTGCTGCCTGTAAAGTCATGGCGGGGTAGGTAGGCCAATGATAAAATGCCCTAAATTAAGGGGTGACCACCACTTTTGCCAACAATAGCAGCTTGTAAACTTCAGTCCACTAGTTCCCTCCCTGGAATATGCTTCTATGAGCAATGGGCAGCCCTGCAGTACATTATCCAAGTACATTATTTTCATGTGTATGTTTTTTAACTTTGGAAGGCAGTACAGCTGTGCCTGAATCATTTCTTATCTGACATTTTTACTCACATATTCCAGGAAGATTTTAACTTGGCAATCAGATGTGAGGATATGACTTAATTTACGACTTTTCTTTAAGTCAGGAGAGATGAGGTTTCTTGCTGTTTCTACTGCTGACCTCTGAGAGCAAACAATTCAGCAACAGTAATTTGTTTTTATAAAACCCACCTAATACAGCAAATGTTACAAAGTTGTTTTGCAAAAATGAATAACGGGATGGGGAGGAATGGATGCAAATTAATATTAGGAAAAGAGTTAACAAAGGTGATCAAAAACATATCACAAGACAGAGTTTTGAGGAGGATTTGATGGTAGAAATAGTAGTGGCATGATGAAAGATTTTAGGATGCCATGCTAAAACAAATGAAGGCTGCTCATGACTGGCTGCTCCTGGTTGACAAGGCTCAGAGGTGAAGTCCTAAAATCTGCCACAAGAACAGCTCTAAATGTACACTTTGCACATTGCAATCCAATCTTAAAGCAGATGACCTGAGATGATTTGATGGAAGTAAATACCAGATTTCTGCTCCCAAGTCAGGGCATTTGCCAGCTCACAGCAGTCACCTCAGCAGAACCTTTACCAAATACCATAATCTTTGCTCTGGACATGGGCAGGGTGAGGGATTCAGTTAGTCCCATTGCCCCTGAATTGAGGCCAAAGTTGGCTATGCAAATTGCAGAGTGCTGATATAGCCTGTTTAAAAGGCCCATTTCGATTCTCTGAGAATTCATCCCCGCTGTTTTCTTAAAATCCAGGCCCTCAATCCCTCTCCACGTGCAAACTAAACGCCAACACATTCCCCCACTTATCCTTACAGATGCCATGACGCATCTATGAAAAGTCATGTTAACCCACCCGCCAACTTTGCCCTTACAATCTCCATGACAGCTCACCCAATTTCCACCATGTTGAGCTGTGTTGAAATACAATAGAGGTCTAAATATTTATGTACAGTTCTTACTCTGTTTAAAAATATTCATGAAAATCCATTCAAACTGTTACGTATCCCCAATTGCCTAATCACCTATAAAATCAAATGTCTATTCATTACCTCAAGTCAAGGATAGCTAATACTTTAATATGGCTTTTGAGTCATTAATCAAACAGTGATCTTAGGATTGCCTGCTGATATAGTTATGGCTTGTGAAAAGCAGCCAAGCATTCATTATTACATAAAGATAAGCCCTGAGGAAAAAGTTACAAATAACAATTGTAACTATTAGAACAGAGTTTTTTTCAACTCATCCTGGTGTAGGTAGCCTGTTTTTCTTTCATTTTGTTTTAAATGGCTTGGCACTTAGGAAATATCACATCATGACAGTTCTATAGACTTTGTCCATCCTTCATGTATGCTTACATCTATTCTAAATATTCATGATTCACACAATTGTGGTTTAAAGTCCACACTATCGTGAAAATGAGTTCTGTTTGAACTCAGCACTATGTTCAAATGACCCTACTAAGTTGGTTTTCTCTCATGTATGAGGAACAGCTCCCTTTTGCTTACTAACAAAGGGGTTCTGAGGTGCTGTGGTTGAATGAAGCAGTGATGAGGCCTTCCTAAGTTAAATACTCCCAAACCTAATCACGTTCTGGGTCAAAACTACCTCTGAAACGGACCTCTGAAAATGAGGAGCAGCAAAATGTTTTACAGTTTTCTTCTGGAAAGAAAAATACAAGTGAACATTACTGGGGTAGTTGATTTGTTAAAATATTAGGCTATCACCTATCTTTTCCCTATTCAAATGCAACTGGAACAATTGTGTGCAATGTATAATTTGAATATATATAATGAGCCAATGTTTCAGTAAATATCAATGTTTAAAATTAATTTGAGTATGGAACATGGAGACATTCACTCACTATAACTATCACTATATGACAAAGTATCAATCAGCCAACCACTATGAGGCAGATTACTACAGTCAGATCTACGGATGGAATTTGTCAGCAGATCCAAAATTGCTGAATGATTTAGCACATAATGTTATTTTAAACTTAAATAAAATTTTTTTTTTACTCATTTTTGGATTATGATGAAGTTTCAAACAGGATGAGAATTCTAAAGTTGAATGGCATCTATTTTCTGTCATATTCGTGGAAAGAAATATTAGATGTTCATCGTCATTTGACCTTAAAGAAGAGAAGAATTTGGCATTGGGTATAATAAAAAAAATGTTCAAAGAACAAAATGTGATGCATGAGAGGGATAGATTGTTCTTTATGTAATGTAATTTAAGGATCACAATAGGACATGTGAATTTGGTAAACTAACTGGTGAAGGGCAGAAGAATTTATAGAACAGTGGATAATTTTCTGAGAATAAAATTACTTCAAGAGAAATATCTGACTTTAGCCACAGGATTTTTGTCGTTGGAGCATTGTCAAATCAATTAGTCAGTTCAGCACAAATTCATCAAAGAAATAGAAAAGGCCTTAGAGGAAATTTTAAAACCCTAGCTTGAGAGGGACAATGGGCAATGTATTTATTTTCAGTTCTAATAGAAATCTTCTCACCAAAGGCTGGTCTTTATTTATATATTTTTAAAAGACTATGTGCTTCAAAGTTAACCAAGATTTAGATTTGTTGCTTGTGAATTTTAACTTCCCAGAGATCAGTAAAATTGAAAGCTGGAGTAATGTGAGAAGGGCCAGATTCAACAGGTAAGTGCCATTACAGCTGTGTTTGCAGACCCCTTATCCTTGCTCCCGCCGTGATACAGTCATCCCTACGATTGGACCTACTCTGTATTTGGACCCTCCTGTCCTTGAGTGGACAAGTCCCACAAGCACCTACTTGTGGTTGGATCCCCTTCTCTCATGATCAGGCTCCTCTCACTACACATAATCCAAATCCTATCTCCCAGTATCTAAGTGTAGGCACCCTCCCCCTTCTTCCCATCAATGTATCAACAGCCTACTATATCCTTCTTAGCATAACCTCCACCCTGCTCCCGCAGAACCCTTATCCTTTCTCTCTTATTCTTGCCCTCATTCTTAGGTTAGCAAAGGTAAAGAAGTATTTAAAATTAATTTTGTAGCTTTATAAAGACAATACAAGTATCTAATTGGAAGATAACTTTGTTAACTTGTGGAACAGTGAATTGGATCAATGAACCAATTAAATGGCCATGCAACAAAGTACATTTGTACTCAAAACTGAAAAATGGACTAGCCAGAATAAAGCTCTTACAGGTCGGAACCGAAGAAGATAAGTTGTTGAAATAAATAATTAATTTTTTTTCTATAGATGGCACTAAGGTCATGCTGTCAAATTCATTGTTACCCTTTAAGCAAAGCAATCTGGTTTGAAATAGTATCATTATAGATTGTTGCTCGAAAGAATGGTAAATTCTAAATTTGCTTGGATCCCACAAACAACTGGTAAAGAAAACATCCTAAATTTTCAACTTATGAGGAATTTATGACATAAGTTACTAATGCATTAATATTTTAGTCACTAAGTTTTATCTTCATGTTCGTGTGCATGATAGCAAGATCAAAGCAAGTTCCACTTTTACCATTAGGCAAGATTTAGAGCCATAGAGTCATAGACCTCTACAGCATGGAAATAGATCCTTTGGTCCAACTTGTGTGTGCCAACCAGATATCCTAAATTAATCTAGTCCGATTTGCCAGCATTTGGCTCATATCCCTCTAAACCCTTCCTATTCATACACCCATCCAGGTGCCCTTTAGTTGTCATAATTGTACCAACCTCCACTATTTCCTCGGGCAGCTCATTCCATACACTCACCACCCTCTGCATGGAAAAGTTGCTCCTTAGATCCCTTTTAAATTTTCCTCCTCTCACCTTAAACTTATGCCCACTAGTTTTTATCTCAAGATTCGTTCAGCGAATGAATGTATTCAGAATAACCTGTAAAATTTTACAAGCATTGTTTGTGTCAACGTATCAATTGGTGACATAATAATTTGCAGTTCAGTTAAAGAAAACGATGATAGCAGGCTAGAATGTAATTGAAGCTACTAGATGAAGGAGTCAATCTGCAACTTGAACAGTAAGGTATGTTCCTTGGATTCACTTCACAATCATTTGTGGTGAACATTGGGAGGGAACTTCACCTTGCAACCAAAATAGAAATGAAATGTATGGAGCATCTGTTGTATCTGTCTGATGACATGGCCAAGAGTCACAAAGCAAATTGGGGGCTGTAGATCAGTTGAGTTTGCCATTACTACTCATGTTGCTTACTGCCAGTTCTCCTACAAGACGAGAGCAGCCCTGTCATATTTAAAACCAAAAGTGCATCTTTGAAAGGGAAGCAAGAAACATTACATTCAAAACGTATGCTATTTAAAGAAAAACTAAATGATTTGACCAAGATCACTGAGATACAACTGTTACTCACTCCTTATCGTCAGTGTTACCCTGTGCCACTGTTATCCAAAACTCACAAGCCTTCCCACCCATAATTTCCATTATTTTACTTCAATTACAGGTGCACACCAATTAATTTCCTGCCATTACAAAAATTGATTGACTCTGTTGTACAAGGCAATAGTGTGCTAGGTGTTAATGTTTATGTTACATCTGGTCCATCTATTCTACTGATGTCTCACGCAGTCCATATATAGAGATGAGGAGCTTTGCTTCAGCTTTCATAGGGAGCAGATGTTTCTGTGCCAGCTCGTTAAGGTCCTAGTCGCCGTGCCTGACAAGAATACCATTGTACTATGTGCTATCATGCAATAAAGCTTCTTATTACTGAAGAACAGAGCTTCTTCTGTAGCTACTCTATAGTGGTGTATCCTTTACCTCTAATCATTAGACAGACCCAAGATAAAGAAGGATTGCTGGCAGGGAACTATCTCAAATGAGCCTAATGCGCTATCTCAAACTGGTAGAAGTGGCGTATATCACAAAGTTCCAAGAGTCCCACAACAATTTTAGAGAGGGAGTTCCAGAATTTTGATCAGGGACAGTGAAAGAACAGTGATATATTTCCAAGTCAGGATGCTGAGTGACTTGGAGGTGATAATGTATCTGCTGCCTTGTCCTTCCGGATGAAAATAGTCATGTGTTTGGAAGGTGCTGTCTAAGGAGCCTTGGTGAATTTCTGCACTGTATCTTGTAGATAGTACATACTACTTGTAACTGTGTGTTGATGGTGGAGGGAATGATTGTTTGTGAATGTGATGTCAATCAAGCAAGCTGCTTTGACTTGGATTGTGTGAGGCTTCTTGAGTGTTGTTTGAGCTGCACCCATCCAGCAAGTGGGGAGTATTCCATAACACTCCTTACTTGTGCCTTGTAGACGGCAGACAGGCTTTGAGAAGTCAGCAGGTAAATTAGTTTTGCAGCATTCCTGATCTTGTAGCCATTATGTCTATATGGCTAGTCCAGTTTAACTTCTGGCCAATTGATGGAAGGTGTTTGGGCTTAAAATACTACCCTAAGGAACTTTTGCAGAGATGACCTGGAGCTGAGATGACTGATCTCCAACAACTACAATCATATTCCTTTGTGCCAAGGTAAGTCTCCAACCAGGACAGAGATCTCCCCCATCCTCATTGATTCTAGTATTGCCAGGGCTCCTTGATGGCATAAACAGTTAAATGCCTTTGTTTTGCATAAAATTTATAGCACACAAATATGCTATTTTGCTTGACAGGTCTACACACCACACAAATGTCCTTCCATCCTTAATATTGTTTACACTGACTTAGATAGTAATAGTTGTTCCCAATTGTGGAGGGAAAAAACAGTTTTTATTACACACTTAAGAAATTTATTGAAAGGAGTATGTGTATGGAAATCAGGTGAAGAGAAAATTTTGACTGCAATGCATACCATGTTAAAATAGCCCTTTTTTTTAACCAGAGATGCTGCCTGGCTTGCTGCATATTTCCAGTATTTTCTTTTTTGTTTCTGTAAAAGTAGTTTCCTGATATTATCTTGGTTTACTTATGAATAATGGTTGATATTCCGAAGATCCGCTTGACATCTGTATGGTCATAAGATGTAGGAGGAAAAATAGACCATTTGGCCCAAAGAGATAGTAGGAACTGCAGATG
This sequence comes from Ginglymostoma cirratum, assembly GCA_024137785.1. Lineage (NCBI taxonomy): Eukaryota > Metazoa > Chordata > Chondrichthyes > Orectolobiformes > Ginglymostomatidae > Ginglymostoma > Ginglymostoma cirratum. The sequence goes on along the minus strand of JAHRHZ010000016.1, from coordinate 35,136,684 downwards.
CTGGAGAATCTGAGATAACAAGGTGTAGAGCTGGACGAACACAGCAGGCCAAGCAGCATCAGAGGAGCAGCTGGTCCACCATTCAAGGAGATGGTAGCTGATCTGATAATCCTCAACTCCATTTTATTCCCTTTTCCCCATTACGTTTATTTCCCTTATTGATTAAAAATCTGTTTATCTCAGCCTTGAATATGCTTATTGTTCCAGCTTCAACTCACAGACCCTCTGCAGTAAAGAATTCCACAGACTGACTACTTTCTGAGGAAAAACTTTCCTCCGCATCTCTGTCTTACTTTATGATTACTCTGAGATAATGCCTACTTCCCTGTATTTTCCTACAAGGGAAAACAACTTCTCTGCCTCTACCCTGTCATATCCCTTAATAATCTTATACATTTTAATAAGATCTTTCATTCTACTAAACTCCAGTATGTAAAAGCCCAATCTACTCAACAATTCCTGATAAGAAAATACCTCCATACACAGGATCAAACTAGTGAACCTTCTGTGGACTGTCTCCAATGCCAGTATATCTTTCCTTAGACAAGAGGATTAAAATTGTACACATATTCAATGTGTGGTCTTACTAGCAACATACCCCGGAGGTCTACTATTAACTGTATGCTGGGAAGGGCTACCGAACAAAGGGACCTACGGATGCTGATGCATAGTTCCTCGCAAGTGGAGTCACTGGTAGACAGGGTGGTGAAGAAGGTGTTTGGCATGTCTGCCTTCATTGGTCAGAGTATTGGAATTGGGACATCATGTTGCGGCTGTACAGGACATTGGTGAGGCCACTTTTAGAAAACTGCCAACAATTCTGATTGACCTTCTACAAGAAGGATGTTGTTAAACTTGAGAGAGTGCAGAAAAAATTTACAAGGATGTTGCCAGAGTTTGAGAGTTTGAGCTACAGGGAGAGGCTGAATAGACTGAGGCTTTTTTCCCTGAAGCATCAGAGGCTGAGGGGTGACCTTATAGAGGTTTATAAAATCATGAGGGGCATAGCTAGGGTGAATAGCCAAGGTCTTTTTCCTAGGCTGGGGGAGTCCAAAACTAGAGGCCATGGGTTTAAGCTGAGGTGGGAAGGATTGAAAAAGGACATGAGGGCGTAACCTATTCACACTGAGGGTGGTGCGTTTATGGAACAAGTTGCTAGAGGAAGTGGTGGAGGCGAGTACAATTGCAACATTTAAACATCATCTGGATGGCCCAAATGATATTCCACCCACTGGGGTTTTGCCCAATGACTTCACCTGTTTATATTTCTTTTTAGATTCTTTGTGTCATCTTCACATTTTCCTTCCTACCTATTTTTGTATTATCTGCAAACTTAGTAATAAAACATTCGTTTCATCCTATAAGTCATTAACATATATTGCAAATCATTGTGGCCCCAGCACTTATCCCTATGGCAACCTATAACATTAATTACAAGTTGCAATCCTGAAAATGCCTCCCCTCATCCCAACTCTCTGTCATTTATTTGTAACCCAATCCTCTCTCCATGTGAAGAAAGTATGCCCAAAACCATTGGCTTTTTTTTAACATTGTCTGAAAATCCAATGGTGTTGGGCATACTTTATTCGTATTAAGGACTTTGCTTTTCTGTTAAATGTGTTTTATATTTTATCTGACTTTTTGCAGCATTGGCTCAGTTACTAGAGTGAAATTTCTCAAATGTCTACTATCATTTAATTATTAAGAAAATGAAGCTTTTACCTGGATGGTGTTCTTGATTTGCTGAGTGCTTTACTAATGGCCATAGTGGGTGCTGAGCGTCTCCTCTCTGCTGCAGGTTTCATCCTCTGTGTGAGAAAAGGATAACAATAATGCTAATGATAATTTTAAGATATGGTCTACAATGTAAAATGCCTGTATTATACTTCCTGTTGTTAATTCAATTGTATCCTAAGTCAAGTAATTTCCAAGAAATGGAAAAAGCTGCAATTTACAGGAAGAAAATTGTAGAATAATCATATGAATTTTGTGGTATATACATTTCCTTCAAGCATCTTATTAATCTATTGGCTATCTGATAAAATATTGTCAACCTGAAATGTTAATTCTATTTGTTCATCCTCAGATGCTGACTGATTTGCTGACTACTTCCAATATTTCTGAGTTTTTTGCTTTTCATTGGACCTAGGCATCACTGGCTGAGCCAGCATCTATTGTCAGCTTCAATTGCCCTTGGGAAGGTGGTGGCGAGCCACCTTCTTGAATCGCTGCAGTCCATGTCATGTGGGTACACCCAGAGAATGGTTTGGGATGGAATTGAAGGATTGTGATCCAGTAACAGTAAAGGTTCAATCATAATATTCCCCAGTCAGGATGCCATGTGACTTGGAAAGAAACTTGCACGGGTCATGTTGTCATGAGTCAGCTGTCTTTGTTCATCCAGATGGTAGACATTACACACTTGAAAGATGTTGTGAAAGGGTCATTTATAAGCCGCTGTAATGGTGATAATTGATAAGTGTTGCTGTCTGCATGGGCTAGTAGCAGAAGAAGTAAATGTTGAGAATGATGGATGGGATGTGTTGCTTTATCCTGGTGGTGTTGAGATCCTTGAGTGTTATTGGAGATGCACTCATCCAGTAAAGTTTTTATTTCGTATTTCAAGAATCTATAGTGTTTCAATTTCAATGAATTGACTATCATTTTTAAAAATTGGTACCCACTAAAAGTTAACAGATTTAAAGAGTACAGTTTATAACCTTTAGCGTTAATAAAAGCGAAGCATCTTCCAAGACATGGATCTAATTTTCGAGTGGTCATGGAGACTCCATGTATTATCCAAAATCTTACTGCAGCCCCTCGATCCAGAAGACCTACCCACATGTTCAACAGATCTTGTTTTTTATTGATAGAGGAATGGGGAGGGTCAGGAATGATGGGGGAAGCCCAAACTCAGCAGATTCATTTGAATTCAGTGCTGAGTTCAAATAGACTTCATTTTAATCAGAATGAGGGCCTTATCATAGAGTATGTCTTACAATCTTTTAAGCAAATAAAAATGCTCATAAATAATGAATAAAGTTTGTTGAATTATCAGGCTGACAAGTTCTTTAAGTCCACTGCCCTTTACATTTGAACAAAAGCAGGCTGCCAGTTTCTGCGAGTGGAATAACAAATCTGTGCTCTGAAACAAAAACAGAAATTGCTGGAGAAACTCAGTAGGTCTGGCAGAATCTATGGAGAGAAAGCAGAATTAATGTTTCGGGTCCAGTGGTCCTTCTTTACAAAAAATCTGCACTGACAGTTTCAATTGTTGTTTGTCTACATGACACTAAGTGTTATTATTAAAACATTATCACTGTTTGACTATTTTCACAACCTGTCATTATGGCAGTGGGGGTGGGGGTGGGGGTGGGGGTGGGGGTGGGGTGGGGGATGGGAGTGGGGTGGACTGCATGAATCCATAGTTTGATTGAATAGTACAAGAGGTGATTAAAGGATTCACTGCTTTTGATGTTGGGTATTGAATACTATTGTTTGTTTTTTGTAAGGGGGTTAGTACTGGAGGAGATCTTTATAAAGTAAAATGATTTTTTTATGAACGAGAGGTTGTTGTATGCAGTGAAGTCTGTAATAGATACTTAGAATTTTATTTTATTTCATTTCAGTATGACTACTGAGACCAACACACAAGGAGCACTGGGCTATTGTGTAGGTTGGCATTGAAAGAACAGGGGCAAAATATGGTGCAGCATAGGAACCGCAAGTGGGATGGGGATGAGTGGAGGTTTAATTTGTCCTGAGTTGACACGAAGTTGGAATCCTCTGGATACACAAGAAGGACAGGTGGGCCAGAATTCCTTGTTCTCAATGCTATTTTCTCCAGAGGAACGAGGTGTAGTCTCGTCTCAGGCTGAGGATGTCCTGATTGATACGGAATGATGAAAGCTGCTGGACAGAGACCTGCCATATGAGGGGGTGGAATAGCCATCCTATCACAGTGGCTATCAAGGTAACAGCTGTGCTAAACTTTCATGCAACTGGTTGCTTCCAAGTAGCCACTGGTGACTTGTGTGGAATCGCATAACACTAGACACACAAATACATCAACCATCTCACCAATACAATCTGTGCCAGATCACACTGTTTCAGCTCATTTTCCCATTTGAGATCAGTGCTGCACTGGGGCAACAGGCTATGCCAATATAGCTGTCATCCCCCAGGTGTAGGGCATGATAGACACATTGCATTGAGAGCACCATACCATTACACAGCCGAGTACATCAATAGAAATTCAATAGATTTCTATTCCATCAATGTGTAAGTCATCTATGATCATTGACACCATTTCTTGGAAATCTGCGCCAGATACTCTGAGATCTGCCACAATGTCCACATGCTTGAGAGCTCCTATGTTTTTGTTTCGTTTAAGAATTATTTGCTGCATAATTCTTGTTTTGTACTCTGCACAACTGGAGCAAGCAAAAAGAGCCTGAGATTGTTATGGCAGAGCCAACAGCACTGCAACAGTCTTCCAAGAAGGAAGATGAGGACGTTGAGCAAGAGGAACATCACCTTGACAGAGCTGAGCAGCATCAAGTGCAACGAGGTGGACAGGACTTAGTTAACACTTTGTTCTAGTAGGTGAGAATTGGGTGCGGTTATCAATCATTGATTGTAAATATGTTGTTGCTAGAAAGGCAAACAGTTCTTGCTTGTTCCCAATGGCAAATGCAGCTTCAGTTTGTTTGTGTATTTGTTTTGTTCACCTTTGCTGTTGCTAAATGAAAGGGAATTTTTTGAACTGTTTGAAGGCTTTCCTGTGTAAATGTGCATCTGTACGTGCAATGAAATGTCAGCCGTGTGACCTGTGAAATGTGAATTTGTGTTTGCTATCTCTATGTGCACAGTAAAGGGCAACTCTGGACTGTCAACATTTGACTCAGTACATAACTGGCTTTCAAAGATAATGCCTGCTCAAGGGATCCTGAGATATCTGAAACCAGCAAGAATGTTTGCCTATGTCAAATGGAAGAATAGGACTGGTGGGTGCCATAATGGTGGCCCATTGGTAAGAAGGTGAGTTTGGGAGGATAGCATGAGAAGATTTGCAAGACATAAGGACATAAGAACATAAGAACTAGGAGCAGGAGTAGGTCATCTGTCCCCTCGATCCTGCCTCGCCATTTAATAAGATCATGGCTGATCTTTTTGAGACTCAGCTCCACTTACCCGTCCACTCACCATAACCCTTAATTCCTTTACTGTTCAAAACTTTATCTAGCCTTGCCTTAAAAACGTTCAGTGAAGCAGCTTCAACCACTTCACTGGGCAGGGAATTCCACAGATTCACAACCCTCTGGGTGAAGAAATTCCTCCTGACCTCAGTCCTACATCTGCTTCCCTGTATTTTGAGGTGATGCCCTCCAGTCCTAGTTTCACCTGCTAGCAGAAACAATCTCCCTGCCTCCACTTTATCTATTCTCTTCATAATCTTATATGTTTCTATAAAATCTCGCCTCATTCTTCTGAATTCCAATGAGTATAATCCCAGTCTACTCAGTCTCTCCTCATAATCTAACCCTCTCAACTTTGGAATCAACTGAGTGAATCTCCTCTGCACCCTCTCCAGTGCTAGTATATCTCTTCTCAAGTGAGGAGATCAAAACTGCACACGTACTCCAGGTGTGGCCTCACCAGGACCCTATACAGCTGCAGCATAGCCTCCCTGTTTTTAAACTCCATCCCTCGAGCAATGGCAGACAAAATTCCATTTGCCTTTTTAATTACCTGCTGCACCTGCAATCCCACCTTCAGCAATTCATGCACAAGGACACCCAAGTCCCTCTGCACAGCAGCGTGCAGGAAATGAGTGTTATCTGTGTAAGTGGTTCGCCAGACTTCCTCTACATTTCATGAAGAGCAGCCAATAAAGTGGCTGCCAACACAAGGCCAGGATGTTCACTCCAAAACATTTTTTGCTCAAACTGTGCCTAAAAAACAGATGTTCTGGCTTGCAGAGCCTTGCTGTGCACAAATTAGCTGTTCTTTCCTATTAAGTGCTGTAATTGCTCATTGTCTGTTAAGGCCTTATGGATGTCCTGATGTTGTGGAAGATACATGCAGGTTCAGTTTCTTTCTCTTCAGTCCTACTTAATGTTTGCAGTGCAGTTTTGTCTATATCTTTAATACCAACAGAATACAAGTAGGGACTCCTTAAATACAAAATTTATCTAATGGATTGCTGATGTATATCCTTCATGTATACATTGGTTAAGTGGAGTGGACTTTATTGTAAATTATCTGTCTTCCTCTGCTTCAAAGCCACAAACACCTATTTCTATTTTAAATCTAATAAATGATATACAATGTCTGAATGGTACCCATTAACCAAGAAACACTGAATCTTTGAATCTAACAGCAGTACAAAGCAGGAAATTTCCCAGTTGAGGATGTGACCTCCCACAAGCTTGAACAATATTCTGACAGCAAATATAGTCTAACACATGCTTTCCTTGTCTTCACTGAGAAGACAACTACGTAGGCAAGGCTACCCCAATGTTAAGAGTAGTTAGTTAAAGTCCTCTGTTAGATTAGTTTAATAGAGACATTTGTTTTAATGTTTTAATAGAGACATTTCCCTTTTGAGATGAAAATGAGTCGTCCTACTTCCATAGCAGTCTCTTACATCCTTTTTGCTCTCTAGTAAGATCAAGGATGAAGACACTTCATGAACCACTGACCTGTGAAAGAACAGATAATTGTAGGAAAAGAATTCCAGAAAAATATTCATTATTTCCAGTGTTTGCTGAATCAGACATAAATTATTGTTTTTAGTAATGTGTATCACATAAGCATTATACACATATATATTTCTTCATAAGATTGCAACTAATTAGGACAGATTGACTGTAATCTAGGAATTGTTTGTTGCTGGCAGTTTCAGATTGAAAGTTGCAAAATTGACATCATGGGTCGGCTAGTCATGGCATAAATCAGTTTCCAGTTAATATTCTGTAATACTTTTCTTACCTCCTCAACATTTTTGGTTACTGCATGTTCTTTGCAAAAATGTCAGAACAGTTACTACTCATGGCTGATAATTTTGCTTCTGGCAAATAAAATTGATCTTAGGATGGTTTCCAGTAAACTGCATGCATTGAGTAATTACAGATTTATTGTAACTGCTATTCTGGTTAGTAAAAGTTTTTCCACCTGTTCTGAAACTGTAAGTTTATTTTTGCTCATCTGATAGTAAGAAGAAAGGACCTGCTGATGACACTATGACAATGTTGATACACTTTTCTACTATGATGGGTATCACAGCTGACTCTGTTTGTATTATCTCCAAATGTTCAAACAGCTACAGCTTTCAGCAGAGATATGGGGATAATATTCAGAATGAAACCCCTGCTTGGTTTTAACTTTTCAATATGTTGACAATTGCACTGCCTCACATCAGCTGAAATTACAAACTCAGAAGTCTGATGATGGAATCTGGAACATTCTGAAATGTATGCTTAAGTGCATTGATGATAAAGACAAAGGCAACTCATTTGTGAAACATTTATCAATATTTTTGATAAAGGAAAAGAAACCTGAAACATCTAGGAAAGGTGACCATTAGGTAGATCCTAGAGCAAGTTTGCATTTACTTGAGAGACTAGCAAGGCTCTGGTTGTAATAAGAAAGAAGAATCAAAAGATTGTGTCTGCATAATAACTTAACACGTTGTCAAAACGTTTCAAAGTGTTTTGTAAATGAATCACTTGGTACAGAGTCCACTGCAATGCAAAGATAAACCTATAGGGATGTGAAACTCTTATGAAAATTTGTTCCTTAAGAGGCCAACCGGAATCCTTCAGTCACGTCATAAAAAATTCTAATTTAATACATTATTTTGCTGAAAAGCCTTGGGTAGTGAGTTTGAAATCCACTGTAAATACATCAGTGGAAGTCCACAAATAATCTTTTTGTGAATAATTGATGATTCTTTCCCCTTTTCAGCTAGTTGGTTCCCAGATGTCCTTTCGCATGCCAAACACAACAGGATGAAGCAATTCACTCAGGGCGAACTTCTCTAGGTTACAACTGACATATTGTAATAATTTAACAAGGCACAATAAATAGGAACACTAGTAGGTCACTTAGCTCCTCAACCCTGCATTCAATGATATTATAGTTGATCTGCGACTTATTGCATTTACAAACCACGTTCTATATCACAAATACCTTGGATTAACAAAAATCTCAGATTTGCAATCAACAATTGACAGAGCATCATCTGCCATTTGTATGAGGTCCAACTTCTGCAACTCTTTTTGCATGAATATGTGTTTCTTAACTTTATTTCTGAAAGGTCTGACTCTAACTTTTAAACCATGTCCCCTCATCCTAGACATCCCAACCAGCAGGAATAGCTTCTATCCACTCTATTAGTTCTCCTTAATAGTTTGAAATCTTACGTCAAAATTGCTTCTTACCCTTCCAAGTCCCAAGGAATAAAACCCTAGTTTGCAATCTCTCCTGTAATTGTTATGAGCAGCTGAGGGGGAGGAATCAGCTCAACTTTTTTTAAACCCCTCTCAGTCATACCAACAAATATTTTCATTTCCCTTGTAGCATGTAGCTATCACACTACAATTAAAGCTAGTTTTCTGGAAAATGATGGAACCAATTGCCAACATTTTCTTGAGTGAAAGTACAAGGAATTTATCTAACACAAATAAAAACTGAAAGAATTGCGGATGCTGGAAATCAGAAAAAAAAACAGTAATTGCTGGAAAAAACTCAGCAGCTCTGGCAGCGTCTGCGGAGAGAAATCAGAATTAACTTTTCGGGTCCAGTGACGCTTCCTCAGAAGAATTTATCTAGTCACCCTGGGAAAAAAATGTGACATCACACATGCACACAAATGCAGGTAATGAGTTTATAAGTAAGAATGTCTGGAACAGACAAGGGCAAATAAGGCTACAGAAGTCCCCGATTTGCAAACGTCTGACTTACGAATGCTCATACTTACAAACGCAATCTAAAGGGGTATAACATTAAAGTCCCAACATAGAAACATTTCCTGTCCTTATGAATGGCCCCTTTATATTGTTCTGTATTGTGTTCAGACTTGTGTACAAATCGGAACCTGATCACAACCTGGGGACCACCTGTTTGGAAGCCCTTAGAGTCTACAAAGTGTTGAATTTTAAAGCTGAGGCCACAGTTCGTTAATTGTTGACTCAAACAGTTTGAGGAGCTGAATGGTGTATTGATTTTCATATGAACATCAGGAATGATGCTTTTCATTCTCTGTAACTTACTGATTTCAGAATTCCTTTTCTGTTTACTTATGATTTATGGCTGTTTTATGAATTAATTAAATCACCTCTGAAATCTGCATAGAGAAGTGTCACACCTGCAATGTTACATTGTAAATGCAGCACTTCAGAATGACTGATAAAATAGATGCTAACTAAAATTATTAAATGATGGCGGTTACAGTAATTTGATATAAATAAATGCTGTACCATTTAATCTACAAACGTTTTCCTTAAAATGTAGAGTGAATTCCCCAAAAGAGTCTAAATCTTGTTAGGCAAGTTGAGTCAAATTTAATCAGTTGTCAGGAACATTGCAGAATGGAATGTACTTGTGATTATCGGAATGAAATTTAGAAGCATTCAGCATTTTAAGATTCTATATCTGTAACAAAGTGTGGCATTTGAAATGTGATGTAAAATGTGATCTGAAATATCTCGAAATGACATTTGAAATTCAGTGCCTTCACTGAAGGAATACTGTTGTTAATGTATTCCTCCCAGATCTCACACATTACTCATGGTGCACCAAATATTAAGAGGAATGCATTGCCATATGGTATTTCTAAAGTAATTAATTATTTTTATTTTAAATTAAATTAATTAATTATGCCTGGCTGGTAATATGGATGGACTTATTGTTATCATGCAATAATATGTCAAAAAAGGACAGTGCCTCTTCAGTAAAATTTCTGCTGTGTTGTAGCTTCTACCAACTGATCATTAGACAGAGCCTAGACAAAACATAGGCAAAGGAGGATTTCTGGCAGTAAAATAGCTTTGTGGACGTGTTAGTTTTTAAAATACAGCATGGCCTGAAAGTTCAATACTACATCTGAAACTAAGTAGTTTAGTACAATATTATAATCAATGGATTCTTTTGTGGTTGATGTTAATAATCTTCACAGTATTAAAAAGGGCACAAATACTTTTGAAGGCATCTTAACAACTTTTAATTATTTCAATTTAACAACAAACAAAGTTATGGGCAAGATTTAATTGGAAATTCAGCTTCCAGCAGTGGACAATCTCATTTGTGGCCTGCACAGATTAGTTGAAAAATTGTCAATAAGGAGATTTGAAATCAGAATTCATAAGAAATGAAATTGTAGTTGGGATTTTTGATTAGACTTTGTCAAATTTCTTACAGTCAAAGTAAGAGTTAATGTTTGTGTGGGGTGGGGTGAGGGAGGGGAATGGAATCCTATTCAAATCATTCTGGAAGGAAAAAATAGAAAAACTCATAGACAGATCCTGAGAGGAGAAGACCAACATTCCTCAGTGGAGCAACAGATTCTATTCACTTCGGAAGGTACAAGGAGCCTAAAGAGAGATGTGACTGGCCTGCACGGAGAACAGCCAATCATCTAAAGACTAATATCAGTGCTGCAGGCCAAGAAGGCCCCACAGGTACTGACAATGTTCAGCTATGACTAAGGAATGCTAAATTTGTAAAACTATTGGCCAATTCCAGAAGATGTGCAGGTACACACAGTTGGATATTAAAGGCTGCCCATGCCAACCCAGCCACTTGCGTGAACTGTATTATTTTTACAAACTCAGTTGCCTCTTACAAATTTACATACATAAGGTCTGCCAATTTTCTGAATGATGGCAGTCAGCTAAAGGTTGGTTGGGCAGTAGATGGGGTAGCCGTGCAATTGATATTATGTGCCTACAAATTGAAAACATACCCAGTGGGGACTCATAATATCTAATCCACAGTTTCAGAAGATTGGAAATACAGGTGGTCACATACATAAAAAGGTCAACACAGTAGAATATTCACCATCATTAGCAGAGATGCCCAGATTGGATAAGACATCTCCAATGGAGAAAGTATCCAAGGCATTCTTGTGGGATCTTTCTGATCTTTAAGAACCAGAAGGCACAAAACTTGTTCATGCCAATAGACCTCCTGTAGATTTGAAGCTTGCATGTTACTGCATGTTACTGGCCTATCAGACCAGTTACAGATAGCTGAAGAAGCAGAAATTACATCCTACAGAAGTTTATGGTGCAGGTGAAATAACCGTCAGATGCAAAGAAATGCTACAAGTTACATTTGAACACTATGTACATAAGAGAATTGAAATGTGTACATTCTTCACACGTATAAATCTTCAGTTTTAAGCCTATCTCTCAAACCCCATGTCATCAGAAGAGTTACACAATGATGACCACCCAGAGAATTGATGGTTCTAAAACAAGCAGCTGTCCAAACACTGCTTCAGGAACAAGCTGTGATTGATAAACCAATCAAGGGACAACTGGTAAAAGATTTAATTTGGTTATCAGGACTCAGGGCAAACCCAATCAGAAGAAAGAATCCAATGGTATAAGAGAGCTATTAATATTAACAAGATAGCAGAAATCACAGACTCCACAGGGCTGGTAGAAATGTTCAATCCTCTGCTTTCTAAAACAGTGACAGAGAGAGTGCTGTGTCAGAATAATTTTTCAGTAACACATCTAGAAGATGAAAAAGTTTGCCAGTCAAATAAATGCAGCCAGCAAATGAAGATGACCAGTCTGATCTACAACTCCAGAGAAGCAAGCTGCATATGATTCCATGGAAAAGAAATCAACATCCATAGATTCAGGAGACAGTCAAGAATAGGAAACTGACTGATGTAATCATCCAGAATGTTGTAAAAAAAATAGCAGTGGAGTCAGTTCAACCCTCCTTAACCAGGAACTTGAAGTATTCACCTGGAACCATAATATCTTGGGAAATCTCACCTGGGATCTAGTCATAACATAGCCATTAAAAGGCTTTTGGGAAAACTATAGAGATGTGAATGTTGTTGCTTTGTTGGCAAGGTGCCAGGAGGATTGTTATCTGTGTGGAATTCCAATAAGCCTATTGCAATGTGTCAGTTGTGGCTCGGTGAGTAACAATCTTGTCTCTGAACCACAAGGATTCTGAGTTTAAGCCCCACTTGAGCATAAATTTCAAGACTGCCATTCCGGTTCATTAATGAGGAAGAATGTACAGTTGGAGATGTTGGGCAGAATTCAATGTCCCCACAAGTCAAATTTGACATCCTAAATCCTGGGCAAGGCCTCATGCTTGCCAGATAAGTGCCTCTGATGTTCCCTTGCTTTTGGCCAGCTTTCTTTAATGGAGTTGTCCAGCCAACAGGCAAGGCCACTGTCGTGGACTTTAGATTTTAGTGGTGGTCTTTCAGATAAGAGATGCCAGCTTGGGTAGATGTAAAAGATCCCATTATACTATTTTGAAGAAGAACAGTTGTTTGTGTGTGTGTGTGTGTGTGTGTGTGTTAGGGGTGGGAGGGGTGGAGGGTAGGTTATCTCCGGGTGCCCTGGATAATATTTATCCTTCAACCAACATCACAAAAAATAGATGATTTGCTTTACATTGCTATTTCTGGAAACTTGCTGAGCACACATTTAGCTTTAGTGTTCAAATTTACACCAACAGTGATTACATTTCAAAAGTACTTCATTTGCTGCAAAAGCAGTTTGAGATTTCCTATGGTCGTGAGAAACGCTATATAAATGCAGATCCTTCTTTATTCCCTCCAGGGGACAGCAATATGATATGCCTGGCAGAAAGTAATGATCAGGCTTTGCATTGCATGTACTTGCTGTGGGGTCAGCGAGCATGTCAAGGAAAGAAGGCGTACTTTAAAGCATCAGGCAAAGCCAGGTCACTTGACTGCACTAAGCATCTAGTGTATTAGCTTGGAATGTACGCCTGCAAATTGATTTGCAACTACCTCTTGCCCATGCCAAACCTCCACAGAACCTTACAGCTCTTTCACGATATCTCAAGAACACCGTACTTCACAGGGCAGATTCATGCTGCAAATTACTATTGAAAAACTTGTGAAATTAACTTTTTAAAACGTCATTCTTTCATAGGATGTGAGTGTCACTGGCTAGACTAGCAAGTATTGCCCACCCCTAAATGCCCAGGAAAGGTAGTGGTGAGTCATTATCTTGAATGATTGCAGTTAATGTGGTATAGGTCCATACACAGCTAAGAAGAGATTTTTGGGAGCGAATGTTACTTGCTATTTATCTGTCCAATCCTAAGTCTTCAGACATCAAAATACTGTAATACAACCCAAAACAATCCCTCACAGGCGCCCATAATGGATGCAGGCTGGGCACTTGCGGATACTTTAATGAGCTTCTTTAAATCACTTGAGGGTGCTTCAGTAATTGCAAACAAAAGAGCACATATTCCAAGAAAACAAACTAAAACTGAAGGATGGCACAGAAATCAGAATCCCTTAGCTTTCTTGGAGAAGGTAGCCATTAATATTCCTGCATGTAGGAGCAGAGAATGTGTAGATGAAGGTGAATCCCAAGCCTCCACGAATCCCAAGCCTCCTCAAATCCCTCAACTTCATGAACACAAAAAGATTCCTCCCAAAAAACTAAATATAAAAACTTTCTCAGTGGTGATATTAGCCCTTTCTAAATGTTGTTTATATTGGCCTGGCACCTTTCAGTGTCATTATCAACATCTTGAAAATGTTAATACTGTACAGGGAAAACTAGTCATTGAACTAACTGGATGGAAGCAAGCCATGCTACATCATCACCACCACTCAGCCAGCTCACCCCCTCAAAGGCACCTTGTTGCTATTTTCTACCACCAACTTTGTGTTCTTGGTTAAAATTATTTTTCGTCGGTCTCAAAACCCCATATTGTGATTATGCCAGATGCAGGAACAGTTTTGAATGATTTGATGTAAGCACCACTGCACAGAATAAATAAACATCTAGATTATCCAAATGTATTTTTTCACATTTAACAATTTCCATAATTTCTTCCTGAATCACAGCATTTGTAATTAGATCCTGCAATACTCTAGCAGAACCCCATCTCCTGTCAGTAGATATATGAAGTCCCCAGTTAAAACTGAACTCTACTTTTTCCTGTTCCTCTGAATTTTAACTGCCGAGTCTAGGAGAGGAGTATTAGCAATTAGTTATTTCTGCTGGCACACAGCACTGGCTGTTTCAAAACTCAACCTTCTCCATCTGGTCTACATTAACCTAAGCCATTAGTTGCTGTGTCTCATAGGTATCCGATCACTATTAGAATTTTTCAGACTTGTTATACAAAATCCCTCTGCCAGCTAGAAGCCACTGATTTATCTACTACAATCCAAAATGTCTTCATTTTAAATCAAATGGTTACTCAGGACATAGTCAGACAAGCCAGCTTGAAATAAATGTATGCTGACCAGATTAATTACAATAGCAATCGTTGTTTCCATACAATTTGCACATTCATGTTAAAGAATTTGTAAAGCCACGAGGCAGCTCACCGTCACCTTCACAAGGGCAATAAATGCTGGCCCAGTCAGGGGCACCCACATTCTACGAGTGAATGTTTTTTAAAAAATAGGTTGTCCGCTCTGAGAGCAATTGCGCAAACAAGATTGGTGTAAAAACAAAAAAAAATTGTCATAAGTTGAACATTTCTAATGTTACACAAATATTACTGCTCGGAGTGATGGCTGATATTTAGGTTTTTAGTGCCAGATATTAAGTCATGATAGACAACCTTGGACAAAATATGTAGGAACATAGAAACAGGAGTAGGCCATTCAGCCCTTCGAGGCTGTTTCACCATTCAGTGAGGTCATGGCTCATCAGTGACCTAGCTCCAGATACATGCCTTTAGCCCATAATTTTTAATACTCTTGCTTAACAGAAGTGTATCTATCTCAGATGTGAAATTAACAACTGATTTAGCATCCACTGCCATTTGTGGAAGGAAGTTCCAAACATCTACTACAGTCTTCCCTGAAGGGTCTAGCTCTAATTCTCAAATTACACTCCCTCGTCTGGAACCCCCAACCAGTGGAAATAGTTTATCTTTATGTACGCTGTCTTTTCCTGTTAACATAGAATCCCTACAGCATAGAAGCAGGCCATTCAGCCCATCCAATTCACACTGACCCTCTGAAGAGAATCCCACCCAGACCCACTCCTTACATTTCCCACCCTAGACAATATGGGCAATTTAGCATGGGCCAATCCATCTAACTTGCACAGGTTTAGACTGTTGGAAGAAACCAGAGTACTCAGAGGAAACCCACGCAGTCAAGGGGAGAATGTGCAAATTCCACACAGAAAGTCGCCCAAGGCTGGAATCAAATCCAGGTCCCTTGTGCTGTGAGGCATCAGTGCTAACCACTGAGCCACCGTGCCATCCCAAATATCTTGAAGACTTCAATCAGATCCCTTAACCTTCTAAATTCCAGAGAAAACAGGCCTAATTTGTAATCTCTCCTCATAACTACTTTTAGTCCATGTTTCATTCTTGGAAACCTATTTTGCACTTCCTCCAAAGCCAATATATCCTTCCTGAGGTGTGGTGCCCAGATCTGTTCACAGTTCGCCAAATGGGGTCTAACTAGGGTTTCACAAAACTGCCGAATAACTTCAGCATCCTTGTTTTCCAGTCCTCCAGGTATTAAAGGTTAGCGTTCCATTAGCTTTCTATACTTGTTTCCTATATTTTCTATACTTGTTCATGCCATGTTAAAGATCTATGGACCTGAGCCCTCAAGTCACTTCAGGCATCCATTATATTTAACGTCATACCATCTAAAAAGCACCCTGATCTATCCTTTCTCAGTCTGAAAAGGAAAACCTCACACTTGCTTGCATTGAACTCCATTCACCATGGTTTTGACTGTTTACTCTGTCTGTCAATGTGCCTTTGTAAGTTTTGCTACCATCTACAACTGTCTACAATGCCACCTAACTTTGCGTCATCAGCAAATTTGGTTATACATCCTTCTGTGCAATTTTCCAAGTCGTTAAGAAATAACGTGAATAATTGTGACCCGAACACAGGTAGTGTGTTTTAATGCAGAGTTTGTGTTAGAACGTGGACGGACCAATTGGATTGCTTTAAAATGGAACAAATGTAGCTTTTTATTCTTTTTACCATTTCCACATCTCTAAAAACCTAATTCACATAAACACATTAACTTGCAACATCTATAGTCTGAAGGCAGAGTAGTCCACCAGTTCTGCAAAAACACTTTATATTCAACTTCACTGTTTGAAAGACTGTTACCAGGTAAACAGCAAATTGCTTGATATAGGGATGCATGTCCCAAAAAAAGGATATCCGTCCTGACCATAGTGTCCACTCTCTATCAAACAATCATGGAGCAATGGTAGTGATGGACCAGGGTTATTTGGCAATTGGATTGTGAGAGGTAAAAGAGAGATAGCAAGGAATGGGAATCAGTCAATGCTGCAGCACGTTTTAAAACAAGTTTGTTTTAAAGTAACTAAAATTCTTGAAATGGGATGAATAAGAATCTTAAGGGGTGTTTAAAAAATCAGACAGAATAATGATTAGATGGCATTCATTCAGCCATGGGATTTGTACTAAAACAAATGAAAACTAATATGGTGAAAACATCTTTAATCCACTGTTTGTGATTATCCTACTTGAAATGAGTTTGGAGACTTTCAATTCAGTTACACAGCGCAAAATTGCCCCTAATTCAGCATAAGGTAACAATCTCACCCCATCAGGATACAGAATCCAAGTATGGGAAATGTAGAAATGGCCCACTGTGCAATGGCAGACATACTTTTGATAGTAGGCTACCAGAAAGAATTATTGAGGCAGAGTAGTAAGAGCTTTATTCTGCATTTAACTGTAGGATAATAACCCAACAGTATCTGGCTTGAAATTCCTTCACTAACACTAACATTTCTCACCTTCATCAGCATAAAATTCATAAAAAGGACATTAAAAGTAAGTGTTCTTTTGGCACAAAGAATCAAATCTATATCCGTGCCAATGACTAGGAATAGATTTTTTTTACTGGGAAGGTAGATTTTCTCACACTTTCTAATAATATGAAAATATCATCACAAAATACAGCTGCTATACTCTGAAGTAATAGAGGTCACTTTTTGCTTGTTAGTCTGAAACTTCATAAATAAAAGATCTAAAGGCAAGTTGCATTTCCTACATTGGATAAGAAACTAGAGACTCAAAAAACACTGGTGAGTTCAAAAGGTTCTGACACATGCATGACATTTTGAGGAAGAAAGAACAGATGTTTCAATCCTGATTTATTATAAAGTTGGGATTTTTTTTGTACCACATAACAACAGAAAATAAAAAGAACGAAACACAAGAATTGTTTAGATACATGGCAAGGTCGCGAAAATAGACTGAAGAGCACTATTCCAATAAATAACCAAGTTAACTGTTCGGTCAGAAAATTATACTCTGCTCAAAGGTTTAATGCATCAATGCACCATGCAGCGTGTAAGCCTTTCATTAAAGACACATTTGCATTAATTGGATATTTAGACAGGGCAATGACTGAGGTGAAGTCAGAATTACAGCCTCAGGACCTTTAAGCCACAGAGGGAATGAATCTACCGATAATCCAAATCCTTACCTAGTGATTCCAGTTAGAAAGCAATGGCTATGTGAGCACTAGGTCAAGGCAGACGTAACACAGCTGTGCATAGCTTGTGGACTGTCATTGATTTAATTTGACATGTGAAGAATGACAAACTTCCAGAGGAATGTTACTACCAATGGAACTGTGCCTCAGGAAGAAATCACCACTTAAAGTGTAGGATGAGATAAGTTATTTAATATATCAAAGCTTATTCTTCTAGTACCCTAACATCTCCTGGCCGCATCCAACCAAACAGTGAGCAGTCATGACATTTTTACACCACTAGCATGCCAAGCAAGTTATTCAAAACATTTATCACTTGTCCTAAATTTGAATTCATATCCTCTAGACCTACTTGATCCTAACGTATCATATCAATTTGGATTTACCTTAACTGTATTATTTTTGGGACTGGGATTATTTTTGGTACATGGATGACATTTCGCTTGTAGCCTTTTTTGGAGAGCTTGAGTTCTCTAATTATTTTCTTGTCACTCCATCTTATATTTAATATTATTTCTAATGTTCTTCTCTGTGTTTTTTGACATCTATGCGTGTTTCTTTCTGGAGTGATGATTATGCTAAATGTAAAACTCTGTAAAAATGATCTAACTTTGGAAAATCTCAGCATAATTTCTATGGAGCTTGTTAATTGTAACAATTCAGGCAAAAGTGATGCAGAATGAAAAGCATTGATTGGATGATTACTTGAGCATACATAAAGAGATACTGAGATGGAATAGCGTGATATATATACTTGTAACATTTCACTCTGTGAATGAATCTATTTCAATTAAAGACAGGATCTGGTTTCTACTTTTGCCACATGTTATCAGGAATATAACAGAGCTTGGCTATGGCTCAGGCTGCACATCCCAGCAAAGCACCTACCTTTTTAATTGTTTACTCGTATGCTGCTAAAAAACTGTTGAAACAGCCACTTAATTCAATTAGATTGATTGTATTGCTGAAGGTATAATGTAAGAACAAGGAAAAAGAAAAACAAAATGAATCAACAGCAACAACGTTACACAGTTTGAGCATGACTTTTATTCAACAATATAATTCATCACCTGATTTTTTTAGTTGATCATTACTCTTGCAGCAGTGAGTAAAACATAAGGGTCACAGTTTCTTGAAGGAGATAGGAAATGAGAGTAAGGAAACTTCTTAACTCTGCACACCTATCCTCATTCATGTCTCTACCTTCCATAATATTGTTCTTCAAGGACGGCATGGTGTCAGAGCAACTACCTCTGGAACCAGGCCTGGAACAGTATTGGAGGCAGAGAGATGGCAGGTCTGGCAGGTTAAAAGGCCCATCTCTATTAAACTAGTTATTATCAGAATGGTTATGACCTCAAGCCCTCAACCTTCAAACTCCAATCCACCCTCTTTGCCTATTTGTCATCTCATGCACCTTTATAACTCCCGTTCTCCAATGCCCCTCCATGTCACCTCGTACCTACAATGTATGCTGTTTAATATCCCCCATGCTGCTTCATTCTGCCTCATTCATCTTCTATACATATTCTTTCAGTATCTACAATGCGTAGAATTGATCAGCCATTAGCAAGTCTAGCAAATCTTTGAAATGCTCCTGACTTGACACCATAAACTATGAGGATATTTTAAAGTCCACAGTAAGAAACTACTCATCCTACAAAGTCTTAATAGTTGTCAAGCAATCACAGCCATTTCTGGTATCAATGACATGAATGGGGATGGGTCTGCAGAGTTAGGGACTTTCCTGTCTCCCATTTCCCATCTCCTTTTAGAAACTGTTCATACAACTCTTAATCTTGTATAAATAAACACACAGGTATTGAAATAGAATTTATCCAATGGAAGATCACATTAGTACAAGGTAATGAAGATGTCAATAAGATAAAACAATCACTCCTTTACAGGTGTATCAACAATGCCTACAGGGTTGTATATATTATCCATTCTGGGAGCCCAGCCAAGCATTCATAATAAGCCCACCTGGCAACTGCATCAAAAACTGTATCAGGCTGAGCAGATGTCAAAGTGTGAACTTAAAGTAAATTTTGTATTAAAAGTTATTGCACTGAATGCTGCAAATCAGTGGCAGCCATCTTTTGGAGTTGGGCGATGGATGTGCTTTGTGCATCCATTTTGTGTAGATTGTATGTGAGGCTTTGGAAATGTAGAAGCCTATAAAAAAGAGATATCATAGATCATCTACAGTGTGGAATCAGGCCCTTTGGCTCAACAAGTCCACACTGACCCTCAGAGCATCTCACCCAGACCCACCCCCCTATAACCCACCTAATCTACACCTCCCTGAACACTGCAGGCAATTTAGTATGGCCTATCCAGCTAACCTGCACATCTTTGGACTATGGGAGGAAACCCACACAGACACAGGGAGAACATGCAAACTCCATGCAGACAGTTGCCTGAGGGTGGAATTGAACCCATGTCCCTGGGGTTATGAGATAGTGGTGCTAGCCACTGAGCCACTGTGCCACTGTACCACCCCAAATGATATATTTTAGAAAGTTGAGGTCACCATTGATTTTGATCAGTTCTTTTGCAGCCAGGGTAGCAGTAGAATGTTAGCTCAAAACATTTTGCCATTGTTTAATTAATTAATGTTCTATTTTCAGGAAAACCTTCACAGCAATAATTGCATATTCCAGAAATACACCACTACTATGACAAACTTCTCAGGACATTGAACGTCAACATTTATCCATGCTGATTCAAAATCAAGAAAGTTTGATTGAAGCAAAACAGTATCAGAGTAAAAATAGTTTCAAAGATTTTAGTTTCTGCTATTATAATCTATTTTTCACTGAGCAATCCTCTACTAAATATGATCATGTATCTTAGTTTTATAGTACAGGAATGCTGTTTTGACAGCAAAATCTACTTCATTCGGTAAATTAATTGTCAGTGATGACAGAAAAGTACTTTGAGAGCTCTAAGTCTGGTCACGTTTCAACTTCCTAAGATACATATTTTGATGTCCCTTGGTGTCTTATATTTGACCAAATCACCATCATGTACTTTTTAGCCAACGTTTTGCTGTCATTGCAGGGGAAAATACCTGAATGCTCCACTTTCAGGTAAGAGATCGTAATTTGTAATTGGCCCATCCCTAGTCCTTTTGATGATAGTAACATTCTAACTGTGCTGCCCTTTCATTCCAATGATTTCCATGCTGAATGTACTATTGGCGGGCTGTACATTGAATACATGCTAAACATGTGGGTGTGGGTGATAAAGGGAAGACACAGGCCATGTTTACACTGGGTCTCCCTTGTCTCTGTGCAACCAAGTTCTGGTTTATCATTGGCGACCCAAAAATGGTGTGAAAGTCTAATGATTTCAGGATAAATGTGTCATGGTTATTGTCGAGATAGGAAATACTCACCACAATATTGTGGGTGTAAATGTCATGGGTCATGAAAAGTGCTATATTGATGGAAACCTTTCTTTCTGAACGGTTTATCACACTACTCATTGTCACTGTATTCTCTGCCATTTTTCCTCAGGAGGTAGAGAAGTAAGTAATTATGAATTTCAATCAAAGGGAAGAAGTATTCTGAGCTGGCTGGGAATTTAAAGTCAGGATCTCCACATCTGACTCTCCATGAGCACAAGTAATAGACAGAAAAGTAGGATGAAGAAACACTAAAAAAGTGAGGCACTTATAAACTGAAATACCTGATGTAAAATAAAAATGGGAATGTATTGGTCAAAATCAGCGAAGTTCAATGCTCAGGAATTTTATATGAATAATCTTGTCTCAAGGGTGGTTAGCACGACCGCCTCACAGCACCAGGAACACGGGTTCAATTCCACCCTCAGGTGGCTGTCTGTGTGGGGTTTGCACATTGTCCCCGTGTCTGTGTGGGTTTCCTCTGGGTGCTCCAGTTTCCTCCCACAGTCCAAAGATGTGCTGGCTGGATGGGTCAACATTGCTAAATTGCCCGTAGTGTTGAGGGATGTGTAGGTTGGGGGGGGGGGTTATAGGGGGATGGGTCTGGGTGGAATGCTCTGAGGGTTGGTGTGGACTTGTTGGGCCAAAGGACATTTCCACACTGTAAGGATTGTATTCTGTTCTATTCTATTCATAACAGTTAAATTGTAAATGCTGGAAATGAGAGATAGAATATAACTATGGAAATTTAAAGCATGCCTTCAGCATTTGTGAAGAATAAAAGATAAACTAATGTTTCTGTTGGAGTCATTCTGTTACATTTTCTATCTTTATTTCCATAAATTCCATTTATGATGCTTATATCAATACTGTGACTTTAAGAGGTATATTTTGTCCTTTTTCTTTGAAGAGAGGTTTTAAGACAGAGGTACAGGGCTGTCTATTCATACCCAATAAACTAAACAGCTTGTGAGGCTTGGGTTTTTTTTCAGTTGGAAAAATAGAAGTAGCATGAATGGATGGAGTCAGGCTCCCACAGATCCAGGGTTTAAGTTTAGCTTTCAGTGATTTTTGGGTTTGAAGTTGGCTGTGGAAGCTGTTACATATCTCTCAGTCACAGCAAAAAGCTGGAGTTCTCTCTGCTGCTGGAATCGCATATGAGACAATCTGTTTTGTTTAACTTGCCTTTGCCAATGGTATGTTTATGGCACATTACTAGATTGGAACAGTTGTTGTTTAGTCGTTAAATAATCTATTATTCTGTAAGTTTTCTAATAGAGTTAATGTTACAACCAATTCTTCTTTCTTTTGCTCGTATTTTAATTGTAGGGTAAGAATAAAGTATGTTTTGCTTAAAGCCAAGTAGTGTAACCAATCCAATTACATCTGGAGCACGGCACATTACACTTGCCTTTAAATAAGAAAAAGTTAGGTCTAGGCTATCTCCTTGATATATTTGAAGGGTGTTTGGTCTGGTTGATAACATACTAGGGGGAGGTAATATGAAGAATCTCTCTGTAAATTTACTAATGGATATGGTATTGGGTTGGCTATTTTGATAATAGCACTCTACGCACAAGGTCTGAAGATTGTGACTTGAAACCTCATTGTTACCGAAACCAAAATTGAGGCTGAATCTCCAATACAGCACTGGAATACAATATAATTAGAGTTGATTCTTCTCCAATTAAGCTAATAAATCTTTTTCTCATAGCCCAGTGATAGATTACTGATCCAAACAGAGTCAGGTTTTTAAGTCTTCCAGTGTATTTTGGAAAACAGATTGAACATCATAAATGTTGAGAACATGTTTTGGTACGTCAAACTCCTGGAATCCCAATTACAAGAACAATGGTATAAAAACAGTTAGGGAGTTTTTATGATGTTCCGCGTATAGTTGTTTCTCAAAACATTCTTCAAATGGTTGCTGGCTATTGACTTCATTATTGCTTGTGAGGTGTTGCGCTGGTAAACTATGTGTAAAACATGAAACATTTCTGATGTTTTTGATAAGATACAAAGAAATAAATGTACAGTTTATGTTTTGACCCCATCTCCATTGCTTACTCAATAGATGAGAATTTACTGTTAATTGCACTGATGGTAATATAATACTTTTAATAACGGGGAGTTTTATGAAGTATGATTCTAAGCAAAGACAATATTTTCATTAAGGGAGCACCCACAAGCCTTTAGAGTAGGGATTTCCAAAGATTCATAACTATCTGAGTGAAGAAATGTCTTTTAATCTCAGTCTGATCAATCTCTTATCTTGACACTGTGACCCTTTACCCTAGTTTCCTCAGGAAACAACCTCTTAATGTCTTTCCTATCAAGCCTCTTCACAACATTGTATTTTTGATGAGTTCACCCCTCAATCTTCTAAACCTCAGTTACTTAGACCCAATTTATTCTGAAATAACTCCACAGAGACTGGTATCCTGTCACAAATTCACTCTTTATTTACCCATGGAGAGTCCTTGACACCTATCCAACTCCCACAGAGCCAGCTTTCAGAGCGAACAGACCTTCTGACACTCCTGTTTATATCTGGCAGCCAGGGTTCCCTGATTGAACCAGATTAACAGCCCCAATCAGGGAACTCATATTTTATGAAGTCCACCTGGGTGACCTCATTATAAGCATTACATACTCAGCTTCTCAAATAGGAGAATGCTGACAAATCATGACTCTACCTAGTAAACATTTGCTATAGCACTGACTTTACAAACTTATTTCTTCCTAAGAAATGGAGGCAAAAACTGTGCCCTGAACTCCAGGTGAGGTCTCACCAAAGCCTTAGACAGCTGTAATATTTTTGTATTCCACTCCCTTTTCAATAAAGGCTAATATGCCATCTGCCTTTTAAATCGCTTGCTGTACCTGCCTGATAGTTTCCTGTGTTTCTTGTATGAGTACATAAGTCTCTATGAATATCAAATTTTAGAAGCTTCACTTATTTAAAACAAAATTCTGCCTTTCTTATTCTTACTACGAAAGTGAGTAAACTCACTTAACTATAACTACGATCAAATATGACAAAGCAGAAATTGCACCCTACCCAATGAAACAAGAGAGTGACAATGTCAGGATATCTGAGGTCAGTCCTATTTGAATAAGAGGGACTTTTTCCCACCAGTAGAGAGAACAAAGTGCAACATTTGTGTAGGAAAGCCAGCAGGATTAACTGAAATTGCACTGGATATCAGACAAGGACAGGAGTGCATTTAACTCTATTGATCCCACTATTCAATAGCCTACCAACATCACATTATTGACTGCATTCAATGTCTAATGTTAAATTTGGTTTCACATATGACAAAGACTTACTTCAGTGTTAGAAAGCAGCATCCCTAGCAACAATCAATACCATTAGATTGGGAGAGAAATTTGAAAGGAAAAATGTTGAACTAATCAATGGGAGACTATAATGTAAAAGAGGGTTTCACATGCTGTATTAGGTTTGGGTCAAGCGTGTAGCTGAAGTGAAAATATCCCTATGAGCAGTGCTGGATGTTCAGTTTCTGCCATACTACTCTGCGGCTCCTCCACTAGTGTGAGGCTTCATTTACTACTTTTCCTGACCTGTCTGAAAGTCCTTGAATCGTCCTTTACTTCTACCACAATAAGACGGATAGCAAAGGTCTTTTCCGTAGGGTAGAAGAATTCAAAACTAAAGGGCATATTGTTCAGGTGAGAGGAGAAAGATATAAAATGGACCTGAGAGATTTTTCACTCAGAGGGTGGTTCATACGTGGAATGAACTGCTAGAGGAAATGATAGACGCAGGTACAGTTACAACATCTAAAAGACATTTGGATAGGTACATGAATTGGAAAGGTATAGAAGGGGTATGGGCCAAATCCAGGCAAATGCGACTAATTTAGTTTGGGAAACTTGGTCGGCATGGACGAGTTGCACCAAAGGGTCTGTTTCTGTGCTCTGTGACTCTATGACTGTAAATCTGTGGCTCTGACCTATCATCTTTGATCACTTTCCTAGTCCTTTCTTGCTTTACTTTACAGCTGAAAGCCTACCTCCTTCAGGTTCTGCTCTAACCCTGGCCTGTCT
Source organism: Ginglymostoma cirratum (assembly GCA_024137785.1). Taxonomy (NCBI): domain Eukaryota; kingdom Metazoa; phylum Chordata; class Chondrichthyes; order Orectolobiformes; family Ginglymostomatidae; genus Ginglymostoma; species Ginglymostoma cirratum. Next base: position 35,111,494 of record JAHRHZ010000016.1, on the reverse strand, counting down.
TCGGTTCTGTTTAATTCAATACATCAGATATGCACGGAGCATGTGTGCTAATCAAAGTACATAAAGTTACATTTACAAGTAATTTAATCTATCTCTAGCCAAATTCCTAACAAAGGTTATATCTTGAATGTCACAGCTCCAAAGGCCAAGCAAATTGTTAGTTAACATTCACTGGGAGCCACAATCGTGAACAATTGCCTGTTTATCATATTGTTCCATGTTACTTCTCTCTCACTTTCTTTCTGTAAGCTCTCTTTTCCTTTTCCCCTTTCAATTCCCCATGCCCCTCACCCCTGTAATCCCTCCCCAAAAATCCAAGGTCCAACAACAGCCTGCGATCGTGCAGTTCTTGGAAAACAACAGGAGCTAGTCCAGAAAGTATACTGAGGACCACAGAGAAACAGAAAGTGGGCTGCAGCTAACTTATTTGTTCATTGGTTAGGGCATATTAATGGCTGGGATATCCCTGCAAGAAAGTAATAAGTATGTTTTTTCTTGACATAGCAATTCCTTCTCGTGGAAGTGTTGAAATATTCTTTGATGTAGTTCCAAATATACAGGTCGCTCTACGATAATTTACCATTATTGTGATGCAAGTTTTAGTACTAGCTAAATATTAGCAAGCCATTTTACCATGAGGGAATGATCATATAATCCAGGAGAAATCACTAGACAACAACCTTTCCCAATGGAGAGACATTGAGCTAAATTCTCATACTTCCATTGTTACCGCACTGAGATAAACAAACTCAGCATAAACTAACAATGGAACATGCTAAGAGTTACACTGAAAACAAAATTAAGATCAGTCGTGTTCACAGTGTGATGCATTAAAGCATTCTAGGAGTTACATGTATAAATACAAAGGACCTCTTTTATGTAGGCAATATTTGTACATATGTTGATAACACAGAGTGGAGCTGGAAGACCACAGCAGGCCAGGCAACATCTGATGCGTACATACGTTGTACATATGTTGCACCATTTTCAAAAGAGGGGTATGGAGACGGCCAATCTCTACTGCATCCACATGGAAAACCCTGATTAATCACAACCTATCTGCTTGATCTAAAAACTAAGATTGACAGCTAATTGTTCCTGCTGCATCTGCACACCAATGATGGCCTAATCAATCAGCACTCTCCTCTCATGCCATTTAAAGTGGTGTCCTTTTGCTCAAGTCTGTTTCTTGCATCCTAGTTCTGATGAAGACAAGATGAAAAGCTTCAACTTCTAGTGTTCACTTAGCATTGTTTAAGTTCTGAATGAGTATTCTGTTGCAATTCATTCCAGCCTCAAACCCCACTGAAATGCTACGATGCTGGATTCATTGTAGTATCCAATGGTTTAATGGACCTAAGTTTGATTGAGTTAATCTGTTCAATGATCTGTATTCATTGTACTTTGATGTGTAAACCATAAGGAAGCAAAGTAACTGACATAATTCAGAATCATGGCTGAAAGCATATATGTAGAAATCACCTAAGCCCCAAAATATTTCAAAATATTACTAATAAACCTGTTGATTTGGAAACTGCATGTCACTAAGATATATCAGATACCTAATGTAAGGTAGTAAGCCAGTAAATATGTAGCACTCCTGTGTAAACTCACTTCACAGAAATTTGTATACCAGAAGACAGTTAAAAGTTATTCTTGTTGCCAGTCTCAAGAGGTCAAAAAGAGGATTTTTCAACACGAATTTAGTAATATTTCAAATGAAACACGAACTGAAAGCCCTGTGCATTTCAAATATGCTTTATTAAATTCTAAGACAAGTACAGAATTATAATTTCAGTTGCAATGCAAAAGTGACACATAGTCTTACTTCCATGCTTGCTTCGTTAAAATAGAAATAGTAAATTGTTTTCCAAATTCTTTCAGCATTGAGGCTCTTAGCTTTTAAAAAAGATAGCAGTAGAGAGAGCTGTAGAGAAACCTTCTCAGCGACAGGGTGATGGCCGTACTTCCTGCCATCAGAGCCAAGAGAAACGCAACATTTCCTGCCAGCCTTTAACGAACAGGTCCATATTCATGTAGAGAGGGAAGTAAAGTGATTTCTCTTTTTCATGATGGAACTGAAGTATCGACACATTTGGGCACCTGTGCTGAAATCTTCTGGTAACAACTGTTTTCTCTTTACATCTTTTTTCTTTCTTAGTGTCCACTCTGAGAAGCAGTGACTGGTACTGGAGTTTCAGTTCCCCAAGCAGCAGCCCTTCCAGACTACTCCTACTAAGTGTCCATTCTTTACTGCGAGCCGAGACAGTGTTGACAGGTTACGGAAACATAGGGTGCATCATGAATGAGGTCAGTCTAATTTTTGCCTACAGTCCATACGCGCACATTTTCAAGCAAAGAATCATCATGTTAAAGTGACGTTGTAAGATCTTCACTTCCCTAAATATATCTCATAGGCCATTTGCAGCATTTAAATTGTTCCACTCAGCTCAGATCAGAACAGAACAGAGATGAATTCTGGTCAATATTATTAAGGTACTTACAACAATAACGAGGATGCAGCATGCAGGTTAATAAATAAATAATCACTATATTTTCTACATTACACTTACTCTTCTTCCCTGGTTTGCTCATCACCCCTCACCCTCCTACCTGATTACCAGCCCACACCCTGCTCTGGGGCATGCTTATTGCTTTACAGAAACAAAGGAATTTCAAAGTCTTTAACAATACTGTACTTGAACTGATCAGTAGGGGCATCACAAGGCTGAGAAAGTGGAGAAACATTCCATTTTTTTGTCTTTTCCTTACTTCTCTGTCTCAGGTTTAACACCTGACTTCTGCTGGGCACCTAACAAAGACCTGCACCTCGCCACTTGATCAATTCCTTCAGTGTCGCTGGGTCAAAATCCTTGAACTCCTTCCCTAACACGATTCTAGGTGTACCTACACAAAAGGGACTGCAATGATTCAAGAAAGCAGATCACCAGCACCTTCTCAAAAGTTACTAGAGATGGGCAATAAATGCTGGTCCAATCAATGATGCCCACTTCCCGTGAATGAATAAAAGAAAGTGAGAGTAGACAGGTCTTATTTTACCTTGTGACACCATGTTATCTGGGCGCCATTCCTTGAACTGCAATTGGGTCGCAGTTAACATGTCAGCTCTTGTAGCACTGAGCCAAAACACCATGAGGATAGAAATTATAATTCTTTGTGCTAGATTAACTATTTTCAGCCAGTCAGTAGCTGGGATGTTACAATTGCGCTTTGAGACCTGAACATGGAAGGGAGAAATTCACCAGAACTAAAATGTTGGATGAATGATTAATGATTCCATTGGGAAAGTATGTATGCCAGCATGTCAGATGGGAATAGGACTGGTCTTGGCTCTAGTGCTCCCATGAACTATTTTTTCTTTCCCTATGTTTATTACGGACGCACTGAGGGCATCTCTAGAACAGCAACTGCATTCCATATCCGAGATCAGGGAACACAGCACAGATGAGGCTTTCCTGTGTGGGATGGCAAGTGTGGGGACCTGCAAAACTAGGTTCCATAGAAATATTGCCTGACCCACGACCTACCCACCCAGCCTGTCATTTTATTACTGACAGGAGAGGTACCAGGAGGCCCACTCACCAGAATGCTAATGAGGCTCTTAAATTCCCAATAAACAGCTACTGAAGAACCTCTTCCCATGGGCATTGGGATTTTACCATGCCCTGTCTGCTAGGTGAAACGTGGCAGGCTTGTGGCTGGGTAAAATTGAGTGGTTGCCTTCTTTTTGACCTCCAGTGCCATCGGAAGGCATCCCTACTCTAATTCTCACAGCTTCACCAAACCCCTACCCCGGCTTCCCCACCTCCTTTGTCTGATGATCCTGTACCTCCAGACCCCAAACGGGCTCGATCAACCTGGTCCCAGTAGGCCCTTAACTCATCTTTAAGACTGCTTCCATCTCTATACCATATCTCCCTCTGAAACTGTCTGCAGTGTCAAAGTGAGCACCACTCCCAATGAACAAGCACTGCCTGAACAAGAGAACTGTTTGACTCACCAGATGCTCTCAGATGTGCAACTTCCTCCCTGAATGTGATGAGACGGCTCAACGCCACTACGAGGATACAACATGGCTACGGGATTAACACTTTGGACTTTCTCGTCTTTATGTCACAATAATTATGACCTCTACCCATGGAGCTTTCAAAGCAGCACTCCAGTCCTGCCCAGTCAACTTTTATAGTTGAGTATATTTTTAGGCGGAGCTAGGATTAATGGTGCAGATGGTATTATTCCTTTTGTAATTAGACCAGGAACAACAATGAAAAATGATCAACTACATTTCAGTTCCCCCTTCAAGACTGTGGAGTGACCCGTCAGCATGTTTACGTTGCCAGGGTGCTACCAAAAATAACTGCATGACAATCTCATCGCAGCCGTCCAATATGTAGAGAAGGGAACTTTGTTCCCCTAATGGCATCCAAGTCCTGAACTTTGTAAGTCAGAAGAGTTATCATTTGAGGAAGCACAACGTTTCAACCTCAATCCCATTCCCACAAGGCAACAAAATTGGATTTCTGCCTCGATGGCCCTCTCAAAACATAGAAAGCTTAACTGTGTTCTGACCCATTATACCATCCAGTACTCCTACAGAAGAAAAAGCATGTTTTAAATAAATGACTCATCCCAGCTGGGCCTCACAACTTACCCCAGCATCCAGTGTTATTACAATGAAACCATTTGTCCCTCCCTTGGCACACAACTGAGAAAACAGTGATTTGGTGAGATTTGATTTAAAACCTACAGTATTTTTACCAAACATTTTCCAGACACTAATCTCAAATCCAGCACAATAATAAAAAAGATGACATTGACAAATTTCCAGTGCTGGTCATTGTTAACTCATTCACTGTGCTCAAGTGCTCGGCTGGTGTTGTAATCGTACTGATTTCAACAACAGTGCCTGTATACACCTAACACAACTGAAAAAAAAATTATACGAGCAAATTACTGCAGTTGCTGGAATTTGTACTGAAAAGATCAAATGCTGGAGATCACAATGGGTCAGGCAGCATCCATGGATGGATCGACAGCGTCGGGGACTGAAGTGTCAATCCCAGCCGGATTTACATGTTACTGATATTGTTTGTTTTGATTGGTTTGTATTTAGTTTGCCCCTGGGTTCAAAGAATTATGAGTCAATTCTTCACTCGAGGATTAAAATTCATAGACCCAGATTTTTTTCAGAGCTGCTCCGGTGTACTTACATCAGGAGCAGCTTTGAAAAGACTATAGGACATAATTATCTGTCTCTCCACTGCAGTGTATTATTGGAAGTATCAGCCTTTCCATGAGATGCTATGTTAGCTGTGACTCATACATTCAGACCAAAGATTTTGTTCCACTATTTGAAGAAGAACAGGGAATTCTGACAGTCTCTGTACTCCCTCAACCAACAGCTGTGTTAAATTGGTTGTTCATCTGATTGGTGTTTGTGACATCTTCTTCAAATGCCTGCACTTTGAACATCACAATCGCCAATTGTTAACCTCCTGACACCTCTGGGGTGCCGTGATACTTTCAAAGTGAAGGCTGAGTGGGGGATGGCGGCAGAGCCAGAAACACACAGACCTCCAATGAACCACTGGTTATAATCCTGAAAGAGCTTGTTAACAGGCTACAGAGGGCCAAAAGCCATTTTCAAATCACAGATCCCAAACCCTACAGGTCTACAGTATGTCAGTCCACAGGTTTAGGGTGTCATTAAGTCACGTTTCGGCTGAAAATAAAAATTTCAGGAAAGAAAATGTTATTCTTGCATGAAGGGTCTTGCACACTTTCATTAACCGTTTACTCACTTGTCCTGCGTTATAAGACTACTTGTCCTCTAAGTCCTGTCTCCTGCAAGCTGCTGGGTGGAGGGAAAGCCCACCTGCTTTTGAGGATTTTACCTCATCATCAATTCCTGTTCCCTGGCACCACTCCATGCCCAACTTAGGGATCTGCATTTGAAGATAGTGTCCCATCTGAAACACATGTAATGCTGGGTCAAGATTGGAAATGATCTGAGCATCAAGTTTTAAGCCCAGAATGAATATCAAGCCTCTTGTGAGAAAATAGCTATTGTGTTTGCCTATACAATCGACTTCAAAATCATTTTTGTCTTCTTTATGTAGGAACCCATCTCAAACTCTAGGCAAAATACAAAAGAAAGCTTATGTCCTGATGCCGGATTCCCTGTCGCTAGCATCCAACCTTTTTCTTGCAAATAACCTTTCTTGCTGTTGCAACAGTGATGAGAAAGCCATAGTTATCATCTTATGAGGATATGATGTGATGTCAATTGAAATACCAGTAAAACTGAATTATGAGACATACTAGTCAGAATCATCTTGCATATTCAAAATGGAGAATGGGCATGTTCATTTCCAAATATTACTAATTTCTTAACTGGTTTCTTCCTCAAGTGCATGGATATTAAATACTGCTGGCTTACAATGGGGTAGACTGCTGTACCAATTCTCATTCTGATATTAGTAGAAGGGGCTGTTCTACAGTTTGTGAAGGAGGATCAACCATGAGTAAGTCTCAACAGAACAAGTTCTTGTCTTGGATAACAGGATGTAGTTTACTACATCTTGGTTGTGATATACAGGTTGCATAAACTTTTAGTCATATAGAGGGAGGTAAGGCATGTGTGCTTCCATCAGGAACTGTCCCACTTTCCAACTAACTCAAACTGCCTGATGCTGCGTCTAGTGGATCTGTTATATATCAGAGTGGGTGGAGCTTTGGTTTAGCTCATAGATTAACCCTGTCATATTGATTAACTTATACAACACTTGTCATATGTTGTTTTAGAAACACTGTGATGGTCCCCTGGGCTTTTCCCTGCTTTTTTGTTCTAATCTTGTATAGATCTTCACTTAGAACTCCCAAATTATAAAAAAAATTCTCCGGTTGCGACATGCAGCAATAAACATGTGGATTTGGAAAGCATACAAGCAAATAAATAAAATAAATTCTTTTTCAACTCTCTTTGCTGGTGTATTTAACTTTCATCAAGCAGGAATAAGCTGAAGCCCTGGTAAAGGTCAAGGAATATGCTTTCAAACATAGTATCTAAACACAACTAACATCACTGACACTTTAACTACAGATGCAATTTGACTATAAAATTATAAGATAAATATTGGATATGGTACAACTGTACATGTTAGATTTGAACCATATTTTACTATATTTCTCAGCAAGAAATAGTAATATGTCAATTTTAGTAATATCCCTGTGATCTGTTTTTTCCCATTTCTGTAATCCCTGAAGGTGTTAACCTTTCATGACCACAGTTGAAGCATTATTCCCAAATGTAGGCTGATAACCTAAGGAAGGCACTTTTGTAGAAATGGTTCAATAAGTTTCAGCAAGCCAAAAAATATTGCATATTGCAAGTTGGCCACTACATCTTAGTTGTTATTAATGAACGAGAAATTTAACTGTGTTGGTACAAAATCTGTTATAAATCACTTAAACTCTGAACTTGAAACTGCAAATGACTATATGACGATGTTGGTGCTTCGCAGAATGAACGATTTAACTACAGGGAAATGGAACATTTCTTCTTACATAATGAAGGTCAGTGCACGCACTGCATAAAATGCTTTGCAATACAATGGCAATTTGATAAGATGCTTTTAGCCAACCTTTTGGGCTCAATTTGAACTCAGGTCATAGAGGTGAAAAGCCATTGGTAATGTAGTGTTTTGTTAACTTTGAATTCACACTTTTGGTTACAATATTTTCTGTATGAAAATCACTACCTGTTTTAAGTACATCAACAGTATTTTCACACTCTCTAAAGGACCATTAGAGACAACTTTGGTTATGTGACTTAGGGTGCTCATAATGTAATACCACTATATTTTTATAAAATGCTCATTAATATTGTCACCAGGTCAAATTAAAGCGAAACCCTAATATAGTACTAAGGATTGATGTGTGATCTTGGGAATAAGGTGCAAATTGAAGACTTATTTTCTTGTCCAGTTTTTATTGCAACGTTATTTGAGGAAGAACAATGAATTCTTTCAGTGTCACGACCAATATTCATCCTTTAACTGATATCAGCAAAACAAACCATGGTTATTCTACTCAATGCTATGTAATCTTGCTTTAGAGAATTGCTATATTTGTCTGCATAACAAACACTGACCTCTAAAAGTAATTCAGACAAGACAACTTAACATACTAGGAGACTGAGTACTGCCACTATTAGTATTTTGCATACCGGTGCCAATGTGGTATAGGAAATGTTATTCTTAAGCTAGCGCCTATAATATTATGACCAATACAGCTGGATGACTTACTTACTTCTTTGTACTTTTCCAGTCAAAAGTTAAACCAGTGTCTTGTTTTCCTATTCCCGCTTGTAGTGGGAGCAGAAGATTACGTGTTAGTATTGTGGGAAGAACAGTGGAACGTTTCTGGTTTGCTAATGAACATTTATGCCTCAACCCATATCACAAAAACATATTATGTGGAAACTTAACTGCAATTTGTGAAACTTTATTATGCACAATTTGACTAATGTGTTTTTTTTATATTCAACAGTGACCACAGTTCAAGTAATTCAGTTGCTCTGAAACATATTGCAATGTCCTGAAGACATGAAAAGCACTATAGAAATGCAAGTTATACCTGTTTTTCATTCTCTGTCCCTCTTCCATACAAGCAATAACATATTGACAGGGATCATGCCATTGCTACTAGGTCCATAACCTTGCCCAAATGGTATTTTCTCATGTGTAAATCCAGGCAAATAACAGGCCATTCAACCACAGGATGCACTGCTAGCAATCCTAATCTTATCACTAAACTTCCTCAAACTCGACAATGATGCTTCTCCAAATCAAGGTGCTAAAGCTAATGCCAGTGTCTTTACCACCCCCATAGCTGAGCTCAGTTAACATAGCATGGTCTAAGCACAGGATTGTCTTGGGCTAGATACCACAATTATTTTACCTAATTCAGTCTATGGATATGGCCGCGCAATATCTATTTATTTGTTTGTTTGCTGTAAGTGTTGTGCAGTGTCACCACTCTCTGCCACTACCTCAAAACACAGAAAAATAAACCAAAACACAGAATGTAAAGGCAGAAAAGTGAAAAAAAAGCTGTTCAACTTTAGAGTCCTTCTGATTAAATGCTCTGCCATGGGCCATGGGCCTGGTGGCCAGCATGGGTTCCCTTCGCCACGCCACTCCCATTAGAATGAAAGCCACCACTCTGTGCCACCATCCTGCCTCCACCGATGCCATCACCGCTATTATTTCTTGCTGGACCTCACTGTTGCAAGCGCCAGCAATACCACTGGGTACTGCACTGGCCCAAACTCAACTCTGCAGCTTCCTCCCCGGATCTGTGCTAGATGCAGACACTGCTGGAAACATATGCTCGCCTCCACCACAGCAGCCATGAGACAGCACTGGGCCCACTCACCATGCCAGTGCCTTCACTTACAGCACAGAAGGAGGCCATGTGACCCACCATGTCCACACCAGTTAACAAAGATCTGACTACACCAATCCTATATTCCAGCTTTTGGCTCATAGCCCTGGAAGTTATGGCAATGCAAGCGAATATCTAAATAATGCTAAATGTTATGAATGTTTCTGGCAGCCACCTTTTCAGGCAGTGAGTTCTGGACTCCCACCAACCGCTGGGTGAAAGCATTTCTTCTCAACTCTCCTTTTAGCCTCTGCCTCATACCTTAAATCTTTGTCTCCAGGTTATTGATCACCCTACTAATGGAGAAAGTGCCTTCCTAACAACCTACTTATACCACTCACAATCTTATACACCCCTATCAGGTCCCCTCTCAACCTTTGCTATTCCAAGGAAAACAACCCCAGCCTCTCCAATCTCTCCTAATAGCTCAGTCCTTTCAGCCCAGCCAGCATCCTGGTAGATCTCCTCTGCACTCTCTCTAATGCAATCACATCCTTCCTTGAGACCAGAACTGTCTGCAGTCCTCCAGTCTTAACTAGTCAGGTTTAGCTAGTGTTTCATACCATTCCAACAGAATGTCCTTGCTCCTGTATTCTATGCCTCAGCTAATATTAAAAAAAAAAGAAGTTAAGTAGACATAGCTGAGATGTTCTGATGGACTCATTCCAAACTTGAAAGGGACAAAATCTATAGACAAACTGGATGGCTGGGCGTTCTCCCCATTTTTGAATCAGCCTAGTACAAAGATCTCACTCACTTACTGCCACACTTTGCTAAAATCCTGGTAGTAATACAATTCATTTTCTCCCCATTTGAAATTAAAGCACCAAGGTCTTGGAAATTGAAGTCTGGGGGCCCAGAAAGAAAGGTATAGAGATTAACAGATCAAACGGAGATTTGGGTTCTTATGGATTTAAGAATTTCTATAAACTAACTTCCTCACAATGACAATCTAGAGCAGAATTTGTGTGCAACAACACCCTTCATAAGAAACATCATGCAGGGACTCCCTTGCTCACATCTGAATAGAAATTAGCTGCATCCAGCTTGAAACTGTGTATTTATGTCATCTTCATAGAATCCTCTACAGTGTGGAAACAGGCCCTTTGGCCCAACAAGTCCACACCAAACCTCAGAGCATCCCACCCAGACCCACCCCTCCAAACCTACACCTCCCTGAGCACTACAGGCAATTTAGCATGGCCAATCCACCTAACCTACACATCTTTGGACTGTGGGAGGAAACTGGAGCAAACCCACACAGACACAGGGAGAATATGCAAACTCCACACAGACAGACACCCGAAGCTGGAATCGAACCCAGGTCCCTGGTGCTGTGAGGCAGCAGTGCTAACCACTGAGTCACCGAGCCACCGTGCCACCCAAGATCTGTATCTCTGTATCTCTGTATCTCTTTGACAAATTACAGCTATTTCTTTCTGAATTCCTTCATGTCCAAATCATTGTAAAAGTGAAGAAATCAATTCTATGTTCAAAATTGTGTGTAAAACTGATATTGCAATGTGGAAATAAATAGCACTAAAGTCAAACAGGTTAAAATCAAATGAGTTAACACCACAGACTTGAAATGTTAACTATACTTTCTCTCCACAGATGCTGCCAGACCTGCTAAATATTTCCAATTTGTTCTCAATTTCAGATTTCAAGCATCATGATATTTTGCTTCTGTGAAAATAAAACTGGTGCCAACTGCATTGTAACCTGAATTCACTCTTTAAATTCTACCCTCTTTTGAGCAGACAAGGTCCAATGTCATCAGTACAGTTCTATGGAACACCTCTGCCCCAAAAGGAAGGTGTCACTAATAAAAGACAGACACCTCAAGCAAACTAGAATATATACCGTTGGTTTCAACTTTTAAAAAACAGTTCAGCAACTCCCACTAGCTTTAAAAGATTTTAAATGAACTGTTTGATCCTAGTTCTGAACAGTCGTACTGCACTCAGGACGTTGATCCTATTTCACTGTCCACAGATGCTGCCAGACCTGCTGGAGTTTCTCCAGCACTTTTTGTTTTTGTTTCAGTTTCAGATTTCCAACATCTGCAGTATTTGGTTTTTTTAAATGAACTGTTGAATTGCACTTGATAATCAGTTCAGCGGATACTAGAGTTTAAAATATTGATAGGTGGTTTGAGCAACCTTCCCTATTAATATTTAGCACCCTGCATTGGTGAATAATGACTTACATCAAGCCCAGCAAAAGATCCCACAAGTTGTTTGTCTGCTCACCGGGTGACAAAAATGAACACGAGAAAAACTTGCATTTATAAAGTGCCTTTATTATCCCGCAAACACCATAAAGTATTTTACACCCAATAAGTGACTTATTTTGAAGTTACTATATATAGGCCAATGCAGTACTTAGTCCACAGCAGGATCCCACAACAAGCAATGAGATTAATGACCAAGAAGTTTGTTACTTGTAGTGTTGGTTGAGCGATACTTGTCGGTCAGGATTAGAATAAATCTTTCACATTTCAATAAATAGTGGAATCAATTCAACTTTTACATCCATCTGAATTAGTAGAAGGAGCCTTCTCCTACAGACAGAACCTCCAAGAGTATAGGACTGTTCCAGGTTGTATTCTTACGTCCTCTGGAGAAGATTAACCCATAGATTGCTAATACAAATGTAAGAGTGCAAACTGAAATTTAAGATTATGGTACAGTTTAAGATTGTGAACATAGTTGAAGAAGTGCTGCAATTTATGGGTAATAATGAAATATAGTTTCTGTCAGGCTGCATAATGGCAAGTGGCCCTGACACTAATGGCAGGCCACTGTATGCTGAAGCGTTCTCCACAAAAGGTTTCTAGTGATATTGCAAAGAATTTCTGAACACAGAACCTTACCAAAGTTTCTTCTTGACACCATATGGTAAAAATGTTTATCAGGTGTATCCTGAAGGTAATGAAGCAAAGAATGTGCAATAACAATGAGCACAGGAAATCCCTCCATAAAAATGGAATGGCCCAGAGGATGTCTGTATGTGTTATTGGATCAAGTAAGATGGAGGAGTTTGGCAGAAATTCTGGGGCCATGGGCTTAAGAGAAACTCCATCAGAATGAGGATGAAGTTTGACACAACTGCTGCACTATGCAAACCTTTGACAAAGTTATATGCTGGAGATATCACACTCACAAAGACTCTGTATGGATCAGTCACATTGACAAAACCATCCATCAGACATCAATGGGTTAATAATTGTGTTGTCTGTGAGTGGCTCAGTCACTCAAGTGGAGGCAACCAGCAAATTACCAATGGTTTAGGTGTTTCAGCAAGTTGCTAATTATCAATTGGTTAATCACAGCAACAAAGGTAGTCTGTAATTACTAAAAGATTAATTATACTAAATATGGCCAATAAGACATGAACTTTTACAATTTGCTCTCTCTAGAAATCTGCAAAATTGTAATCCGATATTTTGAGTTGTAGGGATTGAATGAATTTAAAAGTGCAGTTAGAAACATTAAAAACAAAGTGTTCCCTCCACCTCAGTTACCAGTGATTGTTACTTATAAAAGAGAATATTTTCCTGATGGCTAGCAGTCTTTTTTGAATTTATAATTTACTATACTAATGTTATTTATACTATAAAGTACTTTCTATGAGAAAATCTAACAACAGGAAGAGAAAGTTCTTCATAATGCTACAAACTCTGATTTCTGCATTAAAGCTAACATTTTAAAATGTGAGCTCTTTAAAGATTTACCTCTGCGGTTGGGAATTATCTTTTCAAACCAACCTTTTCTGTCTCTGATGTTTTAAACATTCGGCTTCCACTTTCTGCTTTTTGTTTCCTCTGGACTCCGTTATTCTGCAGGGGAGTCATGATGCTGAATCGATTCTTCAGTGCACATGTTTCTTGCTTCCCATGTCCAACAGGAGGAATGATTTGTGTACAGTGTTTGCTTTTGCAATCTGCATAAATCCCCTGATAATGATCTGACTGGACTTGTTGTTTGATCTCAGATGAGAGTTACACAGTTTTTCTTTCCACTGAGCTCGGGAGTCCTATTCTGATCCATGGGCTGTTCCTCCTTACTGACTAAATAAGGTCATCCTCATCTAGCTGTGCCTCATTTTACTGTAACCCTTTAGTGAAAACTGTACAGCAATCTGCTTTACTAGTTCATATCCTAATTTTAAAAGGGATCTTTCTGACGTGATTTTTTTTTTAAACTTCCAATATTATTAGCTTAGCTCATGCACTTGAAATAATAAAATTAATATGACATTAATAACATACCAGTTAGTAAGTAATTCTGATATCAGTCTCAGAATATAAACAACTCACAGTGTTCACTTACCATTGTTAACTTTTTTAATCGTTCAATGACACCCAGGTTCAGTCCCCTGTCGATGCTGATCTCAGAACAGGTCGCAAAAGGAATGCATAAGCAACAATTCAAATAGATTCTGAGGAAGGGTCGCTCGAACTGAAACATTAACTCCGATTTCTCTCCACAGATGCTGCCAGACCTGCTGAGTTTTTCCAGCAATTTCTGTTTTTGTTTCTGATTTGCAGTATCCACAGTTCTTTTGGTTTTTAAATCAAATAGGTTTTCCTTTCCTGATCACAATTCGATGAAATCTGCATGTATGAGGACATTGGGTGAGGTTATCATAAAGTTTGAATACATGGTTGATTAGCTGATTCTCTAGGATCTATTTCAATTTCACTTGCTTGATGGAAGCCGGGTAAGTGGGCAGTTAAAATTAGTCAAGTGCCTTAGCAGCAGATGCCCACACTGGCCCTGCCAGTGGGATACTTACCTCCTCCCCCGAGGAGGCAGCAAGGGCATCCATCCAAATTTAGTTGAGTCATCGGGTTTCTACGACTGTGAAGACCAGGGCCCGATGACATCATTTGAACTTGTGGCAGAAGTAAAGAGGTTTCCTCATGAAGGCAACAGGAGAATAAGAGTACAAAAAAAATGACCTCAACAGAAACATTCCTGCTAATTTACATGAGGCTAAAAGGATTAGGAGTGCTCATCCAGAAAACACAAGGAGGTTTTGAGGTCTCCCTTCACTTTTTCTCCTGTGAAAAACTCATGAAATCTCCTCCACACGATGGGAGACCATTCCTTTAATGTCAGCCAATGGCCTTCTGTAGACTGAAAGTCCACTCATGCCCATCAGCCAGCTGCCACTTCTGATCCATTTTGAGTGGGCACTGGTAAGCAGCATGCAAAACCTGAGAAGGATTAATACTGCTGAAGCCTCATGTCTCACAGGTCAGGTCAGGGGAATAATCTATGCTTTGCTTCTCGCCCAGTAGATTTAGGCTTCTAGTTAAAATTGTCTTCACTATCCAGCCTGATCTATGAAGAGTGGGTGCTTTGGCAAGGACAGAAGGCAGTTGGCCTTCTTTGGATCATTTTCTAATATTAACTAACGCATTGAGGAACGTGGAAGAGAGGTGTGATCATACTGGGAAAGGACAAGAAAAGAAATTGTGCTGTTGTTATTGCTAGAGCCCAAAGCCCAAATCATAATCACTCATCAGTGTAAACAGCCACTTCAAGCTTGTACACTGTCTAAATAAGACGGATGATGATGATTTTAAGCTGAAGAGCAAGATGAATATCCAAGCATTCCACATTTCTTGTAGAAGTCACATTGTACATTAGGGGATCGCTGCAATTTATATGCAGTTTAAATATGTGATCGTGGGAATATCCATCTTCCTAAAGCATTTCAAGTATCTCCCATTATGCAGTTTATAAAAAGAAATGATCACACACACACATAGGAAATTCAAGAATGTGAAGACTGAACTTTGAGCCTCCCTGTGAACAGGAAAGCTGAACTGGATGACTTGTGTGTTTGGATTGGGCTCTGACTTTTAACTGTATTGCTTAATTCCACGTTTCTGGGGCACTGTGGAAAACAGAGTTGCATTTCACTTTTAGCTGTTTTGCTTCATTCATATTTCTTTGTCAAAATCAATCATTGCATCAACTTTCAGAATCATTTGGGGTAGCATTTGAAAGACTTTGAATAATCTGAGCTTTTTGCAACATTGGGCAGAATGAATCTTAGAAAATTTACTGATGGAATTTTTTTTTTACAAATATAGAGGATGATAATGATTCACTCAAACTTTATAAGTTTATAGAACATTGATTTTTAGATTAAGAAGCTAAGGTGAGTAGTGAAGGCTCCAAGTGCAGCGCACCACCATGATAGAAAAGGTAAGACTAGGAATGATAAGGTGATGCTAAGTTTGGGAACACAATTTTACACTCCCATAAGAGAGGGCTCACAGGAAGGATGGGGGTGGGAGGCATATAATCAGTCATGACGGCCAGGGTACCTTGTCAAGTGGTCAGCACTAGTCCCACCAGAATTTTCCATGCCACAGGACAGGTGTTAGGCAAGACACCCACTTTTAGGCTATTTGATGCCCTTAAGTGCCCAGTTATGGGCAAAATGCCCTCTTTCTGCTCTGCCAACTATACTAAAAAGGGTCTCTTCCAACCTTGTCACGGGTTTTTTTATATGTTCGATAGGGAAAGGATCCTTTTATAGATCCCTGTGTGCACTGGAGACCAACAGCCCATTCCCCTAGGTCTGGGATCCCCCCACCTTCACATTGCCTTTGCAGTCCAGCCCCCACTAATCTCTCTCCACTTGCCAGATCCTCATCTCCAGGACACACCATCCCCACGAACGTACCACCCCATTAAACTATCAGACTCATTTGAATGATTGTCAGTTCTTGGAGGTGAGATTTGTTCCCCAGATGGGCGTGGAACTCTCACCCTAAGCCACTTAGTGCTCTTCCAAGTGGAATTCAGAGTGGGGCTAGGTTCGTTCTTGACTTATTCACCAGGGAAGTGGAAACCTGGAGGATAGGTAAATTTCTGCCCTGAATTTCAAACGTTTGCAAATTGTACAAGAAGGGATGACAGAGAGAATTAAGTAAATTCTTGGGTCAGTTGTTTGATTGCTGAGCTTTTATGATATGGCCATCTTTTCTACTATAAATAAAATGTTATCATCAAAAAATTTCAATGATAAAAAATTTCAATGATAAAAAATTTGGCATTCAGAAGTATTAAAATGAATTTAGATGTTTTAAGTTGATCCTTTTTTCCCTAATTTAGCTTTGGCGAAAATGAAGGAAAAAATCGCTTCATTCCTGTAGTAGGTTGAAGTAGAAATTTGGTGGCAAGGCCTGATTCAGAAATAAAATGAAGAGAAATTGCTTTGCATTGATGCTGCAGTCACATGTGAATGCTCTTTTACAGCCATGTGAAAGCCAAAGTGTTTCACTTCACAACCTCTGGGCAGGTCTTTAATTTCCCTATCTAAATGTTTATATTCCACTCTCCTTTCCATCTAAGTACTGTTTTCAGTGTTATATCATTGTCCATAATTGTGATGTTGACTACAGCTACATCCAGGTCTTTTTTGAATAAGATATCTCGCTTCCACAGAGAACCATCTCTAGTGATCAGTCTCGACTCCATATAAGACATCCGTCTGAGTTTAGATATGAATACTTGCAATAGATCCAAGATCTTATCGTGGCATTTCATTCTGGCATTCTTCACAAACTGGCATCTTTAACTGCTCTGAGATTCACCGACTCAGCACACACTAGAAATTGAAGCTGGGTCATAATACACTGAAACTTATAGATAGGTTTTAAGCCGGACAATTCGTTGGTGATCATGTTTTTATGTCAAATATTTGAAATTGATTTTATGCTAATGTTATTAATTGCCAGTGGTATAAACAGCAACTATTTTGAAATCCTTCACCTTTTCAAGTTTATTTTCTCACAAATCAAAATTGTGCATTTTCTAATTTTGTTGTGGGCATCCATTTCAGTCATAGCAATGTCAACACGAAATGAAGCATCACTTTAAATGAATTTTGCCTGGTAACATTAGAATCATACCATTTAATTTTTTTTATACTGTACATGCCGATACAATACTGATGATATTTGTTCATGAGTATCTGCTAAGGAAATTGTACAACACTGCCCATGAAGAAAATAGAATAAAGGTTTGCTTTCTTAATATTGATACCTCTCTTACCTCCTGAATTAAATTTCTCCAAGTGGTCTAAAATACCTTGGTGACATAGGATCTTGTTAAACAATTTGTGTAGCATAATATCTATTAGCTTATATTTCAGACATTACAAGGTATATATTTCCTAGATGACTATCTGACTGTTGATTATATTAGTATTGTTACAGGAACAAACTATGATCGTCTAAAACAATTTGTTTAATTCCACACATTTTCCTTTAGGTAATTCTGTGCATAGCCTGTGCCAGAATTAAAGTGATGTGGAGGTGCCAGTGTTGGACTGCAGTGGACAAGGTCAAAAATCACATAACACCAGGTTATAGACCAACAGGTTTATTTAAAAACACCAGCTTTCGAAGCTCTGCTCCTTCCTCAGGTATAGTGTGGAAGAGGAGGTGTACTGACACGGAGCTTGTAAGCAGAAATGTAACAACTCTAAAAATGGCTCGCTATTGAATCTTTAATCTGATAGAAAAGAGATACAGATCTCTATTGATTAAAGAGCAAATCTCAGATTTCTTTCAAGTCATTTCCCCAAGATAATTAAAAGTTTTATCAACATATACAGAAGTGAAATCTCAGGTCAGACAATGCATTTTAGGCGTGAGGCCTTGTTTAGAATCTGTCTGTGTTTTAACCTGGAGTCAGGCTGGTTTTATTTTTTTGAACAAGATAGAATGTATCTGAAAATACACAAACAACTTGGATGAAATAATTCACCCATAGACTTGAGCATGTGTGTGTGAGTGTGTGTGTGTGCGTGTGTGTCAGAGACTGAATGTGAGTGTGTGTGTGTGAGAGAGAGTGAGTAAGTGTGAGTGTGCGTGTGTGACTGAATGTGTGTGTGTGTGTGAGAGAGTGAGTAAATGTGTGTGTGTGAGAGTAAGTGTGTGTGTGTGTGTTTGAATGAGTGAAAGAGAGTGTGTGTGCTTGAGAGTTTGTGAGGGAGTGTATGTGTGAGAATGTGTGTGTGTGAGAGAAAGAGTGTGTGTGTGAGAGAGGGTCTGTGTGAGTGTGCAAGTGTGTGTAAGTGTGTCTGTGTGAGAGATTGTGTGTGTACATATGTGTGTGTGTATGTGTGTGAAAGTATATAAGGTGATGGGGTCACATGTACTGCGACATGAACTCAAGATCCTGGCGAGGCCATCCTCATGGTTACAGAACTTGGCTATCAGCCTCTGCTCAGCAATTCTGTGGTGTTGTGTATCCCGAAGTCCGTGTTGGAGGATGTTTATCTGAAGATCGGAGGCTGAATGCCCTTGACCACTGAAGTGATCCCCCACCGGAAGGGAACACCCTTGTCTGGTGATTGTTGCACAGTGTCCATTCATCCACTGTCATAGCATCTGCGTGTTCTCACTAATATACCATGTGATAACTCACTATGATCCTGCTTGTGTCAGAACTTCACATCAAACATGTGGGCATAGAGTTAAGTTGTGACGATCAATTACAATAGAAGTTACAACTTAAGCACATTTGTTCCACATTTGATGTTGTTGACCCTTGTTGTGGTGCATATTCTATCTCATTCCAGTGCTTCTTGATAGTGATCATTATTAGCAGCTCAGTAATGAGGTAATACAGCTTGTCCTCGCCTATCATATTTATACACACACTTCCAATAGAGTTCGTATGCTTCGGTAAAACTTCCAAAACCAACTCTTGTCAATAAAAGTATCAGTGAATAGGTTACTAACAGGCAGTATCACACTGTTCTTTTCTCCATTTTGTGTTCTTTAGAATTAGAACTGAAATAACATATCTGGGATTTTAACTAATAGATGCACTCAAGTCGTAGTACAAACTGAGCATAGCACAGCTAAACAAAAAACAGAAGTTGCTGGAAAAACTCAGCAGGTCAGGCAGCATCTGTGAGTTAATGTTTCGGGTCCGGTAACTGAAGGTTCTGAGGAAGGGTCACCGGACCCAAACCTTAACTCTGACTTTTTTCTTCACAGACGCTGCCAGATCTGCTGAGCTTTTCCAGCAACTTCGGGTTTAGTTCCTGATTTACAGCATCCACAGTTCTTTCGGTTTTTATATAGCATAGCTGAAGTAGGACGTGACGGTTTAATCGGTGTAAGCCGTTTTGATCAAATCATATCCCAGCAAATATCTGGGGGAAATGGTTAATGAGCCAGAATGAAATTCTTAACAGGGTTTTGTGGATTTTCACATTTAAGAATTCAAAAAAGTTATTTTAATTGACATGAATGTGCTAATTTCAGGAACCACAGAGCTGATTTTGACTATGCACAGATCCTGAAAGTTGTAGTTTTTCCTTCCAGAATTTGAAGGTTGCAATGTTACTTCCTGCTACAAAATTCCATTGTTTGTTGCAGGACAATGAAGGGAAACGGCTGTTTTCACATGACCCTCTCCCCTCCTTCCCCCAACACACACACACACACATACACACTTACACAGACACACACACATACACACTTACACAGACACACACGCATCACATGAATTAAGAATTTTAAACCTAGCTGAGATTCTGTCTTCATTCTGCATCGTCATTTGGACAATGCAGAAACTGCAAAGATTTTCATAGGTACTGCCACCATAAATCATCAGTTAGTCCAAGCGTTTGAGCCAGAATGTAAATTAAAAATATTGCATTTTACAGAGCGCCTTTCATTTTCTCAGTGTGTCCCAAAGTGTTTAGTATTCAATTCAACAGTAGACACTGTTGCCGCCAAAGCTAATCTTCCTGTCTCTATTTATATGTCACATATTTTCACTGCAGCTTCCTTTCTCTGGGCCCATAGGTTGGCTGCATGCTTCTCTTTCCCCACCCCCACACCATCCCCAGACACACTTCTCTTTGTTCAGAGGAGCAGGAAGGCTGACGTTTCGGGCCTAGACCCTTTTTATATCAGCCTTCCTGTTCCTCTGATGCTGCTTGGCCTGCTGTGTTCATCCAGCTCTACACCTTGTATATCTCAGATTCTCCAGCATCTGCAGTTCCTGCCATCTCTGACCACAGTTTACAAATTCTTTTTGCTTTTCAGTCAGAATACTAGTTGCTGATTGTGGTTTTAATCACTAGGGAGGCATTTCATCCCAGAGTTATTTCTTCTTAAGTCACTAAAATAGGGAATCAGAATCCAAACAACAGTGTAAGACCCTACACGGCCTGAGGTTATTTGTTTATTGCTAGACAGAGGCAATTGTATAGCGGTATTGTCACTGGAGTTGTCAATCCAGAGACCCGGGTGATGCTCTTGGGATGTGAGTATGACTCTCACTGGAATGACGGAATTTGAATTTGAGGCCTCTTGAGGTACAGTGGTAGTGTCTCTACTGCTGGGATAGAAGGCCTGCGCTCAAGACATACTGGATCCAGAGGTACATCATAACATGTCTGAACATGTTGATTAAAAATATCTATTTAGCTTACTGCTGTTCAGGCAATTACCAGGTCAGAACTGTTAACGAACATGGAATTGTAAGGAAGAATTTCAATATCCCACCTCTCATTGCCCCCACTAGAAGACTGAGAGCTGGAGGGGTAACAAAATAACGGGGAGCTGCTCTGGGACTGGGCAATTTCCCAGTAGCAGGATTAGATTAAAACTGCCCACCAGTTCCACAGAGATGGGTAGCTGGCTGGCATGTTTAAAGGTTCTATTATTGGGCTATTTTATGGAGCCACCAGCATTTTGGTGATAGTGGGATGCTCAGCCATGTTGGAGGCCATGGGTAACCTACTTGTGGCAGCCCAGAAGGGCCATCAAGGCAGAAGCTCATACCCCACAGAGGATGTAAGCACCCCTTAGTCCCAACAATCGACCCAGAGCAAGTTTCTTTCTGACCTCAATCCTCCTAATTTTCCTTTTGTTTTTCTTATGTGGTGAAGACTCTGGGTCTCTTGCCCGCTGAATCATGTCTCCCAGTGGCACTGCTGAAGCTTAAGAGCTGCCAGGTCTCTAATTGGATGGGCAGCATTAGGAGTCTGCTGCCACTCTCAATTGGATGGCACTTTGGGGTGGGCAATCGGGAGACTGCTTGTCCCACTGCTGGCAAGAGCACTGGCTTTTTGTCCCAACATCAGCGTTCCATAGCTCACACTAAAGCTCAGTCCTAAGGCCTTACCTTCGATTGTTAAGATACTACTGCCCTATTTCTGGTGAAGTTGTCTTTGAAAGTCATCACATTGTAACATTTCATGCTTAGCTCTGATTATTGTGTGCTTCTGAGTCAGGGTAGCTACAAAGGCAGGAATTTACATGGACTCTATGATTATCTCCCTACCTGTGCTAGCCTTTTGCTGTCTCTGCAGGATCAGGCTAACCACACCATGTGAAGCTTTATTGTGAAAGGTCTCCGTCATACTCTCTGCTGTTAATTAAGCTGTAAGACAAGTATTCAGTCAGACTCAGCCAGTCGATCAGTCCAACAGACAGCTTGTCAATTAAAAAGGTAAAGGTAAAGCCACCAGAGTCCTGGATGACCAAAGGGCTGCTCTCTCCTTATAGAGAGCAATGACTGGTGGTGTGTTGAACCTGAGGATCATCATGCCTCAGGCAAGGGGTGAGGGTGAGAAGATGGGACATTCATAGTGATCTTTTAGCCATTGTGGGCATTGAACACCTGCTGTTGACATCACAATGTACATAATGCAATAGTAATACAAGGAAGCATAAAACCCAGGCAAGGTGTAGCTCTGAGATCAGTGTCTTTGATTAATAAACTTCCAGGTACAAAAACAGAAACTGCTGGTAAAGGTCAGCAGGTCTGGCAGCATGTGTGGAGAGAAATCAAAATTGACATTTTGGGTTGAGTGACCCTTCCTCAGAACTCGGGAAAACCTCCAGGTATCTGTCTCAGTAACGACCCAAGTCTCTATGGTATATGTCACATGGGCTGACACATAGAAAACCTCACCACATCATGGTCACAGCAAATGGATACTTGAAAGCCATTGGCAGCGAGTTGTGAGACATACTTTTCTTAATTGTCACCAATCTGAGATCAGTGCTGAAGTTCACACCTAACGACCAAGGTTGAAGGATGAAACGGAATAGAACACCGCAATCAGAAAAGAAGATTGCAATTTCACCTTCTGTCTTTGAAAGAAAATGAGTGGCTGGCCAAGATGCATCAGATTTTTCAAAATGGCAGTTTACAAGAGGCCCAGAACAGCTCAGCTTTTCCAAAGTGATCCCAAACACTAGAGGAAAATGTTCTACCAATCGTCAAGGCTTATCTGTACACAATTGTCAGTCATTCTGCCATTTTGTTTTCAGATAAGACACAAAAGCAGAAAAAAGTATATATGACATCACTCTAATACCTTATTGGTGTGATAACACTGCTCAGCTCTTTCTTTTAAAGGAAGAAAATGTAAAAAGGAAGAACGATGCAACCTTTAAAGCAAGGACAGGGAGATAAACTAAAATAGAGATGACAACAAAATAAGGTTTGTTGTATACTGGTAATTGTTAAAATAAAAATAAAGCTGAAGAGTAAGGATGGAAAGCAAACATCTGAACATGCATTGATACTGTAGTGACACTTTGTCGGAATCTTGGTTACTCGGCATGGAATGAATGGGTCTCTTGCCCGTTGAATCATGTCTCCCAGTGGCACTGCTGAAGCTTCAGAGCTGCCAGGTCTCTAATTGGATGGGCAGCATTAGGAGTCTGCTGCCACTCTTAATTGGATGGCACATTGGGGTGGGCGATCTGGAGACTGCTTGTCCCACTGCTGGCAAGAGCACTGGCTTTTTGTCCCAACATCAGCGTTCCATAGCTCACACTAAAGCTCAGTCCTAAGTCTCATTCATAGATCAACAGATAGCAAATAAAGAAAAACAGGCAGTCTAATTAATATATCATTTGGGAGAAATGAAAGATTGTGAAGAATAAAATTCTCTGGTATTTCTAGTGATGACTGCGAAATTTTCCAATTTTTAAGAAGGTCAGCTTAAGGTCCAAGATAACTTCAGAGCACATGGGCTTGAGTTCATGTCATGCCAAAAATAGAGGTGAAACAATTGATCAGTTTATAGGCAGCTGTCAACAGAAAGGTTGGAATGTGGCTTAACAACTCAAAGTTATTAATGTCCAGCCCAAGTCGTAAGATATTGTCAAAAACAATGATCAAATTCAATGATAAATTTGATGACACATTTAAGTTGTACATGATCAATCATCCATCATACAGAATGATGACGCTGATACTGAAAGTATCACACCAGATAACAACAAATGATGTACATCAGTCTACAATGACAGTCAGGACACAGCAGAGCGAAGCTACACAGCCAAGTCATGTTATGAATATGCAAATTAAGAGCAGAACTAGACCATTTGTCCCCTCAATCCTGCTCTGCCATTCAATAAGATCACAGTTAATCTATTTATATTTCAAACTCCATATTCCCATCTTCTCCCAATAACTCTTGATTCCCCTGCCTAACAAGAATCCATTGACTGCTTTGTAATAGCACCTCCAGCAGCATGTGGCAATGATGACGGAGTGCATAAAGCAAGAAAGCTGAGCAACGCTCTGGATCCTACACCAGCAAGTGCTATTGATGTTGGAGGGCAGCTAAAGCAGTCAGACAGATTTTCAATGGAAAAAAAGGTGTCATTGATGAAGAATGGACTGATGGAAAGGGAAAGCATGCAGACAAAGAAATTCTTCAGTCCAAATCAAACCACACAGTCATTCCATGCACACAAAGTAAACTGTTCCTTGTTTATCTTTAATTTCTCTTCTCGTTTGCAATGCCCTGATGCCAGTGGATTAAGTAATCTCTACTTTATTATGTTTGAGCCATCTGTGTGTTCCAATCTTGCAATATTCCAATGTTACATCTGTTTTAAATATTTTAATGATCCTGCCTCCACTGCCTTATGAGGAAAAAGGTTCTGAACGTAAACAGCCCTCTAAGAACTAAAATTTCTTTCCATCTCTGCACTGAAAGTGTGAAACAGTGCCACCTGAACTGACCAACAAGAAGAAACATCCTTTACACCTCCACCTTGTCAAGACCGCTCATTCTCTCTTCTAAACTGCAATGGAAACAAGCTCAGTCTGTCCAACTATCCTCATAGGACAACTCACTCATTCCAGGTATCAATCTCGTAAACCTCCTCTGAACATTGCCAATGTATTTACATCCTTCCTTAAATAATGACACCAAACTACAGACAGTATTTAAGGTGTGGTTTTAGCAATACCCTGTATAACTGAGACCTAGCATCCTTCACCTGAGACATAGCATCCTTACTTTTATGCTCAATTCCTCTCATAATAAAGGATAGCTTTCAATTAGCCATCTTGATTGTGTTAAGTACCGGCACACTAACATTTTGTGACTCACCCACCATAACACCTAAATCCCTCTGCAATTCTGAAATCATTCCATTTTTAATTAATGCTCTGCTTTTTTATTATTCTTCTTGCAAAAGTAAACAACTTCACATTCGTCCACTGAACCCACCGATCAGTTCATCTTTTCCTTTTTCACAACAAATTTTCCTACCTGAGAATTTAACTACAATTCCCTCACCATCCTTATCCAACTTATTGATGCAAATTGTATTAAGTTGAGGCCCCTCCACCTGCGGGTCTCCATCTCTATTCCTGGCAGTTGCACACAGACCAATTTTTGGACCACATTAATCTTCGATTGGGCACCTTAGGAAATGCATTCTGAAAATCCAAATATAATTTATCTATAGGCTCCCTTTTATCTGCAGCACATGTTGCTCCTTCAAAGAACTACAATAAATTGGTTAAACATGATTTCTCTTTGACAACACTATGCTAACTCTTCCCAGTTACCTCGAGTTTTTTCTAAGTGACCATCTGTAAATTCTCTATTGATCAATTCTAACACCTTCTCCATGAATAGACAATTGGCCTATAGTTTCCTGTTCTCTGCTCCCCTCCCTTCTTGAATAGGGGGTGGTTATAACTTGTTCCATTGGGACTTGAAAGCAGCAAACTTAACCCCTCTATTCAAGGTGGGACCGTTGTGGGGGGTCGGTGGTGGACCGTCAGAGAACGGGAGACTATAGGCCATCTTCATGCACAAAGGGAACTGAATAGTAGGAACAAAGAGGTTTGCATGCAATAAACAGGAAGATTGACAGAGCATGAGCCTTGGTGGGAGGTGAGCGCACTGGCAGAGATAGAATGAGTGTGAGGTAGCAGGACACAATGCCACTTATCTTGCATCCTACTTACCTGGCATTGTATTCACCTGGCACCCTGGCGCTCTAACCTCTTTACTAACTGCTACCTTAGCCCCATACTTACCTTACGTACTTACCCTTTCACAGCAGCTATCATAGTGACTGGCGGGGCTGCTGGACATTAAAAACACAGAATACAGCACGCTGACTGCCGTGAAAGGGGGTGTGGTTTGATGTCCCCCAGCTATCCTGTGCTACAAGGAACTGAGATAACAAAGTGTAGAGCTGGATGAACACAGCAGGCCAAGCGGCATCAGAGGCCTAGACCTGCTTGGTTTCACATACGGTCTGCATTTCTGAAAGAGCCAGGATGGGAAATCCTGGCTAGAAATGTGGAGCTCAGTACGAGCAAAGAAAAAAGGATTGTGGATGCCACTCCTTAGAATGTCCAGGCCATAATATTGAGAGGAAGTTCCGTCATTTACAATAGCTTGCAGTCTTTATTATTTAAACAAGTGCACAAAAAACTCTTGAATCAGCTTTTACCCAAGGAATTAACATTTTTGAGTCATCCAAAGCAAATAACCATTACAAAAAGACGGAACAAGAGGAAGATCAACAAACACTTGATTTGCAATCTCCTCATCCTGGACACAGTCTTGCTTCTTAGAGGATAATGCATACAACGGAAAGGAATTTGGATTCCAGTCAGGAGTATTCAGTCATTATAAAAGCCATTCGTAAGTAAGCTATTGAGCAGTGCATCGTGAGGTCAGTTTGATGTGTAACTCAAGAGAACTGCTTGGAATCCCACAAACAACAATTTCAAGACAAATTCTGGCAAATATGAAATGTGGCTTATTCTGAAATATTTAAAGGGTAGCTTTAAGTGTAAAAAATAAACTCCTTGTGAGATAATTTAACCAATCATCTTTCTGATCGCTATAACATGACAACATAAAACATCATAAATATTTTATAATCCATTAACACTTCCCCAGTTTCTTCCCTTCCTCTTCTGAAAGGAGTGCGTTTCCTTGGGTACATTTCCGTGAATGTCATTCTCTTGTCACATATACTCACAGTGCCTATTTGAGCCCAGACAGAGATTGCAGACTGTTTAATACTAGGGCATCATACTTGAATTTGATCCTTTTCTTACCCAACACATGCACATTTTAAAGCAGGAGTCACTGGAGCAGGAAGCCCGGCCAATTATTTTCTTCTCCTTCACTGAGCAAGCCACTGAGCTGGTTGACATCCATATAGGTCATGAAATAAGGTTCTATTTGGCTTAACTTGGCAGTGCCTTTACTTATTAGAAAATTAGGGATAATTCATTTGAATTAAATTGTATTGGATTAGCTTTTATTGTCACATGTACTCAAATGAGTACAATGAAAAGTTTCCACGTCGTCATTTATAAGACCATACAACCATAAGATATAGGAACAGAAATTAGGCCATTCGGCCCATCGAGTCTGCTCTGACATTCAATCATGGCTGATAAGTTCCTCAACCCCATTATCCCACTTTCTCCCTGTAACCCTTGATCCCCTTGATAATCAAAATGCATTCAATGACCTGGCCTCCACAGCCTCCTGTGGCAGTGAATTCCATAGATTCACCACCCTCTGGCTGAAGAAGTTTCTCCTTATGGTGCCATCTTAGGTGAAAGGTATCTAAGTACAGATTGTTCAGTACAAGTTCGTAGGGAAAAAAGTAGAAAAATAATGGTATAATTTGTTTGAAAAAGATGTGTGTGTCTTGGCCAAGCAGTGATCCTTGATAACAGTAGATAACATTACAACCAAAACTAATCTTGTCCTAACTCAGCAATCAACCTACATTTGTCAGTGTGGTTCCATTAGCTCAGGTGGATGAACAGCTAGTTTACAACACTGCATGATACCAACAGCACAGTTCCTGCACTAGTTGAGGTCACTAAAAAGGCTCTGCCTTCTCATCCTTACCTGAGGTGGTGTGATGAACCTCAAGTCAAACTCGACACCAGTCACTTCTCTCTAATGAAAGAACAGTCCTCTGGGAGTATGGTAACTTTACCTAATTTTAAGCAGAAAGTGAAAGCTAGATATTTTTCCTTTCCAAAGCCAGCTCATTAACCAGACGCTTGTCTCTGCTTGAGTTAGAATGAGTTTTGATTGCGTTTCACATACACATTACAGATTACTTCCAACCAACACCTATAAAATGTGTCCAATTTGGATGAAGGATAAAAGCAAAAAACAAAATTCTCATCTTCCTATTTTATTTGAAAAAGCAAGATATTAACAGGTATGTGCAGGTAAAAATGAACGATATAGTTGAGTAGATACTGTATCTGAGTCACATCTTATTTCAAAGCACTTGATTTCAGAGGCCCATTAAAGTTCCACCAAGCAAGGGCCCATTGTTTCTGTAATTAAGCCTTTTCCTGTCCTCATTCCAAACATAAATGCAGACCATGGTGTGAACTGCAACAGTGGTGAAAACACAGAGAAAACAACAACATACGAGGAAAGTCTTTTCAAACAGGAAAAGTAACACCATGAGGTTGGGGCGGGTGACTGAAAAGGTTCATTAATCATATTCAGCTACTGTTTATCTGAGATCTAATAGCTCTCATGCTGATACATGCAGAGTTATTGGTAGAGACTTGAGTGCAGCTTTGCAGACAAAAACGCTGTTTTTATCCATCTATGACTGACGAGCGTTACATTAACTGTTTAAAGTTGCAGAGATTTGCTTAATAGTCCACTGATCATTAAATCACAGGAAATAGAAGCAGTACAAACTTTTCAGCTCTGCCATTTAATAAGATTGTGGCTGATCTGATTATGGCCTTAACTTCACTTTCCTGCCTTAAATCCCTTATCAATCAAAAAAATGTCTTACTCGTCTTGAATATATTAAATGACACAGTATCCACTGCTTTTTGTGGTAGAGAACAACAAAGATTACTGTCATTCAGAGAAGAACTTCCTCCTGATCTTTTAAAATAATAGACCTCTTATTTTTAACATACACATCACAATTCTCAATTCCTAAAAGTTCCTGAAATAACTTTTGACAAACACCATTTCCTTTTCATCAAATATGTTGACACCATCTGATTGTATTGTGATTTTCTAAATGTCCAGCTGTTAACTTCTTAACAATGGATTCCAGCATTTCCCTGATGACAGATGTCAAACTAACTAGCCTATAGTTTCCTACTTTCCATCTCAACCCTTTCTTGAGTAATGCTCTTACTTTTGTAGTTTTCCAATCTGCTGTCTTTAGCTACTTTTTGTCTTTTCATGTACTTGTAAGCGCTTCCACTGTTTTCACACACCTTGTTAGTTTTCACTCATACCTCAATATCTCCTACATTGTTATGCATTTTATTAATTTTTTGTTGGTTTTTAAAGTTTTCTCAGTCTTCTGAGCTACCACAAATCTTTGCAGCATTGTACATTTTTCTTTCAATTTGGAACATTCTTAAATTCCCTTGTTGGCCATCAAAGATGCATTCTTCTTTTAATGTATTTCTTTCATGATGGAATATTAATTTGTTGAGGGTTATGAAATACTTCCTTATTCATCTGCCAATGGATTTCAACCGTCTTACCTTTTAACCTATTTTCCCACTCCACCATAGTAACTCTGGCTTCATACCTATAATTGCCTTAATTTAAGTTTAAGACTCTAATTTCAAACCCAAATTTCTCACCTTCAGACTGAATGAAGTTCTGTCACAAAAGGTGAATGTGGGATATGGAGTGTATATGGCTTGTGCCCATGGAGGATGCCCTGAAATTTTGGCAAAGGTAGCTTTGGGGGATGAATTTATTGAATGTATTTGGATAGTTTCTTAGAACAATACACTCTAGAAATCCAGGTAACAAAATATTTTAGACCTGGTGATGTACAATGAGGGCAGATTAATTATTAAGCTTATAGTATAGGATCCTGTAGGTAAAAGTGACATAACTTTTTTGGTTTGGTATTGATGAAGTTTAATGTCCAAGAAAGTCTTCCCATGTGTATGAAAAATCTTCTTCAAATTAAATGCAATTCTATTTAGTGATCTAGCCAACTATCAAGCAGAAATTAAACAGTGAATGCTAAGCATTACGGTAAGTAGTACTTGTAATCTCTGTCCTCGAACGTCTTTACTCAAAATCATTTGATTGCCTTTAAAAGGGGTCACTAGCCAACAAAATAGCATGCTACAACTTTAATGCCTTTTGGAGATAATTTAATTCATAATTAGAGATTGAATCATCTTTGAAACAGCTGTTCTTATTGTACACTTGAACACATTTAACAGTATGAAGACTTCCAACCAGGCACTGAAACTCAAAACCCTATCTGTCATTTCAAAGGCTCTTTGGCGCCTAAACCAAATGTGCTTTAAAGGAAAAATAGCCTGTGCACTCACACCTATTTAATGCAAACTGAAACCTTAGGATTATTTTTTTAACAATATTTTAAAGCAAGACATTTTAACAGACTTGTAAAGGAGTTTTACTACATATTCATCTCCACAGTGAGATCCTTTAACTTCGCTTTATAAATGCAACTAACTTGGTGAATCTCAAATTTGCATGTTACTGAATTTGTTTAAGTTACTCTGCAGTTCATCTAATTCTTTTTCATCATTATAGTCTCACTCCTAATATCTCTCCATGATCCATAGTTTTGTTCATGATATTCAGCTGTAGTATTCTGTTTTAGCACTGAACAACATTAGTTGTAAAATATAATTTATGCGATTTCACAGACTTTGCTTTTTAAAAAAAGTGTTAGACCGCACCCTGTCAGAAATCTCACATTTTAGACTTCTCAGTGACTGTTAAGTCTGAAACAGAAACTCTAAGGTGAAATAATGGGATACATTTTTAACTGGTTTAATATTAGCTCAGGACTGTATCATTCTCATTTCTTCCTCCTGCATCACTTTAAGCAGCTGTTTTTCATAAGCCAACCCTCTTCAGTATGCCTGCAGGCTACAAATTTCAGTTGTGCTGCTGGTCATTTCTAATTGCAGTCTAAGCATCTTATTTTCTAGTTCATGCACCCAGTATCTAAGTTTAAATTAGCATAAAACCAGGAAGTAGCAATTGAACTTTGTGACTGAAACTGGATAACAGATTGGATAGCAAGAGATGCTAAAGGAACTTTTGGATCCTAAGGCATGATACCACCTCAAATGTGGATTTTTCTCCCTCTTGCCTCCCACTGGTCCCATCATGCTGCTGTGTCCAGATTCGTAGAATACAGAATTACACATATTCTCCTCCCCTCTGAAAATCCTGCATGGCACTCTGGACAAACTTTGTGTTGAGCACTATGTCCATTTTCGATCAATGAATTACAAGAAAGACTGTGGCTGTGAGTCAGCAATGAAGTGAATCATAGAAACCTTACAGTGCAGAAGCAAGCCATTTGGTCAATCAAGTCCACACCGATTCTCTGAAGACCATCCCACCCAGACACACCCCCCTATCCTATCCCTGTAACCCTGCATTTCTCATGCTTAATCCACCTAGCTGTACATCACTAGACATAACGGGCAATGTAGCATGGCCGGTCCACCTAACCTGCATGTCTTTGGACTGTGGGAGGAAACCAGAGCACCTGGAGGAAATCCATGCAGTCAGGAGGAGAATGTGCAACCTTCACATAGACAGTCACCCAAGGATGGAATTGAACCCAGGTCCCGAGCAGTGTGAGGCAGCCGTGCTAACCACTGAGTCACCATGACACACCTAGCATATGAACATAAGGGCAACATGGCAAACTTGTCGTGGATGTACTTTGCTTCACAATTGAAGCCTGAAGCTTCAAACTTAAACCTTGTAACTCCATAATGTAACATAGAAACCATATGTCCACACGAAAGAACAGCTTACTCTCAAATCTGACCACATTAGCACTAATTCATCTTTTAAATGCATGGCATCAAATTCCTGAACGTTGGCTGTACACACTTGATGGGCTGAAGGGCATCTTCCAAACTGTATGATTCTATGATTTCATCGCTAAGTGCATTTTTTTTAAGGCTGACCATGGGATTCATTTTGAACTGATTAAAAATCCACACCTTCAAATAAAATATACATAGAAAATATTGGAAAAACACAAGAAATCCCAGCCCAAAACTTCCTCCAATTAGAAGGGCCAGATGCATTAGAACTCTGTTAACTGCAAATCATCTTCCAAGTTGGATACTGGCACAGACTTAGTTAATCACTCCTTAAATTCTTGCTGGGCGAAAATCCTGGAATTCCCTGATTTAACAGCATTATAAGAACACCTTGGTCAAGGAGCTGCCCCATTCAAAACTGAATTGTAAAATTAGTAAATTTAACAATCAGCTAGTTTTGCATTTTGAATTAGAGTTTAACTTTCAAAGTAAGGCAAGGCAGAAAAACAAATAGGCTTAGACCAAAACTGGTGAAAATCTCTTTAGAATGGGGTGAAGAACAGGTTAATAAAAGCAAAAATCTCAGATTAATGAAATGTCGATTTATGTAATATGATAAACAAGGGAGATTGTGAAGTTTGTTGGCTAAAAGGTGAGATAAGGTAAGATGAGTCCTTACCATCCAATTCTTTCAAGTTTATCTTGTATTTTGTGACTTCACCGTGCAAGAAAATGTCTGTTGAGATTTTGTCTTTAATCTACTTCAGCAGGCACTGGAGTTGCCCTTCTACGATCAACGAAGTTATAATGATGAACAGCGCTAGAGACTATTTCAAGTATCTGAAGTTTGACTTATTTCGGGTAGAGATTATCAGCATTAGCAAAGATGAAAGAAAGCACTGTACCCCAGAATAATCTTCTGAAAGAAGGGCAAGGACCAAACAAAGTAATGGAAACAAAAATTTACAAACACAGATAAAATATTGAAGAAAAGCCCTGTTTTTTCACAGTAGCAGATGTGTGATTATCTCACACATATTTGCGATCACTTACAGAGAACTGACTGTTTCTTGCCTATGAAAATATAATTCCAAGAGCCTGTGCTAATAAGACCACAGGATGTAAGAGTCTAATAAGGCTATTTGGCCCAGGAACTCCACTCTCCCCTTCAATGAGATCATGGCTGATCTCATGAACCTCAACTCCACTTTCCTGCCTTAACTTCATAACCCTTGATGGCCTTACTATTTAAAAAAAACTCTCAGCCCTCAATACACTTAACAATCAAACTTCTATAGCCTTCTGCAGTAAAGAATTCCACCGATGCACTGCTCTCAGTGTAAAAAAATCCTTACACTGTCTCAAAAGAGCCAATCCTTCCTCTGGTCTTATCATAGAATCTCTACAGTTTGGAAACAGGCGCTTCAGCCCAACAAGTCCACACTGACCCTCAGAGCATCCCAACCAGACCCAACCCCCTAATCTACACGTCCCTGAACACTATGGGCAATTTAGCATGGCCAATCCACCTAGCCTGCTTATCTTTGCATTGTCGGAGGAAACCAGAGCAAACCCAAGCAGAGCCGGGGAGCATGTGCAAACTCCATACAGGCAGACCCAAAACATTAACTCTGTTTTCTCCTTCACAGATGCTGCCAGACCTGCTGAGCTTTTCCAACAACTTTGTTTTTGTTCCTGATTTATAGCATCTGGAGTTCTTTTGGTTTTTATTTGAATGTTAATTTGTCTTTTTCCCTTCTTGGACATTGACAGACCTGATATATATTCCCCAACATTTGAAAATCAGTTTAAAAATCTCTTGAATGGAGAAATCAACATTTAGAATGGGGTTAGTAACAGGCTAATGAAAGCAAAAATCTTAGATTCGTGTAGAATCAATTTACGTGATGTGATCATGAGGCGATTTGAATGAAACAAAGAAGATTCTGAGAGTCTTGATGGCTTGGATATAGAGAGGATGTTTCCTCTTATGCGAACATCTAGAACTAGTAGTCACTGTTTAAAAATAAGGTGACACTCATTTAATACAGAGATGAGGTAAAAATTTGTTACATGGGGTCGTGATTCATTTGAATTCTCTTCCTGAAAAGTGGGTAGAAGCAGGGTCCTTGAATATTTTTAAGGCAGAGTTGTTACTGGGAAAGAGGGAATATGGATTTGATCAGATCCATCAGATCAGCCATGATCTTATTAAATGGCAGAGCAAGCTCAAGGAGCTGAATGACCAATCTTGCTCCTTATTTTAAAAAAAACCAAAGAACTGCAGTTGCTGGAAATCAGAAACAAAATCAGAATTTGCTGGAAAAACTCAGGAGAGAAAGCAAAATTAATTTCTTCAGAACTGATAGTAGCTCCTTGTTCGTATGTTGATATTCAAATACTCTTGAAATTATATTAAGCAATTGTTGCTTGAAATATACATAGCAATTTTAATGATTTATAATTCCTTTTTTATTGAAAAAGAATTAACAGTGACGTTAATAGATTAAGTTCGATAAAAGCAAGTTTGTGCTTTTATTGATAACATAATAATGCAAACGTCAGTGATTGATGTTAAAGTGACAATCAAGTTTTGGTCTTACCCATACAATATTGTTATTCAAAAGTAGAAAAATATTTGATGATGGCAGTGTGGAGTTTTTAAACTTGACAAACAAAAGGTTGTAAACAAAACAATGGTTACCAACCTGTGGCTTTTTTGGAAGGAGAAAGCACATTTGCTCAAAATCCAACAAGTAGAATGACATCTGAGAGTCGTAGAGAGGAAGTACATGAGTCACAACTTCAGATTTCAATTTACAGCACAAGATGATGTGTCGAAATTTAAGCTGATCTCAGCCATGTTGCTGGGAATGGAAAGCATTGCATTGAGAGAAATTTGAAACTTACTTAAAGGGCTAGGAATGGTCGTGTGAATATTGTTGTATTTGAAGAGGCCTGTTTAGTCACTTAGCATGTGACTGGTACAGGGTGACTGAGGAAATAGGTTTATTTTTAAGCATTGTCTAACATTGTATGTTCTGGAGTTCAACAGATTTCCAAAATGTCTCTTCTCACCGGGTAGCACAATCTTACAACAATGAACAATACGGTGCATATCAAAATGTCTGTTTTGTTTAGTTAAATCTGATTGCAAGCAACAAATACATTTATACTGGGTCTATATTTCTAACTTACTACGATGCAGTCACCTTCTCTTCATTAGTTCTATGGCACCATTTGCTGGAATTACAGTTTCCGTAATTTTCCAGCAGAAAAATTGCACGCACGAGAAATTCACAATGTTCAAATTTCAAACTTAATTTCGTATATGGACGGGATTAGATTTTCTGTTAGAAGCTTTGAATAAGTGGTGAGATGGGATCTCTGGCTCATTAGCAACTTTTAAAATGTCTCGTTCATTATTTAATAGGAAACACACATATGGTCACATATGGAAGAAAATAATGAATATTGGCTGTCTCAAATAGGTTGTGTTGCAGATAAAAACCATTCTGATGAGATCAAAATAGAGACTTTTTTTTTGTGTGGTGGAACTTGCTATGGTGGAACTTGGACCTCTGACTGCAGAACATTAGCCTGAGATTCTGGATTATTAGTACAGACATGACCACTAAGACCTCAAAAATAGTGATACTAAAATCAATGTAGAGATTATAGACAGATGAGAACAATAAATGAGCCCTCTCTCCAGAGCCCTTTGAATTAATCACTTTCAAATATATACCCACTTCTCTTTTGGAACCTACAGAATCTGCCTCAGCCACCCTCCCAGGCAGTGCATTCTAAGTCCTAACAACTCTCTGAGTAACAAAGTTTCGCCTGATCTCACTTCTAGCTCTCTTGCTCACAATCCTGAAATTGTGACTCACTAGTTACTCACATACCAATTAGTGGAAACATAATATCCTTCCTTACCCTGTCAAAATTGTTCATAATTTTGAACACCTCAATGATGTCATCGCAGTGTGCCACAAGGCTCGGTGTTGTGTCCACTGCTTTTCATGATTTGTATAAATGGTTTGGATGTGAACATAAGAGGTATGGTTAGTAAGTTTGCAGATGACACCAAAATTGAAGGATAGTGGACTGCAAAGAAGTTATCTCAGAGTAAAATGGGACCTTGATTAGATGGGCTGATGGCCGCAGAGTGGCAGATAGAGTTTATTTAGATAGATGTGAGGTGCTGCATTTTGGAAAGGGCTTATACATTTAGTGGTAAAGTCCTGGGATGTCTTGCTGAACAAAGAGACCTTAGAGTGCAGGTTCATAGATCCTTGAAAGTGGAATCCCAGGTAGATGGAAGATTGAAGAAGGCATTTGGTATGTTTGCCTTTATTGGTCATTGCATTGAGTACAGGAGTTGGGAGGTCATGTTGTGGCTGTACAGGACATTAGTTAGGCCACTTTTGGAATACTGCATGCAATTCTGGTCTCCCTGCTATAGGAAAGATGTTGTGAAACTTGAAAGGGTTCAGAAAAGAATTACAAGGATGTTGCCAGGGTTGGACAGTTTGAGCTATATGGAAACACTGAATAGACTGGGGCTATTTTCCCTGGAGCGCCAGGGGCTGAGGGGTAGCCTTATAGAAGTTTACAAAATCATGAGAGGCATGGATTGGGTGAATAACCAAGGTCCTTTCCCCAGGGTGGGGGAGTCCAAAACTAGAGGGCATAGGTTTAAGGTAAGACAGGAAAGATTTAAAAAGGGCCTAAGGGGCAACTTTTTCACACAGAGGGTGGTGCATGTATGAAATGAGCTGCCAGAGGAAGCAGTGGACGCTGGTACGATTATAACATGCACAACGTATCTGAATAGGTATATGAATAGGAAGGGTTTAGAGGGATATGGGCCAAATGCTGGCAAATGGGACTACATTAGTTTAGGATATCTGGTTGCCATGGGAGAGTTGGACCGAATGTTCTATTTCCATGCTGTACAGCTTTATGACTCTATGATTCTATGATTCAATCTTCCCTGCTCAATGGAGAATAAGAACAATTTCTTTGACCTTTTCTTGTACCTAAAATCCCTCATTGCTGGTATAATTCCAGTAAATCTCCTTTTAACTCTGTCTGGGGTTTTAACATCCTTCCTTAAATAAGGTGCCCAGATTTGAAAATATATCGTTTGTCCTTCAATGTTGCTGGGTCAAAATCCTGGAATTCCTTCCCTAATGGCATTGAGAACCTTCTAACATACATGGCACACAAGTAGGCTTGTGTTGAAGCATCACCAAGTCGAGACTTCCTTTCTTGATATGTCTGGTATTGTTCCTGGCATTCCCTTCTGCACTATCCATTGAACCTGAGTTGATGGTAATTGTAGAGTCGGAGACAGATAGGCCATGAAGTTATAGATTGTGGTTGAACAATTCTGCTGCTTGTAATGGCCAACAGCACTCATGGGTGCCCTCTTTTGAATGGCTAGATTTGTTTAAAATCAATCCCGTTTAGCATGTTGATAGTGCCACATAATACAATGGAGGGTATCCTCAAGTAAAAGACAGGACTGTGCAGTGTTCACGCCTACTGATACTGTCATGAACAGATGTATTGGGACAGTCTGGAGAGAGTGAGGTCAAGTAAGTTTTCCCCTTTTGCTAGTTCCCTCACCACTTGCCACAAACCCAGTCCAATTGCTGTGTCCTTAGAAACTCAGCCAACTTGGTCAGTAGTAGTGTCGCCAAGCCACTCTTGGTGATAGATATCGAAGACCCCACCCAGAGCACATTCTGAGCCCTTGCCACCCTCAAACTTTCCTCCAAATGGTGTACAACATGGAGGAGCAGTGATTCTTTAACTGAGAATGGCATAGTAAAGTCAAAGGTTTTCTTGTCCATATTTGACCTGATGCCACGAGATTTCATGGGGCCCAGAGTCAATGTTGAGGACACACAGGGTAACTCCCTTCTGACTATATACCATTGTGTTGGAAGCACGGGGATGGTAATGATGAAATCTGGGATATTGTTGTGGGTATGGCTACATCAGGCTGTTGCTTGACCCATTTGTGGGGCAGCTCTCCAAATGTTGTCACAAGTAGTAAGGAACAATTTGCTGCATTCGTAGTGCTACACAATACACTGGTGGTCACTTTGCAGTGACTAGGTCCGCGTGAGGTGGCCAATCTGGTTTCATTTCTTTCTTTAGGCTTTGTCATGGTGTGATACACTGACTGGTTTTTTAAGCCTTTTTGAGGGCAACTAAGAGTCACATGTAGACCAGACTAAGTAAGAATGGCAGATTTACCTCCCTCGAAGGTGTTAGGGGAGGCACTGGCCTAGTGGTTTTATCACTGGACTATTAATCTGGAGGCTCAGGTAATGTTCTAGGGACATGGGTTTAAATCCTACCACAGCAGCTTATGGAATTTGAATTCAATAAAAATCTGGAATTCAAAGTCTAATGATGACCATGAAACCATTGCCAATCGTCAGGAAAAGCCCATCTGGTTCACTAATGTCATTCCAGGCAGGAAACTGCAATCCTTTCCTGCTCTGGTCCACATGTGACTCCAGACCTACAGCAATGTGGTTGACTCTCAACTGCCCTCTGGGCAATAAGTGCTGATCCAGACAATGACGTCCATATCTTGCGAAATTCTAAAAACGGACTTTTCATTTATGAGACAGTGTAGTGCTGGATGAACACAGCAGGCCAGGCAGCATCAGAGGAGCAGGAAAGCTGACGTTTCAGGTCGGGACCCTTCTTCAGAAATCCGAAACGTCAACTTTCCTGCTCCTCTGATGCTGCCTGGCCTGCTGTGTTCCTCCAGCTCCACACTGTGCTATCACTGACTCCAGCAGTTCTTATTGTCTCTTTTCATTTATGACATTGGTTATGTGGTCACCATTTAAGTTCAGATTTTTATTGAATTCAAATTTCAGCATGATGGGAGTAGAACCAAATATTAGTCTCGGGTTCTGCATTACCTGTCCTGTGACATTACCGCTACAACACTAACTACCCTTAAAGCTCAGAGAATTTATTGTTTGTCAATCACTCAGGTTATCTAGTTGGTTTTCTTTTCATATACAACATGCAATTAAAATTTAATCAACTTTTCTCTACTGTGTTTTCCAAGCTTTATATATGCCTTACGAGATCTTTCTAGTTCCTCAGTTCCAACTTTATTAAAATAACTAACTGACTTGCTCAACTTTTTGGAGCTTTTTAAAGGTGCAACAGAAAGGGTCAGTGAGGGTAATGCTGTTGATGTGGTATGCATGGATTTCCTGAAGGAGTTTGCTACAGTGCCGCACAACTGACTTGTGAGGAAAGTTATACGTATGGTATAAAATGGACCGTAGGAACATGGATAGAAAATTGGCTGAGTGTTAGCAAACAGACAATAATGGTTGGAGATAGCAAGAACTGCAGATGCTGGAGTCAGAGTTGAAACATTATGGAGCTGAGGGAACTCAGCAGGCCAGGCAGCATCAGAGAAACAGGAAAGTTGACACTTGGGTTTACAACCTTCATCAGTAAAAACCCCTCAGGTTCCCATGTACTCTTTCCCCTCTTATCTTAAACTGATGCCCTCTAGTCCTCAATTCCCCAGCCCTGGGAAAAATACTGAGTGCATTCACCCTATCTACGCCTCTCATGATCTTATACACGTCTATAAGATACCCCCTCAGTCTCCTACGTTCTTAAGAGAAAAGTCTTAGCTTGTCCAATGTCTCGCTATAACTCCCTAGATCCTGGCAACATCCTTGTAAATTTCTTCTGCACTCTTTCTAATTTAATAATATCCTTCCTATAGCAAGGTGACCAAAACTGAACACAATACTCCAAGTGCAACCTCTCCAACATCCTGTACAACTGCAGCATAACTTCCCAACTTCTTTATTCGATAACCTGACTGATGAAGGCTGGTGTGCCAAACACCTTCTTCACGAACCTGTCTATCTGTGACTCCACTTTCAAAGAACCGTGCTCCTGAACTCCAAGGTCCCTTTGTTCAACTGCACACCTTAAGGCTCTACCATTCACCATGAAACTCCTACCTTGATTTGATTTTCCAAAATGCAACACATCACAATTATCTATATTAAACTCCATTTGCCATTTCCCAGCCCACTTCCCCAGCTGATCAAGATCCTGCTGCAGTTTCTGATAACCTTCCTCACTGTCCACAATACTGCCTATTTTAGAGCATTGGGCCCAGCAATGACCCCTGAAGCACACCACTAGTCACAGGCCTCCAGTCAGACAAACATCCTTCTATTATTACCCTCTGCCTCCTACCATCAAGCCAATTATGTATCCAATTTGCCAACTGTCCCTGGATTCCAAGTGATCTAACCTCCCAGAGCAGCCTACCAAGTGGAACCTTATCAAAAGCCTTACTGAAATCCGTATAAACTACGTCTACCGCCCTGCCCTCATCACCCTTCCTGGTCACTTCATCAAAGAACTCTAACAAATTTGTTAGTCGTGATAACGCACGCACGAAGTCATGCTGTCTACTCCTAATAAAACCCTATCTTACTAAATGCATGTTTATCTTATCCCTCAGAATTTTCTTAAATAACTTACAGCCCTTCTTGAATAAGGGCACAATATTTGCTACCCTCGTCTTCCAGGACCTCACCCATGGCTAACAATGATGCAAACATATCAGCCAAGGGCTCTGCAATTTCTTCCCTAGCCTCTTTCAGGGTTCTTGGATATATCTGGTCAGGACCAGGAGATTTATCCAACTTCATTCATTCTAATACTTCCAACACCTCCTTGACTGTGATATAGGCTGTCCCCAAGATATCGTCCCTAACTTCCCCAAGTTCCCAAGCCATCGTGTCTTTCTCCATGGTAAACAGAGGAGAAATATTCATTCAGGACCTCACCCATCTCCTGCAATTCCACACGTTCACATCCACTTTGGCCCTTGAGGGTTCCTATTCTCCCACTAGTTATTCTTTTTCCTTTAATAAACTTAAATAATCTCTTTTGATTCACTCTAATCTTTTCAGCCAAAGCTAAATTATGCCCCCTTTTCGCCCTCCTAATTTCCTTCTTCAGTAAAGTCCTGTATCCCCTCTATACCTCCAGGGATTCCCCTAACCCCAGCTACCTGTTCCTGAGCTATGCTTCTTTTTTCCCTTTCTTATCTGGCCAAAGCCTCAATATCTCTCGTCACCCAGGGTTCCCTAATCCTGCCAACATTGCCCTTCACTGCAATAGGAACATATAGACCTTGAACTCTAGTTATCACACTTTAAAAGGCCTCTCACTTGCCTGAGGTCCCTTTGCCTACAAACAAACTACACCAATCAACCCCCGCAAGCTCCTGTCTAATTCCATCAAAATTTGCCTTGCCCCAGTTAGAACTTCAAACAGTGGACCAATTTTGTCCTTCTCCATAACTATTTAAAATTAACAAAACTATGGTCACTGGTCCCGCGGTGCTTCCACATTGTTACCTCAGTTGCCTGTCCTGCCCTATTTCCCAAGAATGGGTCAAGTTGTGTCCCTTCCTGAGTAGAAGCCTCTATATGCTGCTTGATGAAACTTTCCTGAACACATTGAACAAATTCCACCCCATCTAAGCATCTTAACATTATGAAGGTCCCAGTCTATGTTAAGAAAATTAAAATCCCCCACTATGACAACCCTATTTCTCCGCAGTCTCCCTGCGTATTTGTTCCTCTAATTCCTGTTAACTATTTGGGTGCCTGTAGTACAACTCCAATAGCATCACCATCCCCTTCTTATTTCTTAGATCCATCCACAAAGCCTCATTGGATGATCCCTCAGTTATTTCATTTCTGACTACTGCTATGACACTCCCCTTGATCAAAAGTGCAACTCGCCCTCCCCTCTTTCCTTCACCTCAATCCCGCCTAAAGCGCCGAAACCTGGCACATTAAGCTGCCAGCCCTGACCCTCCCTTAGGCATGTTTCTGTAATGGCTACAAAGTCCCAGTCCCAAGTACCTATTCATGCCCTGAATTCACTGGCCTTACCTATCAGCCCTCTTGCATTGAAATAGATGTAATTTAATCCAACAGGCATTCCTTGCTCTCTGTCCTGTTCCAACCTGACCTGTCTCTTCAACTTGCTATTTCTCAACTCTTTCCAGCCTCGCACTTGCCTCCCTGTTGTTGAGGATCCACCCCTCCTGCCCCGCCAATCTAGTTTAAATCTCTGTTCTTGTGTATGACTGAAATGGGAAACAGACAAGTCTCTTGCCCAGACTGCTGTCTTTTCTTACAAAAGCTTACAGTTCTGTTCAAAGTGAATTTAACCCTTTGAAGCCCTTCTCTTTGAAGCTTTCTCGACACCTGTCCGTAGAACATGGCTCTCCCTCAAAGCTGAGGATAATCCACACAGGCCTTCCAGACACTCAAAGAATTGTAATGCTCAGAATTTACATTCTCAGTCATTTCGTATGTCCTCTTTTTAATAATAATAACGTAACAAAAAATTCAACACGTCTCTCAGCGATCTGGGGTTATGATCCTTTGTGATGATTCCTGAAAAGTTTTGTGATGAACGTACTGGTATCTATGTGACTCATGATATCTATGATAGGCACCTGAGTTGCATATAAACAGATGTGGGCATTTCTTGTCTGTGTAATTGGAAATCTATTACATGTGGTTGATATTGTATTTTACATTGCATCAGTCAATCATTGTCAGATAGAGAAAATGAAACCTTCAGAACTACACAGCGGCTGAAAGCATCAAACACCTTCTGCAGTTTAAAATATTTGCTTATCGCCAACAACAAGAGATAGTAAACGATGCAGATTTGAGTTGTGCAGCCATCAAGATCTGATTGAAATATTGTGTTCAATACTTAGGGACTGACGTAAATTTCAAATGTTATTCTCCAATATCAATGTTTTTACTTCTCAAACATTAAAGTCAAATTAGATCATCTTATAGTTATATAATGGTTTATCAGGTGTCTCTGAAACAACTCCAAGCATTTCACATTAAAAATTACTCTGTAGTTCACTGACTGTCTTGTGTAAGCAAATATGGCAACTGTTTTGCACATAACACAATACCACAAAGAGCAGCAATTAGTTGTTTAATAAAGGCTATAATTAGATTTATTTCAAGACGTCATTATCCAAGCATATTTCAGATAGAACCCTTGCAGACTCTGTATCATTGTAAGGCTACTCTGTTTCTCACATGTGCACAGCACAAGTTCCGCTGAACATTGCAAATATTTCTGAAACAGGTTTTCTCTTGCATTAGGCATCTATGTTTCTTAGCTGTGGGCTACCTGCATGTGCAATGGAATTTTATATCATAAACTCGTTAACTTGCAAGTGGATTCCTGGAGGAATTCAAGAAGAATTGCAGGTGTAGTTTCTATTATCAAAAAAAATCTTTCTGATATTTAAATGGATGAACCATGTAAGAAAGGGTTTTCATTTCCTTTGCCAAACATTTTAATGTAAAATTCCTTTATGCAGCTGTTCAACCATTTATTATAAACAGATGAACAACTGTATTAAAATATGATATGAAACAGCTTAAATCCAATATTATAAGCAATAAACCTTCAGAGGATATTAAACTCCAATTCCCTATTATATTATTTAGTTTCAGTCATTGAATGACCATCAGCGGGAAATCTAGCCATGGAAGTTATCACAACAAAATTCAACTCAGTCTTCATACAACATCCAAACTGAACTAATATTATCATGTCGCAGCGAATAGCAATCTGGATTCAGAACTGTTGAGGATTTTTTTCGTTTTGCAAGTAAGAGATGATGAGGTCAAATGTAATGTCTGAACTGCCTCTCTGCTTGATACAACTACCTCAACTCACACTGTGCATTTATGCTTTCTACACGAGTAGCACCATGAAAACAGTACTTGTAGCAAACAGCTACCAACCGTTGAATAGTGGTTAGGTAAAATTTTGAACTTCACTTGCATACCTTTTGGCACAAGATTAGAGAATTGTCCTTCAACAGAAGAAAGTGGTGTTATGTGCATCATATGGCACATTAAATACAGTCTGTGGAAGAAAGGAACTGCAAAGAGCCTGATAATAGCCTGTATTTAATTCAGGTGCCCCAAGCATAACTCATGAGGTGTTCTAAGCTTGAATGATGGATACATTCTGATGACAAGTAGCGACCAGCTTCTGACTGACCAGTAGTTTGCCACCGGAGACGTCAATCACAGGAAAGGTCCATTGGTTGTCACTTAATTGTCTAAAGGGCACTTGATTCCACTAAGTCTCACCCATTGAACTGATAAGGTTTGCCCCTCCAGTTCTCTGTCCGATGGGCAAGACCCCCATCGGCACCACAAAATCCAGACCTTTTCACGCTTTCTTATACTTTCAATGAATTGCTTTC
This sequence comes from Ginglymostoma cirratum, assembly GCA_024137785.1. Taxonomy (NCBI): domain Eukaryota; kingdom Metazoa; phylum Chordata; class Chondrichthyes; order Orectolobiformes; family Ginglymostomatidae; genus Ginglymostoma; species Ginglymostoma cirratum. The sequence continues at coordinate 35,067,517 of JAHRHZ010000016.1, read as the reverse complement.
ATATACCTCGTATTCATGACAACAATCTTCTTTACCCATTCTTAAAATATCATACAGAAGTTTATAATTCATGTTTTTATTTTCAAACTTCAATATGATATTTTTCATTGTGTCTTACTCTGAAGTCCATGGCTAACTGTGCCTTATCTGACCTTGTTTGTGACTGTTTCCTGTCTGCTACATTCCTGAGCCCTTTAACTTCTAGTCTGGTACAGTTCTAGAATTGATTGTTCTTTGAAACTTCCACTGAGTCTCACTTTTCTTGTGTGATTATTAGCAACAAGTATTTTTTTAAAATTGCATTTAACTAATATCTCTCACAATCTTATGATGATTTTTAAAAATTCATTTGCGAGGTGTGGGCTCTCTGGATAGCCAACATTTCTTGCCCATCCCTAGTTACCCTTGAGAAGGTGGTGGTGAGCTGCCTTCTAAAGCCGCTGCAGTCCTCCTGCTGTGGGTTGACCCACAATGCTATTAGGGAGGGAATTCAAAATGATCCAAAATGGTTCATAGCCAATGAGGATTTTTGAAGTGTGATCACTGTTATAATGTAAGAAATGTGTTCTTACAGCATTTCCGGAGTACTGCACGGAAGTGTCACCCTAAACTACACACACAAATAGGCAGATCAATGGTGGTGTGCATTGCAACACATCTCAGTCATTTGATAATTTTAGCTATGGACTATCCAGTTGATGATATAAAGATAGTTCACTGCATATCAATCAGGAACATGAGCTTTTACTACTGGGTTCCCTCACCTTTGAGTTCATAGCTTAGACCTTTGTAATGAACTTCCATTTTGGCTGAGATCACAACAATCCAGGAAATTGAATCACTCATGTGAATAAGTCTTTGGACTCAAATTTGTAACTCTATTTCTCATTCCACAGTTGTTGCCAGATCTGCTAAGTTTGCCCATCAATTTCTGTTTCTATTTCTGTTTCTATTCCAGAACCTGAAGTATTTTGCAGTTAATTATATTTAAGATCTATTCATATATTCGGGTGGCACAGTGGCACAGCGGTTAGCACTGCTGCCTCACAGCACCAGTGACCAGGGTTCAATTCCACCCTTGGGACACTATCTGTGTGGAGTTTGCGCATTCTTGCTGTGCCTCCTTTGTTCATGCATGGGATGGGTGTGTCACTGGCTAAGCAGCATTTATTGCCCATCCCTAATTGCCCAGAGGGCAGTTCAGAGTTAACCACATTGCTGTGGGTCTGAAGTCACATGTAGGCCAGCCCAGGTAAGGATGGCAGTTTCCTTCCCTAAAGGACACAGTGAACCAGATGGGTTTTTCCAACAATTGACAATGGATTAACAGTCATCATTAGACTCTTAATTTCAGCTATTTATTGAATTCTAATTGCACCATCTTCCAGGGCGGGATTCACACCCAGGTCTCCAGAACACTGTCAGGGTCTCTGGATTAACAGTCCAGTGACAATACCACTAGGCCATCACCTCCCCTCTACTGAGTGCATGGGTTTCCTCCGGTTTCCTCCCACAGTCCAAAGATGTGCTGGTTAGGTGGATTGGCCATGCCAAATTGTTCCATAGTGCTCAGGGATTTGTAGATTAGGGGGTTGGGATGCTCTGAGGGTCAGTGCAGACTTGTTGGGCTGAAGGGCCTGTTTCCACACTGTAGGGATTCTATGATATAATAGTGAACTGTAACCATTAAACCTCAGGATTCTAAGCATTAATAATTATGAAACAATTCATATCATTTTTGAGAAGATGAACTGGAAATGAATATGATTAGTGTGCAAACTGAGTCAAATAGAAAACAGTCCAACCAATTCCCTATTCTATTGAGAATTCTGATCTTCTGTTGTACTGTACCCTGAAACCCTTGTAATTAAGGACCAAAATAAACAATGCACCCAACATCAATCTTTCATCGTTTATATCTACAGCATTGCCAATAATGGTAAAGTTACCATAGTCTCAGAGGAGCATAGTTGGCAAGATAACGGCAGGGTAAGACATTTCAGTCAGAGCTCCTCTGCTCGCCAGTTCCTTTTCCTTTTTCCTTTCTTTTTCTTTCTCTCTCCCTCTCCCCTTTGCAGTGTTTCCCCCGCCACCCAACCAACCTTCAACTATTTTTAACTTCAACTATTTAACTCTAACCTGAAGAAAGGAGTCACCTCCGGTGTCCGGGCTGGAGCTGAGTATGTGGGCCGCATCTTGTAGCGAAGTGAGCACGGGTCAGAGCCATGTTGGTGGTTCAGATGTGGGTGGGAGCCTGGAGGGACTAGTCCCCAGAGCAACAGAGGGGCCAAGTGGCCACTTCCCAGAGCAGTAGAGGAGCCACATACCTGAAGGGTCAGTGAGGCCGCTTACCTGGGACATTATGGGGCCAGGTTCTGGAGCGATGGATGGCCAAGAGAGATCTTCGATGGGCTACGGAGTGTTGGCGGCATTTTCAGAGGCAGCGGCTGAGTTGATCGGTCAGCCTATGAGGCCTGGAGAGGGGTTCTCATTTTCCACGTGGAGTAGGGCCCCAACAATGGCATGGTGTAGCCCAGAGCAGGACAGTCTTGGCTACATGGCATGGGCTGGAAAGCCTGGAGCGGCACTCCGGTGGTGGTATAGCAGTGAAGAAGGAAAGTTCGACTTTCTTTAAGTTATCTTTCTTTACTTTATTCTGTGAATGGTACTTATGTACAAGCGACAGTGCATAGTTTTCACTACATTTTATTTTGAATGTATGTGACAATAAAGGATATTCACAGGCTCGCTCTCTCATTAGAGACACAAATGGTAGTGGTTTAACCTGAGGATCACCAGGTCGGGGGAGAGGTTGAAAAGGAGAGTGTTAATGGTAACTTAAGCCTATGCAGGAGTTGAACCCATGCTGTTGGTATCACTCTGATCTCAAGCTCTTGCTAATACTGACTACAAATCTAGTCAATTGTCAGAACCGAATATAGTATGCTATAAATAGAAACACTTCAACATCAGATTTAAAACTAAAGAAAATATAATAGTAAACTATTCTCAGAAACTTCACATTTAACTTTTCCATCAGAAATTTTCATCAAAACTTTTAATTATTTAACAGGGGGTATTGTATTCGTGCTCAGTAAATACATTTACCCTTAGCTTCCAATCAGCATTGGAACCATTATGCCCAACAGTGATTTGTTCAAAACTTTCTACATTCCTGGTTATGTTTAAAAGGATTTGACCTCTGATGTTGCATTCAAAAGAACTTGCTGAGCATAAGAATCCATGTAGAGGCTTGTAGAAAGATGATTGCTGCAGAAGGGAGAACCCTTTTTAATGGCTCTGTCTGCCATATTACAAGTACATAGGTTCGATCTTCGAATGTTAATGACCAGAGAGAGGTTGAATGAGTGAGTGATTGAATGAATGAATGGGTAGGTGGGTAAGTAGGAGGACAAGATGAATTATACTGATAGGTGAGAAGGTGGTTGAGATGGTTGTTTGAGTTTGTGAGGTGTATAAGTGCATGAGATGAGTAAGTGGGTAAGGGTTAGGGTGAAGGTAGGATGGATGAGTGGAAAAGGTTGAGGGGCCGTCACATGGTCAAGTCAGATGGGATTCAGGTTGGGTCGAGGAGTAATTGAGTGCTTGGAAGGAGTAGATAGATCAGTTCAGGAGGGAGCTGGACAGTCTTTGGGATATTAGGTGCTCATTGGGCAGTAGCTGGTTAAAATTAGGACTGCAATTGAATAGAATTAGGAGGAGGGAAAGGTCTTTGGAGTGAGGGACGTTGAGTTGGGGGTATAGACGATTGGTTGGAGAGGGTCTATGTTAGGCTGAAAGGGTTTGATTGGGGTGGTCAGGTCAGAGCAATAATCAAACTGGGTCAATGTGGTAGGTGGGATAACTGTCAGTGAGGTAGTCAAATCGGAGAGTTGAATGTCTAGGGGTAATTGGCAGGTCTAACTTTTATAGTAACCCAGATGATAAAATGTGTTTAGTCTGTCTGAACTCTCTGAAGTCTCCATCTATACTCATTTGTGAGGATCCAGGAAGCAGGGAAACTTCATCGTTGGAATTTGCAACTTCCTAGACCATTCCCACAATGGCTTTGGGTCAGGACTTCCACAGAATTTGGCTGTACCTCCTTAGCTGTATGCTCATTCTATGACAAACCAAAGAATGCGGCATTATCTTGATCTTGATTTGAGTATTTTTGATAAATTTCCACTGCAAGGTTTGAGCACAGAGCCCAGGTTGGGTTGCACTGTTGAGAGAAGACTGCATCGGGCTGAATCATTCCCCACCAATGCAGTCCAGCAAAGAAACAAAAATGTACAAATTCAACACATATTACCAGCTGGCTTGCTGGTTTCCAGTTTCACCAGCCCTGATGGCCATTTATCAATGGAGGTAGCTAACAAAGGGAGTCTAAAAGCTGATTAAAATCAATTGCTTAAGAATGACATATTTCCAGTATGTCTTCAAGTCCCCAGAGACTACAGGGATTATAGCTGCCTGGAGATAGCCTTCTAGCAGCAACCCCAAGACCATCGCTCCAGACAGGCTGCGAGGTTCTCTCTGTCAGCCCTGGTTGAGCTCGGCTCCCTGGATGGAACCTCCCACCACAATAGTGGCTCTGAGATAGTAGGAACTGCTGATGCTGTAGTCTGAGACAACAAGGTGTGGAGCTGGAGGAACACAGCAGGCGAGGCAGCGTCAGAGGAGCAGGAAAGCTGACATGTCAGGTCGAGACCCTCCTTCAGAAAGGTCTGAAGAACAAACATCAGCTTTCCTGCTCCTCTGACGCGGCCTGGCCTGCTGTGCTCCTCCAGCTCCACACTCTGTTATTACAATAGTGGCTCTGCTGGATTGGCCTTTTCTTTCCAATAAAAATTAGGACATTTGAAGAAAGGTGCCTCTATCTTGGTTCTCTCTCTCTCACTGTGACTTACCTGAAAAGGCAACCCCTAGAGCCTGGTTACAATCCTGAATAAGAAGGCGGGTCTGTCATCTGACCATTAATCAGCCAAATCAGAGAAAGTCAAAGCCCCAGTGATTGTTCTTTGCACAGTGTGGCCTTCTGACTGCATGTGATTCTGATGTCAGGGTCAAAGAGCCTGTGGGGAAAATCTTGCTTTATTATCAGAGGTCTTTTGGATGAGCTCATGAACATGTATAAGGATTCCATTCCACTATTCAAAAAAGAACTTGGAATTCTACCAATCATATGGCCAGTGTTTGTTCCTCAAACATCACCACTAAAACAGATTATCAGATTAATTAGTTCATTTGCTGTTCATGGAACTGTGCTGTGTACAATTTGGCCACTGTGCTTTCCTACAAGCCAACGGTGACAGTGCTCCAAGTGTAATTCATTAGCTATGAGATGTTTTGAGATATTCTAAGGAAATTGAATTTGCACTATAAATCCCAGTTCTCATCACAGTTGAGATTTTTTTTTTATTTTATTAAACGTTACCATTTAAAATAAAGGGAAACAAACATTATTGTTTTATTTGCTACCGCTGACAGGTCACCACTAAGGACTCACTGGCAGTTATAAAGGACTGAATCTTGTGTTTTTTTGGCTAAGTGTCAGAAGTGTCATGTATTTTGAAGCGTCTTATGACCTAGCAAGTTTTCTCTTTACAGAAGATGAAATATGAGATGAAGCTAGCTTGTAGTATAAACAGAGATTGAATGAGTTTTTTTCGATATCTGAAAGATAAGAGCGAGCCAAGAGTGGACATTGGACCTCCGGAAAATGAGGCTGGAAAAGTAGTAATAGACAGCAAAGAAATGACAGAAGAATTGAATGGGCACTTTGCATCAGTTTTCACAGTGGAAGACACCAATAACATATCAGCACTTCAAGAGTCAGGGGCAGAGATGAGGGTAGAGGGCATCACTAAGAAGAATGTGTTAGGGAAGCTGAAAGTCTGAAGGTGGACTACACCCCAGAGTTCTGAAGGAGATAGCTGAGGAGATTGTAAAGGCATTGCTGGTGATCTTTCAGGAATCACTGGAGTCTGGGAGGGTCCCAGAGGACTGGAAAATGGTTTATGTAACACTTCTGTTTAAGAAGAGAGGAGGGCAGAAGACTGAAAACTATAACCGGTTAGCCTGACCTCAAAACATTGGCAAGATTTTAGAGTCCATTATTAAGGATGAGATTGCAGAATACTTGGAACTGCATTGTAAAATAGTGCTGAGTCAGCACAGCTTTGTCAAGGGGAGGTCATTCCTGGCAAATCTGTTAGAATTCTTTGAAGAGGTAATGAACAAGTTAGACAAAAGAGTCCCAGTTGATGTGATCTATTTGGATTTCTAGAAGGCCTTTGACAAGGTGCCACACAGGAGGCTGCTAAAAATAGGCCCGAAATGTCAAGCTTTCCTGCTCCTATGATGCTGCTTGGCCTGCTGTGTTCATCCAGTTCCACACCTTGTTATCTCGGATTCTCCAGCATCTGCAGTTCCTATTATCTCTAGAAGACCATAGTGTTGGGTTAAGGTATTGACATGGATAGAGGATTGGCTGACTGGCAGAAGGCAGAAAGTAGGTATAAAAGGGGTCTTTTCAAGGATGGCAGCCAGTTACTAGTGGAGTTCCACAGGGGTCAAGTCTTGACCTCAGTTAATCAGGTTATATATTAAAGACCTGGATGAAGAAACTGAGGGCATTCTTGCTAACTTTTCAGACAATACAAAGATAGGAGGAGAGATAGGTAGTGTTCACAAAGCACAGAAGTCACAGAAAGACTTGAACAGGGAAAAGAAGGGGCAGATGGAATACATGTGGGAAAGTGTGAGGTTATGCACTTTGATAGGAAGAATAAAGGGATAGAATCATAGAAACATGGAAGATAGGAGCAGGAGGAGGCCATTCAATCCTTTGGGCCTGCTCTACCATTCATCATGATCATGGCAGATCATCCAACGCAACAGCCAAATCCTGCTTTCTCCCCATAACCTTTGATCCCAATCGCCCCAAGTGCTATATCTACTCACCTCTTGGATACATTCAATGTTTTGGCATTGACTATTTTCATTGATATTTGACTATTTTCTATATGGGGAGAAGCTTCAAAAATCTGAACACAAAGGGACTTGGGAGTACTAGTTGAGAATTGTCTTAGGGTTAACATGAAGGTTCAATTGGCACTTAGGAAGGCAAATGCAATGTTTGCATTCATTTCAAGAGGGCTGGAATGCAAGAGCAGAGATGTAGTGCTGAGGCTATATAAGGCTCTGGTCAGACCACATTTGGAATATTGTGAGCAATTTTGGGCCTTGTATCTAAGAAGGATGTGTTTGCTTTGGAGAGGGTCCAGAGGAAGTTTACAAGGATGATCCAAGGGATTAAGATTTTGTCAAATGAGGAGTGGTTGAGGACTCTGGGTCTATACTTAATGGAATTTAAAAGGGTAAAAGGGGACCTGATTGAAATTTACAGAATACTGAGAGACCTGGATAGAGTGGATGTGGAGAAGATGTTTCCATTAGTAGGAGGGATTAGGTCCTAAGGGCACTTCCTCAGAGTGAAGGGGCTACTCTTTAGAATTGAGATGAGGAGGAATTTCTTCAGCCAGAAGGTGGTTAATCTGTGGAACTCATTTCCACAGAGGGCCACGGAGAACAAGTCATTGAGTCTATTTAAGAGATAGATAGGTTCTTGATTCGTAAGGAAATCAAGAGTTATGGGGAGAAGGCAGAAGAATAGGGTTGAGAATCATTGAATGGCGGAACAGACTCGATGGGCCAAATGGACTAATTCTGCTCCTACATCTTATGGCCTTACCAAAGTCACCGTATTAACTACCTACTCCGCACCGTGGAATCATTCATGTCCAGCCCCATTTTACCATGCACAGCTCTTGGAACAACTCATCACTGCTGGGATATGCCAGAAATAACCAGCATCCCTTGTGATGTTGCCATCTTTAAAAGTCCAATGTGGACCTGGACAAGCACTATCCTTGAAGCACCATCAAGTGGCACGGCAGGTTTCTAGCTAGGCAATGGTGAGTCACCAATTAAAGGTGATTATTGCTTGTCAAATTCCTTCATAAGTGCACAGCTTGGCTCATTAACATTCAACTACCTATCTTATCATATGAGTCAAAAAAACTAGACTTTGAGAAATTGTGACATTGAAATCTGAGCACGTACCTGACGATTTCAGCTCACCGCCTGCTCCGTAGAACTTCCATATTGGACACTGCAGGCTGATACCTCAGGGCATGCTTCATGGACACCAGCCATACATACCCCATTTCCACAGGTATTGGCATCTGATATGTGCCAGCTTCTAATAAGCCCCTTGCAGGGCATTTCTGCACTTCAATGCTGCATCTTGGGCTGCACCAGCAATGATCATTGCAATGCTGTAGCAAGCGCACTGTGTGCTCAGGGATACACAGCTCATGGACTGGACCTGGCTGCATCTCTGGACTCTTCACTCACTGTCACAGTGCACACTCATTCTGAGGCTACCTGGATGTTCACAGCATTCCTGCCTTGCCTTTTTGCACTTTGCCCAACAGCCAGAGATGTTCGAGTCATACTGTCCTGCCTTGTCATTTAACACAGGCACCAAGGCAGGAAGCTTGTAATAACAGTGTGGAGCTGGAGGAACACAGCAGGCCAGGCAGCATCAGAGGAGCAGGAAAGCTGATGTTTTGGGTCGGGACCCTTCTTCAGAAATTACCTTGAAGAAGTTACCCTCCTCTCTCTTTCCTGTTCCTCTGATGCTGCCTGGCCTGCTGTGTTCCTCCAGCTCCACACTGTGTCATCTCTGACTCCAGCATCAGTAGTTCTTACTCTCTCTGAGGAAGCTTGTAACGGTTGTTGGCCAGCCTTAGCCAAGTCAGGGATGTTGGTCTTCACTCAGGAGGTCCTTATACAGGAAGCCAAAGGCAATATCTGATATCAGTTCAAGGTTTTGACACAGTCAGACAGCCATTCAGGGTGGCCACAGTCACAATGCTGTCCACATAGATGATGAGAAGCCAAATGCCAGGCAGCCCATCTCCTGTCTTGATTCTTTCTGTCCTACTATGGGCTGTTTTCCTCACAGAATAAGAGAGGGGAAGGTGTTACAAGAGATGAAAGTGACTGATGCAGCTATTACCATTGGGTGCAACAGGTGAGGTGTCCTGATCTAGGAAATAGGCAGCACAGAAGCCTTGCAAGGTTAGTGATGTCAGGGGTTGGGAGGATGAGAGCGAGTGAGGGAAGATATTGCAGTCAATAATGAGACTGGTATAGCCTGACCCTTGAGTAGGTGGTTGGTACCCTGGCAGAGATAGAGTGTGTGTGAAGCTCCAAAGATAAGAAGGTGAAACTTACCTGGTGGGGTGAAGAAGGATATTGATCTTCCAACAGTGTGGGCATTCCTCCAGAATTCTGGAATATCTGCTGAGTGATGGGTTTTTCTGGGAATTGCTTATGGTCAGATGGGGTGGAAATCAGGTATGAGAGATGCCATTGGGACGTGTCAGGCAATTAATGAGGTGAGTATGATAAGATAGGCTGAGAAAACTTGCTAGGCTTCGTGGCAAAAACATACCCTGAAAACAACTCACCATAACTTGGACTTAGCTAAAAAAATGTAAGACTCAGTCCAAAGAGTCTATTACCCATAAATTGTGGTAACTCCAACCCTTTCTGTTTCAGAAGAACACGTAATTTGTCAGAGGCCAGCCTGCCCTGCCCAATTTCCGCCTCCAGTCTGGCTAGTGGAAAATGTGGTTTTGGGAGGCCCATTAGGAGCATGAACAAGAAAGCCAATATAATATAACATGAAGTACAGCCAAGTTTATATTAGCCTTAAGCATGATCATGAAGAAAAAAAGTGAAGGCTAATGAGTAAAAAAATCACACAAGCTGTCATTTATAAACCACTGAGTTTCTCTCAGATTCAAAAGTAGTCCTTAATTGTTTGACCCAATACTTCACACCTATGGATACCCAAATTTAATTTATGTTTCCTTCGTCAAGGTCTTGGCAGTTTTCCCTCTCTGTTTATTGTAGAAATTTTGAGGGAAGGTTTGAAGTTTTGCATTGAAAAATTCCTTGGATTCTCTATGCAAGGAGTCTTGCTGTGTATTTAAATGTTCTGTGGAACAAGAAGTCCCAATTCCCTTTTCCACAAGACCTACTCCAAAATGCATGGACCACTCCTTCTGCAGGGTTGAAGTGAGACGCCACTACCTGTGAGAATGATTCCACAGTGCACACCTTGATATGTCTTTGAAAGGCAAAACAGCCCCAAGAGCATTTTCCAGCTTAAAATGAAGCCTTGTTTTAAAGATCTTCAGATTAAAATGGCTCCATATTCCAACTGGACAATGCTTAATCACTCTCTTCTGAAACTGGTTACTAAGGTCTGTGTACAGTTTTTAGTTTTCCTTCAAACAGTACTCAGTACAGCTCTCAGCAGGTCAGAAATCTGTTGAGATGAGAAAAAAGCAGTTAAAATGCAGTCAATAGCCTAAAGGTTCACTCATATTCTACTGTGACACAAGGGACATGATAATATTAAAATGGTAAGACATCATCTTTGCAGAATTCAGTGGGCAACAAACCCTGACTACAACTATCCAGCAGTTCTCAGTCTTTGGCCCTGAGTAATATAATGGACAATTTACCTTCACTGCAGCTGTTTATAGACAGTCCTGCCAGGAGCTCTGCTGTCATGCCATGTCACGCTTATCTGTCTTGTGCCATCTTCACACATTCACTGTACTCCATCTGCAATCATTCAATTATACCTAGGGTTAGCCCTCTTTCTACTGTTCCCTACTTTGCCCTCTAGAAAAGATTTCAGCTCTAATCAAAGGGCCAAATTACTGACATTTCCTTGCCTGGATGTCATTTACCAGAAAAGAAAACAAAAAAACTGTGGATGCTGGAAATCAGAAACAAAAACAGAAATTGCTGGAAAAGCTCAGCAGGTCTGGCTGGGTCTGTGGAGAGAAAGCAGAATTAATGTTTCGGGTCCAGTGACCCTTCTTCAGGAACTTGATGTACCTGTTGCAACAAAGGCATAATGAGATTAATAAGGGGGACTGTAAAACTAATGTAATCAGAAGGATGCTGATGACACACAGCTCTACCCGACCACTACCTCTTTCACCCTTTCCACTGTGTCTGCATTGTCAGACTGCTTACCCAACATCTATTGCTGGAAAAGCAGAAAATTCCTCCAAGGAAGTATTTGGATGACAACTGTCTTCAGTTCCTGCCACAAACCCTATGACTTTGCCACTGATTCCATTACCCCCTGGAAATGGTTTGAGGCTGAACAGTCTATCTGGATCAAATATGGCACTGAATTTCAAAGATAACGTAACTGCACATTTACTGAGACTAGTCCCAACTCCATATTATCACTCATTTCCACTCCTGCTTCAGCTCTTCTGCTGCTGAGACTTTGTTCCCTCCAGATAACTATTTTAACGCAGTCCCAGCTGACTTCTCACATTTTATCCTCTGCAAGCGTGAAGTCGGCCAAAACTCTTTTCCCAGTGCCCTAGTTTGTACTACATTCTTTTCACCCACGTGCTTGCTATCAGACACAGACTCACAGTTTAGCAACAACACAATTTTAAAATTCTCATTCATGTTTTCAGTTCCCTCCATGACCCGTCCCCTCCCTCTCTCTGTGAGTTCCTCCAGGCCTACAACACTCAAAGATATCTGCGCTCATTTGATTCTGGCTCTTCTGCTTTCCAGGTTTTAATTGCTCCACCATTGATAACTATATTTTCAGCTGCAAAGCACTGGAATTCCCTCCCTAATCCCTCAGCATCTTTCTATCTGAGTTTCCTCCTTCAAGGCAATCCATAAACGTTCCTCTTTTGACCAAACATTTGGTTAATTACCCGAATATGGATCGCTGCTTTATTTTGTTTCATACTGCCTCTGTAAGTCACCTTGCGGTGTTTTATTAGGATCAAGGCACTATATAAGTGCAAGTTTTTTTGGTATTTTATGTGAAAATAAAACATTTTTCTCCTACTGTGTCAAAACAGAAAGAGGTTGTTTTGAGTTTGGCTGTGTTCACCATTTCGCCCTTCATTGTAATGTTTTGATTTGATGTACTGTAGCTCTAAATAGTATCACATTGTACATTCTTATCATCAAACCAAAGAGTGTTTTGAATAGAAGCTGTCACCACACTTTCCTGGCTGATAGAAGTTACTACTAATAAAAGAATTCTATGTTCACAGATGTCTCAATCCCCTAGCATAATACCTTTACCCGAAAATTAGGCTTTTCCTCAGTGAGTAGCAATCAGATAGCTGAAGCCTTCAGATGACAATTTATTCTCAATGGACAGATGACATCATTCAGCTGTTGATCTGAAACAAGACAATAGGAGGAAAAAATAGTTGTGCAAAACATCTCTGAAACCCTTACAAACAACTGGTTGAATGGTATGCAGATCCAAGAGAAAAATGAGCAGTCATTCCTCTTTTTTTTTGAATGTAGGCATTATCAGTTAGGCCAGCATTTATTGCCTATCCCTAATTGCCAGATGGCAGTTAGGAGTTTGTTGTTGTGGGTCTGGGTTTACATGTAGACCAGAATCAGTAAGGATGGCAGATTTCCTTCCTTTAAGAACATTAGTGAATCAGTTAGGCTTTTACAACAACAGTTGCATAGTTGCCATTATGCAGGTGTTTTAATTCCAGATTTATATTGACTTTAAATTTCACCATCTGCCATAGTTGGATATGAATCCATGTCCCAGAGTATCAGCATTCAGTGATATCACTATATTGCCACCTTCCTTGTCGTAGTTACAGCTTCAAATTACACCTGTGATTTTAACAATCAATATATTTTGGGCTGGATTTTATGGCCCCCCAACCAACACTTTGAGGGCTGGGGGTGGGGTCAGGGTGTCACTCGCTCACTTGCCTTGAGGCCTGTTGATGCCCATGAGTGGTCAATTAATGCACACTTGAGGGCTTCATTCTGCTCTCGCCACTATTTTACATGCAGAAGGGGATAGCAAAGACCAGGCAGGCAGCTCACCAACATATACTTCTTAAATACCAGAGGATTCAGTGATGGTACTTCCAAGGATGCTGTGGTTGTGGAGGACATTACTCCATATCAGCCAGATAAATGTAATGAAGGACTCTAATGAATGCATTGGAATGTTTCAGGGTTTCTGTGGGTATGGGATGGGAAGGGGGTCAGAGTGCAGCAGCCATTCATTTTTTGATGTAATGTGTTGGTCCCCCAGCTAGAGTAGCACCTTCACCATGTTTGTACACATTGTGTGACCAGAGCCACGGAGAGATCGTTGATAGGGCTGCTGAAGATGTGGTCACACAGTTTGTACCAGTCTTGGGGGAGGTCTCCACTATCGTCTGGACAGAGTGTACCACATCATCCCGGTATGGTGTGTTCTACACAATTGAAGCAGGCAAATAGGCTAATGAGCCAGGGGAACAGGTGCAGTCATCCAAGGATTTTCCTGAGGACAATGAGGAAGAGGAAATCTTCTTGTGGTTAATAGAATTCAGCTGCTTTGGGGTCTACAAGGCAGACAGGACCTGACTAACACCCAGTGAGCCGAGTGCAGAAAACTATCATGGATTGTTAAGCTCATGATGCCAGCATCTGTGAGTTTGAACTCCAGCCTGTATTTATTTCCCTGTGTTATATTTTTCTCACGGTCAATAAAAGCTCAGGTTTGCACTTGTCCAACTGTTTGCCTGTTTAGTGTGTAATGGCACCCTTTTGGAAAAATGATAGGATTGGCATATCCAGTGGGAATACATTAGCAGTGACTTACAGAGGGTGTTTAGGCAGAATGTAGCTAAGGCCAGGTAAACTATGTAGTCTAGTGGTTAAACAGTGGCTAGAGTGAGGGAATGATGTCAGGGACAGTCAGTCAAGTCATAAGACCACAAGATGTAAGAGCAGACATACGCCATTTGTCCCATCAAGTTTGCTCCATCGCTATAGGCCACGATTCACATGACTTTGTGGTTGCCACATCATGATGCTGCTGGAGAGTGGCAATGCTGCATTGTCCTTATCTAAGTCCGGAGTGATGTTTCAAAGTTGTTGCAGGCATAAGGGATGCCGGCCTTTTGACGGATATCCACTGATTTGTGAATTTTTCTGGGAATGGTGTGTTGAAAGATGGGGATGAAATTGGAAATGGGGAACACCGTAGGAGTGGGCTAGGTAGTTCATGGGCCACATTTGGTAAGGTACAGTAAAAAATCTCAGTGGGCCTCATGTCAAGGATCCTTCCAAAAAGCTTGACACAATTCACACTTAGCCAAATATAACGTAATATCCAGCTCCTGGTGTTTTGTGTGCTCATGAAGATAATGGATGCCATTTACAGGAAAGAGGACATTTTCCATTTTTGACACCAGGATGAACATCTAGTAGTCCCAAATCAAGACAATCAAAAGATACATACCATTTATGTTATCTATCTTCTGCCCTGTGCTTAGCTGAAAATCTGAATACTTACTATAAGTGACAATTTTCTGCTTTATAAGCTAGCCTACAGCCTCTCTTAATAGAAAGGCAATGTTTCCATATTCAATAACTAATATAAACCTTGATTTTATAGCAAGATAAAATGCTGAATTTTACTGGGTGCCAAATTCTCCAACCTCCCATGCAAAACGAATGCATCCCAGGGTACTGAAAGAGATGGCGGGAGGAATAGTAGGTGCACTGGCAGTAATTTTCCAAAATTTGCTGGACTCTGGGGCAGTCCCAGCAGATTGGAAAACAGCAAACGTGACGCCACTGTTTAAAAAGGGAGGTAGACAAAAGATGGGGAATTATAGGCCGGTTAGCTTAATCGCTGTAGTGGGGAAGATGCTTGAGTCTATTATGAAGGAAGAAATAGCAAGGCAACTCGATAGAAATTGTCCCGTTGGGCAGACGCAGCATGGGTTCATGAAGGGCAGGTCATGCTTGACAAATCTTTTGGAATTCTATGAAGACATTACGATCAAGGTGGACAACGGGGACCCAGTGGTTATGGTGTACCTAGATTTCCAAAAGGCCTTTGACAAGGTGCCGCACAAGAGGTTGCTGCATAAGATAAGGATGCATGGCGTTAGGGGTAAAGTATTAGCATGGATAGAGGATTGGTTGACTAATAGAAAGCAAAGAGTGGGGATAAATGAGTGCTATTCTGGCTGGCAATCAGTGACTAGTGGTGTGCCTCAGGGATCAGTGTTGGGACCGCAATTATTTACAATTTATCTAGATGATTTGGAGTTGGGCACCACGTGTAGGGTGTCAAAGTTTGCAGATGACACTAAAATGAGTGGCAGAGCAAAGTGTGCAGAGGACTGTGAAACTTTGCAGAGGAACATAGATACATTGAGTGAGTGGGCAAAGGTCTGGCAGATGGAATACAATGTAAATAAATGTGAAGTCATACATTTTGGTAGGAGTAATAGTAAAAAGGATTTTTACTTGAATGGTAAAAAGTTGCAGCATGCTGCTATGCAGAGGGACCTCGGTGTCCTTGTGCATGAATCACAGAAGGTTGGTCTGCAGGTACAACAAGTAATTAGAAAGGCAAATGGAATTTTGTCCTTCATTGCTAAAGGGATTGAGTATAAAAGCAGGGAGGTTATGTTGCAGCTGTACAAGGTGCTGGTGAGGCCACACCTGGAGTACTGTGCGCAGTTTTGGTCTCCTTATTTGAGAAAGGACGTACTGGCACTGGAGGGGGTGCAGAGGAGGTTCACTGGGTTGATTCCGGAGTTGAGGGGTTTGGTTTATGAGGAGAGACTGAGTAGATTGGGATTATATTCATTGGAATTCAGAAGATTGAGAGGAGATCCTTTAGAAACATATAAAATTATAAAGGGAATAGATAGGATAGAAGTAGAGAGGATGTTCCCACTGGCAGGTGAAGCTAGGACAAAAGGGCATAGCCTCAAGATTAGAGGGAGCAGATTTAGGACTGAATTGAGAAGGAACTTCTTCACCCAGAGGGTTGTTAATCTATGGAATTCCTTGCCAGGTGAAGTAGTTGATGCTACTTCAGTAAACGTTTTTAAAGCTAAGGTAGACTTTTTTTGAACAATAAAGGAATTAAGGAATACAGTGAGAGCGCGGGTAAGTGGATCTGAGTCCACGAAAAGATCAGCCATGATCTTGTTGAATGGCGGAGCAGGCTCGAAGGGCCGGAAGGCCTACTCCTGCTCTTAGTTCTTATGTTCTTATGTTCTTATGGTCCTGAGCTCCTCCAACTGAAACCCAGCTACCCGGCATTGATGTTTCACTAGCAGAAGCTTCTGTTGAATATCAAGGGTGATTGTTAGATTCTCTCTTTTTAGAGATGGTCATTGCCTAGCATGTGTGATGCAAATGTTACTTGCCATTTATCAATCCAAACCAGGAAGCTGTCCAGTTCTTGCTGCAAATAGACACAGACTTCTCAAGTATCTAAGGTATTGCAAATGGTGTTGAGCATCGTGCAATTATCAGTGGACATCTCCAATTCTACTCTTATGGTGGAGGAATGTCACTGGTGAAGCAGCTGAATATGGCTGGACCTGGGACTCCAATCTGAGGAACTTCCATCCCATCTTAATGCTCATTTCTCTATTCATGTGCTTTCCACTTGTTATTTTGCATTGTGCTCCTTGACAATTTAATTAGGCCACTTTATTTGGCTCCATAGCATTATCCTTTCAGCACTACGCAAGCCTCCAAAACTGCATCCTCAGCACAACAGGTAGAATTCTGATCTGGTTGCCCCAGCAGCCCATGCAGGGCGTGTCCACTGGAAGTACGCATAGAAATCCAATTGTAAAGTCAATCACTGATTTGATGGCAGCAGTGCTGTTTGGAAGTTCAATCATACAGCTAGTGCTTGTGGCACACTGGTAAGATCCCAATGCCAGAATACCCAGGTACAAATCCCACCTGCTCTTAAGATGGGGTGTCTCACTCAGACATCTGAACAAGTTGATTTTAAAGAAAAATCTGCCACTTGCACCTTCACTTAATGCTGCACAGCTGAACATGTTGTAAAGTAGCAGGAAGAGGTACTCCTAACATTTCAGTTTCAAGAGGTCATCAACTAATTGCTAATTCTTCTGGCTGCTGCTATCATTGTAAAAGGGTTTGGTGGCTTCCAGACTTATTCAAATTTACTACTGTCTACAGAAAAAGGTGTGTGAAACTTTGTCCTTCCTTCAAGGTTTCTGCTTAAATCACTTGCTCCTTTTCACAAGCACAGCCTTACGTATCCAGCTTGGAGAACAGGGAGAATGGGCAGATGTAACACGGGGCAGGCCAAACTGCTGGAAGCTGGAGAAGTAAGAACAGTGGAAGCCATTGATTTTCAAGGAGCAATTCTCTTAACTGAATATCAGTAAGGAACAATGTATTCAACATTTCTGCTTCACTAAAGGCTTTCCCCCTCTTCTTGTCACCTGCTGCAGCCACAGCTTACCAGGAAGAAACAGTCAGCATACATATAATATGCTGTCACAAAAAAAATGTGACAGAACAGATCCATGGAGTGCTTCAACTGTCTGGATTATTCTAGAGGAGTCTTAACATTTTCAACAGAGTATGTGTCTAGAGTTTGCTTCACGCTGCACAATCTCACTACCGTGAAGGCACAGTCCTTGTCACTAACTATATTGTGATCAGCTGAGGAAAAGGCAAAGCAAGAAGAAGAGGAGGTGAAGGGTGGAAGAGAGAAAGGAAGGAGGCAAACAGTGCAACCTGTTTCCGACTGGACTGTTTAAGATTGGCTCACCAGACTTGCATGCCCATAAATCAACCTCAATTCTCCATTCACGAATAGTCCCACATTCTACATTCTCTCTGTTACCAAGCTATTGCAGTATTCAGAGATAACAAGATGTAGAGCTGGATGAACACAGCAGGCCAAGCAGCATCAGAGGAGCAGGAAAGCTGACGTTTCAGGCCCAGACCCTTCTTCAG
>JAHRHZ010000016.1:35022186-35049186 GCA_024137785.1 Ginglymostoma cirratum | reverse complement strand
CTGAAGAAGGGTCTGGGCCTGAAACGTCAGCTTTCCTGCTCCTCTGATGCTGCTTGGCCTGCTGTGTTCATCCAGCTCTACATCTTGTTATCTCTATTGCAGTTTTCGCTTTGGATGTGGCCACATTACAAATTCTAAAGCCACTGCATCATAAATATTCCAAACTATATTATATACAAATATCAATTAATCACCTTTGTGTAGAGTATGGTGGTAAGTAATTACAAACAACTTCTTCATTTGCGGAAGCAATCTTCAAATATAGACCAAGATGATAGGTAAAGAAACGATTATGTGTCAGGGGAATATTAGTCAAAATTATTTTTATTTTCTGTAGTGTTCTTTTAATCAGTTTGAATCTATCCACAAAAGCAAGTCATTTAACCAACAACCTATTTGCAAGATGTTCCTTTCACTTCAAGTTATTCATTAAATTTGATTTGTTACTCATTAGCTCCAAATATACTTTATAAAATAAGTGACATTCATACATTCTTTATCTGTTAATTTTCTCCCCTCCTCTCTCTTCCGGAGGAAATTGACTCCTTCCTGGATTATATTTCTACAGGTACTGAGTTTTTTTTAATTCTGGTGTCTCACGTAAGTGACAATCATTTTTTATAGAAATCAAAATAATAAGTGACAACAATCTATTCATGTGTTTGTGACCTCCCAAACAAAGCCTGACTTGGTTCTTAGCAGAGGGTTACTAGATTTTTTTTCAGGAGTAGGATGCACAGTTGATTTCTTGCCTCCATATTTTATTAGTCATTATTCAGTCATTACACTCTTGCCTCTGGGTCAAAGGATTTTAGATTCCAGTTAAATGTTAGAGATTTTCATATGTAATCATGGTTGACACATCACTGTAGTCAGAGATGCCAACTTTCAGATTAGTTGTTCAACTAAGCACCTGCCTGACCTCTCAGATAGTTGTATTTGACTCAAGGTGATGTTTAAAGAAGGTATCTCATTAGAGACTTGGCCATTATTTAGCCTTCAAATAACATAATTAAAATGGATTATGTCAACATGCTTTGTGAACAATTATGGCAACCAAAGTGCTGACAATGATTTGTCTTGTAAGAAGTATGTCCAATATATGTGGAGATTCTGCCTGCGGTGAAAAAAAACATACTATCTCTGCAGGTACTGGGCATCAGGCTCAGGGCAAATCTGCACCATAAAAATTGTATTTAGTCAGCTCAGAGCAGCAGATTTCAATTTCAATAACATCTATTTTGAAACTTGAAAGATTACCAACCAACGCTGTTGATATGGTGTAAAATCTAGAATACCAAAGAAAATAAACGTTTGAAAACAAGTTAAACAAAATACTTTGTCTGATTTAATGAAATACAGTGTTTATTTTAAGAATACTGCTAAGAATGTTCTTTAGTTTTGTGGAGTTTCCCTAGGCTATTATTCACTCAACACCCTGACATTCTCTTTCTTAAATATACTGGCTAACATGAAGATCAAATCTCAGTATAATACTTCTGGTAATTTATACAAGTAGATCAAAATGGGACATTTGAATATAAAACACTTTAAAGGATAGAACTAGCAGAGTTATAAAGTGAAATGTTTGACAATTGATCAAAATTAGAGCTGTATTAGAGTAATAATATATTTTGGTACTGATCAAGGTGAAGGATATTATGGAATACAATGTTTTCCATTTCAAGAATTTAGAACATAGAACATTACAGCGCAGTACAGGCCCTTCGGCCCTCGATTTTGCACCGACCTGTGAAACCAATCTGGAGCCCATCTAACCTACACTATTCCATTATCATCCATATGTTTATCCAATGACCATGTGAATGATCTTAAAGTAGGCGAGTCTACTACTGTTGCAGTATAATCAAGCTCGCCAAGATGGTATAGTAAAATCAAATACAAAGTAAATCTCCTCTGCTAAGCCCCAAAAACATTGTTCCAAAAAAAGTGACAACAGTGCACTTCAATATTATGACATTTTCCCATTTACCAGGATATTTTCTTAGGCACATATGCTCAAATACATCCACCTCGAAGTCAAGCAGGAGTACCTGGGCAGCACAAGCATTGGAGGAAGTAAGTGAAGGTGAAAGTTAGGTAACAGGAGCAACCCAAAATACGAAGCTACACCAAGATACTTTGTTGAAAAGGCTATGGATTCTTACGTTAAGGCAGGGTTCATAAACCCATGGCTCCAGAGGCAAGTTCAGCTCATAAATGATGCCTGTGTGACTCTTGACCTCAATTAATCAAGCCTATTTTTATTGTAATTAAATAGGTAGTTTAATTTTTTAACTCTTATTAGTTTGTATTTGTGAGGAAATATAATTCAACAAATTTTTTTGTAAAAGCCTTTAAAATGTTGTAG
This sequence comes from Ginglymostoma cirratum, assembly GCA_024137785.1. Lineage (NCBI taxonomy): Eukaryota > Metazoa > Chordata > Chondrichthyes > Orectolobiformes > Ginglymostomatidae > Ginglymostoma > Ginglymostoma cirratum. Next base: position 35,046,815 of record JAHRHZ010000016.1, on the reverse strand, counting down.
AGTTATGTTTCTGTCTTGGTTTGTTTATTATTATTGCCATTTAAGTAAATGGATTTCGGTTCTTAAGATCTCACATTTGTTGACTAAATTTAGAAATGACTCTTATTAATGTATCCAGTCCCAAAATGGTTACAGTACAGAGGAGATCATTTGTCCTCTTCTACCTATACCAGGTTGCTGCATGAATAATTTACCTAGTGCTACTCTCCTGTCTCCCTTTGTCCTACAAATGTTTCCTCCTCAGACAGATGCCCACAGTGATTTTCATTTTGCAGTACTATGCATTGTGGAATTTTTTTTTGGAAGATCATCTGAGCTTCATTGGTGGTGTATCCTTTGCAGACATGGTGCTCCAATATTGCTTGTCGATTTTCATTTTGATGAAAACCGCCCCAGGAGCAGTGACATTTCCTTGGGTATCCGTGGCAGCACATTAGCAAACAGACATGATGTGGTTTGCCTCACAAAGCCGACAGCTGTTGAGATCCAGTGGGCAAATTTATAAAATGGATGATCTGAGGAGATTCTGATAGTAGGCTTTACGCTCCTAACTGATTGTATGGGTTTGTTCCCACATCAGATTAATTGCTGCACAGATTCCTGGTTACCAGCCAGGCATGGCAGGAAGGGAATAAATGGAGATACTTTTCACAAGGCGATAAGCACACGGCCTAGCCAATTTCTTGTGAGGACTGAAGAAGTTTAAGATAAGGGCCAACAAGATTAGGAGCTAAAGTTCTGGCAATGGCTGTGAAGGCTTACTCATGGCTCAAAACAATAAATTACTGCACCACATTCAGATTATGTGCTGGCTTTGTAAAACAGAAAGTTGACATCTCATTTACACTTGCCACTAAAGTACATGATTAGATACAGCATCAATTAGATAAGAAATGCCAAATATCTTACATCTTCTCCAAATATAAGTACCAGCAAAGTAACTAATACCAACATATCCACAAAATAATAGATCAATCCATTTTTGCCTCCACATTTGAATCTAAAATGGAGATGTATTTACATGAGGGAAATACCAATGTAGCAGGCAATGGGTTAATTTGCATGGTTTGTAGTCAGTGTTTTGTTGCTTAGGCAGAGCTTATTATTTATGGGATCACAAATGTCCACCCTCCACTGTAGAAAATAAAAATCAACCACATTTTTATAACACCTTTAGTGTCAAAAACATCCCAAGGTGCAACCATAAATGCAACTAGAAGTATGTCAACATTTGGACCATAACTTAAATAAGACTTACTACAATTTTTCATATAATGCTCTGGGTGCAGTGGCTTCTGAGCAATAACAAACCTTTTTAGAAATAATTTTCTTCTGATGTGGGTGCCAGTGAAAAGGCAGTTATAGTGTACTCCTGGTTCACCTGGGTTTGTTATAACTGAAAAACTTGTGAATCCACTTCATATAGGCGTTAAAGGTCAATCATAGTGGTGTAGGATTGGAGTGATATAAGGACAGACCAAATAAGACAGATTTCTTTGATCTTTAGGACTATGGAACAGTTTGCTTTTATAATAATACAACAGCTTCATCTTCCCTTTCATTGATAGCAGCTTTTTATTTCCAGACTTTCTTTAAACTGCATTCAAAATTCCAAACAGTCAGGGAAGGATTTGAACTCTCTCTTTCAGGATTATTTGTTCCATTTATAGATTATTGACCTAATAACGTCATTACTATGCTATCGTATCTTTATGAACAATAAGAGAACTATGCATACCTACTTCCAATGTGAAGTCTCATTCACCAGGGGCACACGTTGGTAAATTATTTGTGTGCTCCCCAAAATTTTTCATTCATGAGTTTTCTCTTTAATATTCAAACTACAATGGTATACAGCCAGAATGAACATTTAAGATATAAGAACTGTTTTCTAATGGCATAGGTTCCAACCAGACAAGCCTGTGCCTTTTTAGAAGTTACATGAAATCACGACATGTGACATTCTGGTGTAATAGTACCTACCTCACCTTCAGTCACTCCCTGTACAATGGAGTAATTTGATCATATGTGTAATATACAGTAATATCAGTAAGCTTAGAACCCAGACTCTGTGTATATGTTTGCAATATAATGGCCTTGTGAATAGTTAGTATTGTAAATAAATTTCAAGGTATCTAAGTCAACAGAACCTGACTATCTGTGGTATATGTGATGTGAGCTAACATACATTGTGAAGCACAACGACATCAAGGTGCAATTTGTGGACTGCATTCATTCTTAAGAGTTGCAAAGTCATAAGGAAAGTGACTGAAATTTCCCAGTTTATGAGCACAATACAAACTTCCATGGCAGGAGCATGCATGCAGAAAAATAGCCTTGTATAGTACCCAGTTTTCTTCAAAGCCAGCTTTGTATTCTGTGCTCTTAAGTAATTTATTCAGCACAATTCAAACCTGCCTTAACAGCAGGATGCAACTATCACATAAGGTCTTACTCACAGCAGCTGTGAACAAAAGCTTACGAACTATAATTATATCCTGAAAAGCCTTCCACATGGTGTTCCAAAAATAAGGAAACTCCCACGTAAAACCTTACGAAGAACAGATTTATGTTGGTCCATCATAATCAAAAACAGTTCTGGATGGGAACAGATTAATGGCAAGTTGCAAACAAGTGCATTCACCATGGATCAGATATTGGTCTCTGAACATTATAAATTCACTGAAGTCATTCCAGACTGGAGTAATTCTAAATCTGGTATTTTGTGGAATGCATGCATAATGCTATTTTTCCAATAAGTGACATGTCTTTTGTAATATTCTAACCTATCTCTATATTTATTTAAGGTTCAAAAGGTGGAAATGGAAATACAGCTGCTTCCTGGCTACAGCACGTGGTCTGCATTAGGAATTTACAGTTGTTCTGAATTAGTAAACTTCTATTTTCTGTGATCATTTGTAGAGAAGGCATATTCTGGAATAACTTTTATCTATCTGTTGTTTTATCTAAAATAGATATTACCATAAAGAAAATGCATACATTAACGGTCAATTTGTCATTAATTCCAAAGGTGATAAAATAGATAATTTATGTGAGATTGACTCGCTGCAATATGAATGTTTAACATGTGCCTTATAAAATGATAACACTCTAGATTAAATATTTCTTCCTCACAATGAGTTAATTGAGTTAGGAAAGCTTCACCACAAGTTACAGTTCAGGTAGAAGATAACACATTATTTTAGGATGGAATTCAGTAAGGTAGAATACAAAATGATTTGCAGAAAAGCTAATTGAAAATGGGTTACAGTAACAGCTCTAACTGAAAAGTTGGCATCAACACAGTCATAATGTGCCAAAAGGTTTCATTCTGAGGTCTGTATTATTCTATTTTAATACTTGTTGCATGATCTTATAATTGTGACTCTCCATTAAGTCATCTTCAAATCAAATCTATTTTTCTAGTTTCCTCTGATCTTCACCTGACAGTATTAACTTATGGTGAACATCTCTGCAGATACTGGTAGCTTTGTGTTGACAAGGTGTAGGGCTGGATGAACACCACAGGTCAAGCAGCATCAAAGGAGCAGGAAAGCTGATGTTTCGGGTCTGGACCCTTCTTCAGGGTCCAGAGCTGAACGTCAGCTTTCCTGCTCCTCTGATGCTGCTGGGCCTGCTGTGTTCTTCCAGCTCTACACTTTGTTGTCTCAGATTCTCCAGCATCGGCAGTTCCCACTATCTCTGGTAGCTTTGTGGTTCTTTGTTCAAATGCCCATTCTTCAAGCAATAATTAGCCTGAAGCCTAGACTCTAAATGTTAACATTCTGCTTGGTCATTTGACTTCAGTTCTGTCTTCAAGTGGCGCCCACACATCTACACTTTTCAGTAATTGTCACTGCATTGTGTTCAGGAGTCAGACTTCTGGATGATTTTACTACTTTTCAAACACAGGAGAGCTAAGGTCAGTCATTGCTTTGGCTGCAAGTAGTTGGCTCCAAATGAGTAAAAAGTTGAATCTGAATCTTTCAGACTGTATTGCTCAGTGCTATACCAGGTTCTACCTGTAGCCACTGGAACAAATTGGAGCTCTTCAAATAACTTCTTTTCAAGCAGGTCATTTCAAAAAACACCTTTGAGCTAACTGCCAGGAGTTGAATAAAACATCCCCTTTAGTATTTCTGAAAAATGCTGCTGGAGCTTTTCATCTTGTATTTATCAGAAGAGATGCCAAATTTAAAAGAAGGGAACAATTTATACTACATAAAAGTGAGCTAGTTAGTTAGCACGTGGATCTGATTAGTTGAGACTTTAACATGAAGGATGCCCCAGGAAGTTATCATCCTCCATGCTTCTTTAATTAAAAAAAGGCACAGCGCCTGGACATGTTCCCTCTTTCTGCAGAGGACGAGTCCTAGTGTATGAATAACTTGTTGTGACCAGGTGAGGACGGATGATTGGTTTCCACATTTTAAATCCTCCCTTCATTGGTCACAACAAATATTTTATTTCCTTGTTTAGCATGTAGTTATCAGTTAGCCTGATTAAAAAGAAACAAGAGTCAATTGTAAGATTTTCTGGCGTGAAAAGGAGTGGAATTTTATTACTTATTAACCCTAAGAAAAATAAGGAAATGTGACATCCAACACATATAACAAAGATACTGCACTTTAAAAGAAGAGGGAAGAAGGAAGGTACCTGTATAGATAGGAAGGTACAAGGAAATACAGTTTATTTTTTTTTAAGAGGCCTTGAGCTGAGACAATGAAACTTGCATCCCAACAGTTTAGCTGGTGTCCTGTTTTCTCAGGAGTGACGACTCTTGCAGATAACCTTGGTATCTCAATGAACAATGTTTTGTCCAAATTGTTTTTTCACCAGGAGCTGACATTTGAGGTTGAGAGAGCGAAGGCAGAAAGGGTGTCTTGCAGTTCTTTATAATGATGTTCGTTTTAGTTCAGAATGATACTTGTTTACTGATGGTTTCATTAACTTAGCTCAACCTGGCCAGGTGACCACAGCAGCCATTCTGGGGGGGTATTTGTCCTTTATTAAAGAAAATATTTTCAGTACATGAAGTTCTCATGGATTAGAATGAAATGATCGAAGTCAAATATCAATTTGTACTGAGATCGTATCAAGACGCAGCTTCTAGCAAGTGTGAGTGAGGATGTTGTAAGCCTGACTGAAACACTCAAGCTGGTTATTAGAGTAATTCGTAACACATTCAGAATTGGTTCAACAATGATGTCCAATCACAAAATTGCATCTAACATTTTAACATTGTGGTTTGAGCTTTGCAAGGACAGACTGGTTGAGTGTAGTCAGTATTCTGCTATCGTGAGCAGTTGAAGGGATATACTGTTTGATGTGATCTGCCATTATTTAGGTGTGCAGCCTACATACTTTGCAGCACACTGAAATTCAAATACCACATTACTCCTTTGTGTGGGAGGCAGACGTTTTTCTGGCTTGAATGCAGCATTCTGTGAGTGGAAAATACCGCTTGTTTTGCTGCTTAATCATAGCTGTGAAGCAATGTTTCTCAGGCTCAGCCTGTGATTGTTACCGGAGCTCCTCACCAATTCTGTCACTTCCAAGTACAGGGGGTGACTTCCCCAGTGATCAAATTTTCCTGAAATAGGGGATTGGTGTCAGACAAGGGATGGGTGAGGTCAGAGGTCACATGACACCAGGTTAACGTCCAACAGGTTTGTTTGAAATCACAAGCTTTCGAAGCGCTGCTCCTTCATCAGGTGAAGTGAAGAGAAGCATATAGGCATAGAATTTATAGGCAGAGAGATCAAAAGATCGTACAAGTGATATGAGTGGAGTGTTGACAAGCTGAATAATAAGTCTCTGCAGGTGAATAGCAATAGGTTGATGGGTTTGGATTATTTGTTACTTTGGTTAGACCCTCAGCGTGCAATTCTAATGCCTATCATGTTATTTCCAGCCATTTAGTTTGTTTCCAGCACCACCTTATTTTTATTTTTTTGTCATTATCTCTCTGCCTCAATTAATTGGATTCTAGGTCATCCCTTCACTTACTATTCAGCTGTTGACACTTTACTCACACCGTCTGACACTTTTGATCACCTGCAGAGACTTATTATTCAGCTTGTCAACACTCCACTCATATCACTTGTACGATCTTTTGAACTCTCTGCCTATAAATTCTGTGTCTGTGTGTTTCTCTTCACTCCACCTGATGAAGGAGCAGTGCTCCAAAAACTTGTGATTTCAAATAAACCTGTTGGACTATAACCCCCTGGTGTTGTTTGACTTCTGACCAAATTTTCCTGGGCATTGTGAGAGGCTACAGGGACACATTTGTCCACTGCCTGATGTATTTTTAATATTGCAAATCCATAACCCTCGTCATCTAGAAAAGCAAGATTAGCAGACACATGGGAGTACAAACACCAGCAAGGTTCCCTTCAGTTCACATATCAATCTGACTAGCAATTGCTGTTCCTAATTTAAGGTCCTGGAGCTCCCTCCTTACCTGCCTCATAAGTGTACTCCAGCACATGGAATGTAGTGGTTCAAGAAAGTGGCCCATTATCTACCTGTCGAAGATAATTGATGATGGACAATAAATGCTGTCATTGCCAACAATGCTCATATCCCATCAACAGATGATTAAAACAAGTCAAAATACCAACATTATAAAGGAACCTAGGCAAAGGTAAAGTGAGGAAATTAGTAGATTTGATTTAGGTAAATAAAAGAAATGGTAATGGGGAAATAATGGGACTTAAAGTAGAAGAATCTCCAAAACCTGATGGTTTCCACCCACTGATACTAAAAGTAGGTAAGGAATTTTTTTAAATTATCTATTCAGAGGCTAAACTGATTAAGTATAGCAGATGACCTTATTTAAAGGACATTAATGAACCAGATGTGTAGTTAGAATAATCAATGATAGTTTCATGGTCACTATGTGAATAGCTTTCAATTCCAGACTTTACTCATTGATGTTAAATTCCACAAGCTGTCATGGTGAAGTTTGAACCTGTGGCCCTAATTTATTAGCAGAGTCTGCTGGATTACTAAATCAGTGATATTTCCATTGCACACTGTCTGCTGACACAGACTTAAAACCCAGAGTTCAAAATATGTTTTGGAAAATCTGAACAAGTTGATTAGAAAATAGTTAAATAACCAACCAAACTTGAGTCAAAAAGTTAATTCTCATCAAAGTTTCTCTTTCCACCAATTCCCCAGCTCTCTATCCCTGACACATTGAGTTATACAGCACAGAAGAGACCCTTCAGGTCATCGTGTCTGTGTTGACCTATCTTTATGATAAAATTCCATCTGCCACTGATCTGCCAATCTGGTGAGCCAATCTGGTGAACCCATCTAGAACATAGATCATAGAACAGTACAGCCCAGCACAAGCCCTTCGGCCCACGATGTAGTGCCAAATTTTTACCCTAATCCTAAGGTTTATCTAACCTCCACCCCATCTGTTTCTTACTGTGACCTAAAACCTCCTTCCTCACCATTAACCAGTCAGCCATTGTATCATCCACAAACGTACTTATCATCACCTGAACATTCTCATTAATTTTGTTTATATACATCACAAACAATCAGGGATGCCACTAGACGCAAGCTTTCAGTCATACAAACAACCTGCTATGACCACACTCTTGTCTCCAACCACTAAGTCAATTTTGGATCCATCTTGCTAAGTTACCCAGAATCCATGTGTTTTTACCTTCTTTATCAACCTCCCATGGCTTCTTTATCAGTTTCCCAAATATGTTGACTCTGGACATAGTAACATGAGTGTCACTGTGATCTTTGTAATACAGATTTTTACAATTTGTCTCAACAAACCATTGTAATGTAAAATTAATACTCACAAGAATACCAAACTTTTCTATTTCATATATTGAGAGACTAGAGCATGTAGCATAAGTGTTCACTGCTAAAGAGAAATTGAATGCAAGTGTCATAATTTCAGTCTTCTCTCGATAGATTCAGCTTGAGCACAGTGCAGAAGTCAGAGATATTGGGACCTGCTGTGCAGTTCCAGTATTTTCTGTTTTTATTTCAGATGTTGCATTGCTTACAGTGTTTTTCTAATCTCTCAGGGAAGGAACCCTGTAACTTTAACTCTAACCATATGGCTCTTCCTCAGTGTATCTACAATGTCTTACTTGTTTCTCTAAGTACAAATAATTTTGCTCTGGCCTCAACAAAACTATGCATTCAGCAAAAAAAAAACCTTTTAAGCAGCCGGCTCCATTTAGATCACTGTTGATAAATTCTGTTTGATAAAATATTGTATTACCAAACATGCAAAATGTTGATTAGCAACTTCCTTTGAATGCAGAAATGATAGAACTCCAAATTGGAAGCTTTTCTGATTCACTGCCATTTTTAAAAAATTATAAGATAAAAATTTTGAGTGGTACAAGGGGAGGTGCAGCTGATGGAGCATTCTTTAAATCTCTTGAGTCTTAACATGTCATGTCAGTTATCAAAGCAATTGAGGTTTGAACTGATGTAAGGATAAAATATTTCCTTTCATAAAGGAAACGGGTAACGTAGGAATATAGCATAAAAATTCAAATTTGCTCCTTAGCGGCTGAGCAATTCTTGCATTTTGCATTTCTCTTCCCTGAAGTGAGGGAGTGAGGTGGGAGCACAATGGGTTGGTGAGGGACGGGCAGTGGTGTGAGTGAACTTTTGTTGGCATTCATCATAAGACTATGTACTAAAATGAACAAATTGCAAATATGCTAATCTTCCAAAAAATGTCTTACTCATCTGCTTCATTACTGCTTAGAAATATGAGATTTAACTTAATTATCTGGTCACTTTATCCAAGCATTTTTAACATTGATTCTCAGCAGAGATGCCACTAAGCTACAATGCATGGAATTGTCCTTTACAGCAGCTCATGTGTGAAATCTGTAAACTCTCAAAAGAAAAAGTCTGACTCCAATTCCTCCTTGCTTCCAAGCCCAATTCAAATGTTGAGTCCATAGAAAATTCCAAAATGCGGTTTTAGTTCAAGTGTAAACAGTAATGCAATGTCCCATGTGTACAACCAAGCTGAAAAGTTAACAAATCATAGTCGTTGATCCAATTAAGCGCAAATAAAATAGTAACAAGCTGAGAATCAAATTAATTAACTTAAATTTATTATTAATTATGAAGTGAGGTCCTTCATATAATTACTCAACCTTTCATTCAGTGCTGCAAATTTAGTTGGAAAGCCCATTTTTAATAGGTTTGAGGAATACGCAAACAAGAGGTAGTTCTTAATGGGAAGAGCTATGAGCTATGTTTTCCTTCCTTATTTTTTATTATGGACACATTTTTCACTGTTTGGAGCTCATTTTCAGTGCAGTTTAAAATCTATTTGAATTATTTGATCATGCTGCAAGTTTTATTTCTGTCCAGTAGTGGAAATTCTTCCATCCTGTAAAAGCATCCAGAGTTGTCCAATAAGTGATAATAAAGTTGACTGAAAGGGGATAATTGACGTGATTGCAAAACAAAATAGATTTTAAAAATAGGGTGTGATGTGATGTGTGGTTTCTGTTTGTTAACCACTGCAGCATATACCACAAAGAGACAGGTTCTTGTTAAGATAGATAGGTGGAACCTTATATAGGGGTCTGAGTGTTGTGGGCTGTGGTGAGATGTGTGGCAAAATCAGGCAAGTCCAGCAAGGTCCATCTCAATGTTGAAATCATCTCGCTCCATTTTTAATGCTTTTCACAAGCAACAAAGTGAGATTCTTCCTCTGAAGTGGCAAGATGCCAATTGAGGTGGATTCCTGCTTGTTAAACACCATGTTAACAGCATAGCTTGCCTTATTAATATTCATCCTCCCAACTTACCATACTCACCAAACAAGTCAGACATCATAGAGTCATAGAGTAATGGAGATATTCAGCCTGGAAACAGGCCCTTTGGCCCAACTCATTCAAGCCAACCAGGTTTCCTAAACTGAACTAGTCCCATTTGCCTGTATTTGGCTCATATCCCTCTAAACCTTTCCCATCCATGTGCCTGTCAAATGTCTTTTAAATGTTGTCAATGCACCTGCCTTTACCACTTCTTCTGGCAGCTTGTTTCATACACACATCACTCTCTGTCTGAAAAGGTTGCCTCTTAAGTCCCTTTTAAATCTTTCCCCATGCCCTCTAGTTTTGGACTCCCCCACCCTAGGAAAAAGGTATTCATCTTATCTATGTCCCTTATGATTGTATAAACCTGTACAAGTTCACCCCTCAGCCTCCTACGCTCCAGGGAGAAAAGTGCCAACCTATCCATTCTAGGTAACAAGCATGGGGCTGGATGAACACAGCAGGTCAAGCAGCATCATAGGAGCAGGAAAACTTGACGTTTCGGGCCTAAACCCTTCATCATCCATTCTCTCCTTTTAAGTCAAACCTTCCAATCTTGGTAACATCCTTGTAAATCTTTTTTGAAAACTCAAAAACTCGACAAGGAAACCAGAGTGGACACCTTGACGGATTCAGCTCGCCGCTTGCTCTGACTGATCTCCATGTTGGAAACCAGGCACCAACATTTCAGCGTATGCTCCTTCGGGACCAGCCATACATATCCCACATCCATGGACATTGGCGTCTGACATGTGGCAGTTTCTAAGAAACATGGTACATCTCTGACCCATTTACTTCACTTCAATGGTGCGCCTTGGGCTCTAGGAAGCTAGAGTGCACTCAGGGACATGCACCCTGTCTTATATGCTGGACCAGGAGTCACATTCAGTTCGTTGGATGATCATTTGCAATGAGGCCTAGTGAATTTTCTTGCTGTATCCTACCAAACTTCAATATCTACCAACTCTACTCATATGGCATCCATTACGTCCAATTCCAGTCCCATCTGGCCACTGTTGTTCCCAGATGCAGACAGATTGTTTCCCCATCTGGAAGAGTCAAAGACCAGAGGGCATAATCCCAGAGTAAAGGGCAACCCAACTAAGAAAGAATTAAGAAAGGATTTCTTCTCTCTAAAGGTAGTGAATCTATAGATATCTTTACTACAGAGAGCTGTTACGGCTAGATTGTAAAGTGTATTCAAGCCTGAGATAGACAGATCTTTTTTTTATCAGCAACAGAATCAGGGGTTAAAGGAAAAGGCAGGAAAGTGGAGTTGAGGATGATGAGATCTCATTTAATGGCAGCGCCCACTTTTTGAGGGGTGAAATAGCCAACGACTGTTCCTACATTTTATGGTCTTATGGTGTTATATGTGTATGGTCTAGCATTGCCTGGTATAGAATTTGTGGAATTACAACTTGTTTGCCTTTGAATATTGCATTCCTGTAGAGCCCTAGTTCACCTCCAAATGATCAAGATCTATCGAAGTTCTACCTTGATTACAGATCCGTCAGATTGTGGATTGTGGCAACATATAGATATAATATAGATATAATAATATAAGGTCCATCTGCTTCAATGAAAAATTTCAGGTGTCCATGCTGAGGAGCTGAATTTAGAACAGATAATATCATTGCATGGAATATCAGACATATTGCAGGCAGATAGATTAACTTGCATGGGCTGCAACACATTTTGTCGGTTTCTGAGTAGACCTCATGTAAAGGAATGGGTATAAGTACTGTCATCCATGTCAACCTTGACATATAGCACATGCTTGAGATATATCACTTGGATGGAGATCTAGGCCTCAGCTTCTCTAACAGCACCCATGTAGGTGTGAAATTGACCACATATACTGTCTGACTGAGATTCGTTAGCCATAACATTATGGTTACTTCTTAGACTTCATTGACATGTTTATGTGCCACAAGCAGAACTTTGGTAACTTCTTCAGCATTGTTCCTGCATTAGAAATTGTATTACTACTGTGGAGCATTGTGCTGTACTTTGGGTTTCTCCAAGCAATTGGATTTCATGCATTATTCAGCCCAATATCCTCTTTCACAGAATCATAGAATCCCCTACAGTGTGGGGCCCAACGGCCCAACAAGTCCACACCGAACCTCAGAGCATCCCACCCAGACCCACCCCCCCAACAACACACCTAACCTACACCTCCCTGAACACTACGGGCAATTTAGCATGGCCAATCCACCTAACCTGCACATCTTTGGACTGTGGGAGGAAACCGGAGCACCCGAAGGAAACCCACGCAGACACGGGGAGAATGTGCAAACTCCACGCAGACAGACGCCCGAGGCTGGAATCGAACGCGGGTCCCTGGCGCTGTGAGGCAGTAGTGCTAACCACTGAGCCACCGTGCCGCCCGATCATGTTCTCTTGTAGAACATAGTTCATAAAATGCTGGACAATGTAAGCTGAATGAGACAAGTCAAACCTTATTCAAGATTTGGATGTTCTGATATTCTACTGAACCTGTTGCCAGCTGCAATAGTTGTTCCAGAGTCAAGCACTTGCAGATGCTGCTGATCTCCTACAATTGTCTTAAACCTGCATCCTTCTTCTCAAAGATTGTCAATGCTATAGTCTTTGAGCTTGTCTATAAGTGCTTTTCCAAAGAATTTAATGAGTGTAGAGGCAATAACAAGTTCTATAAACCTTTCAACTAAATTAGCTTCAGTGAAATCACATTCTGCATCTTTGCATTCACACACTGCTTGGTTGTTTGATTGATTGTTTCTCCTGGCTGTTGGCACTGAGACATGATTTCAAGCCTCTGTATTCTGAAAATGACTTGAACTTTAAGTCTGACTGTGTGTGTGTGTGTGTGTGTGTGTGTGTGTTGAGCAAGAATGTCTCTTTGTGTAGATCTAATTTAGCCTAATCCAGTCTATCATTTGTAGATGGTACTAAAGTGAAATCGCAGTTTAAATTCTGTTGCTAGCTTTGAGCACGTTTTCTTCCAAGGGTTCCATTGAAAGGACAGTCTAATTGAGAAGCAGCTAATACGGTAAGCTAGGCCCTTTGAATTGGGAGCATGTAAATTCACCTCGAAAATTCAAGTCAATCTTGGACTGAATTCATCATCAATTGACTCAGATAGGCCCTTTGTGTTGGGAGCACATATAATTAGCCAACTTGGTGCAGCTTAGAATGCTGGAGTTGAATATTTCAAGAAGCTCTGCAGAGGAAGGAGAGAGGTGAATGATTATTTTTGCCTAAATAAAACAGCTAAATGGTGAATAGGGTTTGATGAGTTTTTCTAGGCTTTAAGATCAAAGTAAAGTCTTTGGTTTGTGTCTAAGCCTCTAGCCTTTTTTCTCTCTTCTTAAAGATAGCTTCAGAGATATAACCTTAATGTGATGGGGATTTAAGGAGTCTGGGAAGCACGGGCTTGAGCAATGATTTTTCTTTGGTTTTATTAATCTTTTGTGCAGTTGTGCAGTTGCCAAAGGACTAAAACCTTCCTCCAAACCCAACAGCCCCTCTGGTCACTTCCAAACTCTTCTGGAAGCAGCAAGCACGAATCCCATCACACCCCATCCCAGAATGAAAATCTGAACAATTAAATTGATTGATTGATTGGTTTCATTGTCATGTGTACTGAAATACAGTAAAAATAACTTTATTTACAAGCAGCACAGGCAGATCATAGCAAGCAAAGAATGTAAAGATCAAAAAGACTTTGAGGCATATAGTTTACATTGCAGGTTATATTATTTAAGGCTAGAGTCCACTCAACAGTCTGATAACAGCCAGAAAGAAGCTGTTCCTGAAGCTGCTTGTGCACGTGTTCAGGCTTCTGTATCTTCTGCCTGATGGAAGAGGTTGTAAGAGGTCATTACCAGGGTGCGATCGGTCTTTGATGATGTTGGCCACCTTTCTGTGGCTGCGAGCCATGTAATGGCTCTACAGATGGAAGGTTGGGTTCCGTGATGGTCTGGGCTGTGCACACCACCTTCTGTAGTTTCTTACGGTCCTGGGCAGAGCAGTTGCCGTACCAGGCTGTTATGTACCTGGACAGTATGCTTTCAAGGTGCATCTGTAGAAGTTGGTGAGGGTTCTTGTTGGACGTGCCAAATTTCCTGAGCCACCAGAGGAAGAAGAGGCGTTGTTGTGCTTTCCTGACTGTCACATTTATGTGGGAAGTCCAGGATAGGTCATCAGTTGTCGTCACTCCAAGGAACTTGATGCTCTTCACTTTCTCAACCTCAGTTCCGTTAATGTAGATGGGGCATGTTCTTCTCCTTTCTTTCTGAAGTCAATGATCAGTTCTTTAGTTTTGGCAATGGTGAAAGACAGATTGTTTTCACTGCACCACATCACCAAGCCGCCTATCTCCCTTCTGTATTTTGACTCGTCATTGTTAAATATCCATCCCATTACAGTGGTGTCATCAGCGAACTTGTAGATGGTGTTCATCAGAATTTGGCAACACAGTCGGAGGTGTACAAGTAGTACAGCAGGGCACTGGGGAAACATCCTGGGGGGGCTCCCCAGTGTTGAATGTTATTGTGGAGGTGGTGCAGTTATCTATCCTCACTGATTGTGGCCTATGGGTCAGCAAGCTGAGGATCCAGTTGCAGAGGGCGGAGCTGAGACCAAGGTCACGCTGTTTTGAGATCAGCCCAGAGGGGATAATAGTGTCGAAGGCGGAGCTGCAGTCAACAAGCAGGAGCCTGATGCAGGTGTCTTTGTTGTCCAGACATTCCAGGGATGAGAGTAGGGTTAGGGATATGACATCCTCTGAGGGTCTGTTATGTCGGTAGACAAACCATAGGGGATCGAGGCAGGTTGGGAGACTGGAGAAGAAGCACGTCTACCAGATTTTGCCTGCAGAACCAGCCATCTGCTCCCAATGCAGAAGTGAAAGTTCAGGCTATGGAATGACGATTATAGCACCATTAACATCACACACACCATACCCAAAATCAGCTACTTGGTATGCATTGGAAATGGAACCTTGAATTTTCCTAAGCTGCAGTTACTCAATTACTAAACTAGCAGACAAGCCTTATTTCCTAAATTTGATTTCTGTAAGATGACATTTCAGAAATCCATAAAGGAAATGCAAAGCAGAGTAAATAAATGGGACAAATGTTTAATAAAGCAAAAAGACAACTTGGGAGGGGGTATGCACAAAGAGAAAGTGTAGGGTATGCTATTAAAAGCCTGTTGCAATGACCTTTAAAGTCTCCAGAACCTCCCAAGGCCAGTGTCCTACAAGATCTTCATCAGTGCCTGCATATTGGTGCCTGCTTCAAGTGGCACACATTTGATGCCCTGTTGTAGGGCAACCAGAAGCTGGATCAAGGCCTGAGAAAATTTCTGTCAGATTTCCCATCCTCTACCATTGCACTGCAGGTATCCCAAATAAAAATACCAAGAAAACATAACCATAACCAGCTGAGAAGACTGAGGTGTGGAGTGTAGGTATATCAAAAAAACAATTTTGGCTTCTAAATTATGGGGCAACAAAGTTGTTTTTGTGTAGTTCAGGTGAACCATACAACTGCTCTGATGAAAAGTCACCTAGACTAGAAACATTAGCTCGCTATGTCTCCATGGATGATGCCTGACCTGTTGTGATTTCCTGCATTTTTTGTTTTCTATACAACTGCAGTCTTGTGATATGATTTATGGATTTATATATAAGAAAGTATATACATTTCAGGATGTCAATACCCATGATGAATCATGAGATGGGTGTGCAGGATCATTTGCGCTCCCTTTGGAAACTGGAGGAAATGGACATATCTTTTGTTTTGTATTGCAAATTGTCAGTAGTTCTCTTGCTTTGATTCAATTTGTCCAGTCTCATAGATCCCTAGAAAGAAGGAAGTTTCTTAAAGGACAGCTACGTCGAACTTCTGAACATGAAGAATTTAAATCAGAATATGCTCTGAAAGTAATTCAAGAAAAAATATTGGAAATAATTCAAAACATTCTTTGTTTTTATTTCGATATGTGTTCATTCCAGTACAAACAGTATCACATTATAGTGTGTTCTGGATTAAATATTAAACACCTCACAGCAGCAATAAGAATATTTTTGAGAAGATTTGTAGCTCGGTTGTGGATGAGGTTGTAGATATGCTCACCGAGCCAGTGGGTTTGGTCGCAAATGTTTCGTCACCCTGCTAGGTAACATCATCAGTGCGCCTTTGGTGAAGCGTTCGTGTTCTGTCCTGCTTGTTATTTATATGTCTTGGTTTGTTGGTATGAGGGTAGCCCACAAACTAACAACCACCCTACGACAGCTACTGACGAACGTAAAGGATCCCATATCCAAAACTGGCAAAACTGGGGTAATATACAAAATAGCATGCAAGGACTGTGAGAAACATTACATAGGCCTAACTGGAAGAAAACTGACAATATGGATACATTAACACCAACTAGCCACCAAGAGACACGACCAGTTCTCACTTGTCTCACCACACACGGACACAAGCAACTAAAGAACCATGAATGGAGTCTACACCTCTGAGCTAGGGATGGAAATTCAGACAAAGTATCCACTCTAGAGCACTATCTTCTGACTGCTACTGAAATCAAGTTCAAGTTTCCGGACATTGTATATATTTACACATTAAAGCTGGATACTTGACGAGATCTTAAAGCATTTCCAGTGACTCTGAAACTGCACATTAGGAGAGATTCAATGACTACGGTGAGGAAAAAGAATACAAGGTAAGAAAATGAAGGATGTTCTACAGCAGGTCATACAGGAAACTCCCTCAGCACCAACTATGTTCCATCACTAACACATGCAGCTGCCACATTTTATCAGATTATGACACAATGTGTTCAATGTTACAACACTTTATGTCCCAGTCAGGAATCCTATGACTTGTATGTGATATTATATGTGTACACTACAGTGTCAGATAACCTGGAAGAAAGTCAAAATGAGGTTTCAAAGTCAAGAACTTTGATGTTCTTTGCCCAGAACTCCAAGTCAACAGAGATCTGGGACAACTTTTCAGATCCTTAAGACAGTCTCATTAATCCAACTATTCTTTGGGATAAATCACTGAGTAATTAAATATTATCTACTTGAAAAGAAAACCAACATTTTTTTTTTATAACTTTAATTACATTCCTCCACTTAAAAATATGGAATTGTATATGAATGGAAGTGTTTCTAACAATGTGTTATGACCAGTCCTCAGGCAAGGTTCGCCAATTCCAGACAGGATACCCCAAATTGTTGATAACAAGGTGTGGGGCTGGATGAACACAGCAGGCCCAGCAGCATCATAGGAGCAGGAAAGCTTGACGTTTCGGGCCTAGACCCTTCATCAGAAATGGGGGAGGGAAAGAGGGTTCTGAAAGAAATAGGGAGAGAGGGGGAGGCGGATAGAGGATGGATAGAGGAGAGGAGAGGTGGAGAGGAGGCAGACAAGTCGAAGAGGCGGGGATGGAGCCAGTAAAGGTGGCAGGAAAACTTGACGTTTCGGGCCTAAACCCTTCATCAGAAATGGGGGAGGGGAAGAGGGTTCTGAAATAAATAGGGAGAGAGGGGGAGGCGGATAGAGGATGGATAGAGGAGAGGATAGGTGGAGAGGAGGCAGACAAGTCAAAGAGGCGGGGATGGAGCCAGTAAAGGTGAGTGTAGGTGGGGGGGTAGGGAGGAGATAGGTCAGTCCAGGGAGGACGGACAGGTCAAGGGGGCGGGATGATGTTAGTAGATAGGAGATGGGGATAGGTGAGAGGAAAAACAGGTGAGGGAGGTGGAGATGATGAGCTGGGCTGGTTTTTGGATGCGGTTGGGGGAGGGGACATTTTGAAGCTTGTGAAATCCACATTGATACCATTGGGCTGCAGGGTTCCCAGGCTGAATATGATTTGCTGTTCCTGCAGCCTTCAGGTGGCATCACTGTGGCATTGCAGGAGGCCCAGGATGGAATGTCGTCTGAGGAATGGGAGGGGGAGTTGAAATGGTTCGCGACTGGGAGGTGCAGTTGTTTGTTGCGAACTGAGCGCAGGTGTTCTGCAAAGCGGTCCCCAAGCCTCCGCTTGGTTTCCCCGATGTAGAGGAAGCCACAACAGGTACAGCGGATGCAGTATACCACATTGGCAGATGTGCAGGTGAACATCTGTCTGATGTGGAAAGTCTTCTTGGGGCCTGGGATTGGGGTGAGGGAGGAGGTGTGGGGGCAGGTGTAGCACTTCCTGCGGTTGCAGGGAAAAGTGCTGGGTGTGGTGGGGCTGGAGGGGAGTGTGGAGCGGACAAGGAAGTCGCGGAGGGAGTGGTTCCTCCGGAAGGCAGATAAGGGTGGGGAGGGAAAAATGTCTTTGGTGGTGGGGTCTGATTGCAGATGGCGGAAGTGTCGGAGGATGATGCGTTGGATCCGGAGGTTGGTGGGGTGGTACGTGAGGACGAGTGGGATTCTTTTTTAGTTATTATTGCGGGGACGGGGCGTGACGGATGAGTTACGGGAAATGGGGGAGACACAGTCGAGGGCGTTCTCGACCACTGTGGGGGGGCAGTTGCGGTCCTTGAAGAATGAGGACATCTGAGATGTACGGGAGTGGAAGGTCTCATCCTGGGAGCAGATGCGGCGGAGGCGAAGGAATTGGGAATAGGGGATGGCATTTTTGCAGGAAGGTGGGTGGGAGGAGGTGTATTCCAGACTCCCACAGCTACCTGGAATCTTGGATTCCTCAGCATCTGCAGTACCTTTTATCTCTCTACCCCAAATTGTTACTGGCCTGGGTGAGGAGGAATGAACAGATTCCCCTTGTTTATTCACCCATCCCTCAGTTGATCACAAGATTAACCAGAAAAGATCCCTTGCCTTTTGGATGCCTTTCTCCCAGACTAAATCAATTTATGCTTTTTTTTCATGTTTGAAAATTTAACCTGGATTTCTCAAATGAAAGGAAGATTGAATTTACTAGTTACTAAATGTGAGAACAAACAACAAGACAACACAGATACATGTAAATTAGGAAAAAGCAGTGAGCCAAAAATAAGAAAACAGTTTAAAGACGCATGGATCGGTCTCTGGGTTATTTGTGAAAAGTAGGTAGTAGCATATTGCGGCTGGTTTGTTGGATGATACCGGTAGTGTTGACATTAGTAGTTGAGCTCACTTTTTGGATGCCAAAATGATTCCTCATCTCCGTCCTAAATCATCGACCCCAAATCCTCATACTGTGACCCCCTGCTTCTGGACACACCTACCATCGGGATCATCCTCCCTGCATCTACCCTGTTCAGTCCTGTTAGAATTTTAGTAGTTGAGCAGTCAATTCTGAGTTTCTTGATTTTGCGGGTTAGCTGAAATTCTTTTGTGATGGTGGCTTCCAGCACTCAGTGCAAGAGAATGATTGTCCTTTAACCGGTAGCACAGCGTGTCTAATCGCTGTTGTTCAATAAACTTCACAGCACATTAGTCTGTGCTAGAACAAATGCAAATGCAGTCGGTTTTGCTATAATGTGATAGCTGCGTTCGTGAGCAACATCACGTTATAGAAAATAGTGCTATAGAAATAACGGGACCTATGGGAAAAGTGGGGTTAGGGGCAGACCACCAAAAATATCACTCAAAAATCACCCAAAAGCATGGCACAAAGGATAGCACGGTTTGAATAAATGTTTAATCATATCTAATAATGAAATCAAAGTAAATATAATTGAAAAAATGTCACGATGACTTGATGGGGGAGGAGGTTTTGAGGTTACTCTGTTGTTAATGCAGGGGCTGAGTATCATCATCGTGCACATCACCTTCAGGTGCAGTTGTGGTTGCAGGGTTAGGGTGAAAAACAGTTAACCCAGAAGTGTTTGTCTGTGATTCATTGCCTTTTGACTGTTTTTTGGGGGTTGACTTAAAAAAGACACCCAGTTTTTGCTTATAGGTAACACAGCATGGAGCTGGGGGAACACAGCAGGCCAGGCAGCATCAGAGGAGCAGGAAAGCTGACGTTTCGGATCGGGACCCTTCTTCAGAAATGGGGGAGGGGGAAGGGAGCTCTGAAATAAATAGAAAGAGGAGGGGTGGGGCTGGGGAAGGTAGGTAGGATGGTGATAGGTGAGTGCAGGTTGGGAATGGTGCAGATTGGTCAGTGAGGTGGGAGGAATGGATACGTGGGAGAGAAGATGGACAGGTTGTGTCAGGTCAAGGAGGCAGGATGAGAGGGGGGGTTGGTCATGGGATAAGGCTAGGGATGGGGAGATTTTGAAACTAGTAAAGTCCACATTGAGACCGTTAGGTTGTAGGATCCCAAGGTGGAATACAAGGTGCCTCTCCTCCAGTATCTGGGTGGTGTTATTGTAACACTGGAGGAGGCCCAGGATGGACATGTCATCCAGGGTGTGGTAGGGGGAGTTAAAATAGTTTGTGACCGAAAGGTGTCGTCGTTTGTTGCGAACAGAGCGCAGGTGCTCTAAAAAGTGGTCTCTGAGCCTCTGCTTGGTCTCACTGATGTCGAGGAGGCCACATTGGGAGCAGTGGATGCAATAGACCACATTGATGGATGTGCAGGTACACATCTGTCTGATGCGGAAGGTGTTTTTGGGTCCTTGGACGGAGATGAGGGGGGAGGTCAATGGCAGGTGTAGCACCTCCTATGGTTGCAGGGAAAGGTGCCCAGGATGGTGGGGCTAGTGGGAGGTGTGGAGCAGACGAGGGAGTTGCGGAGAGAGCAGTCCCTACGGAAAGCAGATGGGGTGGGGAGGGAAATATACCTTTGGTTGTGGAGTCAGATTGCAGGTGGCAGAAGTGGCGGAGAATGATACGTTGAATCTGGAGGTTAGTGGGGTGATACGTGAGGACAAGGGCGATTCTGTCTTTGTTTTTGTTGCGGGGCGGGGATGTGAGGGCAGAAGTGTGGGAAATTCAAGAGATGCGGTCGAGAGCCTTTTTGACCACCAAAGGGGGGACATTGCCTTCCTTGAAATAAGAGGACACCTGGGATGTTCAGGAGTGGAACACCCCATTTTGGGAGCAGCTGTGGCAGAGGGGGAGGAATTGGGAGTAGGGGGGTCGCATTCTTGCGGTTTTTGCTTCTTTGCCCTTTATCTTCTTTCATGAAGAAGCTATTCATAGGCTGCCATATAAAATCGTTTTCCGTGGACTGCTGTGTTCTGCATGGTAATCGTTGGCCTCTAAGGGCTGCAACTGCTTCTCAATTTCCCTCAAGATAGAAGACAAACCAGAAATGGAAAGCTCTTGTGGTGCTGTATCCTGGACTTCATCTTTGTCATTTCCAGCATCCACTTCCCCTTCAGTGACAAGTTGTTGTAGATCAGCTGTAGAGAGGTCTTCACAGTGGGACTCAAGCAGTGTTTCAACATCCTCACTCTCCACTCCTTCAAATCCAACTTGCATTGCAAGATCAACACAAAGTTCTTTGATTCTTCTGATGGATCACAGCCTTTAAAATCTTGAAAAAGAATCTAGGAGAAGCGTCAGCCAAACTGCATGCAAGCAGTCCTTACTGACACTTTCACGATAATGTCAACTGCATTCTTGATGTTAAAGCTCTTCCAAAATTGAAGAACATTGTCCTTATGCCCCTCAGTAGCTGCAATCAGCCTCTTAAACGTGCGCCTTAAATAATAAGCTTTAAAAGCTGCTATTGTACCCTGGACCAAGGGTTGAAGGAGACAGGTTGTGTTTGGCGGTAGCAATAGCACTTTGATGTTTCCAAAAAGCTCACCAATGGTGGGAGGATGGCTTGGTGCATTATCCAGGATGAGGAGAATCTTGAAATCCAAATTTTCTTTTTCCTGCAACACTTTCTAAAACCATCTTCCAAAACTTCAACAATAAGGTCAGAAAAATATTGCCCCATCATCCAACCTCTTTTGCTTGACCTAAAGTAGACACCTAGAGTAGACCTAAGGTAACCCTTCAAGGCTTGTGCATTGGCAGAGTGGTACACCACCACAGGCTTAAGCTTTAAGTCTCCACTGGCATTGGCACCCGGCGGCACAGTCATATGATCCTTTGCCACCTTAAAGCCTGGAGCGTGTGCTTTATTCATAGAAATGAAGGTTCTTGATGGCACTCACTTCCAGTATAAACCTGTCTCATCTACCAATGGAAATGCATTATAGCCAATACAAGTTCGCGTTTTAGAAATAGCATTTTTCCTATTCGTCAGTCATTTTACAGCCAATTTATGTTACTGGAACATGCATTACAGCAGAACCAACTGTAAGTAAAACAAAAAACATGCCTTTTGACTCATGTCCACAGTCTGGAATGTAACTCAAAGGAGATGTTTTACTCCTGAGAGGAGATAACTAGATTACCTTGCACCTCTGTCTTTGAAGTCTCTCTCTTAGAAGCTTTGTCAGCACCCTAAAAACTGTGACATTTCAGTGTTCACATGGAAAATCTTTCAGCAGTCAATGGAATTCTTAGAATTTATTTATCAACCAAATGTAGCTTGTATAAAGAAAAACATCTTGTCCAATATATCCATAAGTAATTACCTCACTTAGTTTATCATAGAATCCCTACAATGTGGAAACAGACCCTTCAGCCCAACAAGTCCACACTGCTCCTCAAAGCCTCCCACCCAGACCCATCCCTGAACACTATGGGCAATTTAGAATGGCCAATCCACCTAGCTTGCACATCTTTAGACTGTGGGAGGAAACTGGACTCCCCAGAGGAAACCCACACAGACACAGGAGAATGTGCAAACTCCACACAGACAGTCTCCCAAGGGTGGAATTGAACCCAGGTCCCTGGTGCTGTAAGGCAGTAGTGCTAACCACCCAGCTATGCTGCCGCCCTAAACTCTCATTACTTCTCATATTTCCACAACCTTTCTTTCCTCAATAATTCACCCCATTGTCTGTTGAAATTATTTATACCATTCAATTTACTTCTCTTCCCTGGTAACTCATCCCCTATCTTTGTTGTATTTTGTGTAACAAATTCCATATAATTCTCTTTCTTACCTGGGGAGAAACAGATCATAGCAAGTCTGCATTCAAAGGCCTAGAAAAATTTTGTAGCAGCTGTCAGCAAGTTTAGCAAATCCACTGTGCAGAATAATGTACTCCTCTGCAGATGAGTTTGGGGACTGAGGCCCCATTGTTACTTCATGGGAACATCAAACCAAATGAAATCAGCATCCCTATTCATGTATTCACAACTCTCAATTGGAGAACAATGAAAACACCTTCCATCAGCTTTCACAGCCATTCTGTCAAAAAACACAGTTCAAGCTAATTAAAACATTGGTATCACTTCCTGTTTTTTCCAACGTCTTCTTTGATCGGCTGGTCTGGACTGGGACTGGGATTACCAGCCTCCCTGTGAAGGCTCCTTTTAACATCCAAACATTTGCCAGCTTTTCAGCATAATACATCTCTGGAGCCGAAGTGTCTACAGGGTTCTTTGAACTAAAATCATTTTGCAATTAACTTTCCAGACCAGGTGTCAAAGACAAATATCAGTTTGTTTGTTATTTTCTTTTAAATATACAAGCTGCTGTTCACAGTCCAAAGGTTCAGGAAACCTGATCAGCATGGATGAGTTAGGCCAAAAGGCCTGTTTCCATGCTGCATACCTCTATGACTGTATGACTCTGCCTTATGCTTGCATGCTCATTATGCTGAACTCAAAATTATTGCTAATCCAAAATTTCAAAGGACATTAAAATTGAGCAATGACTTAGCTCCCTCAGTCTTTCTTCTATTATTTTACATTCCAAAAACTCTTGCAATCCAATTTGATTTATGTCAGCATCTAATTCTTTAATTGTTTTTCTTTTACTTTTGTAATCTTTCTTCAATTGCTTCTTAAGTGACTCAAAGGCTTTACCATGAATACATGCAAAAGACTAATTCGTGAATAAATAAGATTTGTGAAAAGTCAAAATCCATAATATCAGTCCTAAACAAATCTTTCAGTGGAGGTTTCCTTTTCTACACTTTCAGTTTTAAACTTCTGACTTTGCTGTGCAATCTTCCATTTTTTAATTAAAAAGATAATTTTTTATTCCAGATTCCTCAATAAGATCAGCTCCAAGTTTCTGCAAGATAGAAAACCCTGATCTTGACTAGTCTTCCCCAACATCTTGGATCAATCCTTACTCACCTTTCCTTAATAATCCCTTCAGTTTTACTTTGTTTTGGAGTTCCTCTTGGTGCTATAGTGTTGTGAGACTCAGCTTAATGGTAACAATCTAACCCTAAAATTGGGCTTCCAAGCCACATTCCAGGGATGAAGCACGTACAGGCTGATATTTCAGTGAAATACTGTTAGTGTGACATCTTTCAGATGAGTTCTTTTTTGTCCTCACAATCAGTTGTAAAAGTTTCAGCATCAATATACCAAATACCAAAGAAGTTTCCTGGTGTCCTGACGAATACAATGCCTTAATGGTGGCAAGATGTATTAGTAAGCTGTTCAAAAAAACATTCCTTCAGCTTTCTTGATCAACAGACCTCTTTTGTGTTACTTCACTTATCTGGAACAAGTTTTTTGAAATTCATTAACATCCAACAGTCAATACAGTTTTTGTATCAGAGATAAAAGGTACTGCAGATGCTGGAGAATCCGAGATAACAAGCATGGGGCTGGATGAACACAGCAGGTCAAGCAGCATCATAGGAGCAGGAAAACTTGACGTTTCGGGCCTAAACCCTTCATCAGAAATGGGGGAGGGGAAGAGGGTTCTGAAATAAATAGGGAGAGAGGGGGAGGCGGATAGAGGATGGATAGAGGAGAGGATAGGTGGAGAGGAGGCAGACAAGTCGAAGAGGCGGGGATGGAGCCAGTAAAGGTAAGT